>CM076927.1:0-1252424 GCA_039566165.1 Maruca vitrata
GTCATAGTCGGGCTTCCGCTTCAACCTCAAAGCTGCCTCCTTTGCCAGTTCATCGGCCAGCTCGTTTATTAATCCTACATGAGCTTTAATCCAGAACAAGGATATGTCCTTATTCACGAGTCTGCAGTTTCTGATGTTATGCCTGGTTTCGACTGCTGGTGGGTGAGAGGCATGGACATTTGTCACTGTTTCGGGAGCCGGTCTCGAGTCACAGTATATGGCGACTTTGTGCTCCTTGCCTTTAAGGAGCCACTTCAGGTGGCTTTGGTAAAGCTGGTAATCCGCCTGGTAGACAAACTGGTACGGCGAGAGGGAGCAAGTTTTGTGGGCCTTTGTCTCGTGCTCGGTGTTTCCACACGAGACTGCCGCGCCAACGCTTACCCTCGATCTTACTGCCGTCTGTGAATATCACTCATAGCGTAGTCGCTATGAGTCTGATACTGCTGCTCGTCCGCCAAGCTACCGAACGCCAGCTTCTGATGTGTTGCCGGGTGTGGGGCGCCGATTTTCGGCACGTCATTCTCTCCGCACTTCCTCTATCGCCGAGCTCCTGTCTCGGGCCCCCCTCTTGGCTGCATACAAGTGCAGCCGCCTCTGAACTCGGAGGTCCAGGTGAAGTGTGCCCGTCAACAGCAGCGCGGCGTTGAAAAGAAGACCGTACGGTACGCCCTGCACATTTTTGTGCGAGAGCCCCTCTGGACTGCGCTCAGCTGCTTCCGCACCTCCCTAACTTTTCTGCTGCCGGTGCCCATGCTGCCGATGCGTACATAATGATCGGCTCTACTGCACCCGCGAAGTGTAATATGGATCTGACCACTTCGTCGTTCAGTCCCCAGTTCACCCTTGCCGCTCTGATTAGCTGCTTGTAAATGGCAAGCGCTTTTTCTGCAGACATTGGTGACATGGGGACTGAACGTCAGCAATTGTGGTCGATCGTTAGGCCGAGGACCTTGATCTCGGTGGACATTCCAATGTCGATCCCTCCCATGCTCAGGCGTGGCGTGTCGTAAACATAAGCTTTTTTGTGACCACCATCGCGCGCACGTTGTTCAATGCGGGGAACAAATTTGAGCTTGTTTTCGACTCCCCACGCCCACTGAACATGTTCGAGAGCTTGGCATTGGCCTGTCCCTCGATATCCTCGAGCCTCCCCTTCCCGCTGAAGACCAGGTACTATGTCGTCTGCAAAGGCTTGCACATAGTGCCCTCTTTGCTCCAACTCCTTGAGTAAACTGGGTCTAACAGCAGGTTCCAGAGGATCGGTCCTCCTATCGAGCCTTGTACGCACCCCTTCTCCGTTTTCTCTTGTCGGCTGAGGCTCCGGCATATCTTTACCTCCCACCGACCTCTCTCGCTGAGGTAGCTGCCCAGGACTCTCCTCAGGTTTGAAGGAGCACCTCTCTTCGATACAGTCGGGTTTTTTTATCGCCGGCCACCGGAGAGCGCTATCGAGAGAAACGCCCTCGATGTCCAACGATACCACTGTTTGCAATCTTCTTTTCAAGAAGGATTGCTCGCAGATGGTCCATTGGGGACAACGAGGGCGTCTTCGGTATAACTCCCTTTGCGGCATAAACCCGTACTGTCTCCTGCTGATCTTCAGGTACGTGGTGTTTGAGGCGGTTCATCACCATTTTTTCATACACCTTCCCCATTACAGGCAGTAGACCAATCGGCCTGTACGATTTTGGGACGGTGTATATCTCCTTTCCTGGTTTCCTCAGCACTATCACGGTTGCCTCTTTCCAGATCTTCGGAAAGTGGTGTTGCGATAGGCATTTATTGAGGAGAGCCAGGAAGAAATCTGGTGCCGTTGTTATGGCACCTAGGCAGATGTCTGCGGTGAATCCGTCGGCCCCTGGAGCCTTCTTGGGGTTGAACGACCTCGCGGCATCCTCGAGCTCTGCCATTGTGAATGGAGGGTCGTGATCATCATGAGTCCCTACCATTCATTTCATTCGCTGCCGCTCTCCTGACTATGTGTGCCTCGATGTCGTCTTCTTCCATGTCCTCGGGGTAGAAGGTCTCCGCCAGGTGCTTTGCGGAGCTCTCTGGGTCAAGAACCTTTCCTTCTTTGATTAGCGGCAGATCCTCTTCCCTTTTCTTTGTCCTTCCTATTACCCTATATATTCCCTCCCACATTCCTTCCCTGTCCTGTTTTCCACAGAATTCCTTCCAACTCCTGGTGACTTCCTCCTCGACCATCCTCTCATACTGTTCTTTCTGTTCCAGGTACAGGCTGACCACCATCGGTCTTCGGTTTGGAGCTGCGTTCCTGATTCTTCTCTTCCTGGTAGCGACTTCCTTCTTCTGGACTGCGAGCTGCTCGGACCACCACGGCAAGGTAAGTGTTTCTTTCTTTTTCTTTTTAGGTAGCGTAGTTTTACATGTTTCTTCTATTATTTTGTGAACTTTATTTACTATTTCTTCTAATTCTATTTGGTTATTAATTTTTTCTATTTCTTCTTTATTTATTTCTTTTTCATGCATTATTTTGAGAAGTTCCTCACGGAACTCCACCAAATCTGCCTTTTTAGTGTTGTATTGTCTTGTTGTTCTTTCTATATTTATCCCTTTAGATTTTTCAGTTTTACTGTAAATGTGATGGCGTTGTGGTCCGAGTTTATCATACCTTCGTCTACTTTCCAGTCCTCTACCAGGTCAAGTAAGTCTTCGGAACAAGCTGTGACGTCCACGTGGCTGCTGTACCGTATTCCGCCTCGTATGGTGTCAAAGGTAGGTGTGTCACCAGAGTTTAGGATATGTAGCCCCATCTCGTTTAGGCCGCCACTCCACTGCTCTCCTCTCAGGTCCTCCTTTCCGCTGCCCCACCAGGCACTCTTCGCGTTTGCGTCACCCCCTATCAGAATCTTCTTCTTGTGGGTTGCGCGTACTTCTCTCAGCGTTTCTATGTACTGTTGGATGGGTTGGTCCGGTTCAAAGTAGTACGACACGAGGGTGATTGTCCAGGCTCTGGTTCAGTTTTGACGACCACGATGTTATTGGTCGTCATTTTCTGGGCACTGGATGACGTCAAGGTCGCTGTTCAGAACTGCTATTGCAGCTTTAACAGTCCCTCTCCTATGCCAGGGCTTTGATAAATTCTCACACCTCGGTAACTTTTCACCCTTCCTTCCCTTCCAACGTACGGCTCCTGCATGAGAACAGCTGAGATGTTGGCTTCCTGAGCCTCGAGCAGTCACTTCGTTTGTGGCAAGCTGGCTCCGCTGTAAGTTTGCCTGGGCCAGCTTATAGCCATTATCCTCTCTGGCCACTTTAGCAGTATGCAGTGGACGCTCTGGCTATCGCGTCCCACCTTCGTCTTACTGGGCACTCATCACTAAAGGCGTTGTGGGCGCGATTTTCAATGCTGGATCGGCTGCAGTTTATGCAGTCTGGGGCCTCTTGGGTGACCCTGTTTGGGCATCCCGCTCGCATGTGGGGTCCGCCGCAGTGACTGCACACTACTTCAGCCGTTTCCCTGCAGTACTTTCGACTGTGCCCGTACCCTAGGCACTGCGAGCACTGAACGAGGGGGGACTGATCCTCGACAACTACGTGTTGGAGGTCTATACGCAGCTTCCCTATCTCAGTGGCTCTTCTCCATACTGCAGGGGTCACAGACAAGATAACATGTGTCGTGTGGGGGTTTCTCGTCTTCTTCCGGTACCTGATCCTTGTCCTGTCCTCCTCGTTTTCGAGGCCCTGAAAAACCTCCCGATTCTGGCTCTTCAGAGCTGCCAGTACCTCCTCATCTCTATGCACTGAGAGCACGCTCTTTAGAATCAGAAGCGGGTCCTTGTTCTTCACTTCCTCGACTACGAGTCGACTTCCTGCTTTCTCTATTCTGTCTTTTATCTTTCTTCGGTCCTCTTTTGTTTCGCATCCCACAATTATCTTTCTGTCTTTTGCTTTCCTCACCTTTTCTACCTTTATCCATCCTTCCTTCGCGTCCACTGCTTTTCTGACCTTCTCCATTACTTCTTCTCCAGTATCTTTTTCATTTTCGGAAGTAATGACTAAAGAAATGAAAGAGCCCCACGTGTCGCCTTGTTTTTGGGACTGCCGCTACGTTCGCGTAGGACATCTGCTCCATAGTACTCTTCTGGCTTTCCACTAGTGATTTTAGTTCTTCTATTCTCCTGCCATTCTCGCCTAGGAGTCTGTGGTTCTCTTCCAACTTCTTTATTATATTGTCTTCCTCCCATTTCCTCTTTTCTATTGTTGTATTTTCTTCCCTTCCGTTATCTTCTTCCCGTTTTTTGGGCTCCTTTTTTCTTTTTTTAGGTCATTTATTTCAGCTTCCCCTTCTTTGACCAGTCTATAAAGTTGGTCTAATGTCTTCTGGAGGCCTTCTTTTAGGTCGCTTTTAGGTTCCTCGACTGGCCGAGGAACGCCTTGCCTCTGCTCAGACACGTTCGGGCTTCTTTCGTACGCCCTGTGTACTTTGTTCAGGCGTCAGGTCCGGCAAAGTAGCCGGTTCCTCCACCTCCTTCTCCGCCAGTATCCGCTTGACTGTACCTTTTCTTGGTACGGTGGGTATTGGCGTGGTCTTTCGGGTGTTGGGCGGAGTGCGGTCTGTGGAGTAACCGGGTTTTGGCTCAGGTTTGCCAGTCTCCCATTCGCCTATACTGCGTCTGACCGCGGCGACGGGTGGAGTTTTGTCCTTGGTAGGGGTTTTCCTCTGTGTCGGAGGACTTTCCTCCACCTTGTCTACCGCTTGTCTGCGTGCAGGCGTGTGGAAACCGAACATCATGTCTCGGAGTTCCGTTTTCGGATAGCAGAGTTGTAAAAGAAATAAATAGTTGTAAAAGGTAAAGGTTTGTATAAGTTGTAAAAGAAATAATAACAAGGTAAGGTATAAAACTAGGTAAATAAATTAAGATTTTAGAGTCTGGTTTTGACTTTGTCTTAAAACTAACGCGTATTTTAACAATGATTTTTAATAATAATAATTTTCTATGTTTCAGCTGCAGTCAGCGTGGTCAAGGTGTTCTAGCAGGTAAGATAAGTACGGTAAGTTCTCTGCAGACTGTCAGTTCTGTTTATCTTAGATAAACCTATCACATAAAAGTGAAAGTAAAATAAATTTAAATAAATTTTAAAAAGGTTTTAAGAGCGCCTGCTCTATTGTTAATAGAATTTTTTGCTCTCCTGGAGCTTCGTCTATCTATCCTATGTTGTAGAGCTACTCCGTACCTTTCAAAGTACGTGTCGCGGGTAACTCTACGTCCAGTAATCCCGGAGTTATAGTGATCCCGGTTTTACCGGGATTTTGCCGGATTTTGTCAAGCCTTAGTGACAGGCTTTGTCCTGGCGTGAAGATAGAACCGTCGCACGTCATCGTAGGTCTAATAGCGGCTGAGATATGATCGGTTTGGTTTTCCAATATGGCGTCCAAGATGGCCGCCGATATTTGGAAACCACGATCTTTCAGCCCCTATCAATCGTAGCGAGTCGGGGTTTTCGATGGAGTGGTTGGCTCTCACTTGGGCGCTAGTAGGATGTCTAGGTAGAGTCGAATTTTTCGACTCTACGTAGAAACCCTGGTGTATCAGAGAGGGTGGTCCTGGTGGTGACGATCCCCCCAGCGAAAGTCCCGTCCCGAATGGACCACGGGGTCGAAGATACAGCCGCTTTTGAAATTCAAGATGGCGGCCCAGCTGTCAAACTTGAATTTCAAGCGCCCGTATCTTCCGATCCAGAGGTCGTACGGAGGTGTGCGAGGGTCCCTGGAAAGGTCTTAGCGAGCTCTATTAGCTTCTTAGTAGAGCTCGTTTTGGTAGAGCTCCGATGACTCTACCAAAATTCACCCTGACTATGTTATATTTAATGTACCCTATCCAGATGCAATATTAAAATTTTGATATGTACTTTCCTAGAAGAAAATTAATGAAGTTTTTGATTCTCTTTTCTTCTCTACTTTTTAAGTTCTCCACTTAGGGCCTCGAGTCCTATAAGACAGTTGTGGCGCGAGCTGCACTGAAACCCCAGCGAAAACCCCGTTCCGGGTAGGTGGTCCCGCTTCGGAGTTATGGCCAATCTCGGTTTTACGATTTACGTAATTTCAAACCAAAATTGACCCCCAAAACTGGACCAACCCCCCGAATTTCTGAGTGTCTCCCGAATCGTCTTTCGAAAAGAATGCACTCTGCGAAAGCCGATTCCGGAGAACACTCCCGTTCCCGCGCCACAACCCCTCAAAGTTTCGAAATTTAAGTGCAGAATTTTTCTACTTTATCTTATTATAATCTTAATAACTATGTTTATATATTACTAAAAAATCTAAAATTATAATTAAATTTAGGGGGACTTATGAAGCTAAATTTTAACACTAATTTGAGATTTTTGGAGCAATACCGCACTTAGATATTTGATATCGAAGTTAGGGGATGAAATATTGGCCGCTTTTCGCCTAAAATGGGCGCTAAAAATAGAGTTATTAAAAAATAAATGAATAAAAAATTTTATTAATGTTGTACTTACTGCGGCCGATATTTTTTCCTAAACAGTATTGCTCCAAGGTCCCTCCTTCCCCTCCAAAAGGGAGCTTTAAAATTGGGGTAGTTTTACCTCTGCTCCGTTTTATCCTTGTAACTCCCAGGATACTGACGGCGCGTGGATTCTGCAAACGGGATTTTGGAGTGTAATGGTTACCCGATTTTTCGATGTTAATTTGCCTTCCTAGCCGTCACTATCCTGGGTGCTAGGGTTGTCAAAAGTTTTGAGGTAATAATTTATACAATTTTAGGCTGTAGCTCCGCTGTTTTTCACTGGATTTTCTTCCCGGAAACGGCTTTGATGGTCTCGGCTGCCCACTGATGCTCTCGCCTTCAGGTTTGTCGAATTCCCTCGGGATCACCGACCACGTGCCACGTGGTGTTTTGTGTTTTTCGGGAATAACTCCCGAGGGTTTGGCCGGAAAAATCGGGTGAAAAGCTCGTCCTCTGCGTCTCCCTGCTCCGCTTCTTTCGATGCGTTCAAAGTGGGGGGTCCTCGATCTGGATTCGCTGCAAATTCGATTTTTCTGTGGTTTTGGGCCGGTTTTAGGGTTAGGAAAATGGGAAAAATCCCCAATTTTCCTTCGTTGCCCTCACCAACACTATCACAGGTTCAGCACAATTTCACAATCACAGAACAGTTTTCAGATTTCAATTTGGACCACTTTTGACCACTTTTTGGAATTTTTAAGCGCGGAGAGAGGTTAATTCGTGGCGCTCAGGGGTGCGGCGAGCGCGGAACTGGTTAGGTTAGGTTAGGTTAGGTTAGGTTAGGTTAGGTTAGGTTAGGTTAGGTTAGGTTAGGTTAGGTTAGGTTAGGTTAGGTTAGGTTAGGTTAGGTTAGGTTAGGTTAGGTTAGGTTAGGTTAGGTTAGGTTAGGTTAGGTTAGGTTAGGTTAGGTTAGGTTAGGTTGGGATTAGGTTAGGTTAGGTTAGGTTAGGTTAGGTTAGGTTAGGTTAGGTTAGGTTAGGTTAGGTTAGGTTAGGTTAGGTTAGGTTTTTTTTTTTTTTTTTTTTTTTTTTTAAATTCTGGTCCTCCCGGACGTGGGGGGTCCGAGACTTTTTGACCAGTTTCCTTACAGACTAAACAATTTGGAGCCTAGGGAGCAGCGTGGTGTCGCTGCACTCCTCTAATCTACTCGCTTCTACTCCTACGTTACATTTTCTCTGCACTTTTTGTGCCCTACCCTTACTTAATCTCTATACACTGCAATATTTATACTATTTTAACTATAATCCATTTTTATTGCATCTACTAATGCCTTAAAAACTATCTCTATATAAAATTTAATATCTAATTATTTACTATCTTACATTTTTATTGCATCTTTTTATGCTATTATAACTATCTCTATACATATTCTATTTCATCTGTCTAAATAACTTAATATCTATTTATAGTTCACATTTTCATTGCCACCCTTTTGGTGCCCTATTTCATACTTATTCTAATTGGTTTTTTCTTATCTTTATTTTATATCTAATTCAATTACATTTCTTATTCTACAAACTAATTTATATTTTTACACAATCTTATCCTTTTAATACTCGCACTATCATAAATTAACAAGTATGCGTGGAGTAATATGTTTCTTAATCCTTATTTCTATAGTTTACTATCTTAATTACCTTATCTACATATAATATAAGAAATCTGTCCTATATTTATTTTCTTTCATAATTTCTACCAAATTATGTTTATTTATATTTAAATTTATTTTTATTTCTGTTTCTACAATCTATCTCTATCATGGACTGGGCACTCTAGGATGACATGCAGTGCTGTCTCTTTGCACGTCTGGGTCGCCAGATGCATGCTGGGCTCTCCTTGCACTTGAACCGGTTCAAGTACGCGGAGAATCCACCATGCCCCGTCAACACCCTGAACCAACTGCTGCCGCATCTTCTATCTTCCTAACTAGACGAGGCTTAGGCCTCGATGGCATCCGGGAAGAAGGCCTTGGTCGTGCCAGCAGTTTCCCCTTCACGATACCTCCGGTTCCATTCGTCCAACGAGTCCTTGCGGATTTGTCGTTTGACGAATGATACAGACATAAGTCGTAATCGGGTTTCCTGCGACTCGACAAAGCGGCCTCCCTTCGCTAACTCGTCTGCGCGTTCGTTACCCGGGAGACCTGCGTGCGCTTTGACCCAGAACAAAGAAAGCATCTTTACCCTGGGCTAAGATATTTTTCAAGTTTTCCTCTGGTTTCAACTGCCAGTGGATGAAGGGCGCTGTAGTTACAGATGGTTTGTAACGCTGCTCTAGAGGTCGCTGTATATCCCGTAGCTATGTTCTTTACGCTTCAGGATCTCACGCGTCGCCCTGCATATGGCCAGGAGTTCACGGCTTGGTAGACCGTGCAGTACGCGGACAGACAAAGCTTGATGGCTTTGGTCTCGGCGTCATCTTTCCGAATGGAAAGGTGATGCAGCTCCGACCTTGCCCCTCAATCTTGCTGCCGTCAGTGTAGATTTGCACTGTGTCTGCACGTTGTGCTCGTCTACCATGGCTTGGTCCGCCAACAGCACGAACTCCAGGTCCCTATAGCTTGGCCGGGTGAGGAATCTCTGTAAACTCCGCCACACGCTCGGTTTCTCTATCTCCTAGTACAGTCCTGGATGACCCTCTCCTCGCTTCCATACAGAGCGGCTGCTTCCACTGTATGCAGGAGGTCTAGAGGCAGTATCCCGGACAGTACCAGTGCCGAGTTCAGAGAAACAGTGCGGTAGGCTTTACAGAGCTTCTGCGCAAATCCTCTCTGCACTCCCATCTAGCACTCTCCGAACGCCCAGTTTTTTAGATGCGGGAGCCCATGCTGCTGCAGCGTACATGATCACTGGTTCCACCGCCGCAGTGTAGATGGTCCTGATCACTTCTGGGTGGAGACCCCAACTCGTACGCGCTGCAGCTTGGACAGCTGCTTATAAATAATCAAAGGCTCTCTTGCAGGTGTTAGCCACGTGAGTATTAAAGGTGAGTTTTTCATCGATAGTTAGAGCCCAGCACCTTGCCAGTCTCCTTCGACATGCGCAATGTCGACCCCGTTCATTTTCAGGAGGTGGTGTGTCGTGCTTCAACTTCCTGGTGAGAAGCTTTGTGGCGGCGGCTGCGTAGGTCGGATGTAATGTGGCGCGAATTTCAATTTGTTTCCTGACACCCCACTCTTGCACGAACTCTAGCGCCGAATTGGCCTGTCGTTGGATCTCCAGGGCTGTATCCCCGTCGAAAACCAGCACCACGTCGTCCGCGAACGCCTGCACGTAGCAGCACCTCTCGCTTCCAGGCTATGCAGCAGCGGGTCAGGAGAAGGTTCCACAGGATTGGACCGCCGATCGAACCTTGTACGCACCCTTTGTTGGTTGCTTCTCTCTGCCTCTTCCCCAGCGTACCTTACTCTGACTTTCTGCCATCAATTATGGTAGCTATCCAGTAGCCTCCTGATGTTGACCGGGCCACTTTTTCCTCCAGCCAGTCTGACTTTAATAAGCTGGCCACCATGCGCTATCGAAGGCCCCCTCTATGTCCAATGACACTAGAGTTACCAGCTTCTTCAGCTCAATCTTACTCCTGATTCGGATTGTATTAGAGTATAGAGGGCGTCCTCGGTGCTTCGCTGGGGCATAAAGCCGTACTGGCGAGTACTTACTCTCGGTACTTAGCTGCCATTTTATCCTTGCTACTATCATCTTTTCCAGGATCTTCCCCAAAAGCCGGCAGCAGGCCGGAATTGGCCTATACGATTTGGGGTTCCGGTAGTCGTCCTTACCCGGTTTTCTCAATACCACTACTGTGGCCTCCTTCCAGGTGTCGCGGGAAGTGTCCTATCTGTAGGCACTTGTTGTACAGGGCAAGGAATGCGTCCAGATCCTGGTGTATGAAAGCTCGACGGCCAGATGTCCGCCGTGAAATGCCATCCGCTCCAGGCGCCTTCTTCAGTTAAAACCCTCCACCGCTATCTTCAGTTCCAGCATTGTAAATGGGGGTCATGGTTTTCATCATGATCCCTTATATTTACTAATTCGGCTAATTCTCGAGAGTGGCGGTGATCAGCGTTGTCCGTCTTTGGGTCGTCACCTTGGGGTAAAATGTCTCCGCTAGCAAGGTCGCTGATTCTTTGGGGTTTAGGGTTTCTCCGTCTTTGGTTAGAGGTTCGTCATTCTGTCTCCTGGCTGTCCTTTTAATGATCCTGTAGATCCTTCCCAGACTCCTTCCTTGTCCTGTCTGTTACAGAAGTCCTTCCAGCTGTTGGTTTGGGCTTTCTTGGCTTGGCACTCATATTCTTCCTTTCTTTTGCAGGTACTCTTCGACAACTTTAGCTCTTCGTATCGGCGCTGCGCAACGGAGTCCTGCGTTTTCCTGGTGGTGACTTCCTTCTTCAGCTGGTTGGAAGTTGGGTGGTTAGGTTAGGTTAGGTTAGGTTAGGACTTAAGTTAGGTTAGGTTAGGTTAGGTTAGGTTAGGTTAGGTTAGGTTAGGTTAGGTTAGGTTGAGATGATTAGGTTAGGTTAGGTTAGGTTAGGTTAGGTTAGGTTAGGTTAGGTTAGGTTAGGTTAGGTTAGGTTAGGTTAGGTTAGGATTAGGATTAGGTTAGGTTAGGTTAGGTTAGGTTAGGTTAGCGTTAGGTTAGGTTAGGTTAGGTTAGGTTAGGTTAGGGTTAGGTTAGGTTAGAATTTAGGATTAGGTTAGGTTAGAGTTGGGATTAGGTTAGGTTAGGTTAGGTTACAGGTTAGGTTAGGTTGGGTTAGGTTAGGTTAGGTTAGGTTAGGTTAGGTTAGGTTAGGTTAGGTTAGGTTAGGTTTAGGATTAGGTTAGGTTAGGTTAGGTTAGGTTAGGATTAGGTTAGGTTAGGTTAGGTTAGGTTAGGTTAGGTTAGGTTAGGTTAGGTTAGGTTAGGTTAGGTTAGGGTTAGGTTAGGTTAGGTTAGGTTAGGTTAGGTTAGAGTTAGGTTAGGTTAGGTTAGAGTTAGGTTAGGTTAGGTGCAAGGTTAGGTTAGGTTAGGATTAGGTTAGGTTAGTTTTTTTTTTTTTTTTTTTTTTTTTTTTTTTTTTTTGTTTGAATCTTTTCTCCTCGGACGTGATCAGAGACATTTTTTACTTTCGTTCAGATTGTTTTTTGCGATCTTTTATACTACTGTTACATATTTGAAATATATATGTGTGTATATAGGTTAGGTTAGGTTAGGTTAGGTGGGATAGGATTGGGTTAGGTTAGGTTAGGTTAGGTTAGGTTAGGTTAGGTTAGGTTGATTTAGGTTAGGTTAGGTTGATACAGGTTAGGATTAGGATTAGAGATTAGGGCCAAGTTAGGATTAGGTTGGGATTGGAATTGAGATTAGGATTGGAGTTGAGTTAGGTTAGAGTTAGGTTTAGGTTAGGATTATAGGTTAGGTTAGGTTAGGTTAGGTTAGGTTAGGTTAGGTTAGGATTAGGTTAGGTTAGATTGGAAGTTAGGTTAAGGATTAGGTTAGGTTAGGTTAGGTTAGGTGATTAAGATTAAGGTTAGGTTAGGTTAGGTTAGGTTAGGTTAGAGATTAGGTTAGGTTAAGATTAGGTTAGGTTAGGTTAGGTTAGAAGTTAGGTTAGGTTAGGAATTAGGTTAGGTTAGGTTAGAATTGGAATTAGGTTAGAGATTAGGTTAAGTTAGGTCTAGGGTGATTAGGTTGAGATTGATTTAGGTTAGGTTGGAGTTAGGTTAGGTTAGGTGGGGTAGGGCTTAGGTTAGGTTAGGATTGGGATTAGGTTAGGATTAAGTTGATTAGGTTAGGTTAGGTTAGGTTAGGTTAGGTTAGGTTAGGTTAGGTTAGGTTAGGTTAGGTTAGGTTAGGTTAGGTTAGGTTGGAGATTAGGTTAGGTTAGGTTAGGTTAGGTTAGGTTAGGTTAGGTTAGGTCCAGAGATTTAGGTTAGGTTAGGTTCAGGTTAGGTTGGGATTAGGTTAGGTTAGGTTAGGTTAGGTTAGGATTGCAGGTTAGGTTAGGTTAGGTTAGGTGGGATTGGGATTAGGTTTAGGTTAGGTTAGGATTGATTGGGTTAGGTTAGGTTAGAGTTAGGTTAGGTTAGGTTAGGTTAGGTTAGGTTAGGTTAGGTTAGAGTTAGGATTAGGTTAGGTTAGGTTGGGTTAGGTTAGGTTAGGTTGGGATTGGGATTGGGATTAGGTTGGGTTAGGTTAGGATTAAATTGGGTTAGGTTAGAGATTAGGTTAGGTTAGAGTTGAGGTTAAATTGGGAATTAGGTTAGGTTAGGTTAGGTTAGGATTAGGTTAGGTTAGGTTAGGTGCAAGATTGGAGGTTAGGTTGATTGAGTTAGGATTGGGGTTAGGTTAGGTTGGGATTGCAGTTAGGTTAGGTTGAGTTCTAGGTTAGGTTAGGATTAGGTTAGGTTAGGTTAGGTTAGGTTAGGTTAGGTTAGAAGTTAGGTTAGGTTAGGTTGGGATTAGGATTAGGATTGAGGGTTAGTTGATTTAGGTTAGGTTAGGTTAGGTTACTGCAAGTTATGGGTTAGAAGTTAGGTTAGGTTAGGTTAGGTTAGGTTAGGTTAGGTTAGGTGGGTAAGGTTAGGAATTGCAGGTTAGGTTAGGTTAGGTTGGGTTAGGTTAGGTTAGGTTAGGTTAGGTTAGATTTAGGTTAGGTTAGGTTAGGTTAGGTTAGGTTAGGTTAGGTTAGGTTAGGTTAGGTTAGGTTAGGTTAGGTTAGGATTTAGGTTAGAGTTTAGGTTGATTGGGATGGAGTTGATTGGGGTTAGGTTAGGTTAGGTTAGGTTAGGTTAGGTTAAGAGGTTGGAAGTTAAGGATTTAGGTTAGGTTAGGTTAGGTTAGGTTGGGATTGGGTTAGGTTAGGTTAGGTTAGGTTAGGTTAGGTTAGGTTAGGATTAGAGTTAGGTTAGGTTAGAGTTAGGTTAGGTTAGGTTAGGTTAGGTTAGGTTGGGATTAGGTTAGGTTAGGTTTAGGTTAGGTTAGGTTAGGTTAGGTTAGGTTAGGTTGGAGTTAGGATTAGGTTGGGTTAGGTTGGGTTAGGTTGGGTTAGGTTAGGTTAGGTTAGGTTAGGTTAGAGTTAGGTTAGGTTAGGTTGCAGGTTAGGTTAGGTTAGGTTAGGTTAGGTTAGGTTAGGTTCAGGTTAAATTGGGGTTAGGTTAGGTTAGGTTAGGTTAGGTTAGGTTAGGTTGGGTTAGGTTAGGTTTAGATTGAAGTTGAAATTTAGGTTAGGTTAGGTTAGGATTAGGATTAGGTTAGAGTTGGGATTGAGGTTAGGTTAGGTTGGGAATTAGGTTAGAAGTTAGGTTAGGTGGAATGGGTTAGGTTAGGTTAGAAAGTTAGGATTAGGTTAGGTTAGGTTAGAGATTTAGGTTAGGTTAGGGTTAGGTTAGGTTGGGATTAGGTTAGGTTAGGTTAGGTTAGGTTAGGTTGAGGTTAGGTTAGGTTAGGTTAGGTTAGGATTAGGTTAGGTTAGGTTAGGTTAGAGTTAGAGATTAGGGATTAGGTTAGATTAGAGGTTAGGTGATTTGGGATTGCAAGTTAGGTTAGGTTGGGTTAGGTTAGGTTAGACAGGTTAGGTTAGGTTGAGGTTAGGTTAGGTTAGGTTAGAGTTGAGTTAGGTTAGGTTGTTAGGATTAGGGCCAGATTTAGGTTAGGATTGGGTTAGGTTGGGTTGGGTTGGAGGTTAGGTTGGGTTAGGTTGAGTTAGGTTAGGTTAGGTTAGGTTAGGTTGGGTTAGGTTAGGTTAGGTTAGGTTAGGTTAGGTTAGGTTAGGTTGGGATTGGGTTAGGTTAGGTTAGGATTAGGTTAGGTTAGGTTAGAGTTAGGTTAGGTTGGGATTGGGATTGGAATTGGGTTAGGTTAGGTTAGGTTAGGTTAGGTTGGGATTGGGATTAGGTTAGGTTAGGTTAGGTTAAGTTAGGTTAGGTTAGGTGGGGATTGGGATTGGGATTAGGTTAGGTTAGGTTAGAAGTTAGGTTAGGGTAAATTAGGTTAGAGTTAGGTTAGGTTAGGTTAGAAGTTAGGTTATTGGGATTAGGTTAGGTTAGGTTGGATTGTTAGGTTAGGTTAGGATTAGGTTAGGTTAGGGTTAGGTTAGGTTAAGTTAGGTTAGGTTAGGTTAGGTTAGGATTAGGTTAGGTTAGGTTAGGTTAGGTTAGGTTAGGTTGTGGAATTGCAAGATTAGGTTAGGAATTGGGATTAGGTTAGGTTAGGTTAGGTTAGGTTAGGTTAGGTTAGGTTAGGTTAAGGTTAGGTTAGAGGTTAGGTTAAGGTTGGGTTAGAATTGGGTTAGGAATTAGGTTGGAGATTAGGTTAATTGGGGCCAGAATTGAGTTAGGTTAAGGTTGGGTTTAGGATTAAGTTTAGGTAGGGATTAGGATTAAGTTAGGTTAGGTTAGGTTAGAGTTGGAAGTTAGGTTAGGTTAGGATTGGGTTAGGATTAGGATTGGGATTAAGGTTAGAGGATTAGGTTAGGTTAGGATTAGGTTAGGTTAGGATTAGGTTAGGTTAGGTTAGGTTAGGATTAGGTTAGAGTTAGGATTGATTGAGGTTAGGTTGGGGATTAGGTTAGGTTAGGTTGGGATTAGGATTGGGTTAGGTTAGGTTAGGTTAGGTTAGGATTAGGATTAGGGGTTAGGTTAGGTTAGGTTAGGTTAGGTTAGGTTAGGTTAGGTTAGGACCGTTAGGTTAGGTTAGGTTAGGTTAGGTTAGGTGGGTTAGGTTAGGTTAGGTTAGGTTAGGTTGGGATTAGAGTTAGGTTAGGATTAGGTTGGGATTGGGTTAAGTTAGGTTAGGTTAGGTTAAGTTAGGATTAGGTTAGGTTAGGTTAGGTTAGGATTAGGATTAGGTTAGGTTAGGTTAGGATTAGAGATTAGGATTAGGATTAGGTTAGAGTTAGGTTAGGTTAGGTTAGGAATTAAGTTAGGTCAAGTTAGGTTAGAATTGGGAGGTGGGGTAGGTCAAGGTTAGGTTAGGTTAGGTTAGGTTAGGTTAGGTTAGGTTAGGTTAGGGTGGGATTGGGATTGGAATTAGGTTAGGTTAAGGTTAGGTTAGGTTAGGTTAGGTTAGGTTGGGATTGAGTTAGGTTAGGTTAGGTTAGGTTAGGTTGGGTTAGGTTGGGGCAGGTTAGGTTGGGATTGAGATTGGGTTAAGGTGGGTTAACACAACCTAACTTAACCTCGCCTCTAACAACCTGTGTATTCTTCACTCTTTACTAGGCTTGCTGTGTGTTAAGGCACAACCTAGCCTGGCCTGGCCTGGCCTAACCTTCTTCTTCAACACAACACAACACTTGGAACAACTTGGCAACTAACACAACACAACAACTAGCATTAGGCCAACACAACCTTAGCCTTGCGGCACAGCCTGAACAGCACAGCACCTAACAACCTGGCACAGGCACAGCTTAACCTTTAGGCACAACAGCTGGCACTAGCACAGCACAGCCTGGCACGGTTAACAGCACAACTGGCCTGGCCTGGCTGGCACGGCTGCTGGCCCTGGCTGGCCTGGCTAGACGCACACCCTGGCCCTGTGGCCTAGCTTCCTGGCTGGCCTGGCCCTAGCACAACCTGGCCTGGCCTGGCCTGGCAACAACACAGCCTGGCCTGCAGACCTGGCTGTAGCACAACACAGGCCTGGCCTGGCACAGCCCTGGCACAACCCCTGGCCTGGCCTATTCTTCCTAACCTAACCTAGCCTAACCTGGCCTGGCCTAACACAACAACACAGCCTAACCTGGCCTTGGCACAGCACTGGCCTAGCACAATAATAGCCTGGCCCTGGCCTGGCCTGGCACAACACAGCAGCACAGCTGTGGCCTACAACTGGCCTAACTGCTACACAACACAACACAGCTGGCTTCTTCTGGCACAGCTTCCACAACCTAACCTAACTAGCCTAACAGCACAGCACAGCACAGCACAGCAACAGCACTGTAACAGCCTAACGCACAGCACCGCCTATGGCCTGGCACAGCACAGCACAGCGCTGGCCTGGCAACTGGCCACAGCACAGCCTGGCACAGCACAGCACAGCACAGCACCCAGCACAGCATACAACACAGCACAACAGCCACAGCACTAGCACAATGCTTCTTCAACAAGCTAGCCAGCAGCACAGCACTGGCCTGGCTGTACAGCACTGGCTATTTCTTCTGGCCTGGCACAGCACTGGCCTAACGCCTGGCCTGGCTAACAACACAAGCACAACACAGCACAGCACAGCACAGCACAGCTGGCCTAACCTGGCACAGCACAACCCCAGCAACCTAGCACAGCACAGCTGGCCTGGCCTGGCACTGGCACTGGCCTGGCCTGGCCTGGCAGCAGCACAGCTGTACAACTGTGGCACAGCACAACAGGCCACAACTGGCTGGCCCTGGCACTTTGTGGCACAGCACAGCACAGCACTGGCCTGACAAGCACAGCACAGCACAGCACAACCTAGCACCAACTACAGCTGACAGCAACCCTGCTAACAGGCCACAGCTGTACAGCACAGCACTGGCACAGCTACAGCACAGCACTGGCCTGTTAACAGCACAACCTGGCCTGTGGCACAGCACAGCACAGCACAGCACAGCCTGGCCTGGCACAGCACAGCACAGCACTGGCCTGGCACTGGCACAGCACAGCACTGGCCTGGCACAGCCTGGCACAGCCTGGCACTGGCCTGGCACTGGCCTGGCCTGGCAGCTGGCCTCGGCCTGGCCTGGCCTGGCACTGGCCTGGCACTGGCCTGGCACAGCACAGCACTGGCACTGGCACAGCACAGCACAGCACAACTGGCCACAGCACTGGCACTGGCACAGCACAGCCTGGCACAAGTACCTGCAGCCTGGCACAACTGGCCTGACTTTGGCCTTTAGGCCTGGCCTGGCCTGGCTGGCTGGCTGGCCTGGCCTGGCCTGGCCTGGCCTGGCCTGGCCTGGCCTGAGCCTGGCCTGACCTGGCCTGGCCTGGCACTGGCCTGGCCTGGCACTGGCCTGGCCTGGCCTGACTGGCCTGACTGGCCTGGCCTGGCCTGGCCTGGCCTGGCCTGGCCTGGCACTGGGCTGGCCTGGCCTGGCCTGGCACTGGCCTGGCCTGGCCTGGCCTGGCCTGGCACTGGCCTGGCCTGGCCTGGCCTGTGGCCTGGCCTGGCACTGGCCTGGCCTGGCCTGGCCTGGCCTGGCCTGGCTGGCCTGGCCTGGCCTGGCCTGGCCTGGCCTGGCCTGGCCTGGCCTGGCCTGGCACTGGCCTGGCCTGGCCTGGCCTAGCACAGCACAGCCTGGCCTGGCTGGCCTGGCCTGGCACTGAGCCTGGCACTGGCCTGGCCTGGCCTGGCCTGGCCTGGCTGGCCTGGCCTGGCTGGCCTGGCCTGGCCTGGCCTGGCCTGGCTGGCCTGGCCTGGCCTGGCCTGGCCTGGCCTGGCCTGGCACAGCTGGCCTGGCCTGGCCTGGCTGTACAGCCTGGCACGGCCTGGCACAAGCACAGCTGGCCTGGCACTGAGCACAGCCTGGCACAGCCTGGCCTGGCCTGGCCTAGCCTGGCCTGGCACAGCCTAAGCACCTGACACAGCACAGCACAGCACAGCACAGCACAGCACAGCACAGCACAGCACAGCACAGCACAGCACAAGCACAGCCTGGCACAGCACAGCACAGCACAGCACAAGCACAGCACAGCACAGCACAGCACAACCTAACCTAGCAGCCTAGCACAGCACAACTTCGCTGTACAACACAACACAGCACAACTGTGCACAACACAACACAACTGCTAGCACAGCACAGCACAGCACAGCTGACACAGCAACACAGCACAGCACCAGCACAGCACAGCACAGCTTACAGCACAGCACAGCCTGGCACAGCACAGCACAGCACAGCACAGCACATGCACAGCACAGCCACAGCACAGCACAGCACAGCACAACAGGCTTCTTCACAACTGCACAGCACAGCACAACACAACACAACACAACACAGCACCTAACTGCTGGCACAGCACAACACAGCACAGCACAGCACAGCACAGCACAGCTTCCAGCACAACCTAGCCTAGCCTAACCTGACACAACTTCAGCCTAACCTAACTAAAGCACAGCACAGCACAACCTGAGCCTGGCACAGCACAGCACACAACTGCTTCAGCACACAGCACTGGCACAGCACAGCTTACAGCACAGGCACAGCACAGCACTAGCACAGCACAGCACAGCACAGCACAGCACAGCTACAAGCACAGCACAGCTTCTTACAGCACAACACAGCACAACACAGCACAGCACAGCACAGCACAGCCTGGCTTACAGCACAGCACAGCACAGCACAGCACAGACACAGCACAACACAGCACAGCACAGCACAGCACAGCACAGCACAGCACAGCACAGGCACAGCACAAAGCACAGCACAGCACAGCACAGCACAAGCACAGCACAGCTTACAGCACAGCACTTTGCTGCCCTGGCACAGCACAGCACAGCACAGCACAGCACAGCACAGCACAGCTTACAGCACAACCTGGCACAGACACAACACAGCAGCACAGCACAGCACAGCACAGCACAGCACAGCACAGCACAGCACAGCACAGCACAAGCACAGCACAGCACAGCACAGCACAGCACAGCACAGCACAGCACAGCACAGCACAGCACAGCACAGCACAGCACAGCACAGCACAGCACAAGCACAGCACAGCACAGCACAGCACAAGCACAGCACAGCACAGCACAGCTGGCACAGCACAGCACAGCACAGCACAGCACAGCACAAGCACAGCACAGCACAGCACAGCACAGCACAGCACAGCACAGCACAGCACAGCACAGCACAGCACAGCACAGCACAACACAGCACAGCACAGCACAGCACAGCACCGCTGCTGCAGCACAGCACAACTGGCACAGCACAGCACAGCACAGCACAGCTTTGCCTAGCCTAGCACAACACAAGCACAAGCACAAAGCACAGCACAGCACTTTAACACAGCACAGCACAGCACAGCACAGCACAAGCACAGCACAGGCCTGGCCTGGCCTGGCCTGGCCTGGCCTGGCCTGGCCTGGCCTGGCCTGGCCTGGCCTGGCCTGGCCTGGCACAGCTTCCTTCTTACAACAGCCTAGCTTCTTTAACCTAGCCTGTACACAGCACAGCACAGCACAACCTGGCCTGGCAGCACAGCACAGCACAGGCTGGCTGGCACAGCACAAGCACAACACAGCACAGCACAACACAACACAACACAAACTGCACTTTAGCACAACACAGCACAGCACAGCACAACACAGCACAACACAGCACAGCACAGCACAGCACAACACAGCACAGCAGCACAGCACAGCACAACCTGGCCTGGCCTGGCACAGCACAGCACAGCACAGCACAGCACAGCACAGCACAGCACAGCACAGCACAGCACAGCACAGCACAGCACATATGCACAGCACAGGCACAGGCACATGCACAGCACAGCTGGCTGGCACAGCACAGCTGGCACAGCCTGCGCGGTGGGCACAAGGCAGGCACAGCTGGCCTGATGCACAGCTGGCACAGCTGCTTCTTTCAGGTGGCACAGCACAGACACAGCACAGCACAGCTGGCCTGGCAGGCCTCGCCACAGCACAGCACAGCACAGCACTAGCACAGCACAGCTTCGCTGGCACAGCACAGCACAGCCTGGCACAACAGCACAGCACAGCACAACACAGCACAGCCTGGCCAAGCACAGCACAGCACAGCACAGCACAGCACAGCTGTACAGCACAGCACAGCACTGGCACAGCACAGCACACAGCTTCTTCAGCCACAGCACAGCACAGCACAGCACAGCACAGCACAGCACAGCACAGCACAGCCTAGCACAACTCAGCACAGCACAGCACAGCACAGCACAGCACAGCACAGCACAGCACAGCACAACTGCTGCTGGCACAGCACAGCACAGCACAGCACAGCAACAGCTTGGCTTCTTCTGGCACAGCAACCTGACACAGCACTAGCACAACAGCAACTTCTTCTAGCCTGGTACAGCACAGCACAGCACAGCACAGCACAGCACAGCACAGCACAGCACAACCTAACCTAGCACAGCACAACACAATGCTATACCTAGCCTAGCCTAGCCTATTTTCTTCTTTCTTCTTCTTCTTCAACTAGCCTAACCTAACCTAACCTAACCTAATAACCTACATACATATATTTCCAAATGTGTAACGGTAGTATAAAGATCATGAAACAGTTGGACAGAGACAGTAAAAATATGCTCGGATCGTCCGAGGAGAACAAGATTCAAACAAAAAAGCCTGGCCTGGCCTGGCCTGAGCACAGGCCTGGCACAGCACAGCACAGCACAGCACCTGAGCCTGGCTGGCCTGGCACTGGCCTGGCACAGCACAGCACAGCACAGCACAACCTGGCACAACCTAGCACAGCCTGGCCTGGCCTGGCCTGGCCTGGCCTGGCCTGGCACAGGCCTGGCCTGGCCTGGCCTGGCCTGGCCTGGCCTGGCCTGGCCTGGCCTGGCCTGGCCTGGCCTGGCCTGGCCTGGCCTGGCACAGCCTGGCCTGGCCTGGCCTGGCCTGGCCTGGCCTGGCCTGGCCTGGCACAGCCTGGCCTGGCCTGGCCTGGCCTGGCCTGGCCTGGCCTGGCACAGGCCTGGCCTGGCACAGCCTGGCCTGGCCTGGCACAGCCTGGCCTGGCCTGGCCTGGCCTGGCACAGCACAGCACAGCCTGGCCTAGCCTAACAACCTAGCCTAACCCTATGCTAGCCTAACCTAACCTAACCTAACCTAACCTAACCTAACCTAACCTAACCTAACCTAACCTAACCTAACCTAACCTAACCTAACCTAACCAGCTGAAGAAGGAAGTCACCACCAGGAAACGCAGGATCCGTTGCGCAGCGCCGATACGAAGAGCTAAAGTTGTCGAAGAGTACCTGCAAAAGAAAGAAGAATATGAGTGCCAAGCCAAGAAAGCCCAAACCAACAGCTGGAAGGACTTCTGTAACAGACAGGACAAGGAAGGAGTCTGGGAAGGGATCTACAGGATCATTAAAAGGACAGCCAGGAGACAGAATGACGAACCTCTAACCAAAGACGGAGAAACCCTAAACCCCAAAGAATCAGCGACCTTGCTAGCGGAGACATTTTACCCCAAGGACGACCCAAAGACGGACAACGCTGATCACCGCCACTCTCGAGAATTAGCCGAATTAGTAAATATAAGGGATCATGATGAAAACCATGACCCCCCATTTACAATGCTGGAACTGAAGATAGCGGTGGAGGGTTTTAATCCGAAGAAGGCGCCTGGAGCGGATGGCTTCACGGCGGACATCTGCCGTCGAGCTATACACCAGGATCTGGACGCATTCCTTGCCCTGTACAACAAGTGCCTACAGATAGGACACTTCCCGGACACCTGGAAGGAGGCCACAGTAGTGGTATTGAGAAAACCGGGCAAGGACGACTACCGGAACCCCAAATCGTATAGGCCAATCGGCCTGCTGCCGGTTTTGGGGAAGATCCTGGAAAAGATGATAGTAGCAAGGATAAAATGGCAGCTAGTACCGAGAGTAAGTACTCGCCAGTACGGCTTTATGCCCCAGCGAAGCACCGAGGACGCCCTCTATACTCTAATACACCGAATCAGGAGTAAGATTGAGCTGAAGAAGCTGGTAACTCTAGTGTCATTGGACATAGAGGGGGCCTTCGATAGCGCATGGTGGCCAGCTATTAAAGTCAGACTGGCTGAGGAAAAGTGCCCGGTCAACATCAGGAGGCTACTGGATAGCTACCTCGATGGCAGAAAAGTCAGAGTAAGGTACGCTGGGGAAGAGTGCGAGAGAAGCACCAACAAAGGGTGCGTACAAGGTTCGATCGGCGGTCCAATCCTGTGGAACCTTCTCCTTGACCCGCTGCTGCATAGCCTGGAAGCGAGAGGCTGCTACGTGCAGGCGTTCGCGGACGACGTGGTGCTGGTTTTCGACGGGGATACAGCCCTGGAGATCCAACGACAGGCCAATTCGGCGCTAGAGTTCGTGCAAGAGTGGGGTGTCAGGAACAAATTGAAATTCGCGCCACACAAGACCTGCGCCATGCTTCTCACCAGGAAGTTGAAGCACGACACACCACTCCTGAAAATGAACGGGGTCGACATTGGCATGTCGAAGGAGATCAAGGTGCTGGGTCTAACTATCGATGAAAAACTCACCTTTAATACTCACGTGGCTAACACCTGCAAGAGAGCCTTGGATATTTATAAGCAGCTGTCCAAGGCAGCGCGTACGAGTTGGGGTCTCCACCCAGAAGTGATCAGGACCATCTACACTGCGGCGGTGGAACCAGTGATCATGTACGCTGCAGCAGCATGGGCTCCCGCATCTAAAAAACTGGGCGTTCGGAGAGTGCTAGATGGAGTGCAGAGAGGATTTGCGCAGAAGCTCTGTAAAGCCTACCGCACTGTTTCTCTGAACTCGGCACTGGTACTGTCCGGGATACTGCCTCTAGACCTCCGCATACAGGAAGCAGCCGCTCTGTATGAAGCGAGGAGAGGGTCATCCAGGACTGTACTAGGAGATAGAGAAACCGAGCGTGTGGCGGAGTTTACAGAGATTCCTCACCCGGCCAAGCATAGGGACCTGGAGTTCGTGCTGTTGGCGGACCAAGCCATGGTAGACGAGCACAACGTGCAGACAGTGCAAATCTACACTGACGGCAGCAAGATTGAGGGCAAGGTCGGAGCTGCACTTTCCATTCGGAAAGATGACGCCGAGACCAAAGCCATCAAGCTTTGTCTGTCCGCGTACTGCACGGTCTACCAAGCCGAACTCCTGGCCATATGCAGGGCGACGCGTGAGATCCTGAAGCGTAAAGAACATAGCTACGGGATATACAGCGACTCTAGAGCAGCGTTACAAACCATCTGTAACTACAGCGCCCTTCATCCACTGGCAGTTGAAACCAGAGGAAACTTGAAAAATATCTTAGCCCAGGGTAAAGATGTTTCTTTGTTCTGGGTCAAAGCGCACGCAGGTCTCCCGGGTAACGAACGCGCAGACGAGTTAGCGAAGGAGGCCGCTTTGTCGAGTCGCAGGAAACCCGATTACGACTTATGTCCGGTATCATTCGTCAAACGACAAATCCGCAAGGACTCGTTGGACGAATGGAACCGGAGGTATCGTGAAGGGGAAACTGCTGGCACGACCAAGGCCTTCTTCCCGGATGCCATCGAGGCCTATCGTCTAGTTAGGAAGATAGAGATGCGGCAGCAGTTGGTTCAGGTGTTGACGGGGCATGGTGGATTCTCCGCGTACTTGAACCGGTTCAAGTGCAAGGAGAGCCCAGCATGCATCTGCGACCCAGACGTGCAAGAGACAGCACTGCATGTCATCCTAGAGTGCCCAGTCCATGATAGAGATAGACTAGAAACAGAAATAAAAATAAATTTAAATATAAATAAACATAATTTGGTAGAAATTATGAAAGAAAATAAATATAGGACAGATTTTATATTATATGTAGATAAGGTAATTAAGATAGTAAACTATAGAAATAAGGATTAAGAAACATAATACTCCACGCATACTTGTTAATTTATGATAGTGCGAGTATTAAAAGTATAAGATTGTGTAAAAATATAAATTTGTTTGTAGAATAAGTAATGTAATAGAATAAGATATAAAATAAAGATAAGTAAAGACCAACTAGATTAAGTATGAAATAGGGCACCAAAAGGGTGGCAATAAAAATGTATACTATAAATAGATTATAAGTTATATAGGCAGATGAAACAGAATATGTATAGAGATAGTTATAATAGCATAAAAAGATGCAATAAAAATGTAAGATAGTAAATAATTAGATATTAAATTTTATATAGAGATAGTTTAAGGCATCAGTAGATGCAATAAAAATGGATTATAGTTAAGATAGTATAGATATTGCAGTGTATAGAGTTAAGATAAGGGTAGGGCACAAAAAAGTGCAATGAAAATGTCACGTAGAAGTAGAGAGTAGATTAGAGGAGTGCAGCGACACCACGCTGCTCCCTAGGCTCCAAATTGTTTAGTCTGTAAGAAACTGGTCAAAAAAGTCTCGGACCCCCCACGTCCGAGGACCAGAAAAAAAAAAAAAAAAAAAAAACCTAACCTAACCTAACCTAACCTAACCTAACCTAACCTAACCTAACCTAACCTAACCTAACCTAACCTAACCTAACCTAACCTAACCTAACCTAACCTAACCTAACCTAACCTAACCTAACCTAACCTAACCTAACCTAACCTAACCTAACCTAACCTAACCTAACCTAACCTAACCTAACCTAACCTAACCTAACCTAACCTAACCTAACCTAACCTAACCTAACCTAACCTAACCTAACCTAACCTAACCAGTTCCGCGCTCGCCGCACCCCTGAGCGCCACGAAATAACCAAACTCCGCGCTAAAAAATTCATAAAAGTGGCAAAAGTGGTCGAATTTCAAATTTGAAAACGGTTTTGTGATTGTGAAATTGTGCTGCACCTGGGATAGTGTTGGTGAGGGCAACGGAGGAAAATTGGGGATTTTTCCCATTTTCCTAACCCCAAAACCGGCCCAAAACCACACAAAAACCGAAATTGCAGCGAATCCAAATCGAGGACCCCCCACTTTCAACGCATCAGAAGAAGCGGAGCAGGGAGACGCAGAGGACGAGCCATTCACCTGATTTTTCCGGCTAAACCCTCGGGAGTTATTCCCGAAAAACACTAATCACCACGTGGCACGTGGTCGGTGATCCCGAGGGAATTCGACAAATCTGAAGGCGAGAGCATCAGTGGGCAGCCGGGAGACCATCAAAGCCGTTTCCGGGAAGAAAATCCAGTGAAAAACAGCGGAGCTACAGCCTAAAATTGTATAAATTATTACCTCAAAACTTTTGACAACCCTAGCACCCAGGATAGTGACGGCTAGGAAGGCAAATTAACATCGAAAAATCGGGTAACCATTACACTCCAAAATCCCGTTTGCAGAATCCACGCGCCGTCAGTATCCTGGGAGTTACAAGGATAAAACGGAGCAGAGGTAAAACTACCCCAATTTTAAAGCTCCTTTTTGGAGGGGAAGGAGGGACCTTGGAGCAATACTGTTTAGGGAAAAAATATCGGCCGCAGTAAGTACAACATTAATAAAATTTTTTATTCATTTATTTTTTAATAACTCTATTTTTAGCGCCCATTTTAGGCGAAAAGCGGCCAATATTTCATCCCCTAACTTCGATATCAAATATCTAAGTGCGGTATTGCTCCAAAAATCTCAAATTAGTGTTAAAATTTAGCTTCATAAGTCCCCCTAAATTTAAGTATAATTTTAGATTTTTTAGTAATATATAAACATAGTTATTAAGATTATAATAAGATAAAGTAGAAAAATTCTGCACTTAAATTTCGAAACTTTGAGGGGTTGTGGCACGGGAACGAGGGGTGTTCTCCGGAATCGGCTTTCGCAGAGTGCATTCTTTTCGAAGGACGATTCGGGAGACACCAGAAATTCGGGGGTTGGTCCAGTTTTGGGGGGGGTCAATTTTGGTTTGAAATTACGTAAATCGTAAAACCGAGATTGGCCATAACTCCGAAGCGGGACCACCTACCCGAACGGGGTTTTCGCTGGGGGTTTCAGCGCAGCTCGCGCCACAACTGTCTTATAGGACTCGAGGCCCTAAGTGGAGAACTTAAAAAAGTAGAGAAGAAAAGAGAATCAAAAACTTCATTAATTTTCTTCTAGGAAAGTACATATCAAAATTTTAATATTGCATCTGGATAGGGTACATTAAATATAACATAGTCAGGGTGAATTTTGGTAGAGTCATCGGAGCTCTACCAAAACGAGCTCTACTAAGAAGCTAATAGAGCTCGCTAAGACCTTTCCAGGGACCCCTCGCACACCTCCGTACGACCTCTGGATCGGAAGATACGGGCGCTTGAAATTCAAGTTTGACAGCTGGGCCGCCATCTTGAATTTCAAAAAGCGGCTGTATCTTCGGACCCCGTGGTCCAATCGGGACGGGACTTTCGCTGGGGAGATCGGCACCACCAGGACCACCCTCTCTGATACACCAGGGCCTCTACGTAGAGTCGAAAAATTCGACTCTACCTAGTCATCCTACTGAAGCCCAAGAGAGAGCCATCCACTCCATCGAAAACCCCGGCTCGCTACGACTGATAGGGGCTGAGAAATCGTGGTTTTCAAATATCGGCGGCCATCTTGGACGCCATATTGGAAAACCAAACCGATCATATCTCAGCCGCTATTAGACCTACGACGACGTGCGACGGCTCTATCTTCACGCCAGGACAAAGCCTGTCACTAAGGCTTGACAAAAATCCCGCAAAATCCCGGTAAAACCGGGATCACTATAACTCCGGGATTACTGGACGTAGAGTTACATGCGACACGTACTTTGAAAGGTACGGAGTAGCTCTACAACATAGGATAGATAGACGAAGCTCCAGGAGAGCAAAAATTCTATTAACAATAGAGCAGGCGCTCTTAAAACCTTTTTAAAATTTATTTAAATTTATTTTACTTTCACTTTTATGTGATAGGTTTATCTAAGATAAACAGAACTGACAGTTTGCAGAGAACTTACCGTACTTATCTTACCTGCTAGAACACCTTGACCACGCTGACTGCAGCTGAAACATAGAAAATTATTATTATTAAAAATCATTGTTAAAATACGTGTTAGTTTTAAGACAAAGTCAAAACCAGACTCTAAAATCTTAATTTATTTACCTAGTTTTATACCTTACCTTGTTATTATTTCTTTTACAACTTATACAAACCTTTACCTTTTACAACTATTTATTTCTTTTACAACTCTGCTATCCGAAAACGGAACTCCGAGACATGATGTTCGGTTTCCACACGCCTGCACGCAGACAAGCGGTAGACAAGGTGGAGGAAAGTCCTCCGACACAGAGGAAAACCCCTACCAAGGACAAAACTCCACCCGTCGCCGCGGTCAGACGCAGTATAGGCGAATGGGAGACTGGCAAACCTGAGCCAAAACCCGGTTACTCCACAGACCGCACTCCGCCCAACACCCGAAAGACCACGCCAATACCCACCGTACCAAGAAAAGGTACAGTCAAGCGGATACTGGCGGAGAAGGAGGTGGAGGAACCGGCTACTTTGCCGGACCTGACGCCTGGAACAAAGTACACAGGGCGTACGAAAGAAGCCCGAACGTGTCTGAGCAGAGGCAAGGCGTTCCTCGGCCAGTCGAGGAACCTAAAAAGCGACCTAAAAGAAGGCCTCCAGAAGACATTAGACCAACTTTATAGACTGGTCAAAGAAGGGGAAGCTGAAATAAATGACCTAAAAAAGAAAAAGGAGCCCAAAGAACGGGAAGAAGATAACGGAACGGAAGAAAATACAACAGTAGAAAAGAGGAAATGGGAGGAAGACAATATAATAAAGAAGTTGGAAGAGAACCACAGACTCCTAGGCGAGAATGGCAGGAGAATAGAAGAACTAAAATCACTAGTGGAAAGCCAGAAGAGTACTATGGAGCAGATGTCCTACGCGAACGTAGCGGCAGTCCCAAAAAACAAGGCGACACGTGGGGCTCTTCACTCTTTAGTCATTACTTCCGAAAATGAAAAAGATACTGGAGAAGAAGTAATGGAGAAGGTCAGAAAAGCAGTGGACGCGAAGGAAGGATGGATAAAGGTAGAAAAGGTGAGGAAAGCAAAAGACAGAAAGATAATTGTGGGATGCGAAACAAAAGAGGACCGAAGAAAGATAAAAGACAGAATAGAGAAAGCAGGAAGTCGACTCGTAGTCGAGGAAGTGAAGAACAAGGACCCGCTTCTGATTCTAAAGAGCGTGCTCTCAGTGCATAGAGATGAGGAGGTACTGGCAGCTCTGAAGAGCCAGAATCGGGAGGTTTTTCAGGGCCTCGAAAACGAGGAGGACAGGACAAGGATCAGGTACCGGAAGAAGACGAGAAACCCCCACACGACACATGTTATCTTGTCTGTGACCCCTGCAGTATGGAGAAGAGCCACTGAGATAGGGAAGCTGCGTATAGACCTCCAACACGTAGTTGTCGAGGATCAGTCCCCCCTCGTTCAGTGCTCGCAGTGCCTAGGGTACGGGCACAGTCGAAAGTACTGCAGGGAAACGGCTGAAGTAGTGTGCAGTCACTGCGGCGGACCCCACATGCGAGCGGGATGCCCAAACAGGGTCACCCAAGAGGCCCCAGACTGCATAAACTGCAGCCGATCCAGCATTGAAAATCGCGCCCACAACGCCTTTAGTGATGAGTGCCCAGTAAGACGAAGGTGGGACGCGATAGCCAGAGCGTCCACTGCATACTGCTAAAGTGGCCAGAGAGGATAATGGCTATAAGCTGGCCCAGGCAAACTTACAGCGGAGCCAGCTTGCCACAAACGAAGTACTGCTCGAGGCTCAGGAAGCCAACATCTCAGCTGTTCTCATGCAGGAGCCGTACGTTGGAAGGGAAGGAAGGGTGAAAAGTTACCGAGGTGTGAGAATTTATCAAAGCCCTGGCATAGGAGAGGGGACTGTTAAAGCTGCAATAGCAGTTCTGAACAGCGACCTTGACGTCATCCAGTGCCCAGAAATGACGACCAATAACATCGTGGTCGTCAAAATCCGAACCAGAGCCTGGACAATCACCCTCGTGTCGTACTACTTTGAACCGGACCAACCCATCCAACAGTACATAGAAACGCTGAGAGAAGTACGCGCAACCCACAAGAAGAAGATTCTGATAGGGGTGACGCAAACGCGAAGAGTGCCTGGTGGGGCAGCGGAAAGGAGGACCTGAGAGGAGAGCAGTGGAGTGGCGGCCTAAACGAGATGGGGCTACATATCCTAAACTCTGGTGACACACCTACCTTTGACACCATACGAGGCGGAATACGGTACAGCAGCCACGTGGACGTCACAGCTTGTTCCGAAGACTTACTTGACCTGGTAGAGGACTGGAAAGTAGACGAAGGTATGATAAACTCGGACCACAACGCCATCACATTTACAGTAAAACTGAAAAAATCTAAAGGGATAAATATAGAAAGAACAACAAGACAATACAACACTAAAAAGGCAGATTGGGAGAAGTTCCGTGAGGAACTTCTCAAAATAATGCATGAAAAAGAAATAAATAAAGAAGAAATAGAAAAAATTAATAACCAAATAGAATTAGAAGAAATAGTAAATAAAGTTCACAAAATAATAGAAGAAACATGTAAAACTACGCTACCTAAAAAGAAAAAGAAAGAAACACTTACCTTGCCGTGGTGGTCCGAGCAGCTCGCAGTCCAGAAGAAGGAAGTCGCTACCAGGAAGAGAAGAATCAGGAACGCAGCTCCAAACCGAAGACCGATGGTGGTCAGCCTGTACCTGGAACAGAAAGAACAGTATGAGAGGATGGTCGAGGAGGAAGTCACCAGGAGTTGGAAGGAATTCTGTGGAAAACAGGACAGGGAAGGAATGTGGGAGGGAATATATAGGGTAATAGGAAGGACAAAGAAAAGGGAAGAGGATCTGCCGCTAATCAAAGAAGGAAAGGTTCTTGACCCAGAGAGCTCCGCAAAGCACCTGGCGGAGACCTTCTACCCCGAGGACATGGAAGAAGACGACATCGAGGCACACATAGTCAGGAGAGCGGCAGCGAATGAAATGAATGGTAGGGATCATGATGATCACGACCCTCCATTCACAATGGCAGAGCTCGAGGATGCCGCGAGGTCGTTCAACCCCAAGAAGGCTCCAGGGGCCGACGGATTCACCGCAGACATCTGCCTAGGTGCCATAACAACGGCACCAGACTTCTTCCTGGCTCTCCTCAATAAATGCCTATCGCAACACCACTTTCCGAAGATCTGGAAAGAGGCAACCGTGATAGTGCTGAGGAAACCAGGAAAGGAGATATACACCGTCCCAAAATCGTACAGGCCGATTGGTCTACTGCCTGTAATGGGGAAGGTGTATGAAAAAATGGTGATGAACCGCCTCAAACACCACGTACTCCCGAAGATCAGCAGGAGACAGTACGGGTTTATGCCGCAAAGGAGCACCGAAGACGCCCTCGTTGCCCTAATGGACCATCTGCGAGCAATCCTTCTTGAAAGAAGATTGCAACAGTGGTATCGTTGGACATCGAGGGCGCCTTCGATAGCGCCTGGTGGCCGGCGATAAAAACCCGACTGTACGAAGAGAGGTGCCCTTCAAACCTGAGGAGAGTCCTGGGCAGCTACCTCAGCGAGAGGTCGGTGGAGGTAAGATATGCCGGAGCCTCACACAAGAGAAAAACGGAGAAGGGGTGCGTACAAGGCTCGATAGGAGGACCGATCCTCTGGAACCTGCTGTTAGACCCGTTACTCAAGGAGTTGGAGCAAAGAGGGCACTATGTGCAAGCCTTTGCAGACGACATAGTACTGGTCTTCAGCGGGAAGGAGGCTCGAGATATCGAGGGACAGGCCAATGCTGCTCTCGAACATGTTCGGGCGTGGGGAGTCGAAAACAAGCTCAAATTTGCCCCGCACAAAACGTGCGCGATGGTGGTCACAAAAAAGCTTGTTTACGACACGCCACGCCTGAGCATGGGAGGGATCGACATTGGAATGTCCACCGAGATCAAGGTCCTCGGCCTAACGATCGACCACAAGCTGACGTTCAGTCCCCATGTCACCAATGTCTGCAGAAAAGCGCTTGCCATTTACAAGCAGCTAATCAGAGCGGCAAGGGTGAACTGGGGACTGAACGACGAAGTGGTCAGATCCATTTACACTGCGGCAGTAGAGCCGATCATTATGTACGCATCGGCAGCATGGGCACCGGCAGCAGAAAAGTTAGGAGTGCGGAAGCAGCTTAGCGCAGTCCAGAGGGGCTTCGCACAAAAAATGTGCAGGGCGTACCGTACGGTCTCCCTCAACGCCGCGCTGCTGTTGACGGGCACACTCCCACTGGACCTCCGAGTTCGTGAGGCGGCTGCACTGTATGCAGCCAAGAGGGGGGCCCCGAGACAGGAGCTCGGCGATAGAGAAGTGGAGAGAATGACGCCGAAAATCGGCGCCCCACACCCGGCAACACATCAGAAGCTGGCGTTCGGTAGCTTGGTGGACGAGCAGCAGTATCAGACTCATAGCGACTACGCTATGAGGATATTCACAGACGGCAGTAAGATCGAGGGTAAGGTTGGCGCGGCAGTCTCTGTGTGGAACACCGAGCACGAGACAAAGGCCCACAAACTTGCCCTCTCGCCGTACTGCTCTGTCTACCAGGCGGAGCTACTAGCTCTACTAAAAGCCACCGAAGTGGCCCTTAAAGGCAAGGAGCACAAAGTCGCCATATACTGTGACTCGAGATCGGCCCTCGAAACAGTGACAAATGTCCATGCCCCTCACCCACTAGCAGTCGAAACTAGGCATAACATCAGAAACTGCAGACTCCAGAATAAGGACATATCCTTGTTCTGGATTAAAGCTCATGTAGGATTAATGGGGAACGAGAGGGCCGATGAACTGGCAAAGGAGGCAGCTTTGAGGTTGAAGCGGAAGCCCGACTATGACCGGTGCCCTGTGTCATTCGTGAAGCGTAGCATCCGTGGTGAGACGCTTCGGGAATGGGACAAAAGGTACAGGTCGGAGGAAACCGCTTCAACCACGAAGATCTTCTTTCCCGGAGCTGTAGACGCGTACAGGTTGGTCCGGAAAATTAAGTTGGACGGTGTCATCACCCAGGCACTCACAGGGCATGGGGATTCTCCTTCTACTTGAACAGATTCAAGTGCAAGGAGAGTCCCTCGTGCGCGTGCGAGCCTGATGCACTGGAAAACATAGAACATCTTATCCTAGAATGTCCCATCTTTTCCCACAGTAAGTTCAATTTTGAACAGCAGTATTATGTGAAATTAGAAAAGGAAAATATTTGCGAAATAATGACTAGTAAAGTAAGATATGCATTTTTAGAATATTGTAGAAAAATTGTAATTAGAGTAAATAATAGAAATAAGACTAGGTAATAAGTATATAGCGAGATATATAATGAGTATATATAAGCGTATATACTAAATGTTAAGATAGTAAATATAAATGTGTATAGTTATAAGCATAAAAAACTGTAAGTAGCAAGTAAGAATAGATATACGATAATAATAAGTCATAAAGTGTAAAAACATAATAATTGGAACAGAACGAGAGTAAATTTATTTCCCTGTCTATATATACACAGAAATAAAGGCTCTGAGCCACAAAAGTAGTTAGAGTAGTTAAGCGCAGCAGAATAGATGGTCCTCCCAGACCTCAAGAGCAAAAGATGATGAATGAAAGAAAGAACAAGTATGCGGAATAAAAGTACGAGAGGAATAAAAGCGAGAACTGGAATGAAAGAGTCACAAACAAATTGTTAACATAGGCTCCGATGACGTTGGAGGTAGTCGCATTATAAAAAAAAAAAAAAAAAAAAAACCTAACCTAACCTAACCTAACCTAACCTAACCTAACCTAACCTAACCTAACCTAACCTAACCTAACCTAACCTAACCTAACCTAACCTAACCTAACCTAACCTAACCTAACCTAACCTAACCTAACCTAACCTAACCTAACCTAACCTAACCTAACCTAACCTAACCTAACCTAACCCATCCACTAGGTTTGCGAATGAGGTTAGGTTTGTAACCTAACCTAACCCATCCACTAGGTTTTTGAAAGGTTAGGTTTGTAACCTAACCTAACCCATCCACTAGGTTTTTGAAAGGTTAGGTTTGTAACCTAACCTAACCCATCCACTAGGTTTTTGAAAGGTTAGGTTTGTAACCTAACCTAACCCATCCACTAGGTTTTTGAAAGGTTAGGTTTGTAACCTAACCTAACCCATCCACTAGGTTTTTTGAAAGGTTAGGTTAGGTTAGGTTAGGTTAGGTTAGGTTACAAACCTAACCTTTCAAAAACCTAGTGGATGGGTTAGGTTAGGTTACAAACCTAACCTTTCAAAAACCTAGTGGATGGGTTAGGTTAGGTTACAAACCTAACCTTTCAAAAACCTAGTGGATGGGTTAGGTTAGGTTACAAACCTAACCTTTCAAAAACCTAGTGGATGGGTTAGGTTAGGTTACAAACCTAACCTTTCAAAAACCTAGTGGATGGGTTAGGTTAGGTTACAAACCTAACCTTTCAAAAACCTAGTGGATGGGTTAGGTTAGGTTACAAACCTAACCTTTCAAAAACCTAGTGGATGGGTTAGGTTAGGTTACAAACCTAACCTTTCAAAAACCTAGTGGATGGGTTAGGTTAGGTTACAAACCTAACCTTTCAAAAACCTAGTGGATGGGTTAGGTTAGGTTACAAACCTAACCTTTCAAAAAACCTAGTGGATGGGTTAGGTTAGGTTACAAACCCAACCTATCAAAATCCTAGTGGATGGGTTAGGTTAGGTTACAAACCCAACCTATCAAAATCCTAGTGGATGGGTTAGGTTAGGTTACAAACCCAACCTATCAAAATCCTAGTGGATGGGTTAGGTTAGGTTACAAACCTAACCTTTCAAAAACCTAGTGGATGGGTTAGGTTAGGTTACAAACCTAACCTTTCAAAAACCTAGTGGATGGGTTAGGTTAGGTTACAAAACTAACCTTTCAAAAACCTAGTGGATGGGTTAGGTTAGGTTACAAACCTAACCTTTCAAAAACCTAGTGGATGGGTTAGGTTAGGTTACAAACCTAACCTTTCAAAAACCTAGTGGATGGGTTAGGTTAGGTTACAAACCTAACTTTTCAAAAACCTAGTGGATGGGTTAGGTTAGGTTACAAACCTAACCTTTCAAAAACCTTGTGGATGGGTTAGGTTAGGTTACAAACCTAACCTTTCAAAAACCTAGTGGATGGGTTAGGTTAGGTTACAAACCTAGGGAAACTGGGTCAAGGTACCTCCTCGTGTGTTGCCCTTTTACCCGTTACCGCAAGGTAATTGGTACTTGGGCTTCCTGGTGTTTCCTGGGCAACGGCGGCTGGCTACGTCCTTTTTAGGATCTCTCCAGCCGACGGCTAAAACCTTGGCACCCGCGCGGCGGGTCCTCTGTGTCGCAGTGTTGCGCGCAGAGGATGGGCATTTGCCACCGTCGGGCAACCCGTTCCTCCGTCACTGAGACGGAGGGGTGGGGGGGCTTGCCTTCATTGGCCGGCCCCGCGAGCAGACCCGCTCTATAAAAAACCCCAATGACCGGTGTTGTGGGTGCTCGTGACACCGGTCCCCCCCGAAAGGGGGTCGTCGGCAGGGTATGTCGGCGGCGCACGGGCCCACCCGCGGGATCTCCCGCCCCGTGGTGTATTAGGGTTACCCAGGTACAGGGCGCCACTGCCTGGGCGGACGTTATTGTGCTGCCCTACTCGTGGGAATTGTATGGCTCATTTAAACTATAAACCCCCCCCCTCCCCTTCGACTGATAATTCTGACGACCTTGGCGCGAGTGATAGGACTTCCGATTTTCCTTTGTTTGCGGATGACTCCGATTCGGACTGGCATTACGAAACGGGTCCGATGCCCAAATGTCCACTTTACATCTGTGATGACCCTCTTGAGGCTAGTGACGCCGCTACACAGAAACCGCCCCTGAAGAGACAGACTCCTTTGGATAGGTGGGAAGCCCGTCTGGAACAAGTTCACGACGAACGGAGGAGATTTAATAAACTCCTCTCAGCGTTGCCTGGTGCAGAAGCCTTCTACGGCAACCTCACCACTGACGATCTTGATCAGGTTGAGATCTATCTCCCTCGTCGTCTTTTGGCTAACTGCGGGGAGTTATTGTCGACCCGACTAGCCGAGCGCATCATGTTCCACATGACCAGATTGTTCGGGAATGCCGACCAACCGACGTCCCCGGCTTTAACGCGCGAGCGTAAGCTAGCAATTCGTGACGCCTGGATGTGCGTCCACCAGCTTACGAGGCGCTCCGTAACCCTTTTTTCGGATTACGTTGACAGCCGGGTCCGCATGGACAAAATGAGAGATGACGGACAAAGGCTGCTCAAGCGCCGTCGCACTGGCCCCTCTTTGACCCGCCCAGAAAGGAGAATGACAAACGTAGCGACTTCTCCGCCTCCCTTCGTTGAGAATCCCCGCAAGGGAGTTGACACCATAGAGGCCATAAAGGAGCTCCTGGCGGAGCACCAGCGTTCCACCGCCATCATGGTGGGGAACATGCTGGATGCCCGCCTGAGCGGCCTGGAGAGGCGTCTTCCTCCAGAGCAGCCCCTCCGCCCGCCTCTAGCGGCGGACAGAGCGCGCGGCGGCGCGGCTTCCAGGCCGGGACCGTCGTCTGCGCAGCCCCCGCCTCCGCCTCCTCAGAAGCAGCAACCCCCCCCTCGGTCCGCCCCCCCGAAGATTGCCCCGGCTCCTGACGAGAGCTGGGTCACGGTGGCGAAGCGGAGGCGGAAGGCAAAATCTGCCGTTCCCGCCCCAATCTCTGCCCCTGCCCCTGCTCCCCCTACTACCGCTGACCCCCAGCCGGTCTCCGCCACCAAGGCGTCGAGGAGGCGTAAGCGGGGAAGAAAACAACGCGCGCCGCCGGAATCCGAAGCGGTCGTGGTCACCTTGACGGCGGAAGCTGTCGAGAGTGGCCACACTTACGCCAGGGTCCTATCCCAGGTCCGGGAGAAACTCAATCTCTCGGACCTTGGGATCGAGGACCTCAGGATGAGGCGGTCGGCGACTGGCGCCCGTTTATTGGAGGTGCCGGGAGCCGAAGGCGCCCGAAAGGCCGAGGAGCTGGCTAAGGGGATCTTGGCCGCTCTCCCCGCTGGTGTGGCTAAGGTGGTGCGCCCGGTAATGCGGGCGCAACTGCGGGTGAATGGGCTGGACGACTCCGTCTCGGCCCACGACGTCGCCGCCGCCTTAGCCAAAAAGGCTGGCTGCCTCCCCGATGAGGTTCGGGTGGGGAGAGTCCGTCCCGGCCGCGGCGGAGGCAGCTCCGCTATAGTGAGCTGCCCCGCTAAGGTGGCCAAAACCATGGCCCAGGGACGGACCCTTATTGGGTGGAGCTCCGTCGAGCTCCACGTACTCGATCGTGGCCCCCTCAGGTGCTTCAAGTGCCTGGGGACTGGCCACACTTCCCCCTCTTGTCCGTCCGCGGAAGATCGCCGCGGACGATGTTTTAGGTGTGGCGGCAATGACCATCTGGCCGCCACCTGCACCGCCGAGCCCCACTGCGCAATCTGCGCGGCGGCGGGCTTGCCGGCGGTGCACAGCATGGGGGGTCGTGCCTGCCGGCCACCCCCTGTGAAGGGGATAATTCCCCCTCCCCCCCCAGAGGCAGGTCGCGCTGATGTCCCGCGCGACCTTGTCCCCCCCTTGGAGGCCCCCGTTCCCATGGAGGCCTCCTAAAAGAGGTGAAACCCTTGGCGGCTGGGGTGATAATACGGCCGCCGTGATGTTGGCCGGGTTCGAGCGTCGTTCTGCTCCGCAGAAGGAGCATCGAACCCGGCCCGGAGATGTCCAGCGGAGACCGGTGGGTGAGGGCGTGGGGACGTCCTTGCTCACATTGCACTCGGTCTCCGTCTGAAGGGTGGGAACTACTGGTGTGAGGTGTTCCCGCCGGCCCCCCTCACTAGGGGGCTGAGGAGAGCCCCGAAAGGGCGAGCCTGGTGGTGCTATGGATGCTTGGATTCTTATCCGCTCCCACGGCACCACCAATGGCAGAGGCGTCACACCGCGGAGTTTTAGTGGGTAGTCCCCTGAGTCACCTTCTCAGGAGCAGCTTGTCGGAAGTACCAGTCTCCGGCAAGCCGGGAGTCCCACACACCACCCCGGGCAAACCCCTGCCCGGGTGTGACGGTGCATTAAGCATTTCTCCGCGAAAAAAAAAAAAAAAAAAAAAAAAAAAGGTTACAAACCTAACCTTTCAAAAACCTAGTGGATGGGTTAGGTTAGGTTACAAACTAGCGGGGCCGCGCGGTAGCGCGGACCCGCGGGCACCGCACGGGTTTGTGAAATTTTATGCGGGGTGCCTCGTGTGGTGGCGTTGTGCGGGCTGTGTTTCGGGAGCTCCCCTTTGCTTCGTGCACACGTTTTTAGCGGAAATGTCAGAAATAAAACAAGAAGTAACAATAAAACTTCAATTTATTAACAAAACTTAATTAAAAATTAAGTTTATACAGGTTTGCTTCCTGAATTTTGTGCAATTCTCAAACGTTTTCATTTGTTATGGCGTTTCTTCAAATGTTAATTACATCTTTTATTAGTCTTGTAGGTCTAAATATAGTGCATTTAAGAAAGTTATAAGGACACCTTTTTGAAATGCAATCATTGCGCTTTTGACTTCAGTTTAATTCTAGGATCAGGAAAATAAAACGCTTTCGCGAAGTAAAAATTGATAATTTAATCTATTGCTATTATCCAGAATTAGATTTGATAACATTGCTAGCATTCTATTATCTGACATTTATTGACAACGTTGTAAACATAATTCTTTAAAATATAGGTTTTCGAACATAAACTATAATCATTATTATGTAAACGAAATCATACAAAGATAACGATATCAACCATCAGTTTAAAAAAATTAACATCTACTAACATATTCATTTTAGAATAGAATAGAATAGAAAACTTTTATTGACCACATAACTTAAACAAATAGGTATACAACAAATTATATCAATACAAAACACAAAACTTAAGCAAAAACACACATAGGTATATGACAAACAAAAGAAGTACAAAGAATTTTAAATCCATTCTATAATTAATTAGTTCGTTTTATGTTAGAAAACTAAACATGTCTGTCTACTTCAATGTAAATATAATAATATGCATGTACTCAAGCTCCCAATACTTTGGCAATGTTGCAAGCGCCATGATCACGGGTCAGATCACTGAGATCATTATTCAGTTTTCTAACTTTATGTGAAATTCGTTTATAAAAAAATTACACGCAACAACAATATTATTATTATTTGTACTCATCGCACAACTGTTATTATTATAGGTATATAATATTATTATTTCCGAAGAGCAAGATTATTTGCAATTAATTGACTATTCATTTCATGTTTTGTATGCAATAATTATTTTTATTACATTTGCGCCTATTGAAGTAAGTTATAAATGTTAACAAAAACATGACACCGGTCATATTAAAACACAAATCTTGGACCCTCGATAAAGTAGCTAAAACTATGATCAAAAATAATAGACATCTTATTTTTATAGGATGTCTTTATGTGGGATTTCTTGTTATACGTATAGTGGAATAAAGAAACGATTTAATATATCACTAGAGTGGTTATTATTATAACAATATTATTTACAATTTCATATAAATCCACCTCTATTGTGTTCACTCGGCGGCACTCGCCAGGATTTCTCATTTCACTGGTACATAGGTATATGAATTCATTATCCGAAGATCGCAAAGGTTTTATTTATATACTTTATTCAATATCAAAACATTACGCGCGTCGTTTGCAATCGAAGAAATAAAGTAATAATAAGTTTGAGTGCGCGATCCGACCGCAGGCGCGGTCCAAGAGCGAGCGACGCCGAGGCCTGGATCATTTACAATAAATTCCACGCAGAACATTTCGTAATTTATTGGGTCAAGTTACAATTCAGTTTTAGTACAGTATTAGGCTCGACCGAGTTCTGGACCTCCTCGCGGGCCTGCTCCCGGGTGAGGTGCGGCGGTGGTGGGGGGGCGACCTCAGCGGCGCGACGGGCCAGTAGATCTTTGATCTCCCTAAGCTCCGCCTTCACCTCCCCCACCGGGGCCAGAAGGTCCTCCCGGATGCAGCCGCATCCCCCGTCGCCTGGCTGCGCCGTGCGGGTCCAGGCCTTGGCCTCCCGCGCCTCGAGGCGGCCCCTCTCCATCTCGACCTGAACGGCCCTGAGTTGGTCCACGATTTGGGCCGAGGCCACCGCCAAAGCGTCAAGCTTGGGGTTGTGGTCGGGGGTACCGGAGGGGGCGGGCGCGCTAGGAGTTACGGCCTGTTCAGCCACCCTGGTGGACAGTGCCCTGACCTCGCGATGGACAACTTCGATAGTTTTTATGGGGTTGTCCATCTCAAAGTTCAGCCAGGCCTGGACACTCTCCACCAGTTTGGCCGTTCGGTCCATAGTCTCCTGCGCGACCCGCAACTTGCTCTCAAGGCGCTCAGTGAGCTCCGAGACCCTTCTGGAGTGGGCGCGTTCGGCTCGAAGCTGGTCCCGGGCGTAAGCCTTCCTCTCCCTTTCCAGAGAGTAATTACAGGCGGTATGAAATTCGCCGGGACGTCTAGTTAGTAATAAAAATAGATTCGTTTCATACATAGAGTATTCGGACCACAAAATAAAATAAATCATGAGACTGTCCCAACGGATTATCTAGTAACTTATTAGAAAAATATTTATTAGTACATTAAATTAATTTGAATAGTAGTTCTCTGTTGTTTTGCGAAGTTGATGCGTTGATGTCCTTATATTGCATGAAATAACTATCTATCATCACAATGCAATGGCGCGTGATCACGCAGTTCCATTAGTAACTATGTAAGCGTCTCGGTATTATAATAACAATAAGCCTAACTATCATAAAATCGATCAATTTGTTACTTGGTATACAGATAGTCGCGGCCCTGGTCATACCTACTACTATAAATAAGGCGTCCGACCGATTTTAGCCATGGCGGCCGATCTCAACTGAGATCAGCCAAGTGCGCAGGACATAATTATAGTGCTCAAGTGTGCGCGCAAACACAAGTGCACTCTCTATTTCCTTACTCTCATAATTCGGTGAGACGGCAATCCGACATGACCGATGAGAGATCAGGCGCAGGACCTTCTGCTTAACGTGCTTTCCGAGGCACGGGCGTTCAATCGCCAACTTTCTAACTCCGGGCCGAGTAATTAATTTCATTACAGAAAAACTCACACAAATTTTGCCCGACCCCGGACTCGAACTGGGGACCCCTCGGTCCTTAAGCAGCGCTTGCTACCAATAGACCAACGAGACAGTTACCTACTACTATAATAATACGATGAACCACATAAAGCGAGCGAGTCGCGGTCGCAAAGCTAATAATATCATAACCTTTAGATCGTTCGCTGTCGCCTCCGCCGCGCCGCGTGCGCTTGACTCGACCTGCAATTTTATAAAATTTCGTAAAAATAACCGTAAATTATTCATTTATTTTATTGCCGTAGTCGATCCCACAGTTCCCGTTGCCTCCTCCATTAGCACCTCAACCCAATAGGCCGGTTTCTCTCTTACCATTCCTTGACATATTCCTATTATATATTTGCATAATATGCAATGAGGCATTAATATTATATTATGAGGTTATTTTTTTTAAATTGAGCAATTAATTTGATTTATTAAATTTCTTCAGACGATAGCGCAATCAATCGAAATATTTAATAATAATAAAAAAAGTTTTACAGGCATATTAAATTACATTTCCGGGCCCCCACACTAGGCTAGGCCTGTCCTGTGGTTTGCAAAAAGCATGCTGTGTACACTACTTAGGAATACTGTCTAGGCTATGCTCAATTGTTACAACCGACCAATACGTGTAATGATCTTTATTATTATTATCTGTTTGTGTACCATAATAAATAAATAAATAAAATATTATTAAGACCATACGAGTCATTAAAGCCCTAGTTTTGTCCACACGCACACCTCCCAAAAATCCGGGACTCTGTAGTCCCGAGCCATTGGAAATTACTGATAATAGTAATAAAAAAGTACAAGTAGCATACCCGTCATTTCCAACGCTGTCGCCGCTCGCTGCCCCCTTCCGCCTCTCATCCGCTCGCGCTGTCTGAATTCGGAAACTCATTTTAATTATTCGGCATCGATATTCACATACATCTGCATCGGCATTTATTATGCTTTACCCAACTTTATTAGGAAAAAAATTATGCCTCCATTAGAACACTAATAAAGTTCTTCGTTCGTTCGTTCGTTCACACACATACATATACATCACGTAATACACAGTGCGGCATAATAAGTTAAGTTCGTAAATATTATGTAACTATATAATGTATTCTCTATTCTATAATTCTTCTTTGAACGTTTTATTACACACACAACATTGTTTAAATAATTATACTTTCTGTATTAAACTTCAGCCTAGCCTTCAGCCCTTACCTAGTTTGGGCGCTATTGTTAACTGTTGGTTGAGATAAATGTGCCATTCAAAAAAGTTCATTAAAAAGATAGTTAAGTAAACCTTTTAAGCGTATATTTGAAAAGCCCGTAGCTATAATGCAGGAGCGTGCAGGCGGGTGCGCCGCTGGGGCGCGCGGCCGCAGCAGCGACACAATCTAACTGGAACCAAAACGTTTACATACAATTATAAGTCAAAAACTAAAAATATATTTGATTAATATTTATGTCAATGTGGTCCGACAGATGCCGATCACGGTGGCTTTGCTCAAACTTAACGAGCGTGATGATGCTCTTGTACTGTGGTAATATGAGGACCTAGTACACATGTCGGTCAGTCAGCTCAGCAGAGAGATAGTGTACTACTATCTCTCTCAGAGTAAATGAAAGGAACATTCTCAACATCAATTTTTAAAGTGAACTAAATATTTAAAATTAAAAATTAAGATATTCCAATTATATCTAGGTATTAGAATAAAAAATATTCACATACCTACTTACAAACAAACCAAATTAGGACATAAATGTCCTTTCAGTACTTTCAAATTTCAATGTATAATAGCACACAAAATAATAAAATAAGTTACACTTATTTTTAGTGGCGCCAGGAAAGCGCGTAATATTAAAATTTTGACAAATAAATAAATCAAGAAAAGTTTATCTTTTTCGCGGTAAAAGTATTATCTTTTTTTCAGCTGACAAAGACGTAAAGAGCCATTCAGCCTAAGTCAGTGTACAGCCAACGTCAGTGTATAAACAGCTTAAATTTTTTTTTTCGGTAGGTATGCAATGGAAAGCTATAAAGCCATGTTTATACATAATTCATTGACATTATTTACTTACCATTATAAATGTAAATAAATGTAAATTATCACTACATATTATCCTTACTAATATTATAAATGCGAAAGTAACTCTGTCTGTCTGTCTGTTACCTCTCACGCATAGAGTACTGAACCGATTTAAACGAAATTTGGTAGAGATAATATAGTCCAGAGCCTAGAAAAGGATATAGGCTTCTTTTTAACCGACTGCGCTATAAAGAAGTAATGTTTTACCCGTTAAACATCTCTACGCAGACAAACTCGTCACAGCCCAAACCACTAGCACGATCGAGATGAAATTTGGCATGCAGGTAGATGTTATAACGTAGGCATCCGTTAAGAAAGGATTTCCCGAAATTCCCACGGGAACGGGAATTAACGGGAAAATCTTTTTGTATGAAAAATTTTAACCGCATAAGTTAGAAGTTAGTGCAGATACCTTAATAAATTTAAAGCTTAGTTGCAACAGTATATTATAAAATTCTCACGGGAATGGGAGTAATAGAGAAAAAACTTTGTATGAAAAAATCTAAACCGCGTAAGATGGATGATTGAGATTTGGCATGCAGGTACCCTAATGAACGTAAAGCTTTCTTGCAACGTGATAATAATAAAACAAAATTGCCAGGGAAACGGGAGTTATTAGGGAACAGCTTTTGTATGTAAAATCCTGTAGTCCACGCGAACGAAGTCGCGGGCACAGCTAGTGTAGTATAAAGCAAAGTCCCTTCCCGCGTCTGTCTGTCTCTATGTAAGCTTAAATCTTTAAAACTAAGCAACAGATTTATTCGATGGGTTTTTTTAATAGATAGACTGAATCTTAAGGAGAATTCTTACGAGAATATGTACTTACGTACAAAGCGTAATGATATGCAATGAAAAACATAAATGTGAAATGAGAGCCAAGTTTAATATAAATGCCTTGGTTGTTGACTTCAACGACAGAAGAAGTGAGATCTAAATGGGTGCCTAGTTCAATGGTCAGTCCTGAAATTTATTTATAAGTAAGAGTATAACATTCTTCTTATAACATAAGATAATAACTTGTAACCTAAGGTCTTTCTTGGCTGAATTGCCTCACGATGTTTTCCCCGTAAGAATTTCGAATAAACGTACATAAATTATTTTCGAATATAAAAAACACATTAACCCGGCCAGGCCAGGTTTGAGTTCTGGAGGTCGAGACATGTTTGTAAGGAATTGGAGAGATCACTAGATGTGAAATGAGCAAATGGGGAGATATGACATGTTTGATGGAGAGATAGGAGATATGAAATGGAAACATGTGTGAAACGGGGAAATGGAGATATATGAAATGGGAAAATAGGGAGATTGGGAGATGAGAGATGGGAGGATGCAATCATTTATCTATCATATTCACAATATAGTATTTGAAATATTCATAATATTAATTTTAATTGGTTACTAATTGAACCATAAGAATCCAATAACATTGTACTATGGAGTCGGTTAAGGATCATTTTAGCATATACGTTAATAGATAGTTACAATAAACAGTGGTGTATCTAATAACACATTATGCGAATGTAGCGAATGACATTAATTTACGTACCATATGTCAAACAAAGATAATCAATTAATAATGAAGGTTTCGCGTGTGGGCTATTAAGTGGTAAAAGCGGGTAATCGATACGGCGGCGAGCGCGAGGGCCACGTCAGCCGCCACACGCCGGCGGCAAGGTCGTCGGACTGTTGCGGCCGGCACCCGCAGTCGTGCTCGGACCTTCATGAGACACTCGCATGAGCTAATACTTGTAATAGACATGCTCGGAACGTCAGTATCTCCCAACAGTAGTAGTGCGTGGGTGTGCAGCTGAGGCGATGGAGGTCGGGCGGGCGGTGCCGGAGCCCGCGCTGCTGCAGGCGCTGGCGCTGCGCGGCGAGGTGTCGTGCGCGGACGCGCGCGGCGCGCGGCTGGTGACGGGCGGCGCCGACCGCGCGCTGCGGCTGTGGCGCTGGGCGCCCGGCGGCTGGCACGAGGACGCCGTCGTCAAGGCTGCACATAAGTAATGTCTACCCACAAACTTGCGAGTACTATTTGACGGGCTTGATGGATATTGCCAGAACTTGATGGAGTTGCGCCGAGAGTAGGTAGGGGTTCGATTCCCACTCGGAACAAATATTAGTTTCATCAAACTACATAGTATAAAACAAAGTCGATTTCTCTGTCCCCTCATCCTTAAGAATGCTTAAATCTTTAAAATAACGCTTCAAAAGGAAGGATTTTATGTATTCGCGTTGAAACCCAATGGTCAATATTAGGAATCAATCCCGCGGGAGCTCCGGGATAAAGAGTAGCCTATATGTTATTCTGCGTCTTCAGCTACCAAATTTCACCGTAATCGGTTCAGTAGTATTTGCGTGAAAGAGTAACAAACATCAGTACGATTATAATGTATGTGTTTGTGTCGCAGGTACGGCGTGACGTGCGTGCGCTGGTCGCTGGGCGGCGCGCTGGCGGCGTCGGGCGGCGTGGACGGCGCGCTGCGCGTGTGGGCGGCGCGGGGGCTGCGCGCGCGCCGCACGCTCGCCGCGCCCGACGCCGCCGCCGTGCGCGCGCTGTGCTGGCCCGCCGGCATGCGCCTGCTGGTACTAACGATCATAATGGTAGTAAGCGACCGGGTCCCAGGATCTCGAGCTCCAGGGTTCTGTTTAGAAACTCGTCAGCCTGATGTCTGAAACTTGGTGGATGTACCCGAATGTACGGTAAAGGGCAGGTCCTGCTTCTTCTCTCTAAATTACGGGATTGAGGAATCCCGTAGTTCCCTTAGTTGAAGAATCCCTTTTGTTTGAACACACATCTGTGCACTAAAATTTGTTTGTATAATTAAATGAGATAGGCCGTCATGTTGTAAAACAGTTTTAATAACCATAAATACGTAGATAGTAGGTATTGGTAGGTACAGAGATTGCAAATGAGATGCACGCAGTGACGGTGGCGGTAGCTTGGTGCGAACCGCTAAGCCGAATAAGCATTTTTACCGCATCTCGACCAGTTGGTCCGACCGCGGTCGCCTACCATGGTCTCCGTTCGTGTGTTGGGCAGGCGGGGCACGACGACGGCGCGGTGACGGTGTGGCACGCGGCGCGCGCGGCGCTGCTGGCGCGGCTGCACGCGCACGCGGGCGCGCTGCACGCGCTGTGCGCGCCCGCCGGCGGCGCGCTGCTGCTCTCCGCCTGCACCGAGGGCGTGCTCAAGGTCTTCGACTTGGTAGGTGTGTGTATTTTTCTTCGCCTCCGGTATACTTTTGTCATCGGAGTATTTCTAACTCGCAAGAAAGAAAACGTCAAAAAAAAGACGTGTGCCACTCGGGGACTGCCGCGGTAATGCTATATATATGTTATAGGCAATGTGTATAATCCGGTATTGTATAGATTACCTAGATATTCTATACAATGCCTAAAACGTTCAGGCAATGTGTATAATACGATTAATTTCACACATTGCCTAGGTATTGTATAAAATGCCCGAAGTGCATCAGGTAATGTGTATAATGAACGACCACGGGTAGGACCTTATTCATTTTTATTTATTTATTATTCAGACAGAGTTAATCAACCTTAATATGTTATTGATTTGCATAGAAGGGTTAGGTAGCATTGGTTTTGAGTCCGTCCATTAACCCATAAATGGTCCATCCGTCCATTTGTCACCAGGCTTTAACTCTAGAACAGTGATATCTAGATATGTAGTTGAAATTTGTTGATCATATACATACACTAGTTGTGCCCGCGACTTCGTTCGCGTGAACTACAGATATCTATACTAATATTATAAAGCTGAAGAGTTTGTTTGTTTGTTTGTTTGTTTGTTTGAACGCGCTAATTTCAGGAACTACTGGTTCGATTTCAAAAAATCTTTTTGCGTTGTATAGACCATTTATCGAGGAAGGCTTTAGGCTATATAACATCACGCTGCGACCAATAGGAGCAAAGATACAATGGAAAATGTGTAAAAAACGGGGGAAACGCGAACGAAGTCGCTGGCACAGCTAGTTACATATAAAAGGTTTTTCCCAATTACTCCTATTACCGTAAGAATTTTTCAATATCGCGTTGCAAGTAAGCTTTTTGTTTATTAAGGTACTTGCATGTCAAATTTCAGTCATCTTTCTTTCGCGGTTAAAACTTTTTTACACAAAAGGTTTTTCCTGCTAACTCCCGTTCCCGTACGAATGTTTCAATATCTTGTTCCAACTAAGCTTTAAGTTTACTATGGTACCTGCATGCCAAATTTAAAGCATCTAACTTAAGTGGTTTAGATTTTTCATACAAAAAAAGATTTTCCCTATAATTCCCGTTCCCGCAAGAATTTCGGGAATTAATTTTTTAGTGCACCTCTACGGTACCTTAGCTACGTTATTTCCAAATTGTAAGTGCCTACGTTAAGCCGTTTAGGCTGTGCGTCGATATGTCAGTCAGTCAATCAGTCAGTCAGTTTTTCCTTTTATATAATTATTTAGATGTTACCGGACAAACCTGATTTCAGGACAAACTCGTTTGGTCTTAGATAAACTATGTAGTACTTCTCGGGACTTCCTGGCACCCTGAACTGAGTTAAAAAAAGAGCCCCCTTTGTGTTAAATTTTTTTAAACCACCCATATATAGCTGTGACGGAAAAACTAGTTTAGCTTAAGCCAAACTAGTTGGTCCTAGAACTCCTATGTGAGAAACGCTCAATACGCAAAAAACACGGCATACCAACCGATAAAATGCAATATGTTTAATCAGCGCTATCTGCTTGTGACAGTTAAAATTAGGATAATCTCTCAAAAGATCAGTAGAAACCTATCTAACTAACCAAATTACGAAGAAGACAAATCGATTAAATACATTACCTAAGCTTCAACCGGCATTCTATACAATGTCTAGGTATTCTATACATTTCCTAGGTAAAGCGTGAAATACTTCAAACATTGAGTATCATTTCATACATTGCCTTTTTTTTTTTTTTTTTTTTGACGCGGTGAAATGCGTTTCGCACCTTCACCGGGAGAGGGGGTTCTCTCCCGGTGGTGTGTCGGACTCCCTGGGGGCTGGCGAGAAGATGGTTAATGCCAGCCGCTGCTCCTGCAGAGTGGAATGGCCAGGGGTGATACCGACTAAAACACCGCGATGTACCTCTATCGCCTTGACAGCGTCTTGGGTCGTGGCATAGGCCAACTACCACGACGCCACTGTCGAATAGGCCCAAAGGGCTCCTATTCAAGCCTCCCCGAAGGATTACGGAGCAACCCGGTACATGGGGTCGCTCTCGTCCCTGAGCTTGGGCCGTGGGTGCAATGCCGACGGGAGTGTCCCCACACTCACCTCCGACTGGCTTCGGCTGGAATGCGAGAACTTGCACACAAAATTGCGCAGCGCTCGTCCTCTTCTGCGCCTTCGATGCGCCGGCGCGGAGGGATCATTCTCCCGCGCTCGTTCGGCCTCCTCCTTCTGCGAAATGACTGTTTCGCAGAACGAGGCGACCGCCACCCAGACCTCCCTTTTTTGGACCATCCCCGCCAAAAAGTTGGGAAGGGAGTCGATCTGGCCGGCCACGGTGTAGAGGGCCGACCTTTCTGTAGACCACGACGGGCACACAAAGAGTGTATGGTCCGCTGTGTCTGCGTCCACCTTACACGCCCAACAAATGGGCGAATCCTCCCGCTGGATGCGGTGCAGGAACTGGCCGAAGCAGCCGTGTCCGGTCAGCACCTGCACCAGGCGGTAGGATAAAAATCCATGCGCCCGCTCGAGCCACTGTTCCAGTATGGGCCCAAGCGCATCCATCAGGCTGCGACCAGATGGTGCGGTCGCCATGTCACGCGACCACTGCCGAACCAATTCGCCCCGTTCCTCTCGCGCAAACGCCGCTCGCTCTTCCAGTGAGGGGCGGAGTCCCCGATTCTTGTATTCGGCCTGCCACATATAAGTTATGGCCATTGATACGGCCTCCAGTTCCCACGGCGGGGTGCCAGCCAATGCACACGCCGCCGGGAAGCCCACCGACCGGTAGGCTCGCGACACCCGGCACGCAATCACCCGCTGGGGTCTACGGAGTAGGGCGGTGTTCCCCCTGTGGTGGAGGGAATCCGCCCAGATGGGAGCTCCGTAGAGGGCCATACTGCGAATAATGCCGGCATAAAGTCGCCGGCATTTGGCCCTGGGCCCCCCTAGATTTGGGAGTAGCCACGCCAGTGACCCCGCCGCCTTGAGGAGGCGCGGCGACAACCCACTAAAATGTGGGAGAAACTGCCACCGCGCATCCAGCACCAGACCCAAATACTTCATGTGGCGCTGAATAGCCACTCGGACTCCCCCAACTAAGATGTAAGCGTTGGTGGGAGGTCCTTTCCGAGGCCCATGGAAGTAAACGGCCTCGGTCTTCTCCAGCGCCACACGAAGCCCAAGACGCCGGATCTTTTCCGCCACTATGTTGCTGGCGGCTGTGGCCCTTCTTGCCGTCTCTTCAAAGTCTTTCCCCCGGGCCGTTACGAGGGTGTCATCAGCGTAGCAGATGGTACCCGTGCCCGGGGAAGAACACCGCGCAACAGCCAATTGAAGCCGATGTTCCACAGAAGGGGCCCCAAGACGGACCCCTGTGGAACACCGGACTCGACGCCGTGCCGCACCAATTCGCCGGAGCGTGTGACGAATGCCACGCATCTATCCTGCAGGTAGCTTGATAACAGGTCCCGTAGATATTTTGGGATCCTGTGGTATTGTAGGCCCTGCGATATAGTAGAGTGGGGGATGGAGTTGAAAGCGTTGGCGATGTCAAAAGACACCGCCAGGACCCCACCTCCACGCTCCAACTGCCCCAACACTAGACCTTTCAACCTGGACAGGGCGTCGATAGTCGAACGCCCCCCCCGGAAGCCAAACTGTAGTTCAGATAGGTCTGGCCCAGACTCCCTCAGGTGGTCATTGATTCTCCCAGCTATGATGCGCTCAAACAACTTACCGGCCTCGTCAAGTAGAACTATGGGCCGGTAGGCGGACGGGGAGTCAACGGGGCGGCCCTCTTTTTTAATGAGGCACAGCTGGCCCTCCTTCCAGACTTTTGGGAACTTCCCGACCGCAAAACATCGGTCGAAGAGGCCCCGAAAAGTCTCTTCCATTTCGGTGCAGACAAGGGCCAGGACTCTGGCCGGGACGCCATCTGGTCCGGGGGCGGTCTTCTTCGCCCAGAAGGGAGAACTGCCGCCTCATATTCTTCCGGCGTCAGGGGTGGAATGACCTCCGACACTGGGATTGCACGTGGGCGGCTGTGCATTCTGGGGGGCACGAAGTCCCTATCTCTGCGCGGGAAAAGCCCGCGTACCACCTGCATGAGCAGAAATGGTTCCAGGGTCTCGGTGACTGGGGGAGCTATTGGGCGCAGCTGTTGTCGCGCAGCCTTGTATGGTCTCCCCCAAGGATCGCCGTCGAGACTCCGGAGCATTTCCTCTCGGGCCAGGTCTTTGGCCTCCCCAATTGCGGCTTTGAAGGCCTTTCTGGCATCTTGATAGGCCTCATAGAGGCGCGCCTCGCCATCAGGGTCCCTCCTCCTGCGGCGGCGGCAACGCTGATAAGCGCGGCGGGCCGCGTAGCATGCCGCCTTGAGGTCCGCCAAGTCGCTCGACCACCAGTAGACAGCGCGGCGTGGTGTTGGTCGACGTGCCCGAGGCATGGATGAATCACACACCTCGGTGAGCGCCTCTTGTATTCGCAGGGCCGTCACGTCAACATCCATGCCGTCCACTGGGGGAGCGAACCAGCCTTGCACGAAGGCGGCTTCCCTCGCAATATCCCTGTCCAGGCGGGTAATAGCCCATCTGGGGAAACGAGAACGGCTCGGAGCGGGCGCAGCAGCGTCGTCACGGAGGGAGACCTCCCACTTTCATACATTGCCTAAGCAACCTCGGCATTCTATACATTTCTTAGGCATTGTATAGAATGCCTGTATTTTACACATTGCCTATAACATATACATAGCATCGTCCGCTTTCGGAGCAGCTCGTCTCGATTCGTGCGGGTTTCGTAGAATCGTACAATACGTCTAATCGCACGCACACAACGCCGTGTCGAAGACTGCCGAACTGAAACGACGTTAGACGAGCGGGGAGCGTGAGGTTTTATCGTTAGGGAATTTCTTGATTCGGTCCCCGCGCTCAAGACCCGCGATAGAAGCTATGCAATAGCTTAATAATATGAAAATTACATGATTTTTAACGTTTTCTAGAATTTAATTTGGAGAGTTAATTGTTATCATATTTCATAATATTTGTACCTACCGAAAAAACGGTTCTATTACGTAGTGAAAGTTTGTTTACTGAATTTGTAATGACGAAATGTTTGAAATACTTGTTACGTAGATCTACGTGAACAACCATTTCTGATATCGAGCAAAAATGGCAATAAAGGAAATAGCCGGTTTAAATGAAAATAATGTATTCAGTTTCACTAATAGGTATATCATGTGCGTCAGCTGTGACCTAGTGCATAAGTATATGCCGTCGCTTGCGGCCTCGCAATCAATTGAACATACTTAATTAATGATTATTTTCTTATTGACAATATTTTGCCTATGAACATTTTATTATGATATCTAAGGAAATGACATGATATTATTGTAGTTGATAATCGGATGTCGATATTGATGTTTCTTGGACCTAATGGTATTCTTCTTTTGTGGATTTGTGAACTGATAAAGATATGAACTACCATTTACATAATTGAAGTTGATTGTTTATGTCATTTAATAATTAATATTGTCATAAATATTTGATCAGACTTCTTTGAACCTTTCTGTTTCAGGGTCACAATAAAAGTATCATTACTTAGGTACTCGATAGGGTCAGTAAACTCGAACGAGGGCAACCACATTTACTATTTATGATAATTATTGTAATCTATCTATGATAATGGTGATGAAAGTGATAATGTATGGTACGATCGGTACGTGCCTCCAGATGTCACGCACCTCAATGTTGTTTGTTTACTTTGTAATATAAAATTGATTTCATGTGTCCCTGAAAGTGACTTCGACAGTTTTTTGTTGGTGACCTCGTGGCACGAAGGACATTTCTGACGGAGGTGTTTTAGATTAATGATTAATACAGTGGGAAAAGGCACTTCTTATTAAGTATCTGATGTTTTGATGAGTTGTGTAAAAATAAAGAAAGAAGAAAGAAAAACATTTATTGACTACGACAAAGACAAGAAAAGTTACAATGATACAAAAACTCAACCGCAAACAAATAAATATCACACATAGACAAAGACTATGAGAAGTGGTCAACGAGGTACAGGCATATACCCGAGAGCCGCTGCAGCACTGGTATTCTGGGTACGGCCAGACTGCAGTGTGTAGTGATGTGTCCAGTGTAGGTTCGTGACGGGTGTTGCAAAAGGCTCCGCGCTGTGTTGCAGAGGTGTGCCGGCTTGGCGCGGACGCGGACGCGGAGGCGCCGGCGCCACTGGCGTGGGTGGACGGCGCGCACGACCTGGGCGCCACGTGCGCCGACGCCAACCCCGACGGCCGGCTCGTCGCCACCGGCGGGCACGACGCGCGCATACAGGCTAGTTTTTTAATTATTGTGAACATTAACTCTCCAGGGACCCTAACCCTTATTAATGCTTGTATGCCTCTCCTTTTGGGTAATAATTAAAAATGCTGAGCGACTGTCGATTTGGCGCACCTGTACTTAAATAAGCAGAATACTTGTCTATTTCCTGTCCTTTTTACTGTTGTTTCTGATAAGAGGAATTGTATTATTTTTTTTAACTTAGCTTTCTTTAGAAAAAAACTGCTGAAAGTGACTCAGATCCTACTAGGCTTGGTCTGTGCATTATAACCCGAGGTTCTTGACTGGGCAGTAACGAGTAACATTATAAATGCCATTGTGTCTGTTTGATATCTCTTCTTGCTTTATCTAATCAAATTTAATGACGTATATGACACAAATAGCGCAAGACACTACAAGGAGCTAAGTGTATTTTAATCCCAAAAACCGATGTCATGGGAATGTAAACAAGTTCATCATAAAATAAAGCCGAACGCATTGCAGCTGTGGCGCGCGGAGTTAGACAGCGAGTCCGGGCGCTGGTCGCTGGCGCGCGCGGACACGCTGGAGGGCCACGCGGCCACAGTGACGGCGCTGCGCTGGGCGGGCGGCGCGGACGCGCGCGCGCTGCTGGCGTCCGCCGCGCTGGACCGCAGCGCGCGCCTGTGGAGCGCCGGCGCGTGCCTGCACGTGCTGCGCGCGCACACGCGCTACCTCACGTGCGTCGCGCTCGACTACCATCTCCGCTACATGCTCACTGGTATCCGAACTTGACACCCTAAAGCTTTGCATTCCGTGGCGGGCGGCGAGGACGCGCGCGCGCTTTTGGCGTCCGCCGCGCTGGACCGCAGCGCGCGCGTGTAAAGCGCCGGCGCGTGACTGCACGTGCTGCGCGCGCACACGTGCTACCTCACCTGTGTCGCTCGACTACCATCTGCGATTTATGCTTACCGGTACCCGAACTTGACAACCTAAAACAAGACGGTATGAGAGGTGCCCACTGCGCCTCTCAAGCCACTCCTTGAGGACCGGACCCGGCGCGTCCAGGGTTCGTCTCCCCGCTGGGACTGTGGCTAGCCTCAGCCAGACACATAAGGGTTGATCGTGTGCCTCTCGCCTCACCGCCCCAAGATCTTCGGGGGCGGGGCGTAGTCCTTGCTTTCTATGTTCTGCGCGCCATTCAAATATTTTGGCCTGTGCGCGTGCCTAAATAAATGAAGCTCTTCCGCAAGTTCGGTTAATGATGATAAGGCTACTCCAGCTCTAGTAATCTTTTAATCTTTAACAACTTTCGACCAATACAAACAGGAAAAAATAGATCATAATGTAGTACTTCGTTGATCTATACAGTACAAAATTTTAGAAAACCCGAAATCTGCATAACGTCACAAAACTTACCCATTTCACATGTATCAAAGAAAGTATTTTTTGTGTTTTGAAAGGTGTGATCATAGAATATTGATGTCGCAGGGTCCAACGATAAGACGGTCCGCATGTGGTCGCTGGGCGCGCTCACGCTTGACGACGAGCTGGAGCCGCCGTGCGCCGCGCTCGCGCACTTCGGCCTCGGGGACCTGGAGGTAGATACATCATCAGCCCATTCCTGTCCACTGCTGGACATAGGCCTCTCCAAATGCACGCCACATCTCTCCTGGTCCACTCGTAGATACATATGCTATTCCCTATTTAGACAGCAGGCCGCGTGCCAAAGCCAAGTTCAAGCAAAGGAACTGGCTAGCCAGCGCCAACAAAATGTAACCTTATTCTCTAACTAGAGTACAAACTTCATCGTCTATCACTACTTGACATCCACAATTCTCTATTTCTATTCCGTATCACAATTATCTTGATACTGTTTTCTTTTCGCTTACCATTGCCTATACAATACGATCTTGACCACCGAACATTCTGCAGGGGAGTCTGTTTCTTATCCGAAAAACGTTTGTCCGAAAATCAAAATCCCTAACACGTTTGCTATAATCATCAAAATCCATAATGTTCGAATATACGAAATTTCATAATCCCTAATTGTCTTTAATTCTAATCATTTTGTGTCATAATATCGATTTCTATAATAATCAAATCTCCTAAAATTTCTTGCTATAAAGTTGAATGCCCTAAGTGTTAAATAGTATAATGTACGTTACTACGAATGGAGCTTTATCATAATATTATTAGTCCGAATTATGAATTATTATTTTTAATTTTGTTTTATTCAAAAAATGTTGCCAAAAATGGTTTCGTCAAATCATCATTTTATAAATGACTTACTTTTTGACCAAATGATCAACAGTAAAATTTTCATTTTACAAATAATTATTTTGCAAAATGAACATTTAACAACTGAGTTATCATAAAAAACTACTATTGGTCTAAAAAAATGGATAAAATGTTTTATTTGACAAATGTTTCTTTTATTAATCGATCTGATAATAGATGTGGTACAGGTCAAATTAAAACACAATATTTGGAAAATCTAATCTACTAACCAAATTTATCAAAATAACTTTTGATAAATTTGGTTAGTTAGGTTAGAATTTTGGTTAGGTTAGGTTAGAACTGGTGACCATAAAACGCGCGAGCCGAGCGAGCGAAGCGAGCGTGCCGCGGCAGCGGCCGGCGAAGCGCCAGAAAATATTTACTACTGTTAAATTTCTATGTAACAGTGGAAACACAAATAAAAATAAATATATTTATATATAATATTTAGAAAAACGGAAAAAATTCAACTGCCTCACCGCGGCCCGGGGATTCGAACACCCGTCCTTCCGGGAATCGCGCCCAGACGTGCATTACCATCACACCAGACCAGCAGCTATTAATTGAAGCCGTCGAATTTTTCCCGTATATGACCTGTTAGCCACAGGTGGCGCCATCTACTATCAGTGATACACACTGACAGCCGTAGACATCTCGTTACAGAAATGTAAACTACAGAAAATGATGACACACTGGCAATTAATGTAAATTTAAAATTTTTAAGTGCTAAAGCTTGCACTAGCTGTAATAATATTTAGAAAAACGGAAAAAATTCAACTGCCTCACCGCGGCCCGGGGATTCGAACACCCGTCCTTCCGGGAATCGCGCCCAGACGTGCATTACCATCACACCAGACCAGCAGCTATTAATTGAAGCCGTCGAATTTTTCCCGTATATGACCTGTTAGCCACAGGTGGCGCCATCTACTATCAGTGATACACACTGACAGCCGTAGACATCTCGTTACAGAAATGTAAACTACAGAAAATGATGACACACTGGCAATTAATGTAAATTTAAAATTTTTAAGTGCTAAAGCTTGCACTAGCTGTAATAATATTTAGAAAAACGGAAAAAATTCAACTGCCTCACCGCGGCCCGGGGATTCGAACACCCGTCCTTCCGGGAATCGCGCCCAGACGTGCATTACCATCACACCAGACCAGCAGCTATTAATTGAAGCCGTCGAATTTTTCCCGTATATGACCTGTTAGCCACAGGTGGCGCCATCTACTATCAGTGATACACACTGACAGCCGTAGACATCTCGTTACAGAAATGTAAACTACAGAAAATGATAGTAGATGGCGCCACCTGTGGCTAACAGGTCATATACGGGAAAAATTCGACGGCTTCAATTAATAGCTGCTGGTCTGGTGTGATGGTAATGCACGTCTGGGCGCGATTCCCGGAAGGACGGTGTTCGAATCCCCGGGCCGCGGTGAGGCTGTTGAATTGTTTCCGTTTTTCTAAATATAAGTACAGCTGGTACAAGCTTTAGCACTTAAAAATTTTAAATTTACATTAATTGCCAGTGTGTCATCATTTTCTGTAGTTTACATTTCTGTAATGAGATGTCTACGGCTGTCAGTGTGTATCACTGATAGTAGATGGCGCCACCTGTGGCTAACAGGTCATATACGGGAAAAATTCGACGGCTTCAATTGATAGCTGCTGGTCTGGTGTGATGGTAATGCACGTCTGGGCGCGATTCCCGGAAGGACGGGTGTTCGAATCCCCGGGCCGCGGTGAGGCAGTTGAATTTTTTCCGTTTTTCTAAATATTATTACAGCTAGTGCAAGCTTTAGCACTTAAAAATTTTAAATTTACATTAATTGCCAGTGTGTCATCATTTTCTGTAGTTTACATTTCTGTAACGAGATGTCTACGGCTGTCAGTGTGTATCACTGATAGTAGATGGCGCCACCTGTGGCTAACAGGTCATATACGGGAAAAATTCGACGGCTTCAATTAATAGCTGCTGGTCTGGTGTGATGGTAATGCACGTCTGGGCGCGATTCCCGGAAGGACGGGTGTTCGAATCCCCGGGCCGCGGTGAGGCAGTTGAATTTTTTCCGTTTTTAACCGACTTCAAAAAAGGAGAAGGTTCTCAATTCGTCTGTATGTATAATTTTTTTTTATTTTTTTTTTATGTATGTTCACCGATATTTCCGTCAATTATAGACGGATTTCAAAAATTTTTTTGGTTGGATAGAGTTCACTTCCGAGGTGGTCCCATTTTCACCAGTCTCGGATCTGATGATGGGATCCTGGAGAAATCGAGGGCAACCTTCAAATTTTATAGGGACATGTACCGCGTTTTGCATATTATCTGAAGTCATATTGGCATTTGCTTCTGGCAATCATAATCTTATGATGCTGAGCTGATGATGGAAGGTCAACTCCTTAGTAGTTATGAGTAAAAGAAGAATTATTTCAATACAGTATACATATTGAGACTAACTAGTTATAATATCAGTAGCATTACAGGTGAGCTAAACTATTAGGTTGACCAGTCTAGGATCTGATGATGGGATCCAGGAGTAATCGAGGGCAACCCTCAAATTTTATAGGCACATGTACCGCGTTTTACATATTTTCTGAAGTTATATTGGCATTTGCTTCTGGCAATCATAATGTTATGATGCTGAGCTGATGATGGAAGGTCAACTCCTTAATAGTTGGGAGTAAAGGGATAATTCTTTCAAATCTGTGTTCATATTGATACTACTAGTTATAATATCAGCATTTATAGGTGAGCTGAACTAATAGGGTGTAAAAAAATGTAACACTAAAAAGGATGAAAAAAAATTGTAAACAAAAAAAAAACCGCCTTCAAAAACCCGACTCACTAAAAATTACAAAATAATATAATACGAACATTAATCTGGGTATGAATTTGATATGTTGTTGAAGGCGGTGCCAATTAAATTTTTGAGGAAAACTGCATGAAATATAAACGGCACCGCCTTTAACAACATATCAAATTCATACCCAGATTAATGTTCGTATTATATTATTTTGTAATTTTTAGTGAGTCGGGTTTTTGAAGGCGGTTTTTTTTTTGTTTACAATTTTTCTAAATATTATTACAGCTAGTGCAAGCTTTAGCACTTAAAAATTTTAAATTTACATTAATTGCCAGTGTGTCATCATTTTCTGTAGTTTACATTTCTGTAACGAGATGTCTACGGCTGTCAGTGTGTATCACTGATAGTAGATGGCGCCACCTGTGGCTAACAGGTCATATACGGGAAAAATTCGACGGCTTCAATTAATAGCTGCTGGTCTGGTGTGATGGTAATGCACGTCTGGGCGCGATTCCCGGAAGGACGGGTGTTCGAATCCCCGGGCCGCGGTGAGGCAGTTGAATTTTTTCCGTTTTTCTAAATATTATTACAGCTAGTGCAAGCTTTAGCACTTAAAAATTTTAAATTTACATTAATTGCCAGTGTGTCATCATTTTCTGTAGTTTACATTTCTGTAACGAGATGTCTACGGCTGTCAGTGTGTATCACTGATAGTAGATGGCGCCACCTGTGGCTAACAGGTCATATACGGGAAAAATTCGACGGCTTCAATTAATAGCTGCTGGTCTGGTGTGATGGTAATGCACGTCTGGGCGCGATTCCCGGAAGGACGGGTGTTCGAATCCCCGGGCCGCGGTGAGGCAGTTGAATTTTTTTCCGTTTTTCTAAATATTATTACAGCTAGTGCAAGCTTTAGCACTTAAAAATTTTAAATTTACATATATTTATATATACCGATATTCGTCACACATAATTAGTAAATTTTTGTAAGATGATACTGTTGTTAAATGTCTCGTTTGCCAAATAAAATATTTGGTTAACCCTTAACTACCCAGTAAGCTTTTGTAACGTAACTGACCAGTAGTGTCCAACAGACACATTTGATAAATATAAGGTGTGATGAGTGAAAACAAGTTATTTAAATTAAAAAGATATTAGATAGAATGAACTTCAGTAATGTATTTTTGCACTGTGTAGTTAAGAAGTATATTTTTTCAAAATTTGTAGCAGTAATTATATGATTGCACTTATCACAGCACTTAATAGAAACGCTGTTAATATCGAAGAGTAAACTAACAACGCTTTATCCTTTTCACAGTAGATTCAGATAATTGAGTAGGTCAGCTTCTACATGGTTCATGGCTGCTAAGTGCTTACTTGATGGACTTTTCTTACTTTGTCTCCGTGTATGAGGAATACCTCATTTGCACCAGTATTGGTAATGACCAATACTGTTGCAATTGAACGCATAAATAGTTTTTTTTTGTGTTTTTTTATTTTGCGTGTGTTCCAGTCATATAATAACCCATTTCTGTCCACTGCTGGACATAGGCCTCCCCAAATGCACGCCACTTCTCTCTCTTGTCGGCCACTCGCATCCAGCTCCTACCAGCCGTCCTGCGCTCATCGTCACACCACCTGGCCTGCGGGCGTCCTACACTACGTTACATAATAACATCTAATATAAATATATTTTGAATCTGCTATGTACCTATTCGTTTTATACTGAACTCTACTACCTACACTCATGAATCATAATCATCACCCTCACTCCAAGAATTATAACTATAATTCTTTCATAACCGGTTACAGTTGCTGGTTCTGGTCACATTTTTTTCATTCTCGAATCAGTATGCACAAAAGTATTTAATCGTTACTGTAAACATGTTCAAGTTAAAGTTTACGTCTTATTGGTTGCCCTTCATCTATTTATCTGAATAATACTGAATAAGAGGACTATTATGTGGTGACTTGTGTGTCTAATCACTGATATGCGAGACGAAAACAAAGACGACAATTATAACACAAAAAAGTGGTGTCAGATTATTATGGCTATAAAATATTAATCGTTATGACCCACCCGAAACCATAAGATTATACGTTAATATAAATAAAAAACAAATCCTTGTTCACATTCTCAAACAAAATGTTATTGTGTCTATTGGACACTTGTGGGTTGATGAAGTACTATTTTTGTATATTTAAAATAACTAATAAATCTTATATGTTATAAATATTTTAAAAGCACTTTTAGAATCTGAAAACATTGGAGATCAAATAGGTAAAAGGCCGATTCCTAAAAATAAATACTTTAGTTTTTATCAAAACTTAAACGCAAAAATGTGTCCGCGAGACACTTGTGGGTTGTTAAGGGTTAAACAAATGGCCATTTGTCGATAATTTTTTGGTCAAATATTAGTAATCCGAACCTAGAGCATGTAAGCATGAAAAAACAAGCTGCATGTTTGCTTGAATTACTTCAATTGATTTTGGTAAAATATTATTATATTATATTCATGCTAATTTGTGCTAAAAATATTTTTTTATATAGGATTTGTAACAAATTATAGAATAGCATTTTGTATTTCACATATTATGGATTGCAATATTTATAGCAAAACATTTTAGGACTTTAGTACTTTCGGACTTATAACGTTTATGGAAAAGCCTTTTATGTCTTTTAAACTTTATAGATTGTGATAGATAAGGCAAATGATTTTAGGGTAAATAATATTTAGGGATTTCGATTTTAGGGCAAGTGATATTATGATAAATGTAGTTAGGGATAATTATCATTCGGACAAATGATGATTCGGACATAAAACATTATGAGATGTAAAATTATGGATAAAAATTTTATGAGATGAAATAGAGAACCATTCTGCAGCGTTAGCATTTTTACCGTAGTGTATATTTTTTTTACTTATTACATAATCAATTCCCTTCGCACCTTGTACTACTACAATAGGTATGATTATTCTTTCATTTTTATTATTTGTATCAACGCCCAAAGTTTTACAGCAAGCAGCCCGTATATCTTTTGGTCCTTTGAGCCGGATATGAAAAGCAAATTGTACTTCTACCTCTAGTTTTAAATTAGATTATTTTTTTTATCTACCTCTAGATTTAAATTTTTTATCGTTTAATATTATAAATTTGTCCAGGGCATAGGGCCGGTGGACGAGGAGGAGGTGGAAGAGGGCTGCGGAGGTCCGGAGCTGGACGAGCCCGACGAGAACGGGTCGCGGCGCGTGTGGCGCGAGCGCGCGCACCTCGGGCCCGTCAACTGCATCGCCGTGCACGGGGACCTGATCGCCACGGCCGGCAGGTGACACCACCTGATGCAATGGTGCATCTATTTTTTTATCATAGGCTAACAAGATGCAGGTCATCTTGAGCCTGTCGCACTCACCCTGAAGGCCTGCTTAAATGCCGTTTTTCGCCCCGCCTGAAAGGAGGGATGATAAACTTGAGCTGGAAGGGCAGCAAGGTCCGAGCCACCAGCGTCTACAGGCAGCCGACAGGCAGTGCCTAGAAAGGGCAACTAAGTTATGAGCCCTCCTATGATCCAGGGCTCTTTAGACGATAGATACTTTGACTTTAACGGGGCATGAAACGGCGTTTAAGCAGGCCTTCAGGGTGAGTTCGACAGGCTCAATAATATTGTTCATATTATGGTCTATTGTGCCTGTGGACCTTATATCTCACTACTGCTTTCCATCAGGTGCAATATTACTGTAAGACCTGTAATGTAAACTTAGTTTTAAAAACGTAGACTTTGAGTGGTACTGGTTGCTTGCAGCGACGGCGTGGTGCGCGTGCTGCGCTGGGAGGGCGCGGCGCGCGGCGCGCGTGTGCTGCTGGCGGCGCGCGCGCACGCGTACCCGGCGCTGGCGTGCGACCTCGGCGCGGGCGGCGCGCTGCTGCTGAGCGCGGGGCTTGACGCCGGCGCCTGCCTCTGGGACGTGCAGGTTAATACTTCACGGGTGATCCCACTGAGAGGTGGACAATGCGTGTATCATCACATTTTGCTTGAAGTGGGACGACTTAACCCCTACTTGTGCGCATCTGAACCCTCAATTTTACTCTACAAACCAACGATCTTTGTATATTATAGCCACAAGATTTATAAAAGTCTAAAACAATCCAATTTAAAATTTTAATAAAAATCGCATTCATGACCCCGACTGAAACGGGACTTACGCGTCGGATGCTCTAACTCTGAGCTATTCAGGCGATTAGTCACCAATGCGAATTTTTCCATCACATTTTACCCGTTAACCACGAGTGGCGCTACCACCGGTAGTGATCAAACACTACCGGTCCGCAAACATTTCTTTACAGAAATGTTATACAGATTGGTTGCACTCGGCAATTATATTTTTATTTGTTGTTTTATACAAATAATCCACCTTACCTTGAAGCTAGTACTATTATATACTGTCCTTACCATTATGAACTGTAAAGTATGTGCACGTGTGCGCAGTCGGGCTGCCTGCTGCGGTCGCTGGCGGCGCCGGGCGGCGAGGCGGGCGGCGGCGGCGGCGGCGTGCGCGGCGCGCGCCTGTCGCCGCAGCGTCCGCCGCGCATCCTGCTGGCCACCGACGACGGCCTCGCGCCCGTGTGGAGCCTCGCCGACCCCGACCCCAACCCACAGCTGTAATGCACAACACATCTATGTTATGATATTCTGGACTAACTGCTGGACTGAAAGGCTCCACTCTAGGATTTCCATTATAATTTGTGCTGACCTCTGATTTGATGGTCGATTGTCAAAGTCAAAATTCCTTTATTTATATTATGGTGATGTTACGATGGTGTGCGCAGGGTGTACGGCGGGCACGCGGAGGCGGCGGCGTGCGGCGCGTGGTCGGGGGACGGGCGCGCGCTGGCCACGGGTGGCGCCGCGGGCGAGCTGCTGCTGCGCGCGCCGCCCGCGCCGCACGCGCTGCACGCCGAGCCCAGCGCGCACGACCTCGGTAATGCGCGCGCAGGCAGCGGCTCCCCGAGCCCAGCGCCAGCCCGCGCCAGCGACCTCCCAGGCGACGCGCGCAGGCAGCGGCGGGTATGAGGAGGCGACGTGCGACTAACATATGTGGACTCCGGATACTAAGTACCGCAAATAATTAGTGTTGGATACGGCATCTTTATACATTCCATTTTCTAAAAAAATACCAAAGTCGAATGTGGAAGGCAGGTAAATCGACAGAAAAAAAACAGCGAAATTCTGTGCACCGCTTTGTTCGTTCCTTGTTCGTTTTTTACTTAGAAGACTTCACGAAGATAGATTCTTGGACAGTAAGTAAGATAACAAATGTCGGTGCAAAGGTTTCTCCTAAAGTGTAGATACATTAGTGGCTATCTGCACGCAAAGGTTTCTCTCTTTAGCGACCCACGAACTAACAAGTGATACATTTGTGTAACTGAATGGCTTGTAAACTAAAAAAAATTAAAAAATTTGCATTCATGACCCCGCCTGAACGAGGACTTGAACCACCGCACCTTCCGATATCGCGTCGGATGCTCTATCCTCTGAGCTATCCAGGTGTTGAGTCACCAATGCGAATTGCGAATGGCTTGTGTTACAGGAGTTCAGTCGTGCGACTTCGCGCGTCCGGACGGCGTGCCCGGGCTGCCGGAGCGGGGCGGCGTGTACGTGCTCGCCTCCGCCGGCGCCGACTCGCTCGTCAAGCTGTGGCTCGTCGAGATCGACGAGGTAGGTCTGTGAGCTGCACAGGTTTACATCACCTGGTTGTGAGGGTGAAAGCAAGGGCGATTTCAACATTTTTGGCACACGGCTTTCGCTTAGTTTTAGTAAAGTGTCAGTGTGATCGAGTGGGATGGTAACTACTAGCAACCGACACTATTTTTGTATGCGCCGTATATTATAATCAAGCACTCTTCCTGTGAGGCCGTGCAACTGCGGCGTGAAATGAATATTGTCTAAAACTAAAGACGTCACGTTTCCCACAGAGGTGAAAAGTGGATCGCTGGAGGTGATCTCTGCCTACCCCTCTGGGAAAAAGGCGTGATTTTTATGTATGTATGTATGTAAAACTAAAGAGAAAACTTATTAGAATGGTGCTAAAACAGCTGTAATAGACCAACTAAGCAAGCTGTTGGTCCAAATATTAAACTCATTTTTACCACGGGAGGGCACAGTTAATGTAGGGAGTGTATATGTTACGGTTAATGTGGATGGAGCGGTTAAGATAAACACGAAATACGGTAAAGAAGAGCTCGACCCTAAAATGATGAAAGATTGTGGAAATGGTGTGGGTGAATACGCTAAGTACAAAATTAATTATAAGAAATGACATAAACTCCGCGAATTGGAGCCTAATCAAGTCAAATTACAGACGCGCCGTGACATGCAATTCCATGTACGATCAAATATCGTACACAGATGAATGAAAATGAAAATGAAAAATGCTTTATTACTTTCTGAATGATACTAAGACTAGGTATACATTTGGAGGTACTTAAACTAGACATGGGTTAATTGCTGCCTAAGAAGTGTCGAGTACACATCCCAAACTAGGCTTAGCCTGTATCTTGGGTAAAACCTATAGTGACCTGATAAACACATCTGGTTGTAGGACGGCACATCGGGCAGCATGCAGATGACGGCGTGCGTGCGCGCGCACGGCGGCGGCGCGGCGAGCGTGCGCTGGGGCGCGGGCGCGCTGCTGGCGTCGGCGGGCGGGGACGGCTGGGCGCGCGTGTGGCGCGCGGCCGCGGGCGGCGCCGCGCTGCTCGCGCTGGCCGCCGTGCCCGCGGGCGGCGCGGGGGGCGCGCCCGCCGTCGCGCTCATGCACCCCGGTGAGTTAGGGGGCACCCCCCACAAGTCCGGAGATGATGACGAGGCTACTCCAAGCCAAAATCGAAAGTCAGTTAAGAAACAAAAACCCGGTAATCGTGTGCATCTAGATATCTCTGCGGCAAAATATCAACATGTGGCAACTGCTGTCTACAAGGTGAATGTTAATAAACTGACTAACTTTCGGAATAATAAAATGTCCAAATAATACTTCGTATTCAAATGGCAAATTTTATGATCTTTCCACCTCTCTGTCTTTGAAGTCCGATTTCAGCAAAAGTAGCCCATTAAGTACCAGTTTTTATTAATGATTATGATAGCTGAGAGTCTAGCGCAGTTTTTAAAGTTACTTAGGAGCCATGCAGCTACCTCCTAATATTTTAAATTTATCGTTGAAATTGTAAGACATTATTTACAGAACGTAACTTTTCAGTTTGTACCATAATTTTGATATTTTCCATATAAGTTATGGAGACAAATATTTTAGGCATTAAAGAAAAACTCATGAAAATTGATTTGCAAAAAGAATTACTCAAAAAAGTCAAATACTTTTTTCTCTATAAGATTTTTAGTCGGTTCGGTCAGTTGTTCTCAAAATTTTAGAAAAATAATCTTTACTAGAAAACTATTAAAAAATCGCGGAACATACATGGGGGTGTTTCGAATGCCCTGCGGGGTGTTCTATCTCAGGACTTCCGCTTGACACTACTTTTTGGGACACCCTGTATAATTGGGAAGTCAATGTTATTTTTCCATGTTGATTTCTTACTACATTTATTTCACATTTATGTCGTTTTTCGTATTTATGTGGCCACATCAGCCGTAGAACCGACAACCGCTGGGGTAGACGAGTTCTGGAGTGGATACCGCCTCTCGGCAAACGTAGTGTAGGACGCCCGCAGGCCAGGTGGTGTGACGATCTGCGCAGGACGGCTGGTAGGAGCTGGATGCGAGTGGCCGAGGATAGAAAGAAGTGGCGTGCATTTGGAGAGGTCTATGTCCAGCAGTGGACAAGTATGGGCTGATGATGATGATGATTATGTCGTCTCATTTCTCTTCTTCTCTTTCTTTCTTTTTAAATCAACTTTAAAACTTATTTTTTATAAATAAATGGTAAGAATAAGATCCGTCAAATAGGGAATAATGAAAAGACCAGTTACTCAACTATATAATAAATAAATAAAATATGAGTATTTTCGGTAAAGCTGGAAACAAAAGCAACTTTCAAAAAAAAGGGAAAACTGTCCAAGGTACAACAGTCCTGATGTACCTTGGACCGTTCCAGTTGTACTTTGGACATTCCAGGGTAGAATGAAGATGAACACTAGCAATTGCAGCAGAGTTTTATTTTTAATATAGGTAAGTACAATAATAATGCTCATACCTGTAATCAACAAAAACATTAATGTAAATAGCAGATTAACAGTTACCTTAATTAATAGTCTCTTGTTTCTTTATTTTATGTCAATAACATAACAAATGTTTACATATTTAAATATTTATTTTTTGCCTTATATAAATAGAATAAAAATATAATCAAAAATAATGTCTTTATAAGGTTATATTATCTATATCAAAATTATCTATGTATTATCTATGTCCAAGGTACATACTCAGTTGGGGGGCCAAGGTACAACATCATAACAATTTTTAGTTACAACTTGTTTAAACACACTTTTAATTGAGGTTGGGTTCTGACAACTATACTATCTAAAACCTTAATAAACTGAGATTATATCGGAAGTAAAAGAAATTTTATAAATACGTATCGTGACAAATTAAGAGGCCATAAGTAAATTCCGAAAAACGAACTTTTAAGGCAAAAAATAATAAATTACCTTTTTTAACTACATTGACCCGGCGCCGGCGAATCACAACTAACTTCACGTGAGTCTTATCAAAGCAGGCTTTGACTGCCATATACAATATTATTGTAAAGCGCGGGAGTTTACGAAAAATTACAATTGTCCTAGGTACAACACTGTCCAAGGTACAACAGGTTCCCCTAATCCTGTTCTGACCAGCGGCAGAGGAAGGCTCGAGCGAGTCCTCGGGCTCGCCGGAGGGCGCGCTGGTGTGCGTGGGGTCGCTGCGCCAACCTAGTTAGTTAGTTTTATCCGTTTGAAGGGCAAAGTGAATATAATCCTGTTGTGACCAGCGGCAGAGGAAGGCTCGAGCGGGTCCTCGGGCTCGCCGGAGGGCGCGCTGGTGTGCGTGGGGTCGCTGCGCGGCGAGCTGGCGCTGTGGCGGCTGCCGGCGGCGGCGCGCGCTCACGACGCGGACGCGGACCCGCCGCGCTTCTGGGACGAGGCGGGCGCGGTGCGCTGGCTGCGCGAGTACGTCACGCGCGCGCCCGGTGAGCGACATACTTTTAGAAGTAACTCTTCTTTCATCATCATCATTCTCCTGCCCTTGTTCCACGCTAAGTGGGGTCGGCGCAAAATGTGTACTTCTTCCACTCGGGCCTATCATTCGTCAGCTCTATGTCTACTCCTTTCACTCCAATATCATCTCTCACGCAATCCATCCATGTCTTCTTCGGCCTTCCTTTACCACTACGTCCCTCTTTATGACTGATTATTCTAAATATATAAAAGGTGAAATTGACTGCCTGACTGCCATATCAACGCACAGCATAAACGGCACATGATATTTTTAAGAGACGTAGCTTAAGTACCGTAGAGGTGTTCTAAGAAAGGAATTCCCACGTTAGCGGCAAAATCCATATCCTTAAGTCAGCACAACCCTTTTTAGGAGAGATCCTGGGTGGCTGGGTGTAGGTAGATGTAGGTTTCATACTTATGACTCACTCTTGTGAAGATGGTATGTAAGCGGCATCTGTTGGTTGTTGTGCGAAATTCTTTATCGGATATCACCACACCTTCTTACATAGAGACATTCCAGGCGTGGGCGCGTCTGTGGAGCTGGCGGTGGAGGTGGAGGAGCGAGCGCGCGCGGCGGGGGTCACGGGCGCGCGGCTGCTGGACGAACGCCTTCCTGACTTGATCACCGCCGTGCTCGGGTTCGGTGCGTATGTTGTGCAGATTATACTGACTTAGAAGATAACCGTTATAATTCCACTTTTCTGCGACATGAAATGCCCTAATCCCCAGCTCATGTGGTTCCTCCCTACAATGATCCCGGGCACTTAAGGCACGGCATTTAAGCAGCCTTCATGTGGATCTCGCTACCGCTTACCATTAGGTGAAGTGAGGTCCTCTTGTTAGCCTTTTATAAAATAAAAAAAAACAGTGCATTCGTATCAAGCGATTTCTCAACCGATTGAATGTAAATTCTTTGTTTTGATTAACTTTTAAGAATCCACCAGAAGCTATTGCTGAAGCAGCCGCAGCGTGACTGCAGGGTTGCAACCGCGTGACACTGATATATTCCGATTGTAATAAACACTCATGAAAGCCGCGCTGCAGTCGACCTCCGGTAGCAATACGGCCCCCTAACACAGCTGTTATTTGGACAGATATCGACGATGATGAAGAAGAGGTAGCAGAGGAAGCGACGGAGGAACCTTCGGAGGCTCCGGAGGAGGCCGCGGGCGCGCGGAGGGAGCTGCGCGCGCGCCTCGCCGCCGAGCTGCGCTGGCTGCGGCGCGACCCGCCCTCGCCTAGCCTGGTAAATACTATATTAATACTAATACGCATTACGAGTCAAATTCATAGCGATAGAATGCAGAACCGAAATTAGAAAAATGAAACGAATGACAAGACAGACGATAAACGACTAACTAAAGTAACCACTGGACAAGCTGGAAAAATAAGACGCCTCTAATTAACAAACCACAACCTTGTAAGTGCGAGACAACGATAAGTTTATTTTGTGCTCACAGGAGCATGAGCAACCTTTTCGCACTTATTGTTACGTTTTAACTTGATTAATTAAAATAATGATTAATGGCACTTGTGCCATTTGCGATCTTTTTTCGTTTTGATACTCCTGCACTAGCGGAATGAAATTTTCAGGGTATAATCTCCATGAATGTGAGAAGTTTTTAAAATAAGTTCTAGAAAAAAAGTTCAAGTATTTTTTTTTAACTAGAGGCCTTGCCATGTTTAAACCCTGTATAAACGTTGTTATGAATCGTCCCCAGGCGTTCGTAGCGCCGCACTGCCTGCTGTGCCCGCTGTCGCACCGGCTGCTGGAGGAGCCGGCGCGCGCGGCCGACGGCTTCACGTATTCGCGGCGAGCGCTGCGCGAGCGGCTCGCGAGCGGCGCGCGCGACTCGCCCGTGAGCGGCCGGCGCCTGCGCAACGCGCGCCTGCACCCCAACCACCGGCTCACGGACCAGCTGCGCGCCTTCATCGAGCAGCACGAGCCCGAACAATGATGTTATGTTATGTTACAACAACATTCAAGACTAATAATTATGACAACTAGGATTAAATTTAAAATTTTAAAAAAATCGCATTTTTCGGATGCTCTTTCCTCTGAGATATACAGGCGTTACGCCACCATTGTGATTTTTCCGTCATCTTTTACCCGTTAGCCACGGGTGGCGTCACCACCGGTAGTGATCGGTCCGCAAACATTTCTTTACAGAAATATTATACAGAATGGTTGCACTCGGCAAAAATATATATCTTTTTGTAAGATTTTAGACTTTCGCGTTCCATTACACTAAATATTAGTCTTTATGGGTCTATACGCGTTATTAGGAGTAGCAAATTACATAGCTACTTACTGCCCGACGTTTCGACTGGGTTACACCAATCGTGGTCGCGAGCGAACTGGCGCCGCCCGTCTTCGTCTGCCACAGCGGTTGTGAATTTCTTGATCCACCCTCAAACCAGCACTAATGTCATTTGTACAGCTACCCACATTTGTTTGACAGTAAGTAGCTATGTAATTTGCTACTCCTAATAACGCGTATAGACCCATAAAGACTAATATTTAATATATTTCTTTGTTGTTTTTAATGCTATAAATATTTTTTTTCAAATTTTCAATTTACATTGAGCTTTAATAGCATTAAAAACAACAAATAAAAAATAAATAAGATTGACGCATTAGCCACTACTACACTTCTCACATTTTCATGGAATGCCCTACCAGCTCATGTTTTCCCTCCCTCCTATCCCGGGCTCTTCAGGCGGGGCGTGAAACGGCATTTAAGCGGGCTTTCAGGGTGAGTGGGACAGGCTCAATATGGTCTATTGTGCCTGTCGACCTCATACGTGGATCTCACTACCGCTTACCATCAGATGGAGTGAGGTCATCTTGTTAGCCTATTATAAAATAATAACTAACCGCTTAACATTCTCGTAGGTCAGGCGAATGTGTGCCATTTGACAGTCGGGACTTGGAAATTTAAAAAAACTTTATTCTGTTCAGAAAAGTTGTAAAAAAAAAAGTGTAGACTACAACCATTAGGTACAAAAGCATATGTGCTACAGGAAATCTTTTTTCCTTAACGTACTTGTCATGACTAAAATACTAATAAAACCTACTTTAAGCTACTGGTGATCAATGTTATTATGCAGGCATTTAAAAAAAACGAAGGTCTCAAATTACTCTTAGTAATTAGAGGTAACTAATAAAATGAAACATGGTAAGTAGATCTTAATAGAAACAAAAGTCTAAGAGATACATCTGATTTGTCTATTTAGTATTTTAATCAAGAAAGAGCAAAAAAATTTAGTGAAAAATATGGTAGTGGAATGTAAATCATTGTCGCCAATGAAATGTAAATAAAGGTACAAACGTAATAATTGTCATGGGACCACTATAAGAAGATTAATAATATTACTAGATATATTTTTAAAGTATGAGAGTGCTAATTTACAAGTAGTATGAATGCAGAATTCAATCTGCGTGTATTTTTATTCACTTTTATAATATTCGGGGCTCGCTGTTGCCGACTCGTGTTTTAATATTGTTTCTGATCTTTTCATGTGGCTTTTGTGGATACAGTGTGCGAAAGAGATTTAGTACCTATTCATTGTTATTAAAGCTTTTCTTTTATCTTGCAGGAATATAACTTATGAGTGTGTTTCAAATTAAATTTTGAGAATTCGAATTTGAATTTCATTTAAAATTACATTAAACTATTTAGTCGAAAAAAAAATCAGTTGGCAAAAAATTGTACACGGTAAATGTAGATTTTAATGATTGATCACAAGGTTAAATTAAAAGCAAAGATAAATGTTTCAACGATTTCATCTTTATTTGTATTACTTACATTTATTATTTACAAGTGAGGCAGTAACAGTGTCAACGAACCAAACTCACTTAACTCGGAACCACTGTTTGACAATTAATTATAGACTAAAAATAACAAACGCCGTCGCCCCGTGCGGCCGACCCGGCGGAGTGGTGGCTGACGCTGCGCGTGCGCCGGGGCCTAGGCACTGGGCCGCACCGAGCGACGAGCACAATAAATCTATAACTTTTACCTATAAACGCCATTTAGGTAGTTAAATTCTAAGTCGAGTGTAATTTGAATGTTTAGCAGGAATAAAATAGATTGCGAAACTTAAACGACGTTTATAAAGTAAAGAAAACATTAAAATAAGGAGCCGCGTCCGCGCCCTTCGCTCGAATAGTAACTTACACCAAATGAGTTATATACAACAGAGTCGATAATACAAACAGCGCGGGGCGGGCGCGGCTCCGCGTGTAAAAGGTTGTCTCGTCGTGCGTCGCGGCCGTGTCGTAGTGATCCGGACGCTGTACTGACGCATTCCGCGCGCTCGGCCGCAGTTCGATGTCTCTAGGAGTGGAGGCCCACGCGGGCCCGGCACTATCATATTGGTAAATTTATTCAATATAAGTAATATGTACAACTTTACAAATGCTCGCGGCCGCGGCAAACCCGGGGCGCCGCGCCGCTTTCTCTATTTACATAGTTTGTTTCCCATAATAATAATAATATAAACTTTAGTACCGATACAAATAATCTCGTGACTCGTCAAACTTCTCACATCGTTCATATCACATCGCGTACGACAGATCGTCCTTACCTAATCAATATAGTATTTGAAATTTTTACAATACGTTTAAATGTAGGTCACTAGGCGTGCGCGGCACGGCAGTGTGGACGAGCGGGCGGAGGCCTCCGCTATTTGCGCTGCTCCAGGACGTCCTCGTCGTGGCACATCGCGCTGCAACAACAGACGCACTTTGAATCATAGCCCGGGAGGGTTAGTCACAAAATGAAGCTAAATATTTGTCTTTATGGGTCTACACGCGTTATTAGGAGTAGCAAATTACATAGCTACTTACTGCCCGACGTTTCGACTGGATTACACCAATCGTGGTCGCGAGGGAACTGGCGCCTCCCGTCTTCGTCTGCCAGTGAGTGTTGTGTGTCATACAAATGTGGGTAGCTGTACAAATGACATTAGTGCTGGTTCGGGGGTGGATCAAGATATTCACAACCGCAATGGCAGACGAAGACGGGAGGCGCCAGTTCCCTCGCGACCACCATTGGTGTAACCCAGTCGAAACGTCGGGCAGTAAGTAGCTATGTAATTTGCTACTCCTAATAACGCGTGTAGACCCATAAAGACAAATATTTAGTGTAATGGAAAGCGAAAGTCTAAAATCTTACAAAATGAAGCTAATTAGGGAGCACATTTTATCTTTAAATCTTTAAATGTAACACAACTTCACATTCATTGATCTGATCCCGAGGTAAGTAGCTTAAGCACTTGTGTAACAGATATCAGAATCAACAGTGGAAACACAAATATACTTAAAACACACCCAGACACGAAACAAACACCGATGTTCGTCACACAAATATTTTTCCCGGGTGGGAATCGAACCCACGACTCTTGGAAGCGTAGGTAGTGAACCTGGGTCACTAACCACTGTTCCACCGAACCAGTCACACACAAACATTTTAACAGTTAAACATTTTAATATCGGGATACGAGCGTGTGCAAACACAAGTGCAATCTCTGTTCCCTCACTCTCTTATTTAGGTGAAAAAGTAATCCCTTGACCGTTGAGAGATTAAAATCAAAATCATCTTAACAGGCTTTCCGAGGCTTGGGTGTAAATTAACTTGCGTGTCTACTTCCGAATACTGAACTGAGTTTTAATCTTAAGAGCAAAACGCAACGAACGGTCTTCACACGTCATGGTCATCATCATCACGGTATCGCGATGGAATAGGCTACAATTTCCATGGAACGTAGTCAATTTCCAGTGCAGTGCATAATGGTCATAGGCTAGGCTACAACGTACATAGCTCTTCTTAGTCGTTCACTCTTGGCAGAGTGGTCGTGATTATGGTCTTTCAGTGCTGACCGCAGCCTTCGCGATTGCTCTCCACCGGTCTCTGTGTGTGGCACTGCGTGTGCACTCTGTGATGGAGGAACCAGTTGTAGTTTTTACCCGACTACGGCAAAGCAAAAGGAGGGTTATGATTTTGACAGGCTATGTATGTATGTATGTATGTATGTATGTATGTATGTTTGTATGTATGTATGTATGTTCATCTGTTTCCACATAACTTCTAAATTGCTTGTCAGAATTCGACAAATGACATATCATTAGAAGCGTCTTAATTGTCCGCTGGTTATAGGCTATATAGGGTTTCACAAAATCTAATGTGGCGCCCACTAGCGGACAAAACATACAGAGTAAAAAAATAAAGTTAAGATAAATACGCCGTGTTTGGTATCATTGGAAAGCGCTTTACTTGTACATTTTAAATATACATATATTACTAGCATTTGCATGTGACTTTACGTATATTCATGGACTGATTGCATATAGTTCACATCTTTTCGTTCATAGCTTATTTACTACGTCCCCTTAAAATATAAAACATGTTGGTTCATCAATTTAACTTTTGATAATATTATGCGCCACAAATACACTTTAACACCAAAATAGTACAAATAATAAAAAGTTAAAAACTAAAACCCAACTACGACAAAAAACGACGCTGAAAAAGTATAAAACAAGACTTTTAGAACACTGAACTGAACAAAGTTGCTTATGTAGTTCCAAGTAAATGGACACAGTAGACTCTACCAAAATGCTTATGTTGAAAATTGACAATAATGTCATACAATACTATTTTGAAGTATGCAATATTTACTATGTAGAGATAAGTTTTCATGTTTGGAAAGGCGTAGTCACACGTTCCATACACAAGTACCTACCTACCGTAGCACTTTGACAACGTGTGACTGCGGTTTTCCAAACATGAAAACTTATCTCTACATAGTAAATATTGCATACTTCAAAATAGTATTGTATGACATTATTGTCAATTTTCAACATAAGCATTTTGGTAGAGTCTACTGTGTCCATTTACTTGGAACTACATAAGCAACTTTGTTCAGTTCAGTGTTCTAAAAGTCTTGTTTTATACTTTTTCAGCGTCGTTTTTTGTCGTAGTTGGGTTTTAGTTTTTAACTTTTTTTATAAGATCGGTCCACCTAGTTGGGGACCGACCCCGTGATTTCACGGGGCCCTTCCACTCGCCCCTGCACAACCAGGCGCTCCATGAAATCGTGTTTACGGGTGACATGACCACAGAACTCGAGGACTCGTAATTGGACAGACAACGAGAGCAGTAAGTTGCAATGTACATAGCATGGTATACTAACTGCAGCAGTATCGCCAGCGCGGCGAGCGCGAGCACTCGTCTCGGCGCTGGCAGCGCGGGCGCAGGCAGCAGCGCGGCGGGCAGCAGCGCCGCCAGCAGCAGCGCCGGGGCCCGCGCGCGCGCGCCCGCATTCCCGTGCTGCATTGCCGCTGGCTGCTCGCCTGGAAACCAACAATGTACATGTAGAGCTACGGTTGTTTACGGAGAAATTGACAATCAAGTGACAGACCTCCAGCCCGCCAAAAATGGTACGCTTTAGGTAAAAATTGTTTAAAAACTTATTCACGTAGCGTTCGATGTTGTTTCCTGCATCGCGGTATTAACATTTTTCCGGAGTGCCTTTCTCCCGTTTTTCACACATTTTCTATTGTTTCTTTGCTCCTATTGGTCGTAGCATGATGTTATATAGCCTAAAGCCTTCCTCGACAAATCGTCTATCTAAAGCAAAAATCTATTTTTTCAATTCGAACCAGTAGTTTCTGAGATTAGCGCGTTCAAACATACAAAGCAAAAATCATACAAACTCTTCAGCTTTACAATATTAGTATATATTACACAACTCCCACAGACCACCCAAAGTATACAATCATTATTGGTGACTTTGGCACATCGTCATCAGCCCAAATACGTCCCCACCGAACGGCACGTGCTTTCCCTAAAATGGGGCTTTGTGGCCTCCGCCAACCACGCTGGACAAGTGAGGGGTTGTGGAAACATCAGCAATTCAGATTTTTTTCGGTGTGCAAGTTACGATAATTTCAATGTAGGTCGTACACGATTCTGACGTCAGTGGACATTATGAATCGTTAACATGGTCACATTTTACCAAACGACAAAATTGTTTTATGTTTTCTCATGCATTTAAAAGTATGTTAGGAACTGTATATGAATAATAATATAACAGTTTGAAACTCTTCACGTAAACCCTCACTGCTACAAGCTCGGTTTTGTTCGGGGTCATCTGTACGGTGTGTGGAATTGTCCCAGATATTATATTTATCTCGTAAAGAGTGGTGATACGTACCGCTGAGCACGTGCAGCACGACGGAGGCGGAGTCGAGGTTGGAGGGCGAGCACGAGTAGTTGCCGGAGTCCTCGCGCCGCGGGCTGTAGATGATCAGGTTGCCCACCTGGACGACGGAACAAGCGTTACTTTAATGTACTTTTTTTATTATATGCTAACAAGATGATCTCACTCCACCTGATGGTAAGCGGTAGTGAGATCCAAATATGAGCCACCCACCCTGAAGGCCTGCTTAAATGCCGTTTCACGTCCCGTATTAGTAATATTAGTATTAAAGGGAAAGGGAGACGTGAAAGAGGAGACCACTGCTGCGGCAACAACGAGACAAGGCGCGGAATCTCGCATTGGTATTGAGCTGTGCGGGTCGGAGTTGACTATGCGGAAGACAAACGAGAAAGAATGGAGGACCTACATAGATGTAATTATTATAGTTGCTACAGATCTGGCATTAATGTAGCCACTATCTTTACTACCATGAATAAACTCAGTACAAAAAGTATAGTAGTACAATAATATGAGAAAAATGTTTGTGATGGATGTTTGTATATGATACATAGATAATACTCAATCTATTTATCTAGATGTGTTAGATTTAATCGCTCGTTGGCGTGACGTACCTATTACAAAATCTGCCACCCCGTGTATCACGGCGAAGCGTGGTGAGCCAAGACGAATCTACATAGCTCACCTTGTGAAAAAGTTCTCAAATCTCTTGTAGAGCCAAGATTCTTGATCTATGCGTGCCTTACTATACCAGGCCTAACTTCAAATTATATTCTACATTTGAGGCAAACGTGATGCTAGACCGTTTCATTTCACACGCGATGATAGAATGGCTATGAAATCTTTGTAACGGTAAGAAAGAAAGAAAAACATTTATTGACCACGACATAGAAATTAGAATGAAACATAAATACACAAGACACAATAACTCAATAACTTCGGTAGCAGAAAGGGTGGTTAGGGGTGAGAGCCATCCGCTCCCCCAAAAGTCTGGTGATGATGACAAGGCTACTCCAAGCCATTTTATTTAAAAGATACAGATACGACAAGTGAAGAAAAAAAAACAAAAGACTACAGGTGTAAGCCATTATCGTTAGTCAGTAAGGAAGAAAAAAGGTGTTACTGACGGTGGTGTCGGGCGCGACCCGCTCCATGCGGATCTCGACGAGGCTGCGGTCGTAGTTGAGCACGCGCTCCTCGTTGTGGTACCAGAAGATGTACGCGGGCTCCTCCAGCGCCTGCGTGATCACGCACTTCAGGCTCACCGTGGTGCCTGCCTTCACGTACATGTCCGACTCGCCCACGATCTCGATCTTTGGCACTGGAAATGGCAATAGCAAAAACGTTAAGAGACTGGTAAAATTACGATGTTAGACATCAAGTAACGTCGGGCAGTAAGTAGCTATGTATTTGCTACTCCTAATAACGCGTGTAGACCCATAAAGACTAATATTTAGTGTAATGGAACGCGAAATTCTAAAATGTTAAATAGACAGCAAGTACATAAGTAGTTTGTATTATGGTACTCTATTTATCGCTAGTAGACCCATAATAAACGTATATAGTTTTAAATGAATGGTGATCTTCCCTTAAATACGCCCTCTTATAACAAATTAACAGTATCCAGTTAACTAGCCAACTTATTCAGAACAAGTACCTAATATCAGAAAGAGATAGAGATGAATAATTAATTCATAGCGTCAAACGCTTACAACACTTTAATTAATTAATTAATTATAAACTCGTAAGCGATTTAAAATAAGATATATTCCTAATTAGTGGTCCCGGCGAATTTCATACCGCCAATACTGATTATATTTTTCTATATTTTCTTCCCTGGACTACGACGAATATTTTAAAACCAAAATTACCTAAATCGGTCCGGGCGCTCTCGAGTTTTTTAGTCAGACTAACGAACAGCAATTCATTTTTATTTATAAGAAAGATATGTACGCTGCTTGCGTACATATCTTTCTTATCTCTAGTTAGCAAACCTAAGATCAATGATTTATACTCTTTTTTCCAATAAAAATACGGTTTTTACCATCTAGTATTGGTTATTCAGTTTTCTAAGATAGATTGAAACGTCTACTTAATCATATTTACTTTCTGTGTAAAAATAGCTACGAAATATTTTTTCAAGAACGTTTAGACCGTTTGAAAAGGGCTCAAGAAAATAAGTTTAGAATTAACATAGTAAAGTTTACGAGTATTTAAGTGAGGAAACTAACTGCTGTTACAACATTATAATTTAAGTTAATGTTGTTTGTCGACGACCTTTTTTGCGCGAGTGCTCACGAAAGGCAATGTTTTTATAAAAAGTTAACCGCCGTAACCTGAGCAGCGAAGTGTGGGTCTCGGGGGCTTCAGCGAACTGCTTTGAAGTCGCCGCCGCAGCCAAACGAATTTAATCAGAGTGAAAGTAGCAATAAACCCACTTCCCGGGAACTGGGACGCGATCTGATAAAAGTGAGCGCATCGTAAAACCAGAAAAAACATAATCTCGGGCATTTATCTCCAACGTAATTCACGTTGTCATGAGACAGGATGTCTTCAGGTCGATGGTACTTGCACTACGAACTAAAGTACTAGTACCTTTTCAAAGTGTCGACAACTAATTAAGCGATTGCCAATAGGATCTAATTACAAAACCATTATTCTAGCACGTGACGTGACTCGCTTCCAGAGTTTGTGCGGCACAGAATAACCAATTGTGTTATCTAGTCTGCTGTTCGGACATAAGTACACATGACTACTGGCGCCTGATTACGATCTATAATGTTGGATTAACACGCTCGTGTGTCTAGGGAAGTCATAGCAGCTGCCATCAAACTCTTCATAACTCAATGACTACCTATTGGCGATGCAAAGATTATCCGCGCGCCTCTATCGGCGAAATATAGAAGATATCTAAAGTGACAATGACAGTTTTCGAAAATTTTTAAGAAAAACTGTTAGTGTTGTTCTAAGACAGCTTAGAAAATGATCACTTGAGGCTCTAGTCAGAATCTTAGCTTCGCCAATGGTCAGTAGCTAATATTGACAAAATTTGTAGGGGAATCTCCTGCTCCTAAAATACAAGTCCTTGCTTAGTTCAGGAGTTGGGAAACCCGCCAATATTTTAAAACTATGTATGTGTCGCAGTCATCTGGTTAAATCAGCGATTTGATTGGATCACTAGCGCGTTCATTGAATGACGACGTTTAATTGAATGACTAAAGGACAACTCGTGAAGTTGTTGAATATAACGTTCAAAATCTTGACTGAACGTCATTTAGTGTAGTCGTTGAATGGGATATAGCTGGCTTTGTAATGTTTGATTAGGGTGACCATAATTCGTACTTAAAAGATAACTAACTTTAGATTAAAAAATGAGGACATGACATAACACACCTTAATAACCAGCCAGTTTTGCCAGATTTTTTTCTTTTAAAGTAGCCGGCGACAGCGTATTAATCGGCACATCCATGCTGTCTCATTTTCTTTACGAATAAGTCACTTTAAATCTCAATTTCACTCAAAAAAATATCAACACAGTGCTAATCGATAAGATCTGTACCATCTTTGTTTTGATGAGCACTAATGCCGCAGTGGAAAAAAAATGAACTAAATTACAATCACCTGACTGATTTTACGTCCGCTATGTTCAAAGGGCTATGTTTCAATCTGCTAACTTGTTGGACGTTGAGTGAGGATTGTTCATTCAACGTTCGACCTAGTCATTCAATTGAACGTCGTCATTTAATAAACGCGCTAGTGATCCTATTAAATCGCTGATTCAACCAGATGACTGCGACATATGTACAACCAACGTTTACTGTTATATTATGTTAAACTCCGAACTTATAACTTCATCATCATCATCATCGCCTGCCAGCCGTCCTGCTTGTTGTAACTTTACAAATATAAGTTGTTATTTATTTTTAAAATTAGTGAGGTGAGTGTGACACGCACCGACTACGTTGAGCTGCACGAAGTGGCTCATCTTGGGCTCGGTGCCGACCTGGCACTCGTACACGCCGGCGTCCCGCGCCTGCACGTACTTCACCTGCAACAATTTAACACTATAGTCACTAAAAATCCTTTTTACTTCACTTAGATTAGACAGGCTCGTTGGAACAGTGGTTCGTGACCCTGGCTTGCGGTTCCCGCTGGAGAACAATATTTGTGTGATGAATATCGGTGTTTGTTCCGTGTCTGGGTGTGAATATGTACTTAAGTATGTATTTATAACTATCTATGTATGTATCGGTTTCTGAGGCCCATAGTACAAGCTCTGCATAGTTTGGAGTCGAGTCATATTTTAATGTGCTAAAACCTTGAGCAGCGCGGTGTTTGGACCAGTAGCAGTGACAGTGTAGACGAATGGAAGGCAAAAGGTGAAATGAGGCATTCACCACAGCCTGTAGAATGGTTCAAGAGGTAAATTGTAAAATAGATCTTTCCTAGGATTTTTCTCGAACCTCTAGCGACGAGGTGATGCTTTTCGCGCTTTTCAGATTAACTGTTCTATAATGGTTGATTAAAAAAATTCTATCTACGGTAATTGATTTAATGTTATGTATGTAGTGCCAAAATAAATCCTTATGGTAAATATTTCCATTAAAGTTTTTATATGCTTGCGTGTTAATATGACGTGGAACTAGTGTCAAAGCAAACGAGGTTATTATTATGTAGATACAGCATACGGTTACGAGTATAATAACATTGGCGATAGGGCTACAGGTATGGACTGAGTGCTGGCCTGTAATTACTATCAGCTAAGCCTCGAAAGCACATTTGTATTCAGCGATAAGTGCGATTGTAATTGGAATTAGCTTCATAATAATAGTAGCACGTGTTTTAATGCCGGGTTTTCGAGGCCATATAATTCCGCTTGCATGTGAATGTTATTGGTTATGCCATTATTTCATGTTGTGTTAGTAAAGGGAAAGTAATAATTATAAAATGTGAAGTTCTTTGTAATATTTCAGTTCATAATATTTCATAGCTTTTTAGTCCTTAGGCCTTGAACCCGCTATTTTGGTCGATGACACAATTGTTTTTATTCACATTCTCTTACATCATAAGATGTGTGTTGTTTCTTCATGCAAGGCATCCATTTGTTTGTTATTTTTTATATCGCTGCATTTTTCAATATCACTGTTATATTTTCATATTCGTAACCCTAGTACTTAGGCTTTTTAGCTCAAATCGCATGCAAATTTCTTTTCCTTTGTAAATCTGTAATCCAAATAAAGATTTTTTTTATTTTTACCTATCAAATGATTTCATACGTAAGTACTGAGTGAGTATGTCACTGTGTGTAGAGCTTTGATGTAAATATAAAAAATACATATTCATGCCCGCATGGACGGCGACTCGAACCCACGATTTTGTGGTACGCTATAGCTCGCGTTCTAACCACGTCATGGCCATCGTGGGTGTGTGCGTGCGTGTGTGAGCGTGTGTGCGTGCGTGTGCGTATGTGTGCGAGTGTGTGCGTGTGTGTGTGTGCTTGTCACCTGCAGCGTCCAGGTGTCGGTGGCCTCGACGAGGAAGGCCTGGAAGCGCTCGTCGGCGATGAAGGTGAACCGGTCCACGGTGAGGATGTGCGCGTCGCGCCGCCGGATCCACGACACAGACTTGTTGCTCAGCTGCCGCACCTGGAATGTGCACACGAAAACCTCATTATACGTAACAAAACAAATTACTTTTTGTCTTAACAGTAAAATATTGAGACTAAAATACTAATATTTTCTTCTTAATAAAAATAGAAAGCTATTTTCCGGAAACTACCGAAAGTTCAAGTATGCCTATGCGTGCCAATAAATAATGTACCATTGTGAAATTGTGACAGAGTAACATTCTCCAAAACATTCTGTTTTGACAAAATCGTTCAAACTCACACAGCAACCGCACTATACTTCTACTACCGGTAACGTTAGCTTTTTTTTATCAAGAAAGTTATTGGAAGTACATAACTTCTTGGCATTAACTCTGAAACAAAAACAACGTAGTTGTAATACCAGTCGAACGTTTACAAAGTACGAAGCTTTGAATTCGACTCGACCGATTCCTTTCGGGCCTATTGTGGTTTGCCATGTTTTGTCACGAAACGCCAATCAAAAATTTTGATTGGACTGTTACAGTTTTGGCAATAAGGAAATTGTTCTACCATTGTTGATCCGAATTATTGAAGTGTCTACTTCGAGGAATCAACAAAGTTATGATTTGAGATACAATGTGCGAGGATAAATACATACTGGCGGTGGCAGCCGCGGCTGGAAGTAATAAGTTCCGATCCGATTCGGTAACAAATTGATACGCCTCGCAGGAAATTGGTTTTCTATTGGAATAAAGATTTTACGCTCATCTCCAGGACAATATCGTGGACTGACTCACGCATGACGTGAATGATGAATGTTTCAGTCTTGGGAATAGATCCAATTTATAGTGAAATTGGATCATGTAGTATAATATTTCTTTCGGTAATTGAGAGATGAGAGACTCCGAAATGGTAAATCCGAGTTTTCTTCTGGAAAATCCTTACACATTCGTTAAAAGGCATTTCTACAATATTTTACCGGTAATAACTAAACATGTTTGCTACTCTTGGAATTCTTACGACGCAGCTCGTAAGGATTCCAACGTGAAAGTCTAGCTAAAGAATAAATATGTCGTTGAATTCTTGACAAAGTTCTTAAAATGTGCAAAAAGACGTCAATACTGAGAGTGAGTTTCTGATCTGTATTTAATTTTGTAACTTAAACGACTTCATATCGTAACATAATTATGTGTTGAAAAGAGTAACTATCAATTCTTCTTGCCGTATTTTTCTTGGTAGAAAAAGGTAGAACAATCCATAAACATACTAACATTAATACTATTGATATGTTAATTTATAACTGCTTATGTATGAATAACAGACTTTTGCAATTGATTCGAGTTTTCCTGGACATGATCCTGGTAGGCTAGAATGGTGGCCTCCTTCCTCCGTCATGCCACAGCGGTTTGGAGTGCCGTGGTCTTTATTGGATATAACCTTGGGCTTTGCACCTTCCTCCCAGATCTGTAGTTAGCATTTTACGAGTCCCACACAGCGTCACTCCCGCCTTTGAAGTGAAGGCGCGTATGGCGTCCATTGTAATAAAGAGTAGGTAGTAAGTTACCTTGCAGGGCAGGTAGGCGTGCGTGCCGAGCTGCGTGGTGATGTTGTTGGGCGCGGACGGGTCGAAGTACGGGCCGGTGTAGAGCCCCACGTAGCGCTTGACCAGCCGCGCGCCGCCGCCCGCCTCGCCGCACGACAGCACTGCAACAGACAGTACCGTTACGATGATGGGATGAGTCACAGACAGCGCTGCAATAAACAGAGCACCTTCAGGGTCATGGGATGAGGTACACGAACAGAACGGATGAGCACTGTAACAGACAGAGCACCGCCAGAGAGAGTGATGAGAGACACAAACAGAGCGGCAACAAATACTTCACCTTCTGACATAGTGATATGAAGCGAAGGGAATCGGCCCACAGATTAGAATATCATCACCCATTTTTTAGCATACGGCCGTAGTTGCTATCATCATCTGCCTATCGCAGTCCACTGCTGGACTCGTGGCTAAACAAGCAAAGTGGAGGGTTCGAATCCTGGTCACACATCATGTCATTTATTTGTAACTGTTCACATAAGCTCATGTACCTTAATGGTACGATAACTAAAAGAAAAACATTTTAATTTGAAAACAAGAGGATGGAAAATTTCCATTTCACGTGGTACGTTTATTTGAAAGATTATATCGCTAAAAATGTTTTATTTTGATTAGTCAGGTAACCAAATACAACACAACTTTCTCAAGTTTCAATTAATTACATTTACCTAACAACTAAAACCAGGCTTTAAATAGAATCTCTGCAAATAGGAAACCTAATCCTGACATTGACTGTTGTGTTATCGCCGCAGCGTATCTACACAAGGGATCCTTGCGATAGAAGACGCTCCAATATCGGCGTTTGCTGAAGGTATCAGCGAGATAAGCCCGCGCGAGACGTCGGCTCTAATGAAAACATGGCTTTATGGGGCTCTACCGCCACCGCTCTACCGCTCTACCGCGCGGTATTGATTTAAAACGCAACTGCATTCACTGGTTTTGGCAGCGGCGCCGGCGACGGGAAACGCTCTCACCGTTATGGCAGGTTATGAATGGAGCAGTGTCTGATACGATCTAATGGTTTTCGATTTCAACTTGCAACTTGAATTTTAAACCTTACAATTTCAGTATGGCTTATGTTGCATTCGATCAAAGCTGAAACGAGATAAAGCCAATTAATAAAAAAAATATCCGTTGTGTACACGAGTAAATTCAGGTTGAAATGTAACGTGTAATACTACAGGCTTCGAGAAACCTTTTCAGTAAATAAAGTGGAGAACACAAGTCCGCAATGTTTTCCTTTTACGTGTTTAGGCGGCGGCCGGCTGATGAAATAAAGCCGGCGCACACGAGCGGCGTCCGGCGCGGGGACCTTCATTTCCATCCTCGATTTCCGGCGCGGCTCAATAAAAACGAGATTTATGGGGCGCGCATACGACTCGCCCCCTCACCCCCCAACCGGGGGGTCGGGCCCCCACCGACCCGCTTGTTGGCCGATTCTATTTATCAGTTTTGACAACTCCTAAACCGGAATTGTTGAAGCGAAGTTATGTAATGATGTTTCGGATTTTGACAATTTTGAGTTAGTTTTAGGAAGCCGTTATCGTTGGAAGTAGGTAATTTTATGACGTATACCTATAGGCTGATGATGATGTACATTGAAGGCTTTTCCAGAAATCAATTTGTAGTTGCGGTTCGGTAACAACACAGTTGTGGAAAAAGAAATAAGGCGGAAATTGTCGAATAAATACGCGCACAAATTATTGTAGGTGTAATAAAGTGAATCATCATTTTTAACTATTCAAATTAATTGCATATGGATGCATCTGCATCCAAATGCTATGCCAATCCCAATTTAATTATGAATGTAATTAAATTAAAAGTGGTATCTACCACTTTTAATTTAATTACATTCCGCGTGCTAATACAGACCTATATGTATGTAGTAATTAATTATTCTCTTTATAGCTCTGGAAGGAATATAAATTAAGTATTTCTCGCTTAGTCGTAGTTATTCTAGTAAAGGATGGATTATAATCCCATTATAATTATTTTTATATCATAATAGAAGTGGAGAAAATTGGAGAAAGCTTTTGCCCAGCAGTGGGACTCTACAGGCTAGATAAAAAAAAATGGTGGCTCCACGCCAGACGCCGCGAGATGTCTTCTTTCAGCTCTGACTTATATAACGATAAAGTTACTAACATTTCATGTTCAAATACCAAGATATAGACAGGTACTAAAATGGCATGGATGAAACTTTTGAGCACCATTTATCTCGACCAAGCAGTACAGTAAAGAAATATCAACTAGTTGAACTGAGTTATTAACCTGCTTACATAACAATACTCATGCGTGCTTGCCATTATAATTCCTAACCTATAAAATCCGTGTCACACATGAGATACTGCAGCAAATAAACCCAGGAAGTGTATCCTCCGGCGCACAAAAGATATAAAATTGATTATCTCCTGTGTGTTAGTAGATTAAGGCGCCGTGCGACGTCGCGTGATAAACGACGCTCGTCGCTGGCCGCGCGCCAGCCCGGTCCGGGACCAGGGGGATGTACTCACACGAGATACCATGACACAAAAAAGGAGATGTGAGGCTGGGTACACGTGGCTCCAATTAGGAGGCTGAGAGTACCTGGGGATGTTAAACTAGCGTACTCGTAGGTCTATCCATTCAAGATTCTGGTTAGCATCCGTAGCGAGGAGCAACCAGACTTTTTATTATTTACTAGCTGTGTCAGCGACTTCGTCCGCGTTTTCCCCTGCTTTTCAATCATTTCCTACTGTTTCTTTGTTCCTATTGGTCGCAGCGTGATGATATATATAGCCCAAATCCTTCCTCGATAAATGTCTATCCAACGCAAAAATATTGATTCAATTCGAACCAGTAGTCCCTGAGATAAGCGCGTTGAAACTAACAAACAAAATCTTTAGCTTTATAATATTAGTATGGTTGAGACAGGGATAATTTAATTCAGGGGGCTTATTAGATTATTGAGATGAATCTGAAAATGTACAGAAATATTATAACAAAAGGACTCCAAGTACGTTCAGTTACTCTTAAAACAATCATCAGATATTTCTATTCCGTTCTATGATCTTGTTCTATCTATCGCATGAGGAAGTTTTCCAATGTTTTATACATTGAACGAGTTTTGATGAACTTCGGTAGTAGTGCGAGAGTGTAGTGGAGTGCGACGTAACATTCGTGTAGTTTTTGCGGCTGCGGGTGTGTGCGGGAGTGTTGCGGGAGTGTGTGGCCGTGCGAAAGTGAATTCCGCTCGCGCGCGGCGGCGATGCACGGACTCTTAAGTATGATGCATGTAAATTGTAAAACTTTGATCCAATCTTTGTCAAAATTTTACTATCTATGAGGCCTTAGTATTAAGATTACAGTTTATTATAATCAAAGACGAAAAATATTTTGCTCTAATTAATTCCTGAGATGGATTTTCGGTCCACGTTATGTGTAAAAAACACGTTTGGGGTCGCACTTAGGGCAAACATTTTCATTTGCAGCAATGTGTTCTGGCAGCCAGTGTACATTTTTCCGGTTAATAAGCGTCTTTTAGACAAAAATAGTCATCAATCTGCATTTCAAAAAAAATCATCAAACCTTTGCCCAGCAGTGGGATGACACAGGGTTAATAAATAAAAAAAGAAAATGGCACTTTGAAGATAAAATGTTAAGTATCGTTTAGCGGTTTCTTATAATTCCGGTCCAATTAGATATTCTGGACTTTATTTGTTGGTAGACTTTATTTCATCGCACTGTATCAGGAACTTGCACAGGTCCAATATTATGATTACGCAAGAGTTCGGTCCGTGTCGCGGCGGAAGTACCGCGCCTGGGCCGCGCTCATCGCGATGCCCGCGCGGTCCCCGAAAGTGAATTAGTGTGCGTGCCGCGGAGCCGCCATGTTGGGCGCGGAACCGCGTTTCCACTTATGTTTGCTTACATCTGAACTTGCTCTGTGCGATTTCTTACTTGGAAAATATCATCTTTATGACTTTGGTTTGAAATGGTGCAAATGTTGTGATTTTTCGTTTTTACAAAAGTTTGTGTTTACACCGAGAAGTGTATAATGAACTCAATTGTAAATAAGGAAAGTATTATGTTAAGAGTTGGTGTTAAAATATTACAATTAACAAATCCAAACTACAATAAGACATCTCGAATATCATTTTCATATTTGCCAATTCTATTGAAGAAAACATATTAATAATAATTACTAACCATGCTGTTGTTGTGTAGCAATGGCATTCTACCTGTATTCTGCCGTCCTCTAGCTATAATGCCGTTAACTAACATTTGGTCATTTTTGACTTTTGAATACCATCCGAATAAGAAAAATATGCGGAATCTAACCATCTTTCCCAATTTTTTATATCTTGAGTAGTTTCTGAGATAGTATGCCGTTAACTACGAGTGAGTGTCCCGTTTTTGCGAGGTTACATAGCTATAATGCAGTTACCTTAAGATTCTTAACTAAAACGCGGTTAAAGGATTTTAACTTCTGAAAATGATAAAAATTTACTGAAATTACATAACTAAATTGCCGTTATTTGAATTTCCTTCTCAATAAGGCCGTTAAAGTACTTTAACGGCAATATTGTTTTGCTGTTCTTCGGAAAGCGTTTATATGGCATTTCAAGACTAAAACGCCGTTAAGTAAAATTATTAAACAAAAACGCCGTTAAAGTCCAATAACGGCGTTTTAAATTTGTTTAATAAATTTGCTGTCATTCAATTTGCACGACTTAAATGCGGTTAACCCACATTACTTAACTATAATGCGACTATGTACCAAACGTTGAAAGAAGTCGCAGTCTCAGTCCAAGGGCATGAAAGAGAGGATGTATCACAGAGCACATGAACTCGCAAAACTTGTGATGCAAACAGCACATTCATGAACGATATAAAGTTTAGCACCATATTCGGATTCTTTTTTATGAAACCAAACCTAATTTTATCGTGGGAACAGCAATTCTTTAACCATAAATATAAATATGGAACATCTCTACGGATGAGAAGAAAAAAATTATAATAAGCTAACTACAAATGTATCATTTTGTTTTCTTACAGCAATTTTATTGCGTCGTGCCAAATAACTATCAATGGTTTAAAGTGAGAGGTGATTTTCCCAACAGGAGCAAACGTTTCATTTAAACAGCAAGTCGTTGACATAATATTATGATAGATTTAAAGGTTTCCATTTTATGGTAAAACTAGCTGACCCAACAGACTTCGTCCTGTCAAAAAAATGAGAAAAAGAAAAGGGCTGTTTCTAGGGTTTTCCCGGCAATTATTAATTTTTTCTCGCCGTAAGAACCATCCTTGGACTTCAACGAACATTTAAAAAAAAAATTGGCCAAATTGGTTCATGCGTTGTTGAGTTATGCGCTTACCAACACATTTTGCGATTCATTTTTATATTATAGATTATGACTTTTGCAAGATCGACATTAAAATATTTCTCAATCATTTTAAATTGATTTGTGTTCATTGTACAGTGCCCTTGCTTTTTTATATTTTTTGCGTTGTTTAGCCCAGTCAACACAAACAGCGCATTCATGAACAGTATTAAGGGTAGCATCATGTTTGGATTACTTTTTATGTAACCCAGGCTTCGCACAATTCACTCCCTTTTAGATTCATATTTTTACGTGATTTCTATAAGTTTAAAAAGATACTTTTTTATCAGGGTAAGTTGGGGGTTGGTAAATATCGTTCTGTAAACAGCGTCGCAATGGATCATGTTCGCCTCTGCAATGAGGTGCCAATGGGTTAAATGTTTCTATATGTGCGTTAATAAATTCCGGTCAATAGGAAGCGATTTTTGATGCTTGCCGCGTCTTTCGATTTTTCTGTAAAATTATCAAGCAAATGCCTAAAGAAATAACAAACATCTTCAGTCTGTGAAAAAACGAATGACAAACCTTTGCATGATAATTTTACCGAAAAATCGAAAGATTAGCGCAGCAAGCATCAAATATCGCTTCCATTTGACCGGGATTTATTAATAAAATTATATAGGAACATTTAACCCATTGGCACCTCATTACAGACGCCAACGAACATCAACCACGCTGTTTACAGAACGATTTTAATGTAAAACTCATGCATTTGCATTTTATTCAAACTTACCCAGATAAAAAGTATCTTATGAATCTAATAGAAAACACGTAAAAAATATGAAAATAAGTCTTACTCAGCTCAGAAACGAAGAGAGTGAATTGTGCGAAACCTATAGGGTACAAAAAAGTAATCCAAACATGATGCAAAATTTTATAATGTATTGTTTATGAATGTGCTGTTTGTGTTGACTGGGCTAAACAACGCGAAAAATATAAAAAAGCAAGGGAACTGTACGTGTACAATGAACACAAATCAATCAACAATGAACACAAATCAATCAACAATGATTATGAGAAATATTTTAGTGTAAATCTTGAAAAAGCCATAATGTTACCATAAAATGGAAACCTTTAAATATATCATTTTACTATTTACTGTTTTTAATGAAACTTTTGTTCCTGTTGGGAAAACCACTTCTCACTTTAAACTATTGACAGTTATTTGGCACGACGCAATTGCTGTAAAAAAAACAAAATTATATAGTCAGCTTTCTATAATTTTTTGCTTCTCTTTCATTGAGATGTTCCAAATATACATTTATGGTTAGATAATTGCAGTTCTCAGAATAAAAATTGGCTTTTTATATTGATTACCTTTTAAAGGAGACTGAAAATGGTGGGCCGCAATTGTAATGGATTGGTATATGGTCTAAAAAATTAGTTTCTGCGTGCTGAGAAATATGAAAAAGATTCTACTTTTCGTTAAAAAATCGATTATTCATATTAATCGATTTATTTACAGGAAAAAAGTATTTTGCAATAGAAAGTAAACCCAAATTGTGAGTAAATGCACGTTAAACGTTACACAACACAGTTCAAACATAGTGATGTGTCGTATCAATTGCAAAAAAATAATAATATCGGTACAATGATGATAATATAATTTATTAATTGATTTCAATAATATAATTTATTTTTGATTTTATTAATTGATTTCAATTCCAATAAATGGATCTATGGTCTATTTACCCGACTGTCTTTATTACTGACATTGACAGTTGACGGGCGTTGTGCCGGCCGGTGGAATTAGCTCACTCTTTTCGTGTTTTCCGATTCCATTATCTCATTTCTCGTATGTCAATACTTGCAAAATTTTCTCTTAAAGCTGATAAGGTATCCTGCCTATCGATTAATACCGATTTCGTCTTATTACAAGTTATAATTTTTTACGGCCCAAGATTGACTGAAATCGTTTCAGTCTCAGTTAAATTGATGATTAATTGATACAAATTGATCTCAATTTATTTTAAAAATGTGAAACAGTTGATTTTTAAATTAAATAGTGTTTTAAAACGGTTTTATTACTTTTTACATAAATGCACTACATTGTAATTTCTAAATTATCAACTTATGAATGCTTAGTTAAAATGCCGTTACGGCAAAAGGTTTTGATTTTAGCTGCATTTTAGTCTAGTAATAAACATTAGTAAAAGATGCATAGTAAAACTTATATAATTTATGTTGGAAATGCTCGACTTAAATGCCGTTATGAACAGTTAGCTGCACTATTGGTAAGTAATGCACAAGACACAAGAATAAGATTACCGAGCTAAAACGCCGTTATTCTATTTAACGGCATTTTAGTTAAGTAAATATATTAGATAGAAACTCATTTTACAAATTTATCAAAGTTATTCAAAATCAAACACTTAAATGCCGTTAAGGTATCTATAGCGGCATTTTAGCTATGTTTTCTATTAAGTAAATCTAAAGCAATCCTGATTTAAAACGTTTAAATTAAAATATTTTAAAATATATAACACATAGAATTATGAGAGTTTGAGCATATTAAAGCTCTTGTAAATACCTGTGTAATGATATATATCACTTGTATATAAACCTTTTCCTTTTCGTTTAGCGATTTTTTTTTCTTTCGCGCTCTTTAAACCCGTTTTTCTCCGAATGCGGTTTTGTCACATAACGGCATTATAGCTAAAGGACGGCAGTATTACATTAACTAGCGACCCGCCCTCGCTTCGCTTTGGGTATATCTCTAACTCTATATAATACATTTCAACCCCGTAAGGGAAACCTGTTTCTTTTTATCTAAAAATAGCCTATGACACTCAGGGATAGTGTAGCTTTCCAACAGTGAAAGGATTTTTCAAATCGGTGCAGTAGTTTAGGAGCCTATTCGAAACAAACAAATCTTTCCTCTTTATAATATTCTTCTTCTTAGTCGTTCACTCTTGGCAGAGTGGTCGTGATTATGGTTTTTCAGTTCTGACCGCAGCCTTCGCGATTGCTCTCCACCGGTCTCTGTGTGTGGCACTGCGAGTACACTCTGTGATGGAGGAACCAGTCGTAGTTTTTATAAGATCGGTCCACCTAGTTGGGAACCGACCCCGTGATCTTTGGCCTTCCACTCGCCCCTGCACTTTATAATATTAGTAGAGAAAAAACATTGGTCGTTAGGGCGCGCTGCCCTTAGTTAGTTGTGTGATCGGTGATTGTTGTCCCGCGGCGCGATAATTAATATTCAATTGGCGCGAGCACTCGACTGGCCCGCGAGCTCGCGGCACACATTATTTACTTTGGTAGCTTTGTGCTCTCGGCGCTTGCTGATTCAATTATTATAACACAAATACCGCCTCATTGACGCCGAGCCACATTGTCGATTGCTAATGCATTGATTAATTACATGTGTTCATTAATACCGAGTAATACCGTTTAAGACTTTATGAAATTGCTGTATTGTTATGCATTTTACTATAATTATGGAAGCTCTTGAGTTTATATTACGCGCGATGTTTATGAGCAAGAAATAGATGATAATCAAAACTATTTACTCAACGTTAATAGAGACAAATTCCTTTTTTATTAAGACAAACACAATTGAAATGAAACTAATTTTACAGATTAAACTCGCGTGTATAGTTATTCTAAAAAATATTTAGAGATCCGACGTTTCGAGCTCTTTACAGCGCTCGTGGTCGCGGGCAAGACAAACACAATTACCAATAAACTTCCACTAATTAACGAGTGGTATACTATAAACAACTCATCTGTTACGAAGTAGTTCAAAACGGGCTTCAAATAATAAATCAAATATGAATATGAATGGAATCGCAAATTGATTCCTGTCAATAGCACAAGCAAGATTCGATTGGAAGAAAATTAGGGAGCGATTTGCGGAGCGCGGGCCGCAGCGCCGCATCCGCAGCGATCGATGCACAACTAAATGGGTTTGTGGGTCGTTTGTGCTCGACCATTTACATAACTTAATAGGCGATCCGCGTTAATACGCGCGCAAAAACTGAACGCTTAGTCGCTATAGTCAGGGGATACCAGTCACAACTATCTGTCCGGTGGTTGGTGAACGGTATACGGGTAAGCGACCCCGGCTCCTCGAGCTACTATCGACTCAGTCCAAATCATCCGAGGCGATAGTATCCTTCCTCCCCTTTTCCTTCCCCCGTCATATATCCTTGCTACTCTTGGGAACGCAATGACCTTGTTAAAATAATGCACAAGGCAGAATGGCGGCGACGTGGTCCACAACCCGTCACGTCACGTTCCCCACAGAGGTGAAAAGTAGATCGCTGGAAGTGATCTCTGCCTACCCCTCTGGGAAAAAGGCGTGATTTTATGTATGTATGTATGTAAAAACTGAACGCCTAATGTTGTGTTCGCGTTGCGTTGCCCCCGCCCTGCGAGTCCGCCCTAATGAAACACAAACTATGCCGTGTTAATATTTGTAAGCAATCAGGAAACTAGCCCGTATAATGTTTTAATGAAAATGTTAATTCTAATGTTTTTTTCTAATCAAGTGAAATTTGTCAAGCTTTTAACGTAACGCGATCCAAAAACAGCGATTTGAAAACCTTATTTTCACTTATTGTTGGGGATGGGTCCGTATATTATACAATGTACGTATATTGTAGCACATTATGAGCAGTATACGAGGTCGCGGCCACAACAAGCAATAAACAGTACGACTCTTGTTCGCTCTTCCACGTGGGTGTGTTTTATAAATATTGCGGTTGTATTTTATACGTGACTCGTTAACTATAGTTATTGTTGCGCGTGATAAAACTTTATACTCTGTTAGTGACGGCGAAACTTTGATTAGCGCGGATTCGGCTGCGAGCGCTGCGAGAGTGTGCACTCGCCTTACTCGGCCGGTTTAACAGCCCGCTAGGTTATGTCTAGATAATAAATGTTAATGTATTTAACAGTAAACCAGGCTAATGCTAGAAACTTGAATCTGGTGCACTTTCATAATATAATAGTGGTAAAACATTGTTAGTAAAGTTCAAAATAATGTAGCTTAAAGTCTGAGATAAGAAATTGTTCATACTTTCAGTACATATTAATAATGAAAACACGCAAATTCTTATTATGAATACAGTATACACTTTGTAACAGGTCACTAACTATCCTTTGAAACTGCAATCGACAAGTTAATGATTTCCATTTGATGTTATGTTAACTTCGCCAATTAATAGCACGACCCAACTCGCGTCTGAAAATAGCTAATAGCACGTGAAACAAAGTTGGCAACAAAATAGTCGGGAGCGCACTGAACGCAAATTGGATTGAAATTCTCAATTGGGAGCGGGCGGGAGTGACGGCGGTGAGAGTATTGACACTGGAGAGGGCTGTGGTGCGAACACACCCTCAGCCCATATACGTCCCCACTGCTGGGGCACGGGCCTACCCTAAACTAGGACGATAACGCCTATCAACCACGCTAGCCATGTGCGGGTTGGTTGACTACACAACCTTAGAATGTCTTTGCATGTGTGCAGGTTTCCTCACGATGTTTTCCTTCACCTCATCTTTCGCAACGGATAGATACGTTGTCGCGGGACTGCAACCTCCCCTTACCTCGTCTCTTGTTCGTCAATCCGTTGAAACGTCACTCGTGGCGGCGCCACGGTGCTAATGGGACATATTATAAAAAATGTTGACAGGCTCAATGGAACAGGGGTTTGTTTGCTTAAATAAATAAATAAAAGCACAAGTGGGACCTCGCTCTTATAGTAAAGAGCGTGTGTTGATTGGCAGCGGCGCGCGGCCGCGGTTTGCCATAAATTGGTGGCTGAACGTACCGCCCACCATCAAACCACGACTTCGATAACTTATTACGTTCATAATGAGAAGTTTCAATGATATTGTTGGATATTACTAGATGGGGCATGGATAGTGCCCCTGTCTCATGCGCCAAGAGTCGTGGGTTCGATTACCATACGGGACAAACATTTATGAAATGAAAATCAGTGGATATGTTTTGGTTTAGATATGTTATTAAATATATTTACGTTTATTTCTGTATACCACTGTTATTTCTGAAATCCGTAACATAAGTATCTGAATAACTTACTTCGAAGTCGGAACAATGTATATGATATATTTTAAGAGTTATCACAACAAGTAGGTAGGCGTACGTTTAATTATAACCCAATCGATAGGCATGCCCACGTGACTAGGGCAAACAAAAAACTCCCTCGTGTATATTAAGTTAGCCCGCGGTTGCTTCAAGGGCTATAAAATATCCGATTAAAAGTTCGAGCGCACGTTCTCGTAGCTATGACTACGCGGTAGCTGCTACGACGTGGTAGCTGCTACGACGCGGGAGCTGCTACGAGCGCAGGATACTTTTGTGAAACAACGTTTTTAATTAATGTTAGTTAGAGAACAATACCTGGTTATAAATTTAAGAAATTAATGGTTCTGCTTGTATAGCATTTTTGTATCTTTATTTCAAAACAATTCAGTATATAGTAAATATCCGGCGTATTAATTTTTGTAATGGGTTCATTATTATCATCATCATCATATCAGCCCATACGTCACCTCTGTGCTGGAGCACCAGTCTACCCTAAATTAGGGCGATAAGGCCTTGTAATGGGTTAAATAACTCTTAAAGACAGCACTTCGATTCAATTATTTTAATTTTGACGTTTCCATAAAAACAACAAATAAGCGCAAACGAAATCGCCGGCCCGCGCATTGATTTTCAGAAGCGTTTTTACAAAAGCGATATCGCGCTCGTTCAAATATTGTCCTTCGTGATTAGCAATTAAGTCTTTGTTGTGTTCCAACAGTTATTGGCCCGACGACGGCGGCGCCGACTGCTGCCGAACGTACTTCCAATGATTACGTACCTATTAGCAATTAAAGCGATTCTCTGACCTATTTGAGTAATTTAATTATTTTGGGCCAAATGGTAAATGGAATGATCAGACGTTTATTTGGAAAGAGAGAAAGCAATAAAAGTGATTAAGTGTTTTATTAAATTATTTGATATTTTTACTGAAATACGGAGAACAGAAAGTAGGTCTGTAAGAAGAAAATATAAAAATGAGACGTGTATCCTTGAACCACCTTAAAAAATTGCTTCTACGTTTTGATAAAAGTGTTTGAATACCACAATAACTAATTTACAAATTTAACTGGACTCCTCTGGACGTGAGGAGTCCTGAACACCTACGAAGAAATTCTCAGGTTGCGTAGTCAACCAACCCGCACTTGACCAGCGTGGCCTTGTGCCTTATAGCCCTAGATTAGGGTAAGCCCATGCTCCAGTAGTGTGAACGTATATGGGCTGATGACACAACCTCAGAACTTCTTCCCAGGCTTCCTCATGATGTTTTCCTTCACCGTAAGAACAGTCATAGTAATTGCCGATAATTTTTATAATCACCAATCGATGTACTAATGGCGGACATCGCCTGCCGCCCCGCCGCCGCCCGCACTGCACCAAACACCTGTGAGAGTGCACGGGGACACGGGCATCGCGCTACATTTCCTACGGGATGCACCGAGTTTGGGCGGTAAAGCCACGTTTCTAAGTTTAGGGTTGTTTCTTAGTGCTGAAAGCCGAAAATGGGATTGAATCGAAGTTCAGGCTAAAAGAGTGTTATGGTTATCTGACGCAGTTTGTGTGGTTGAATGCACGGTTAAGTTTGCAATGGATACGTAAAATAAACTTAAGGAATACAATGAAATGCGAAGTATTTTAGTAAATTATAGAAGGTTATTTAGTAGCAAAAATACCTTTTTATCTACTTGACTTTTGTGAGAAAGACCTACACAATGACAAATCCAAATCTACCTACTAGTGTATGCTTTATAGAATAGTATTTGTTACGATATACCATATGCTTCATGCAAAGCATGCAATAAGAGGTCGATTCAAAATGAACGTATACCTTTCTATTGATCCAGACAAATAATGATCGTGAATATTCCTCAAAGTCAACATAATCTGAATGCCGATGGGATTACTCCATCAATTTATACCCATTTAATAATTGTGGAAGTTTATCCTCGTCCTTACGTAAGCCCGTCGATGCCAGTCGATCGCATAATGTCCCCGTTAATAACGGCCGGCGCCGCCGCGGCTGCCGTGACACACTAGACGCTCATTTGCGTAGGGCGCCGGCAACCAGCCAGTGTCTATTCAGCGTTAGGTGTGGCGGTAACATTAAATAAATAAATATTTCACAACATCACATACATTGACTGGACTGGCTCGGTGGAACAGTGGTTAGTGACCCTGGCTGGCGGTTCCGAGAGTCGTGGATCCGATTCCCATTCGAGACAAATATTTGTGTGATGAACATCGGTGTTTGTTCCGTGTCTGGGTGTGATTATGTATTTAAGTATGTATTTATAAATATATGTATACAACGTGAAATTTTAGTGGTTGTTTTCCCGTGGCAGAACGATTTGCCTTTAGTAATACTATCGAACCATGCAAATAATTCATCGAAAAAAAAAATTGTTTTTTCAAAATTATTCAAAATAATAATTTTCCAACTCGAAAACGAGAGAAGCTATCGTTCTTTTATAAGATGTGACGTAAGCAGGTACTGCTTGCCGCATGAAATCGATGCTTAAAGCTGAAGAAGCTCGACACCCTAAGTCATAAAGCGGTTCGAATGTGCTTTCGAATTTCGGTTAAACCTTACGTAAAACCGGCATTTATTGATTTTAACAAAAAAGAACTGCACAAATCTTTTGTACTACTAAGATAGAATCATTTTACTGCGGGAAAACAACCACTTAAATTTCACGGTGTGTGTATGTATATTAGTCTGACGCCCATAGTACAAGTAGTATTTATTTCTAGGAGGATTTCTAGGAGCTCTCATACGACAAACATGTTTTTTCACAATATTCGTACGGAACCATTTCTGCGCGAATCCAAAACCACTCGGCCGGGTGGTCTGGCTCGAATCACATCTTCAGAGCAAGAGCTAAGAACGAGGAACGTGCGAAGGCGATCCCAGCAGTGAATCCCGCGCTAATGGGCGCCGCCGGTGCACCTGCACCGAGTTTGCACCGAGATTGCACCGAGCAGCTAATGCGCCGACCACACGCTGGTATTTAGCGGTTTCCTCTAGCCGTGTAACTTGCTCTTTGCACAACGTACTCCATCATCAACGCTGTTGAATATTCAAAGTTTGCAGACATATTATTTTAAGGGGATTAGCAAGAGCTTCTAATATTACTTGTATAACTTAAAAGGTATCTTAAACTTACTTAAGAGTACAAATTTCGATCTTTTATGGTAAAAACGTTGCACAAATATACCATTTACATAAAAACTAAAACAATAAAGAAATGATCAATAACATTGTACAAAAGATTAGCGGCATGTATTAGCATAATAAGCACCATTAAAAATATACAATCAACATACTAAAACAATATATTAGAACACTGATTACGGTCTTAGTATTGTGTAAAAATGCAAGTAGCAGGCGCGGGTCATTAGGGCGACTCCATCACCGCCGCGGCCGCATACAAACGACCGGCTTATTGGACCGACCGCCGCCGCGGAACTTAATAAAGATAACACTAAAAGCAAAACATATGTTAAGGTAATTATGGACGTTACAGTTCCCGTATATTACTTGGCTGGCGAGCAAGACATACGAACAGTGTCGTATTTAAGAACATCATCATCATCATCAGCCCATATACGTCCCCACTGCTGGGGTACGGGCCTACCCTTAACTAGGGCGATAAGAACATATGCCAAAAACATTTTTTTTATGACGTTTCACTAAATCTATACTAATATTATAAAGCTGAAGAGTTTGTTTGTTTGTTTGTTTGTTTGTTTGTTTGTTTGAACGCGCTAATCTCAGGAACTACTGATGCGATTTGAAAAAATCTTTTTGCGTTGTATAGACCTTTTATCGAGGAAGGCTTTAGGCTATATAACATCACGCTGCGACCAAAAGGAGAAAAGATACAATGGAAAATGTGTAAAAAACGGGGGAAACGCGAACGAAGTCGCTGGCACAGCTAGTAATAAATACGATAAGACAGACTTCGTGAGACGAAGACGGGCGGCGCCAGTTCGCTCGCGACCATGATTGGTGTAACCCAGTCGAAACTTCGGGCAGTAAGTAGCTATGTATTTGCTACTCCTAATAACGCGTGTAGACACATAAACACTAATATTTAGTGTAATGGAACGTGAAAGTCTAAAACCATACAGATCAAACGGATTCACAAACAAACATAATCTACGTGTTGATTGAGATCAAACCGTACAATCCGTTGGTTCCCAACAATATATGCAAGTAGGATTTCCTTTTGTAGTAGAACACCTACAATATCTCAAGCTTATAAATTGAGAAACTGCATTGAGCAGGAAGTGAACTATGGCCACTTCGGCCTTTGTGCATTTCCTGTTGGGTCTTGAGCGATCCTGGAATAGAGTTCGCCTGTGTGGGCGTAGATCAGCGCCGATGGTCAATAGTGCAATTGGAATGTTCCAATTTGTGATACGATTTGGTCTGAGTTCCGTTTGCAATGTGTTCGGTGTTCGCTGTACTCTATGATTGTTCGACCTTTAACACCGGTAGATGAGTTATTTGAATGGGTATATTATCTTATCAAGAGATGAAATGGAAATGGAATTGAAGCAGAACATTCAATAACCGTCATAATGTGTATTGTTTTTATTATTGGTTTATTGTTCCTAGAGATTTTCGAAAATTTTTTACGGACTGACACTCTGACGGTGTGGATCGGTAGTATGCGACAATTTACAACTGACCCTATGGAGAGATCGGACCTAATACCATTACTTTTTCTTACAATCGTGAAATAGCATGACATGGATATTCCATAAACGCAAAAGTGTACCTGTATACTTGTTAATACACTCAACCCATTAAAATAAAGTTTCCGCACATCCAGTGTGCTTGTCAGCACCGTCGGCTCGCGCGAACTTTTGAATCGCTTGCAGTTGCATGCGAGTGCAGTTGCAGGACGCATCGCGCCGGACCCGCGGCCCTTCAGCCTCGTTGCTTGTTAGTTTAACGAATTGCCGCTCGAATGAATGTTTATTAATTCGTGTGAATGCGCCGCGACGGGACATTTGTCATTCTAAGTGCTCCTGCCGCTTTTGAATGAGGGTGTTTCGTATAAAAGGCGCAGTTAAATAATGTCCTGCTGTTAGCAACACGCGAAAAATGAGCCTTTTCAAGCGTGTTTTTGTAAAGTTTCATAATGCTGCTAAAGATAAAAATTTTCACAAATAAAATATTATAACAATAAAAATGGCACTATTTATGCGTGTGATAAATGTTTTAAAGAATACAGCCAGCCTATATTATTAATGAGTTCTGAACCAAACCACTCGTCATCATCAAATAATCCTTTGATTGTAAGTACCCTTGAGTGTTTTCGGCGAGTCAGCTCCGCTCGCAGGAGGCAGAGTGACCCAGTGATCTGTTTAGAGGCTGCAATCAATCAGGCTCTACTGGCGGCCCGCCAGAGCCTCCCCCCCCCACCGCCGCAGCCGCCGCCGCATCCACACTACTAAGCCTCATAGACTACGATAGTCAATGGTAAAGTATGTTTTTAAGATGAAAAAGTATCGTCTTGACATGAAAGTTGAAGATTATTGATAACATTACATTCAGTACACCATTTGAAGCTTGTTAGTTCTGTGCAAAACTTTGGAACTCTTATACTGTGTGTGTATTTAAATGTATTTTGTTTCATAGCTTTAGCAGTCCGGCGTTCTTTGATCATGCTCAACTGTGGCAGGCGGGTGTATAAATAAAAACATGTAAACAACAAATATACGTTAATCGTCCATGTTGTCCTTCACTGCAAGGTAGTGGTAAATATGCAGAAAGAAGAAAATTAGCCGAGCTCGTATAGAGTAAACGCGCGGACTAGTCTCGTTCGCACGGCACCAGAATTCTTTTCTCATTATTTGTGCATTTAACTCGATTACCGCGCGAGTGCACTCCGGCGAGTGAAGCTGAGTGCAACAACTCGATTACTTGGCCATGCTGTCCTTACTTAATGTGTACTTATTTCACTTTGTTCACTTGCGGTGCGGAACGTGCAGAGCTTAATTTGTATTTGTCTAATTACAACTGAACATTGATATCTTCAGTACTAACACTGATAGTTTTATATGTAGATTGATAGAGATACGTCTTTATTAAACGTAAGAACGTCAATACACAGGTTGAGCGTTTGATAATCCTGTAGAATACAAAGTTTAGGTATTCACCGTGATGGAATAAACTAGTTAACTTGAACTGAATTTAACGTTTTTACTTAATTGGATTCAATCAGTCCATTTTAAAAAATACGTTGCATTTTTAATCATTATTGGTATATTTTCATGATTGTTTCCTGTGCATGAAAAACATTTCAATTTTGCATAAAACTTCAACCGCTTAAATTGATCATGGCAAGTCACATAAAATAACATGTACACGCGATCCTCACATAAAATGCATGTCAATTTGTGTCGTAAACAGTAAGTGGAAATACTTCACACCGTAATAAACAGTTTTACTGAACTTCTGAAAACGGTATTTTAAAAGTTTCAAGCGCTTATAATAAGTGCTTGTTCACGACAAGCGTGTAAATTGTTTGCAGATCGTTTTACTGATAGCTTAATCATGTGCATTACTTCAAAACATTGTTAAATGGATGTTTCTTAAGCATTTTGGTTCACGTGAGAAGAGAGTGTTGGATAAAAATAGCACATATTGTGATTTATTAGTGAACCATTATTTTTGCATTAAGCGAGTCCAATGTACATTTTCTGATTGATTAGATATTTGAAGGTCTTAGAACAAAAAAAAGTCAGTGTGCTTATGATACTTCGGTCGTGCCGAAGTGAAAGTTCTTTCTCTCTATCTGTTTGTGTATATATGAATGTGTGTGTGTGTGTATATATATGAATTACTGTTCGCCTTGCCTGATCACTCTTTTCGTAACGCTTAAATCACGCTTTCGTCAGCTTACTCCTCAAGCCAAGCGCGCGTAAAGAAGTTTTACTTCAAAAAAATCTAAAGTCAGTTTATATAATATATTAGCTATGATTGTTGACTTTTTTTAGAGTCCGAATGACCTGAAGTCTACTACGTCTCCCCTAGCCAGCTGAAGCGATATCAACGCTCTGTCGCGGCTGAGTTTCGGCGCTGTGTCCCAGTTGCTTTCGGCTAAAACAAAACATCACTTTCAATTCACGCGATGCATCCAACGGCTGATATTCCGAGTTGTAAAAATTTATGACACTAACTTTTGTGAGCTCAACAAATAGAAAAATATGGAGGGACCATGAACCAAGTTAAAGTCTCTCTCAATGAAATATTCACGTACCTTATATTATCAAACTAGTGCCCCGCCCTAACTTCGCTTCGAATGATTTTTACATAATTACCTTCCACTTTAAACCCTCTACATATTAAAACAACGGCTTCAAAATCCGTTGCGTAGTTTTAAAGACTTAAGCATTCATATAAGGCGTCCGACCGATTTCAGATTTCAGCCGAGAGCGCAGGACATTTATGCACAAGTGCGCAAACACAAGTGCACTATCTATTTCCTCGTTCTCATAATTCGGTGAGATGGCAATCTGACATAATTTGCATGAAGCATATAGGGATATAGAGACAGAGAAAGCGACTTTGTTTTATACTATGCATGCAGTGATAGTTCGACCTCAAAATCGTCGTAATAATCAATTTCAATCATGGTTACATGGAAAAATATTAAATTGAACGTCACGGACATATTTGTCTAGCCCGTAACCTAACAATTGCAACCGCCATGCATTATCGTAGAGACGCGTCGGGGTATAATAAGCGATTACATATTCCGTGTAAACTGTGTTGGTAATTGCCAGCGCGGACAACGAGATGCAAATCCGTGCGAGCGCATACTCGGTGCATGGCGGGGGATGCAACGTCACTGGGAAAACATCGGTCGTGTAGCTCCGATCCGGCTTAGACTTAGACTGACAGGTTTCATATTTTGCATCGCGTCCTCCCTTGCTGATTTTTCTGTTTTGTACCTACTTTTCATGTGAATAGAAATAAGTGTAACTTAGAGCGTCTATCGTTGGCTTGTGAGGGCGTCAGTTGCTGTGGATGGATACTTTTTTTTACTATTAGACTCTTGCCTCCACCACCACTTATACTTTAAAAAAAAAACCACATTCCACATTTGCACACATCATAAAATGTCTTATTTTTTATCACATCTTTACAACTATATAAAATTAAAGTGTCTCTTTGTAGTATGTAGTAGTATCAAAATAACGAGTTTTTACTTAATTAGTAGGAATCCATATCGAATACTAATAACAAAAACACTTTTTTCTCTGTCTGTCTGTTTGTTCCCGCTAATTTTGATAGGATTTTCATTTATAAATAGATAATTTTACAAGGTATATTATAGGCTATTTAAATAAATCATTCTTGCCAAAACCATTTTATATTCATTGATTGTTGAAATATAAAATATAAATGAGCCAGATCCATTTTTTCAATCCAAAAACAATGATGTCAGTAAATTGTAAACTTGTACCAGTACCAGTTACCGCAAATATTGGAGTTACGTCGGCTTGGTTACTTGACCTAACCCATTAAGCAATCGCCATGCCTAATGAATAATGTAAGCGATATTAGCACCTTTGCCTCGACACTTCGCCCGCATGGAAATATGTAAGACGCAGCTGAATTATCAAACACCTGGCCAGTCCCCACGTGCCCAGAGACGTGACCCTCTCTTTGACCCTCCAAATGCCATTAACTCCCATAATATTCCAAATCAGTTACTAAATCATCTACAGTCACAGCCACTAAGCATTGCTTAATCAATTACATGCTGGTTTTGTTGTTTGTAAGTGGTCATTTATAAGTAATTAATTTGATTAGGCACCGATTCTGTCCCATTGTTGAATTAATATGGGTTAAACTAACTGGATACTATGTGTATAAAATTGTTTAATCAAGTCTTCTTTTCGGCTTATATTATAGTCAGATTTATTCTGTCAGTGTTTAATTTTGTCAGGTAAGTAAGAAACTATTTCTGTCACTCGTGATTTTACAATTTTATTTTCGCACAGTATAATATAATTACTAAAAGGTTGATTAGGCTTTAGTGTAAAAAAATGATTTTTGAAGTGTTTTATATAATGTCACGTTAGTGTAGCATGTTATATGCTCAACTTAATCATATCACTACATAGTATTAAAGCAAAGTCGCGTTCTGCGTCTGTCTGTCACTATGTATGTTTAAATCTTTTGAAAACTACACAACGGAGTTTTAATGCGGTTTTCAAAACATAGAGTGATTTAAGAGGACGGTTTTTATGTATAATATACCCAAAGCAAAGCGAGGACGGGTCTCTAGTAAGAGTATAAACACAGCGGTGGCCGGTGTTCGTAGCCACCTTCCTCGCACAATAGAAATATTTCCACCGCAGCCCGTGGGCCGCGCCCTACGTCCCCGCTTTCTCTTATGTGACCCTCTACAACTTCATAAACACGCCAGTTTAAACATGTTTAGTTACAACTCTGAATATTCCGCTCTTTAAATAGAAATAAAATTGTATAAATAGTTTTAACCTATGAATATCTGGGTCATCAGACATTTGTTTGGGTTCTTTATAGAGTAAAGGGCTTCACTGTTTTCTATAATAGAGTAGGTCTGTACAAGGATGTTGCCCAACCGATTTTGGTTTTTAATTTTTTTTATTTGAAAGTACAACCAGAAATTTTGGCGGTAGTACACTTTTCAAACAAAGGACAATGGGCATTTTGGGCTAAAATAAAAATCACGTGGCTGTCTCAAATTTCAATTGCATATCATAGTTCGTGTCATAAATAAAAACTTATTATATGGCAGTTACTTCGAGTCATGGTTAGATATAGAAATATAGAGTGATGAAGATTGTTATATTTCATTAACGTATTATTACATAACTATTTTATTTTGATAATTGTGTAAAAGCAAACAGCGTTTTTTTATTTAAATAGGATAATTCAGAATTACAATAAACCTGCGCCTACGAAAAGTGACATTTTTTTATAGTATAAACTCGTCTGACGGAATCACCCAGCCACGGCACGATACCAAGATGAAATTCGATTACCTGCTGCGTTTTTAGACACTATTATTATAGACGAGTAAGTTTTTTATAAAAAAAGCATTTTTTTTAAATATTAAATTAACAAGATAACCTCACTCCACCTGATGATAAGCGGTAGTGAGATCCAAATATGAGGTCGACAAGCACAATAGCCTTTCGCACTCACCCTGAAAGCCCGCTTAAAGAGGAGTCTATTGCTGCGGCAACAACGAGACAAGGCGTGGAGTCTCGCATTGGTTTGAGCTGTGCGGGTCGGAGTTGGCCAGTCCGCCGGACGGAAGGGCCCCCGTTTCTACGGGTCTCCCTGGCCGGCGGGCTGACCCGCTCCGCCCGCACAATACCGCCGCTAAGACTCCACTGGTCCGGCGCTTGCCGCAGCAATGGTCCCCCCTGGCTCCGGTTCGTACAGTGCTGATCCCGGAACGCGACCTGACCGAGAGAGGCCAGAGTCACTTGGCGGGTTTTACGCAACTGTATGGTGGTAACAGCAACCGGTCGACAAAACTTCTTTGGACGTTTTTATATTGAACCTTTTGTATGTGATTGTATTTATCATAATAAAATCTTAAAAATATGGTCGGTTTTTTATTTTCTTGTAAGCCTTTGAAAATATTAGACTTTTTAATAGTTATAATATACACTTAACAATAGGAATATTATAAAAATAAAACAATTTTTGCATTGAATCATCGAAATATACAAAGACAACAATATTCGATATCTCCTAAACTAACCGGTATATGCTCACGATTTTTTTTTAAATAATGTTGTTTAATAGTGCCTCGCAAGATATACTGATTCCGGAGACTGCCACTCAATTTCAAAAATAGACCAAGCTCCATACATTTTTGCCCATTGTCCTTTCTTTAAACGCCATTAGCCCCGCCCATTGGCCAATAGAAGAGCACTTCAAGAAAATCTGTCAAAATCCAAGCAAAAACGTTCCAATAGTAGGAGAGCTAGCAAGAATTTTTTGGTAGGTATTTGAGGCAAGCTGAAAACTTATCCTGTACCTCTCCTATTATATCCCAGTACGAAACTGCAGACCTGGCTGGTGAGTAGCGGGGCTAAAGCAAACCCCCAAAAATATTTTTCATCTTTTTATTTATAACTAAAAAATAAGACTCACTAAGACAAATCATTTCGATGGAACTTCTACCTGTCAGGTGAGCTGACAAATTATATTTTTTTGAATTATAAAAATATATTTTTAAATAAACAAAATTGGGGGTTGGTTTAGCCCCGCTACTCAGCCAGGTCTGCGGTTTAGTGTTGGGATATAATAGGAGAGGTACAGGACAAGTTTTCAGCTTGCTTCAAATATCTACCCAAAAATTCTTGCCAGCTCCTTGACCATAATGGGGCGGGGCTTGTTCTGACAGACGCGTAAGCGCCAAGCGATTTTCACCTTATAGGTGGTCGACCGCCAGCGTTGCTGATAGTACATTTATAAAAATAACTTTATAAAAATATGTTTGAGGGTCAATCTCTGTAAAGATAAGCCAACGGGGACGAGTTATTATTGTTAAGTAATTGTGCGCACTTTTTTCCTTCACATTCGTAGTTCAGTGTGACGGCAATCAAACATGACTTAAGGACATGAATGTTCAAAGAGAAAAATAATTTCTAACCGCTTGGGAAAATAATTTAAAGCTTCCTTTATTTACGACTCATCACAGCAGTGGCCCTGGTTTATAATAAATGTTTGTGTCGTAAATGCGGTGGCGAGCAAAATGAAAGCAAACATTTCATATCATAAATGAAAGGTGGGAAATTCTCGCGAGACTAGAAAAACGCTTGATAGCATGAACAACACCCGTAATTAATTTTATGCAAAACCGAGATAGTTTGTTAGTGCTGTGACGTTTGTCCATTATCACATTTTTGATTAGTTCGCTGATTTTCCAAACACTAAAATTCTGATTAGAAGAATACATTACATGAATAAAAATTGTGCTAACGACCAAGACACACATTTTATGCAGTCTCTTTTATAATTTGTGTCTAGCACATTAATTTTTCCGTTCATGCATTCACATGCACTTATAAGGTGGTTATGAAATATGAACCTTATTCCAATGTCATTGAATCCAATGTCGTATCTCCGTGCCCGGACCTCGCGAAGTATGCCGAGGCTGTGTTGCTTGCGGCACGGAAGGCGAATATTTTCGCTGACTCCACTTATTTCCGGTTAACATTTCATACAAGAAACTTTGAAGTATTACTATCTCGCCACTAATGACGTGATTAAAGGTTTATGACGCTGTAAACTGGATTTAAGGCCTGCCATTTTTACTTCGATTTTTTGGATGTAAAAGTAAAAATAAACTCTTGCATGGTCTTTTATGAGAGAAGTATTTACTAAAACTGGCCAAGTGTGCGTCGGACTTGCGCGACATATACAACATAGTTATTCCTATGTTGACTTAAACTTTAAAAAATATACAATTTATTAGTTATATTGTTTTAGTTTAGCTTGAAAGGAAAATAAAAAAAATATGAATTATCCATCATCCATTTTCTTTTAGCTCGTCGCTTACTGCACTAGGAGTGCTACGCCGTAGTCTCGTAGTCAGCAGCTCACACGTAGCGCAAATGTTTTCGCTCTCCGTGAGTTAATTCTGCGTCAAAGATTCCCCGGAGGCACTCACTTTACCGCATCGCTTTTGACGATGCGAACACACACATTAATTATTAATCGCCTGTTTAGCATGTACGTCTTCACATACTGTACCATGTCTATAATTACGTTTTAATGAATAAACTGTTTATTCAATACCACTTATACGAAATACCTTTGTTTTTGTTCGTATTTAAATGAAAACCCCTCTGCTAAGGCCCGAACAAAGGACGTCATGTATTTATAAATAGAACAACACTAATTCGCCAAAAACCTGAGTCATTGTGAACTCAACACCCAAACAACAGATGGACAGCTCAAGTCATAGCAATGACAGCACGTTTCACAATTCGCAGGTCATGCCCGGATTCGTAGCTGAATGCTACGGCGTAGCCGCGGCCTCGTAGCACGTAACGCAAATGTTTCCCGACTGGAGTTATTTCTGGGTCATTGCTTTGTTGCGGCTTGTTCCAAAGAACGCTTCCTACAATATACGGATGATAAATGTTACGAACGAGTACGTTTGGATGAAATATTTACTTTTACGCTATTGCGCCGTAATAAATATCGGTAGTTATTATTGTAAGGGCTGTTGGCCAATGAGGTAGTGGCTGAATGTATTGCCTTTAATGTGTGTATCACACGCTGGAGGCTCGGGCCGTAAATTACGCAGATGTATTACTAACAGTCTATTAATGTCTCGCCGCAGACAAAGGCCTAAATCATCGAGCTCTATTCATGACGGTAGTTTGGTTCAATCACAATAATGTTTAGTGTATAATATTTGCACATCATTCTTAGTAGTATAAAAGACTCACGTTTTCTTTTTTATTTATTTGTTTATTTTCATCTTTACCGCTATTATTATTTTGCACAATTCGTTATAACTATGAAGTGAACATCACGAATATTGTTTTTGATATCTTTATATAATAAAGTTAAATAAATATTCTGATGTTTTTATACTTTTACAGCGTAAACTACACAAAATATAAAAAATACTTCACGAAATATGAATAAAATGTGTAATAGTTCACAAAAAATTAATAGTCTAATGAACTCTATTTGATAGCAAACGCGAAATAGCCAAAAAAACATGTTACTATTTGTTGAACAAGGGTAGGAATGGGACAATAATCGCCAGAATGTCCCTAATTCCAGTCCCGTGGTACAAAGAGCTGCTACGCGTGGGGGATGGGGGGGGGGGGGGGTTGAGTCAGGAAGGGACGCCGAGCATCGGAAACGTATTTGCATGAGACACAATCAAGCTCGCGCCGCGACATCGCAAGTGCCTCGGTGTTGTTAAAGCTCTGTTTACTTTGTTTTAATTCTTCAGCAAAGGCGACTAATGAGTCACATTGGATAAAACCGAGAATCCTTTTGATCTGAATCGGTACAATTCTGACTATTTCAGTTTTACGTCCAATACTGACTCTAACTACTACGACACTAACTTGGTCTTACAATCCAACAACAACTTCCTTATTATTGCAAACTATGTATAGATGAGATCTACCCTTACAGAGGTTATACATAAGTAGTAGAGACTGCAGTAACTCGAGCGGCGGCCATCCGATACTAAATGCTCCGAGCTATTTCTAGAGTGCAAGAGCTTCCCTTATCTGAAAATCCGAGGCGGGAGGAGATCTGGTTTCCTCCGCCTGAGAGTGCACCTGTAACCTCAAATAGTAAACGGGTGAGTATTAATTTCATACACAAATATTTGCTATGTAGCGGAGGTCGTAACCACGACCGTTGGCTGAGGTCGGTACCAACACAAGTATTACAAATATAGCACAGGAATTAGTATCGGTTTGCATTTAACACAGGGAGGACTGGGACTAAACTATTTCTATGTGTATTAACAAGTTCATTATCAAATAAATATGAATGCACATTGATATATTACTTTAGTGTTTCCTTGAAAAAGGAAATATAGTCAATTTTGTTCTGACCTGTCCCTATTTTGAAATGTTTATTTCAAATACTTGCAAAAAGTGCAGTTTCATAACGATGTCCTTAAGCTAAGCACATACATACGATTTGGACGTATATAATATTTTTTTTTATCAAAATATTTTATCTAATCGGATGAGTAGCGCCTCTTGATATGAGTGCGTCGAACCAAACAGGTGTCTTCATCTTAATAATATTAGAATAGATTCAAACACAGGTCTATTACTTAGTTGTGAGTACTATATTTGACGGATATGAACTCCGTATCACTCCCTCATGGCCATATGGACACGGATGCGTAGGTGTCAGATGGTCTATATTAGTGACATGCCTGGCTTTTAGGGTCATGTCCGGCTAAATATTGACATGGCCGACTTGCGCGCATTTGCCGGCTTTTGACGACACAAAGCAAACAACCAACTGTGTGTACATTAACACACTTTGATTGTTATTCGACGTCGTAAAAGTTACAGAAACTGGAAAATAGAAATTCGGTGATAAAATTACTTAAGTGCTTTTTGTATTACATATAATGTAGGTATTTGTGTGAGTTCTACCTTACTTCAGCGGTATAAGAGACACTGTAAAGAATTCTGTTCTAGAATTTCATAGGTGGGTCACGAACACGCATTTTTAAAATTCTTATTTTATTGGTACTTCTAGCTTTAAAAATCGAGATAATTATATTAAAGATCTATGCAAAACTTTATTTTTATGCGTTGTAAAGTAAGATTTACAGCATAAGTAAAAGTAAACATTTAAATGGTGGTTCTACCACACAGATTCAATTAAGTATTTTTCAAATGAAGTAAGGAAGAGAGATCTCTGCCTACCCCTCTGGAAAAAAGGCTAAGGAAATTAATCTATGATTTTTTTAAAATTTTACAGTGTTTGAATTAAATATCATTTTTATGAACCTTACAACAAAAAGAAACCGCTAGAAAAAAAGAATCTTAAGATTGTGTAAACTCTCAAAGGTGTTTGTCTCCTCACGTGCGTGCCGACCGCACCATCAACTATTCCAATTACACAACTCGCAGGAAGCGTCGCGCCGCAGCGACTTCTAATTGCGAAATTACTCACACGATCTGCCGTAATATGAGGTGAGCGAAGTAGATCCGACGCCAAACCGCGAATACTTCCGAAGCGGCCTACTTTTGCAGCTACCAGCTAAACAACATAGCTGGTAACATTGCCGTCGATGTCTTTTGGTTGGTATGATCTTTTTATATGGTACTAGTGATCCGTCCTCGCTGCGTTTCGGGTATATCTAAATATATATAACTAGCTGTGCCAGCGACTTCGTCCACGTGTCCCCCCGTTTTTTACACATTTTCCATTGTATCTTTGCTCCTATTGGTCGCAGCATGATGTTATATAGCCTAAAACCTTCCTCGATAAATGGTCTATACAACGCAAAAAGATTTTTTCAAATCGAACCAGTAGTTCCTGAGATTAGCGCGTTCAAACAAACAAACAAACTCTTCAGCTTTATAATATTAGTATAGATTAAAAGGTGACTGACTGACATAGTGATCTATCAACACACAGCCTAAACTACTGGACGGATTGGGCTGAAATTTGGCATGCAGGTAGATGTTATGACGTAGGCATCCGCTAAGAAAGGAATACCCGAAGCGAAACGAGGGCAGGCCACTAATTATACATAAAACACTAAAAACCTTCCTCTTAAATTCGTCTATCTTATTAAAAAACAGCACCAAAATCCGTTGTGTAGAAAGATTTAATCATGCATAGGGGCAGACAGATACAGAATGCGACTTTGCTTAATAACATTTAGTGATGGCATGAAAAGTGACGTTAAAGTTACACACTTTAACGCCAGTCTTCGCTCACCCGTCCCCCTGACCGGACGTCATGCTGACGGGAGCGTGTGCTGACGCTAGCCCACGCCGCTCACGCTGAGTGATTGACGCTCGCTGACGATGACGCGTCGCTGACCGCAGCGGCTGTCAAGTGTGACCCGCACTATCCATTACACCCATTGTCATTCTTTCTTCCATGTAATATTATCTTGGCGATTTCCCCGGCGTTAATGGCACAACCATTACGTGTATGTGCTATGTCTAAAAGTACAATATCTACGTTAAGTAACTAAAGTTCAAATAATGGTGATTTCATTCGACATACAAGGTACGAAGTGATTGTATCAATAAGTCACCTTTATCACTTCTATAAGCATTAATAAGAAGATGATCAAAAAGATTACAAAATCTTTGACATTTAAACGAAACTAAAAAAGGTGGGCCAACTTGTTACTTTTAACTACCTAATAGTCCAGCCAAATTAGCTCTTTTAAACACCAATCTGCGGAAAAATTACTAGTGAGCTGAATTTTGGTACACACCTTTATTACGGCATTGTAATGAAGGTGTGAAAAATCGACATTCATATCGTGCCGGCTTAAAAAGTTATAGGGGTCCAAAGGTCGCGAAAATCAGTTTTTCGCGAATATCTCGCGATCTATTGCTTGTAGGTTAATTGAGGTCATTAGAAAAATTATTTGTTATAAAATTATCTACAAAAAATGTCCTTTGCATTTTTTGTAGAATTGAAAGTTTTCGGAGTAGAGCGCCGAGAAAGCACTCACATACGGTATTTTATACCAAGGCGTACGCCCTATGCTTTTCATTGATATTTGTAAGCGTGTTGTTAGTAAAATCTACTACATACAGACATATAGCATTAGTAATACTAGTACAGAAAGTTTTCCTTTTTGGAAAAGGAAAACTGAAAATCATGAAGATGTTTAAAAAAGATTTGTAATTGTACAAAAAATTGCAGCGGTAGAAAATATGTCCTAGCATTGACAATGCATCTCGAGAGCAATTTTCTTGTTGGAATATTTCTGCAAAATTGTTTAAATCAGATCTTTTTTCAAACATCTTCATGATTTTCAGTTTTCCTTTTCCAAAAAGGAAAACTTTCTGTACTAGTATTACTAATGCTATATGTCTGTATGTAGTAGATTTTACTAACAACACGCTTACAAATATCAATGAAAAGCATATATATAGGTATACAATACCGTATGTGAGTGCTTTCTCGGCGCTCTCCTCCGAAAACTTTCAATTCTACAAAAAAATGCAAAGGACATTTTTTGTAGATAATTTTATAACAAATAATTTTTTTAATGACCTCAATTAACCTACAAGCAATAGATCGCGAGATATTCGCGAAAAACTGATTTTCGTGACCTTTGGACCCCTATAACTTTTTAAGCCGGCCCGATATGAATGTCGATTTTTCACACCTTCATTACAATGCCGTAATAAAGGTGTGTACCAAAATTCAGTTCACTAGTAATTTTTCCGCAGATGAAACCTAATTTGACTGGACTATAACGCCCTAAGCAAATAATCCCGTAAATGATTCATCGCCTTCGAACGGAGCTGAAAAAGATTTAGCTCGTTCGAGTGTGTTTGTCCGAAAACAATTCGCGGAGGTGTGCGTTTGATTAAACAATCGATCCCCCCCCCCTCCCCCCACGGGGCCGTGACGAGCTAATCCAGTCTCGGGAGGAGGTAAAAACACGTGAAGAACACAAACGGAAAGAAATGTTCACTCGGAGTAAGGATTGGACTATAGATGTAGAGTAGGGAGTAACAGAGCGGTCTTTGGTGGCAATGTTAATTGCCTAGTTTGATAGCCAGAGGGTGTGGATGTATGATATATTCTATAACTAGAACTTATGGCATTACTAAACATTTGTAGTAGTCATTTGTATGATATAGACAAGAATCAGTAATTTTAATTAAGACCTGGATGGATTTTGAATGAACAACATAATTTATGAAAATGTTTTGTTATAATTATACCAAAAGTAAAATATTTGAGTAAAAGTCAAATATTGACATTCAACTCAAATTAACTTTTCACAATATACATTCACAGCGACAATGCTAAATAATGTATTGTGCGATTTACTGAGTCATTAACTCTTTATTGTTTGCAATTACTTAATACTCGGAAGGCTTAAACAAGCAACTATTTATTGGAGTTCCAAATATTATCCATGCGTATAAAAAATATGCTTTCTCCAGGGTTTATCAATGTGCCAGGATGATATTTTAGAATTCGTATTTGTGTTCCACGAAACACCATGACCTTGTTAAGTGGGAACACAATGACCTTGTTAAAATAATGCACAAGGCAGAATGGCGGCGACGTGGTCCACGACCCGTCACGTCACGATTCCCACAGAGGTGAAAAGTGGATCGCTGGAAGTGATCTCTGCCTACCCCTCTGGGAAAAAGGCGGTAATTTATGTATGTATGTTCCACAAATACATGGTCGGAGAACTACCAAAAAAATTATCAAAATTCACCCTCACAGAAATAATCTGGGTATGCACGCGCCAATTAATAGATGAATTTCCACTTATAACGACGAATGGCATAAACTGCCTGATCTTGACATTTTTCACGACCACTCCAAGGCTTTTAAGAAAAAACTTTTGCATAAATAACATTTTACTGTTTATTGCGACTAAGGCCTTATCGCCCTAGTTAAGGGTAGGCCCGTGCCCCAGCAGTGGGGACGTATATGGGCTGATGATGATGATGACTGTTTATTAATATGAAAAGGAAATCTGTTTACCTACTTTGTTTTGGACTGCTATAATTTTTTAGAATACCTAACTAAAATGTTAACTGTAACCATATTGTGCATATCTGTAATAGATGTAAGCACTAGAATATTTATAATGCATGTGTAATTCAAGAATGTTTGTGTTTACATTGTTGATGTGCCTTCAATAAATAAGTAAACTTGATGGAGAGTTAAACGACATTAACTTCCTGCATTTCTTTGGTGTTTGAGGAACGGACCCGTGTCGGGCGCTGAGCAGGAACTCCGATAGAACTCAAACTTAACTTCGGTTCTGGCCCTTTCGACCCTTCCTCCACACCGAGGTGCCAGAGAAAGAAGAACAATTGACTAATGAAAACCTCACTTTTTCTCCTGATTAAGGGCTTAGTCTGGGTAGTTTCATATACATATATTGTAAACAATTATTCAATACAAATAATCTTGTTTTTTTTTATTGAATATTCTAATTAAATAAAAATAAAATAATATTTTGTTCTGTATTACATGAATCGGCAAAACATTGGAGTACTTTTCCACAGAAAAATGTGTCAACTTCCAGTAGGCTGTTTTAAACATTGTCTTTGTCTTTCCAATTTATCTTCAAAATTTAAGACGTGTCAATTATTATTCTTTTCATTATGACTAATGACGTCCTAATTATTCCACCGTCACAGCTATCAATAACCAACTGCTCCATTTTCTTTCATAATTTGTATTTTTTGTATTTATCCAAATGAAATTTTAATAAAGTTACGAGTAAGACGAAAAATTTATTTTTTGTTCAAAAGGAAACGTTAGAATAATGTTGCAAAGTTCATTAAGAATGCTTTACGAATCTAAATTGTCAAACAGTATTGATTTGTTCGTAAATTGTTTTATGTGATCAACCGAAAATTAAAATTTTGTTGATATTAATAAATATAATGTTATTACTTATACGGTAATAAAGCGTCGATGGCCGAGTGATTAAGGTCGTTGCTTGCCATGCGAGAGGTCGTCAGTTCAAACTCCGCCAGGTACCAATATGTTTTTCAAATTTGAAATTCATATGTACCATCATTCGACGCTTTAACGGTGAAGGAAAACATCGTGAGGAAACCTGCACACCTAAGAAGAAAATCTAAGGTTGTGTAGTCGACCAACCCGCACTTGGCCAGCGGAGTAGGCCCGTGCCCCAGCAGTGGGGACGTATATGGGCTGATGATGATACGGTGATTAAAAACTTGAATTATTATTTATCAAATCCAATTTAACTATCATAAAAACAATCTAATTCTGCAAAGCATAAACAACATTCCCAAATTCACGAGCGTTAAGTGCAATATTCCGCTCGATACCGTGATAAAGGATTACATCGAAGGCGTTGTAATGGCAAAAGTTTTTCGTAAAAGAAAATAGCTCCAACTCGCACAAAGCAAATGTTCCTCACACTAATGAGTGTTGGGCATTTTGTAGTGCTCCCGCCTCTAACCCGGTCTCGAGGTAATTATTTTCCTTAATATTTCTTCCCGCGGCCTCTCTTAATGCGTGAGTACATCACAAGTTGTTCAAGTTGCCATTAAACTTGCTTCTCTTGTACAAGAACAATATTAACTTCAGCAGTTCGGACCGGGCATTATAACAACTTAATTATTCGAACATTCGCCTATTACTTAGCCGTCAGAAGTTGCCATAATTGTATAGGGCGTGATAAATAAAGACTAACTTTAGGAAGGTGGACTGGAACTAGAGCGAGATCATAAATTTCCAAGTGAAATATAGAGCCAAGGAGCAATCCCTCGACAAAACAAAGATTACGGAGGGTTCTCGCTGGATTTGTGCGCCTGTAACAAATGTCTAGTATTCATTACCTACGCCTGTAGCCCCCTGCCCCCTCCCCCGCCGGCGCCGTACTTACCAGGACCTCACTTTGCTCGGATATTCGAAACATCTGTTTATTAGGGATAACGCAAAAGTTACGCCCGAACACCGGTCGGCCGGCTCAATTAATGTCGCCGAACGGAGCGCGGCTGATTACTGCAGTACTCCGAGCGTTATGTAAAGTTTTGCTGATTTTCAGGGTTTCATACCAAAAAGGTAAAAACGGAAGCCTATTACTAAGCCTCCGCGTCTGTATGTCCGTCTGTTTGTCTCCAAGCTGTATCTCAGAAGCCGTGATAGCTAGAAAGCTAAATTTTCACAAATGATGTTTAAATAGGTAAATATTAAGTGTTGTATCCATACACTTAACGTGTTTTGTTACATAATTGGTACGGAACCCTACGTGCGCAAGTCCGAATTGCGCTTGACCGGTTTTTCTCACTTCCAAGTATTCGAAAGAGGCAACTTCTAGATGTCAGCGAAAGAGTATGTATGTTAAGTACTCGTACATACATACTCTTTCGCTCTTATTTAGTTACTCAAATACTCCGATTGGTTCCAAGAAGCGCCTAACGATGTTTAAGGTCTGCTCAAAGCTTGTTTGTGAGTTGAGATACTATACCAAATGTTTTCCTTACCTAGTTCTCGTAAGAGAGGACTAATGGTATATTCGGTTTGGGATTTCGTCGGAAATGGGATTGGTACTTGTCGTGACTTTTGCCGGCTACGCTAACCGTAATCGGGTATTTTTTACACAATGTTATTTAGTTCTTTTTCTGGTTTCATACCTAAAAGGTAAAAACGGGATCCTATTACTGAGCCTCCGCCGTCCGTCTGTCCGTCTGTCTGTCGTTCCGTCTCCAAGCTGTATCTCATAAACCGTGACAGCTAGAATGCTGAAATTTTACAAATGATGTATTTTCGTTACCGCTCTAACAATAAATACTAAAAAATTAAAAAGATAAAGTATTATGGCGGGTATCTCGTACAAGAAACGTGTTTTTTACATAATTTGTACGGAACCTTTCGTCCGACTTGCACTTGGCCTTTTTTCTGATGAATTTGACTTTTAGCATAGACTTAAAAGGTACGACAGTATCCGTAAAAGGAACCGGAAAACACGTAAAGGTTTCTTCACCAACGAAAGTGATTACGTTATCAAACAAAACGCAAAGGCATGTTCCCAGGGAGACGGTGAATCAGGAAGATTAATTAACGGTGATCTGGGCGTGTGTAACAAGGGTCGCCGGCACCGCCTGATGAGCTCAAATGAGAAGAGATTTATATTATATACTTTTAAGTATATAACTTTTCGTTTCCGTAAGTGAAGTTCTTGATGAGTGAGAGAGAGGATTATCAAAATTTACAAAATGAACAGGGATGTAATCTCTTAATTAAATATATTAAACATATCACTGCACAGTATAAATCAAAGTCGCTTTCCACGTCTGTCTGTATTTATGTATGCTTAGATCTTTAAAATTACGCAACGGATTATGACGCGTTCTTTTAATAGATAGAAAAATTCAAGAGCAAGTTTTTCTTATAACATTCACCAGAAGCGAATCGAGGGTGGGTCACTAGTTAAAATTTATAAGTTTACACATTTTTTTACATAATTTCCTTATATGCGTGTAATTTTTGTAACAACCTTTTTTATTTCATTTTACAATGTTGTCTAATTTTCAAAGTTTTATTGTACAACCTAGTCCACGTAGGCACAAGTCACGCGCGAGACGCTAAAGTCTTGTTATCATAAAAAACAAAAGCGTGCGCATATCTTTATTTTATTTATTTAAGGAAACATACAGCACAATATATTACTAATGACAATACATTAGCCAAAACAACTTCCACAAATGACGTCATTATTACACAATGAACGCGAAGACTTACAGTAAGTATATCTGTAGGTACGATAATATAGTTCTAACGGTTATATGGACTAAACGACTAACGAGACGTTAAAGTATTGCACATCAACTTATGTCAGGTTTCATACCCATATTCCTAACTCAGTCCTAGCGGAGAACCCTCCGACGAAGCGCAAGCATAAATCTCGTGTCCCATTTTCAAGTGGTTTGTCTCGTCGGCCTAGTCTCGTCCTGCGTCCCGAGACATGCGTCCCGTCACGCTTGGGACACCACTGGGCATTCGGAGACTGCTGCTGTACGTTTTGTAGCCGGACAGCCGAGATATTACGTATGTTATGGTTGGGTTACCTCGCTTTCGTAGGTGGTTTAAGACATCTTTGTATACGGTATATGTACGAACATTATTCCCTGTGTTCTATGTTCTGCGTGTTAAATTACCTCGATGTGATGAAAAATATTTTATTTTATTATTATTAATTTATTCATCCGAAAGGAAAGTAAGTTTATACTTTTACAGACTTATAAACTAAATTAACAAAATTTAATGATCGCTAAGCAACAGAAATAACAATTATCTCTTGATACTGATATCAAGTTGTTATTTTATTTAATGTTCACGGGTGCAAATTGAAACATCATACGTGGGTGTAGAAGACCCACGGATAGCCTACGCGTCAATATTATCTAAAACGTTTAATAATTATTGGGAATATTGATTGTCGTATTTCCTACGATAACCTAAATAAGTTAGTGCGAGTCAGAAGTCAAAATTCGGAATCAGAACCAACATTTCCATTATAATCTGTCACTATTTCAACCTGTAATTTTCTTAAACATATTTTTTTTTGTAGAATTCAGGTGGGAGACATTTTGTTCAGGTGGGAGACATTTTGTCGACCGGTTGCTGTTACCACCATACAGTTGTGTAAAACCCGCCAAGTGACTCTGACCTCTCTTGGTCAGGTCGCGTTCCGGGATCAGCACTGTACGAACCGGAGCCAGGGGGGACCATTGTTGCGGCAAGCGCCGGACCAGTGGAGTCTTAGCGGCGGTATTGTGCGGGCGGAGCGGGTCAGCCCGCCGGCCAGGGAGACCCGTAGAAACGGGGGCCCTTCCGTCCGGCGGACTGGCCAACTCCGACCCACACAGCTCAATACCAATGCGAGACTCCACGCCTTGTCTCGTTGTTGCCGCAGCAGTGGTCTCCTTTTTCACGGCTTTCAGGGTGAGTGCGACAGGCTCAATATGGTCTATTGTGCCTGTCGACCTCATATTTGGATCTCACTACCGCTTACCATCAGGTGGAGTGAGGTCATCTTGTTAGCCTCTTTATAAAAAAAAAAAAAAAAAAAAAAAGAATCAAATCTAGGAACATCCGAAATGATATCATTCCTCAAACACAAAAAGCCCGCGTTGTAGTAGTCACCACGTGCACATTGTTCCGCTCCGCAAATAGACACGGCTAAGTGAGAGCGTAAAGCAGCTGACCCAGAATTAACCCTTTGACGGCATTCTTTTGTTTATGTTAAAAAAGCTCCGAGAACTTGTTTGATGTAGTGTTTGTTCAAATTGAGCGCCGTAATGCCGAGAGCGGGTAAATACATGTGCGTAGCGTTCGAAGCTCTAAGTGCGCATTAGGCAAGGAAAGGCGGCGGGGATGTTTAGTTAAGTTTTAATGAGGTTTAATATGATTAAAATGGTACGAACATTTTCTTTCGTCTAACGAACATGGCATGATAATAAAATTTGATTAAAAGGAATGAAAAATGGTGTTGCAACACATTTTGCATGCATGCATACAACGAAACTCAAGTAAGATAATATGAAAGAAAAATATTTCACTCCCATTGGTAAAATAATAGTTATAATAATCAATTTATGATTTAAAACTTGACAATTTTAATGTACAGCCACAGTAATTAACATTATTATGTTACGTATATCCCTAAAATTGTCTTAAAATTCCATGAAAAAAATAATAAATATAACATCCTCTTCCGCTCCCGCGCCCGCTTATCACTCGCCACGCGTCCTAATTGCAGGGCCGAAACGTTTCCTCCAAATATTTACTTTTTGTGTAAGCGCTCGTTGAACTACAAAACATCTTGGAGTATTTGGCAGACTGCGCTTAAGACACTTAATATCCCTCCGTAAAAATAAATCAGGGCTGCCTTTGTACTTCGTCACATTAAGCGTGTTGTAAGAAATGTAATAAAATTTGTTACTGCGAACATAAGCAGTTAGTAAGTGTACTTGCAACTAATACTAATTGTTTAAAATGATCTACTTTGTAAAAAATACTACGTTAAAAATTGTGACCCGTCAATTCATATTGAAGGCAAAATACTAAGTGATATTAAAAAAAAAATTATTGTTGTTTTTAATGCTATTAAAATTATTTTTCAAATTTTAAATTTGATATAGAAAAAAAAATTATGATACGTTTTAAGCGCATCGGCGGTTTAACGTTCAGAAACAAAGCAAAATAATTACGTTCGCAATACTCGCCGCCTACAGAGATCCATGAAAGGTTCCCTTTTTATCGGGACATATAATCTTTACCCTGTAGACGTGCGTGTCACATCAAAGGATTTAGCGAACGATCCGAGGTAACAAAGACTGGCTGCGAGTGACGCGCTGCAGCCGACAGGCGCGAGAGGGCGCTAGCTACTGCGTCTTTGACGCGTGTCTGATTAAGTGGTTTTTTTTTCATAGGGGAGTGTATTGGATCCAGGTCCGTGCAAAATATTTCGATTACAATTCTTTTGGGCGAATACGTTTTTTAATGGGGAGCAAGATATTTCGATTTTCATTTGTTTCATGCAAATACGTCTTGTTTTTTAGTTTTTCGTTATCTCTAGGAGATTATTACGATTAATCAAATTATTATCATTATTAATTTTATTTTCTAAGGCGATAGTTTATTTTACGATTGGAAAATGCTTAAATTTACGTGTGAGTGTCATCTGCTCCCCCGCAACTCCGCAAGGCCGGTGATGATGACAAGGCTACTAGCCATCATCGTATGTCAGTTAGGAAAAACATATTTACCTTCAGCTAAGTTCTTGACAGAAGATTTGCCTCTGTAATATTAAAAACCGGTGCTCTACAAAAAGTAACTGTGAGTCTGTGAGTCGACGTAAATTTTGAAGCTCAATACCAGGCTGCAGTTTCAATAGGGCCCAAATTTCCGTTCCCCCGTAACTGAGACGAGCGCGTACACGAGATGCTGAAGCCAGCTGCGTGCTGATTGGCGCCAATAAAACTGCACCGACCTGCCAATTGAGTGTACCTGCAGTTACCATGCAGTTTGCAGTTTGCCTTCACAATCTATCCGCCAGTGTTTGAGCATTCACGGCCCGTTTGGCGCGCGAACCTCGCCCGCGGATTGAATGCCGGCCGGGCTCCGAATATACAGTCCCATAAAATTGTGACAAGCGGAATTACTGAGATAGAACACCCGGTGGGGCATCCGAAACACCCCCATGTATTTTCCGCAATTTTTATAGTTTTCGAGTTACGATTATTTTTCTAAGCTTTTGAGAATAATGATGATGATACGTACCATAATTTTGAAAACTTCCGTCTGAGTTATGAAGAAAAATATTTCACGCATTAAAGAAAAACTCATGAAAATTTATTTGCAAAGAAGAATTTCTCAAATAGACAAACACTTTTTTTTTGTCTGCTAAGTCAATTATTCTCAAAGTTTAGAAAAAAAAATCATCAGAGGGTGTTTCGCATCCCCACGGTGTGTTCTAAGATAGATCTCAAGACTTCCGCTTGACACAATTTTTTGGGACATCCTGTATAGAGTTAGAGGGGAAAAAGTGATGGCGTCATATGAAATTGTTGCGGAAAGGTGTGGAATATTCGCGAAGCAAATGCGTACGCGTAAACGGAAGACCGCCTTTATGACCCAAAGGATTCGTGAGGGAAACGCCGCTCTTTTTGCATTTATATTTTATGTACTCCGCGCCGCGCTCTTTTAAGTTAAATGCTTAATTCTGTGGCCGCGTTCATTATACGAGTATGAAACAACTTGTGGTTTCAAATTAATTAAATGCTTTTGTTTTATTTTGTAAGTAAATATAAATACAAAATTATTATAACTTTTATGAATATTGTAATAAATCTAAGTGAATTTTATCTTTGAAATAATTTATATTATTACAAATTTTAATGACTCACGACTTGAGTATTAGAACAGCTTTTGTGGAGGTCCTAAACCGCTGTACATAAGTTTTACCTGAAAGTGATTACAACTGGTAACTAAAAAAATCTTCAGTAACTAATTCAAATCATAAGTAGTTAGGTATAACTCCGGAAAGTCTAAAAGCGTCAAGTAAAAGATATGTAGAGTAGTAAGATAAGCGTAGCCTTGTGTACGGAAGGCCTTAGTTCCTCTGAACACCTGATGCGCCCAGTTCCAAGAAGCGAACTAAGTCGAAGCCGCGCGCTAACGTCTCCATAATAAAGCCGGTAAGCCTTGTTGACCAAATTACAAATTATTCTTTCGCTCGCTCGCGTCGGATTTATGCCGGGCTTTGAGCACAATTTATTACGTTAAATTCGTTTTCTTAATTGCGTGTAGTGAGCGTTCAAAGCCGCGGCCTGATTTACCGGCGGTCGGCGACGCTTCTTTATGTTGGACACCTTGCCGTGCTCCTACAAAGAGCATAGTGAGGAGAATTCTTTTGGAAATGCGCTTCTTTTGTAACAGTTTAAATGTGTTTTACAACAGCTTTGCTCGCAGACACCTGTTTCGCGTAAAGAACTGACAAGCGGAAAACTGTTCTTGCGAGCGTTTACGTACGTGATCCACATTGCAGTATTAAAGCGATGTTTTCAAATATAAAACAAAATGCATATAGCAGGTAACTCAAGTAGGTGTATGTGGTATTGTCTATTGTTTGAGCGAACACTATACATTTGAAATAAAACTAATTTTACAGATTAAACTCGCGTGTATTGTTATTCTAAATATATTATTTAGAAATGCGACGTTTCAAGCCCTTTACAGGGCTCGTGACCATGAACGCTCTCTAGTAAAAGTTCTTCACTCTCTCTAAGTTCTAAACAAAATGTTTAGAATAATAATATATGCGAGTTTAACCCGTGAAATTAGTTTTATTTCAAATCGAGTACATATTTTATAAACAAAGTCATATATTACTTAGTTGGTTACCTCGTCTTATCGGCTCATTGTTGATAGGAAATAGGATTCATAACGAAAGAGAGGAACTCTTTAGCAATTTTCTTATTCTTAACCGAAGACACCGTAGGTAAAACATTATATTCTAATGTTACTTCAACGTAACGTATGATAAAAACCTCTTACTTCCCTTCGGGCACCAAATGCATTGTAATTCATTCTACAAGACTGTGCTCGGCTCCGTTTCGGGAAAGCTCTCAGTGTATTCATGAAATATTGGCTCTGGTAATGTCCCGTTTGTTCCCGGGGAACGGGAGTTTTTCCCGCAACGCCCGACAACTTTAACTTTCCTTTGAATAGTTTGATTGCTGGATTTGAATCTGTTTGGAGTCCGTACCTGGAACAAGCAGAAAGAACAATGTTGAAAATCGATTGAGTTTTATCTTAAAATTTAGTATCTTACAATAAAGTAGTTACTAACTAAGTAGTAGTCACTTAACTTAGAATTATGTGTGCAGGCGCTAATAATCGCTAGAAGAAACAGTTTAGTAAACATACAAGAAAATGTACTTTATTTTAGACGTATCATTGTATTTTACAATGATATTGTTAATATCCGTGCATAAAGATTCAAATAGTTAATATACTGCCGAACACATTTTACATAGAATTAGTGAAGCAAACCATCCCTAATTGCAACACTAAGCAAATACGCCAAACCAAACTAGCATTTAGCGCGGGAATCCGAGGCGCATCGTATTTGCCGGCGGCACCAATTTGCGGAATCCAAAATTCCGTCATCGCGTCAGACTGACGCGACTATTAGCCGCGCTGACGCGACGCACACAATGCGCGCGTCACAATGCGAGTGCGGCCGATGGCAGCTCTGTAACTAGGGTTACCTGCCTTATTTCGAAAAAAAAATAACACACCACTGCAAAGGGTAAAAGATGAATCCAATAACGAACTTGTTAAGCTGAGCCTAGTCTGGAAACCAGACGAAATATGGTAAATAAGTTTACTTCAATTTTATAACTTGTCGATTTTTAATTTTTAATTTCTGATGTGGTAAATAAATCATTTATTTTTTAAATAGTATTTCCTCCATGACCAGGAAAGAAAAACGTTAGAAGTGGCGTGAATTTGGGGAGACCTATGTCCAGAAATGGGCTGATGATGATGATGATAGTATTTCCTACAGTATTTGCAGATTTAACAAATTTTACAAATTCTTTTCTTGATTTTTGTCCTTCACAAGCCATGTAAAACAATTTACCCTCCACCTAATTCTAGAACAGGCCTAAGAAAATTATTGGGAACTAATACAGGCTAATTCATTTCGATAAAGAGAGTGGACATTTATAACTGTTAACCCTAGAAGTATCGCGCCCGGTCAGCCGAGTACACAAACGCGCCGCGAGTAAAAATGCATCGAAGGATTAACTTCTATTGTCAGTTTGTACATATTGGAGCAATCACAACACTATCCGTGTTCCCTTTTACATTGGCTCGTATACATGACAATTGTGAACACTAGAATGTTCATTGGTCCCATTTTAACCGCGAACGTTAATGTGAAAATCGTAGCGGATGTGCCAATTTTCTACTTCGCTGAATCTTTTAAGCTTATTCTTCCATTAATGTATCTCTAATTATGCACACTTATGAAATACGAATTAAACTGAAATAACAACAACTCCTAAACCAACAGGAGTGCGATAACAGATTAAATAACATAACGCCGACTAAGCCGCGCAGGAAAACTTTAAGCTTAATTGCGCTCAACAGTCTGATTTCGCGTTCAGGCGAGTTCTGCTTAGAATTAACTTTCATACGGAGCTCCACTGTGGTGAGTGTAGCGTCAGCCGAACTATCATTCAAGACCTCAATCATTGCCTTGTTGTGGATTTAATATATTTGTTAACATTAACTTAATTTATACATAACAAGTTTGCATGTTTGACTAAGGTCTGATCGCCCTAGTTAAGGGAAAGCCCGTACCCCAGCTGTGGGGACGTATGGTATGGTGTTGGTAGAAAAGAGAGGAACTCTTTTGTAATGTTTCTACTTTTAACCGTAAATAATGTTAGGCCGAGATGGGCTAATGAAGTTTGCATAAGCATAAAAATAATAATAAGGCGTCCGACCGATTCCGGCCATGGCGGCCGATCTAAATTGAGATCAGCCAAGTGCGCAGGACTATGGGGCACAAGTGTGCGCGCATACACAAGTGCACTCTCTGTTCCCTTACTCTCATAGCACTTATGCTATGCTATTTATTTTACCACTATACTCGTATTAAAGCATAATAATAGTAAAATAAATAAATTGAATTGAATGGAATAGAGCAAATGAAGGAGGAATCCTTTATGCATTGTCCCAAATTGGTGATAAGTACTTAATAAGGTAAAGGGACACTAATGAGCGCCGAAATAATGTTTTAGTACCGGAACCAGTAATTACCCACAAGCGCATTGCGATATTTCCATTATTAATTGAATATTCCAATTCCCTCCCACGACCGCTTTATTATTTCATAACTACCTTGTTTTACAATCGATTTTAATACCGTTTTAATATGCATGGAGGTGGCTTTTTACCCGACCGAAACAGGCAAAGCTAGCCGGATGGACATGTGCAGGTTTGGGTTTACTTTAATTATTATTTAGAGTTCATTCGCGCATTCTTAATGACTTGAAAAAGAGCGAACTTCTTCCTAGGGCCAAAAGGTAACGAGTTTATTGTTATATTATAAAAAAAAACGTGCGCACGTCGGCCTCATCTTTCTTAAGTCAGTATTAAAGTTATTTCTACGTGTGAAACAATCTTTTCTGAAGAAACTCATGTTACTTTTTTCATTTTATGTGCTTATTACACTTAATAACGTAAGTCATTTAATATCAATAGTTGGAAATTACAGGACTTGAGACGTTATGTTGATTTTCACATTTTCGGACAACTATGAAAAGCCGTTTTGAACAGTCAAGTATTATTAGACACACATATTGTCTAAAGGCTGACTCAAGTACCTATCGGAGAGAGGAACAAAGCCTTCCTCAATCGTGCACGGCTCAGCTGGCAGATTAATACGTCATCGTCGTGACGTCACGGGTGGAGACACGCGCCCAAGCGTGTTGTGCCCTGACGGGGACTCAAACCGACGGCGTAAAGTGTATTAACATCTTTGGCGTAGGTTTTAATGAGATAAGGGTATATAAGGGAAACTGTTTGAGTAGGTAGAAGACGATTATTAAGTTTAGTTTATTCAACTGATTTGAACAAGGAAATGTTTTAAATTTATGATGGGAATTTAATTATTTCAAGCAGTTCATCGTCAGCCATTTTGTAACAGAACCTTATAACAACTTAATAGCAAACACCACACAACTTTGAAACAATGTTGATAATTTAGTTATTAGTGCATTTGTTGTGTTAATAAAAATGTTATTTTAAGGTTGTCACCATATATGTAGTATCAAAATCGACAGTGTAATCAACTATCTTGTTGAAGCGTAAATAGGTTTCAGACATTAGTTTGTGGATTATTTCTTCATTATTTCTACATTACCTTTTTTATTATAAATGCAAATTGTGCTGTAAATTTTTATCAAGCCTGGTATATTCATAATTTATTGGTCGTATTGTAAAATGCTCATCTTGTGATAGTAATCTGCCTATAATCACATGTTCATTTTATCGCTAGAATTGCTGGAATACGTATCAAGCCATGTCTTGTACAAGACTACTCGTAGGCCTACACACACATAGCTAAGCACGCATGCCATCTCCGAATTCGGTTGACTGCACAATTGTGCCGTAAAACGTCAACGCTACACAATTCAGAGCCAAGGCATTCTGAGGGCGAGATGTGACCGCACCCGACCGCCGGCGTCGCAAGACGACGCCGATTGCGCCCAGCAGAAACACTACGGGACTTTGTGGACATACACACACATATATATAAGGCGTCCGACCGATTTCAGCCATGGCGGCCGATCTCAATTGAGATCAGCCAAGTGCGCAGGACATATTATAGTGCACAAGTGTGCGCGCAAACACAAATGCACTCTCTATTCCCTTACTCTCATAATTCGGTGAGACGGCAATCCGACATGACCGATGAGAGATCGGGCGCAGGACCACCGGCTTAACGTGCTTTCCGAGGCACGGGCGTTCAACCGCCAACTTCCTAACTCCGGGCTGAGTAATTTCATTACAGAAAAACTCACACAAATTTTGCCCGACCCCGGATTCGAACCGGGGACCTCTCGGTCCTAACGCAGCGCTTGCTACCAATGGACCAACGAGGCAGTTCACACACATACACACACACACGCAGCACCCCGACTGGCTCGGTGGAACAGTGGCTAGTGACCCAGAATCACTACCTACGGTTCCAAGAATCGTGGGTTCGATTTCCACCCAGGACAAATATTTGTGTGACGAACTTCGGTGTTTGTTCTGTGCCTGGGTGTGTTATTAAATATATTTAAGTTTATTTTTGTTTCCTCTGTTGATTCTGATATCTGTAACACGAGTGCTTGAGCTACTAACCACGAAATCAGATTAATGTATGTGATGTTGTGTAATATATTATTCAACGACAAAAGAAGTGAGATCTAAATGGGTGCCAAGTACAATGGTCAACCCAGAAATTTATTTATCAGTAACACTATAACATACCTATCATATCTTCTTATAACATAAGATAATGTGTGGTGGTAGCCTATGAAGGTCTGTCTTGGCTAGTTTCTATAAACCTACCAACGTATTATTATGTTCGCTCGCTAGTTTCTACCAACAATCCAAATATTCGGAATTATAAAATAAAAACCGACAAATACTTGTAGGCTTAGAACTTGCGACGGCTATAATTCATATATGAAAACTAGCCAAGACAGACCTTCATAGGCTACCACCATACATTATCTTATGTTATAAGAAGATATGATAGGTATGTTATAGTGTTACTTATAAATAAATTTGTGGGTTGACCATTGAACTTGGCACCCATTTAGATCTCACTTCTTTTGTCGTTGAAGTCAACAACCAAGGCAATTATCATAATATTGAACTTGGCTCTCATTTCACATTTATGTTTTTGATTGGATATCATTACTTATTGTAGAAAAGTAAATATCATCGTAACGCCGAGGGTCCTTTGAAAAGGACAAATTCAAAACTTAAACTAGACTTTAGTAGGTATCTACCCTAAGTAACAAATATGAAAACCGACTATAAGTACCTACTCTTAATTGTAAATAAGTAAGTATACCTAAATATATACTTAGTGCTCTGCCTTCCCCAGTATATAGGCGTGATTGGGCACTAATTAGGTATTTATGTTAAGCGTTCATAATATAACCTAACCTAATTATTAAAAACCGGCCAAGTGCGAGTCGGGCTCGCGCACAAAGGGTTCCGTAGCAGCAAATATAATAAAAATCAACCTATCTCAAAAACTATAAGAGATACTTTGATCAAACCAAAAATCGTTGAAAGAGTTAATTAGCATGCATCACCTCTATTTTTTTTAGAATTTTATACCCCGTAGTTATAAAAATAGAGGGGGGGGGACATACTTTTTACGACTTTGAGAGCTGATATCTCAAAAACCGTTCACTTTAAGAAAAATGTTTTTTAGGAAACTTTATATCATTTTAAAAGACCTTTCCATTGATACCCCACACGGGTATGTACATCGAAAAAAAACATTTCATCCCTCAGTTACATGTATGGGGGGCCCCACCCCCAATTCTTTTTTTTACTATTTAGTGTCATATTTTTGTAGCGGTTCATACAACACATATTCCCATCAAATTTCATCACTGTAGTACTTATAGTTTCCGAGTAAATCGGCTGTGACAGACGGACAGACGGACAGACGGACAGACGGACAGACGGACATGACGAAACTATAAGGGTTCCGTTTTTGCCATTTTGGCTACGGAACCCTAAAAATTGCCAGTTTTTTATTTATTCCTTTATATTCATGTAATTACCTATCTGCATACCAAATTTTAACTCTCTAGGTCATTTGGAACTGGGTTAGAATTTTGATCTGTCAGTCAGTCAATGATAAAAATGCGGATTTTTGGACATTAATATCTAAATAACTGTTTGAGATAAGCTAATGAAATTTAGAACACATATTTATCTCGCAAGTCACAATATATGAGCCAAATTTGATACGTTTATGTGAAATTGTTTTTGATTTATGAGGGGTTTAAAAGTGGTTCTAAATGGTTCGTGTAATATTACACACGGTGCGGCTCGCCAGTTCTGTTTCTTGAACTTGGCTTGACACGCTACCGCGTGTCTAGATTTATACCACACACACACAAACATCATACCATCACATATACACACAAGAAATGCTTGCGGTTTCTCTCCCACATTGCTTTAGTTCGGACACGGTCAAAGGAAGCGTTTCTACGTCCAATTGTTTTCAATGTTGACAAACTAACTAAATGAACCGGCAAGACCTTGAGGATTATTTCTGCCTCATTTTACTGAACAACCCACATTGCCCATTTGCAATGACTTATACGACAGCAGATAACAGGGACTTTAAATGGACGGTCTTGGAATATTTAAAGTATTCTATTGTATCAAGTAGTGCACTGAATATGTCCAGGATATTTACCATGTTGTTTTATTTAATGAATTATTCAGTATACTAATGTGTGTGTGTGTGTGTATCTGGGACATTTTCACACTATTTGACCCCAAACTAATCAACTTGGACTTGAACTTGGCTCTCGTAACACATTTATGATTTTGATTGGATGATTCTTGCCAAAACCATTTCCACGGGGACGAAGTCGTGGGCGGCCGCTAGTTCTAAATAACATTTTTCATTACATTATTTCTGTAAAACAGTAGTTGTTCAAGTCGTAGTAGTAACAGTATCAATAGGGCCTCGTATCGGCGGTATCGGCATGACGTAGCGCGAGATATGGGTCAAGCGGCGGGTAACGAGTCGCGGCAAATTGGGGCGGAACTGACCTGCGGCGCCGCTGCGGCAAAATGACTGCTGGCTGCGGCAATTCTGCTGCTTTATTGTTTCTTTTTGTATGTTGACGATGCGTATTGGTTCACCTTTACCTGTTAGCGCGCTGAAATATAGCCAAAGTGAAATGGTATGGTAAATGACTTCAGTCGAATGTCATTGAAAAATGCTACGGTACATAAATCAAGGTCAGGAACGTTTTCGTTTGACTGGCTCGGTAGAACGGTTATTGACTCAAGGTCCGAGAGTCGTAGGTTCCATTCCCACCCGGGAACAATATTCATGTGATGAACATTTGTGATCGTTTCATTTCAGGGTGTAAATGTATTTATAAATATCTATGTATGTATATCAGTCTCTAACACACCTGGTATAAGCTCTGTTAAGTTTAGGGTGAGATGGCTGAGTTTGGACATCTCCCAAATATATTTTTTTTATTTATTGATTTAGATTAGCTTTATAGCACGCTCAAATAAAGTCAAAGTGATTATAGATATCGTAAACAACTTCTGTCGACTGTAATTGAACAAAGCTTTGGTCCATAAATCAAGGTCAGGAATATTTACCGGGCTGTTTCGTTGATTGTACCTACAAAGGCACATTTTGCTAATTGTAGATATTATCATTTGCATATAACCAGCCAGCGGCCTCACTCGATCGAGGCCAGCCAACTGTGCTAGAAATAAACATTGATACAAGTATGCAAGAGTTTTCTTGGAGGTGCTATCAAATCCGTCATAGTTCGGTGAGACGGCAAGTTGTCGTAGCCAGAGATTAAGCTTACATACATCACTCTACTGTTTAACATAACTTGCAAATCTATTTAGTATTAAAGTATGTGTATTTTAATGAGCTTGTTATAATATTTTCAATTTTATTCTGATTAATACACAATAAAGCCACTTTTCCAGTCATCAGTAAGCCTGTAACCAAATGTATATTAATTTTCAAAGTTGATTTTAAAATCAACCGCATCAGCACGCATTAACAACTTATACACATTGTGGAGATAAACCGTAAACATTAATTAAGCGTATCAAAAATCGAAAACAAAAAGTTGCACTGACGATATCATTAGTGGAAAAGCCTCATAATTATTGATGAAATGCACATTTTACGGCGAAAATATCTCGGAGCCGCGAGTGAAATAATAATGAAGTTGACAAAATGGAAATGAATGTTGCGACGATAGACGGCGGGATGTTATTACGGGTGGAGTGCGGGGGGCGTCCACCGGCCGGGCAGAGTGCGGGGAGGTGTCCACCGGTCGGGCGTCCACCGGCCGGGCGTCCACCGGTCGGATGTCCACCGGCCGGCCGCCCACCAACCGCCCGTGGTCGCGCGCCTGCCACCGCCACCGCGCTATCAACCGGAAGTGCGGATGGAAAATAAGAGGGGATGTTTTCGGAGATCGAATGATATGCTGATTGCTGATCATTCGTTGCTTGCTCATTATTAAAAAAACAGACCATGATTCAACTTTTTTATTTTATTTTACTTTGTTTATTCTTGTTTTGTTCTTTATGATGGTGTGTGAACTTCATGATCATTTCAGACTTAAGATAGCAATCTTTAAAAGTATACATCTTTGCCAGCCCTCTGGGAAAAAGGCGTGATTTAATGTATGTAATGTATGTAATTTAAAAACCAATCGATCTGTTTTCTTTTGTTTTACTTATTCCATAATACATACAGAAAACCAAACTAAAAACCATATATGGAAGATTTTTTTTTGTTGAGAAGGTTTTGATAATTTTTAGCAGGTACTTATTGCATCTTAAGATCTACGTAGGTATGCAATTGTCTTCTCCATTATCATACACACATTCAGCAATGAAAAAATATTGTGTTGTGTAAAATTTATTTATTACCTGTGATACGTGGTCATAGTGCAAAAAAAAAACTAATATTTACGTACCTCTGCGGTGCAGCGATGACCGTTCGCAGTGCAACGACCGTGCATCGCTGGTATACACCGCCCGCTATTACAAGTCTTTTTGCATCGAGCATTCGTCCGCGCGAGTGAATCGATTCCAATTGTTTTCGCGATCGCAGGATCGGTGCAATTCCGCGCCTCCCTCGACTGCTCTTGGGCTCTCATTACCGTTTAGATTCAATTCAATGATAATACGAGAACAATGACAGAAAATACTGTTGCTTGTTTCTCCGTATTAAAATAAATACAAAGTGTATTTGTATTTATTTCCATAATACAATGAAAACATTTTTAAAGGTCCTCACACTAGGCTAAGCCTGTCCAGTAAGGAACAGTTGAAAATTACAACGATGACACTTGTGAACTTATACTTATCTAGCTTAAATACATCTCAATACGACTAATAAAAACCAAGAAAATAATATTTATATATCAGTAGAAAGGGCTTTCATTGTATCTGAGTGTGTGTGTGCGTGTATGAGAGTCAGTGTATGTGTGTGCGTCTCTCAAAATACCTAAATTATTCTTCAGGAACCCTTGGAATTCTGCTATGTGTTGGATGTTGTTAGTTTGCTTGGCCAGTTATGTAAATCTCAATGCATAATTACTAGCCTTCTATACTTTATGCACACAACTAACAGAGTTTGCGCTCTGTTTTCGTAAATCACATACCAACACAACAACCGGAGCGTGTCCTAGGACTTTGGTAAACATAGCAATATCTTCCCACACATCATATTAACCGCAAAGAGGATTTACACCGTACGTGTTTTATAAACTTTAGACCAATTTGGTGTCGCGTCAAATTTCGACGGTCGAGCGTCGCCGTGTAAAGGCACCTCGGCTTTGTTCCTCTCCGTAATTAATTCCATCGTTATGCAAATGCCCGTTTCGACTTCTGTTTCGTTCGACTATTTAGCATTTCAATGCTGTAATTTTCTTCCAATTATGCAAATTAATTACTTCTGATCATCCTTAATTGGGACGAATCGAAGTGGATCCCACTTTTCGGTAAATATTTACGTAATTCTTTTAATAGTCCCTCTTGATGGGTATTATTACGGTACACGTCAAGTTTTTGCATTAATTTTATTTATTTACTTGAAACATTTTTGGTTAGATAAGCAGTAGATAGGTGTATGGTGTAGCTTTTTAAATTGCTCTAAGAAAATTTAAGGCACAAGTATTTTTGTCAACCGACGAAAAATAAACGTACCTACGTACAGATTGTATGCTCATATATTATTAGGAATCAATTCCTTATTTATAACTATTTATCAGTCTAGGCAATATTGACGTAATCTAACAAATCAAGCCAACATTTGTCCAACGCCGCCATCTGAAGTGTCACCATTATACGACAACGCGAGAAAACAGGAAAAACTTTGATGGATAGTCGGCGATAAATCACTCTCTATCCGAGCCCAAAATATATTCGGCCGAGAATACGTCCGATAACGCTAAATTGCTCTGAACTAGATCTTAAGTTACAACACAAGCGACCTACATTCAAAGCTTTCAACAAGCAAAATAAATCTGTTTCAGAACACTTTTTTAACTTTTCAAGTTAGCTTTTGATTATTATGAATAAGTTGGATTCTCATCTTATGAGATTACTGGTCGAGAACAAATAAAGTTATCTTTAATTTTAAGCAGTCTTGTCATTGAACATAGGTAAATAAAATGTTGTCATTATTTAGAAAGCAGTTGAGGAAGTCTTCTTCTCTTTGATATCGTCCCATATCGAGTCCGGGGTCGGGCAAAATTTGTGTGAGTTTTCTGTAATAAAATTACTCAGCCCGGAGTTAGGAAGTTGGCGGTTGAGCGCCCGTGCCTCGGAAAGCACGTTAAGCCGGTGGTCCTGCGCCCGATCTCTCATCGGTCATGTCGGATTGCCGTCTCACAGAACTATGAGAGTAAGGGAATAGAGAGTGCACTTGTGTTTGCGCGCACACTCGTGCACTATAATATGTCCTGCGCACTTGGCTGATCTCAATTGAGATCGGCCGCCATGGCTGAAATCGGTTGGATGCCTTTATTTTATTTTATCGTACCATAAGACCCCGATAACAGCTCAGACACAAAAGCTCACATCGCTGACCGCGTCGATAGCTGTCGCAGCGGCCGCGAGACGCCGCAATTACAGAGCAATCGGAATCGCAATCTATCTGCCGTCCACCCGCCCGTCCGCCACCCGTCCGCCCGTCCGCCCGTCCACCCGTCCGCCCGTCCACCCGGTCACCCGTCCGCCCGTCCGCGCCCACACATGACCAAAGAACTAATTGCACCGTGACTGTGATTGCGTCGCCAGTCATCATGACGCGTCTTCGCCTCGATGTGACGGTGCAGATTATGACTTCGATATAGATTGAAAATTCTGCCGCTAGCGGCTTCTCGATTGCACAATTTTATGTACCGATAGGACTACTGTTAATTATTTTAGATGAAGAAGCATAAGCTCGATGACACGAATGAGTTTTATTTCATTGTCTGTTTTTTACTTCAATAATCATACTAAAGGCCAAAAAGACAGATAACATATTCTTTGGCCTTCAAAAATCAATTTGTGTCCGTACCTGCAAAATTCTGATTAATTAAATAATATTTGCACTAAGAATAAAAAGTAATAATAAATTAACGCTGTCATAATAATCAATCATTTTGGATTTCATCACTCTCTTAAAATTATTTTTTTTTGTTTAAAGCTGACCTGTAACACAAAATATCCTCTCAGTTTAATATCAACGTAAAAGGTTTATAAGGAAAATTAATTTCACATTTTCAACTTTATCAAAATGGCAATAATTTTAACGATTCCGAGTATTTCTGATTCATGTTAATAATTTGAAGCAATAAAATAACCATTTAATAGCACAAAACCCGTTTAAACTCATTGCTTTTTATATTTATTTTTAGTAGTATTTGGTGGAGATTAACCACCCCCGAAGGCTGCCCCACCAGGTCGCGCATAATCCCGGAGCGGCTCGTCGTGCCGGGTGGTGCCCGGAGTGGGACCCGGCGTGTCCGCCTCCGGGGGGGTACGGGGGCCCTTCCGTCCGGCGGACTGGCCAACTCCGACCCGCACAGCTCAATACCAATGCGAGACTCCACGCCTTGTCTCGTTGTTGCCGCAGCTGTGGTCTCCTTTTTCACGGCTTTCAGGGTGAGTGCGACAGGCTCAATATGGTCTATTGTGCCTGTCGACCTCATATTTGGATCTCACTTCCGCTTACCATCAGGTGGAGTGAGGTCATCTTGTCAGCCTCTTTATAAAAAAAAAAAAAAAAAAAGTACAGTTACGTGTGTAAATCATTACTGAACTTAATATTATTTTATAAACTTGACTTGATGGCATTTTATGTAGTTAACATGAATAAAATGCTCAAAGCATTTCGAAATAAGAAGTCTCGATATTGTAAATTAAAATTATACCAAGGTTTGAAATAATTATTTTTTGAATTCGAAACCTGTAAGTGCTATCCCACCAAAAAAACTAGCCAAGTCTCGATGGAGCAGCTTGCTCATCTCTAAAAAGTAATGAAATCTTGGCAAAATCGTGCCAAGCCTAAGGTTTTTTAATGCGATTTCTTCATTATTATAGTTAGTGTTGTGTGACTTGGCCATTGAAGGGAACGCAAGGGTACTAGGGAGTAATGAGGGATTACTAATACACTTTTGTCACTAAGTAAAGTAAGATCTGGAATATAGTTGACTGCAGTCTTGTAACAGCTGTGACTGAAATCAAAGAACCTAGGGCAATAGCAGATGTATTCTAACACAAGTGGCCGGGAACGGCCGGTGGTCCCCAGGGAGAGGCGACGCAAAGCTAGCAGCTCAAACTTTATGCAATTCATGAAACTCACTTGCAAGCTGTATCTCAATTGAAATTCTTAATAAATTTTTTAACCCTTGTCATCCCACTGCTGGGCAAAGGTCTCCTCCAAACTTGTCCACAGCTCTCTATTCAAGGCTTGGGCTTACCAATTCCTTGATAGCGGGACCAAAACGTCACACCAACTCTTCTTGAGCCTTCCTCTACGGCGAAACTAAGTGACGGATTAAATCGAGTGTATTACTATTCTAGACATATTATTTGGAGACCCAACGTTTTGAGCACTTTGAGCACTTTAAGACTACAAGGAGCGATGTGTAATTTTCGCGCAAATAATATACTATACTACTTACAATCCTGTCCTTGCTAATCAGTTGGTTAAAGAAGTCGCATTAATAATATAAAAGTTCTTGGTTTACCGTATGAGCTAAGACTGTGCTTCAATTTAGGTCTTATGATGTTATAATCTTCCAAAATTCACCAGAAAACAAGTTAGGTTGTTTGTACTTCGCCTAATCTCAATTTAATCATCTAATATTGCGCTCTACCTCCAACCAAATTTAATACCAATACGATATTAGGCCTGTAAAGCAGGAAACTATGTGTACAAATCTATATATTTATAATAAATCTGTAGAGAGGTCAATTCTGTACATTTAATATATTTTCTAAATAACTATCAGAGGGTGATAAGTGATCGATACTGATGCCAAAAATGCAATAAGTAAAATTTTTGTCTGTCTGTCTGTATATTCCAAATAGAAACAAAAACTACTCGACGGATTTTAACAAAACTTGGTACAATTATTCTCCATACTCCTAAGCAGGTTATAGTATACTTTTCATAACGCTACAATCAATAGGAGCAGAGAAGTGAAGGGAAATATAGAGAAAACGGGAAAAGTTACATATTTTAAGCTGCCGTCGCGTGCAGCCTTAATGGCTAAAGTAACATAGAATCATATATGACGAAAATATTGTTCATAAAATTGTCTAAAAAATATCCCGCAACAAAATATGTCTATCTTTTATGGTTGACTCACAATAACACGTGTAACTCCTGAAAGCTTAGAAGTTTGGAGCATAGAAGCAAAAATACAGTAGGAAATGTGTAAAAAACGGGGGGAAACGCGGACGACGTCGCTGGCACAGCTAGTAATAATAACAATAAATGCAGTAAAAACAACCCCAGTTCAAATTGGCCCTGACCTATTCAGCCAGAAGGACATAATTAACGCTAATGTTGTCGAATTAAATGTATTCCCAGATGCACAATTAGATTACCCAGCGCACCGACCGCATATTCTATTTTCAAATTCCCGTTACGCCTCATCGCGTTGTTAATTTACAATTGTACTTAGAAAACTGAAAATGTTCAGAATATTTACCATGTTGTATTGTTTTAATGAGCTCCCGATGTTTCGGCACTGTTGCAAGCGCCATGATCACGGGTGAACTGTAGAACTGCTAGAATGACGGTATTTCTAAGGGCAGATATATCGGTCTACCCTCTTTCTAAGTCTACAACACAATACAACACCACTACCACCGTTAACAATATTGTCACTCTGAATTCGATCACGACACACTACACTCACGGTATCACTTCTTTTTCCTCGAAAATGGACACATTTTTATTTTGACATAAACGTATCACTGGATGCCATACAATAGGGTAGTTTCCTATTTTTTTATTTTGATCCAGATGGATGGACCACACAATTGCAAAGGTATTGTTAAAAGAATGGTTTGATATTTGGAAAACTCCCGGAGATATTACAATTTCAATAGCACATTATTTGGACGAGCTCAAAACGCTTCATACAAATGTCGCAGCGAGCTATGACGTCACCGCTTGTGATACTGTATGCATATCGTAAAAACTTTGTTCAACAGCTATATCAATTGTTGCATTTACGTATATGTTTTCATAGTGAAAGTTACTACTTATTTTGTAGTTTATAAGATGGCATGGTAATTTTAAAAAATTTTCGCACTTTTGAAATGGATTTTCCCATCCAACTTGAAATGTCTATTATTATCTCATTTGGTCAGAAATTTTGAATTCGATTTGACGAATGTTATTCATTTACCTATATCTTACTATTGGGAAATTTCATGTAAAATCAGACTTAGGAAACTACCGTATTAGAAAACTGAAAGAATCCAAAATATTTGTTGTTGTTTTGTTTTAATGAGCTCCCGTTATTTCGGCACTGTTGCAAGCGCCATGATCACGGGTGAGTTCAACCGTGATCATAGGATTATAAAACAAAACAACATGGTAAATTTCCCGGACACTTTCAGTTTTCTAATGTGTGTAACCATGACAGTTTAAAAATTAAAATAAGAACTACCCAATTGTCCTTAATTAGTTGTACTCATGACGGGTGAATGGTTGGAGACGTGTGGTAGAGTTGGCTCTATTTCCGCGCCGCCCCGCCGCTCCCGCCGCTCGCGCCGCTCCGCCCGCGGCGCCGACGACGGCGCTGTCACGCCGCAACTTTGGCAATTTCCTTCGCACTCGGCCGGTAATCTCGAATTCTCTTGACGCTTTGTTATCGCTGCGGATCTGACGCTCGCACGAACTGGTAAGAAGCTTGCTTTAGTGCATGTGTACGTAAATGTGGAACGTTTTAATGATAGAATAGACACAGTTCAGATATATAAATAGTTATTTAGCATATTGTTGAATCCCTTTTGAATGAGAGTAAGCCACTGAAAATTGAAAGAGAGATTGCTCTCATGCCCTGGCGCAGCGCTTTGAGCGTTATTACTGCTTTTGGCATATTTAAACGTATGAATTTTATCCCACTACAGGATTTTGGGAAATAGTGAAGGATTTAAATTCAGCGTATGCTGTGTGGAAAAATATATTCGGGATAAAGGATAATACATAATACATCAGCTGCTTTGTGTTGCCGTTCATATAACACACATATGGCGCGGTCAGTTTAAGTATATTTACGTTTTTCGCTGTAATCAATTTAAAAAGCAAAAACCAAAATATGTGGTGTGCACTGGTCAATAAAATGAAATGTAGACTTTAAAATATTTGTTTTTACTGAATTTACATAGTAAGGTACTCGTAGCGCAAGGTGAAAATGAAAAATATTTGATTTGATTCGTACGCTGTTGTAATATACCTAGATTATTTAAATATAATAATCTTAAATCCTTTGGCGCCATGTCTAGTGACGCGTAAAAAGAAACGCATTTTTAATCTGTGATTGCATCCACTTCCGTCTTTCTCTTTGGTTTGTAAGACCTGAACTCGATAGGAACTAAAATTGTGTTGTTGCTTAAGTAAATAATAAAAGAAGTGCTATATAGTAAAGGATTTTATTTCAACAGATTCGTACGCTGAAACCCTATCGATACTGGGACCAGAAACAAAGGCGCGTTCCGCAGCCCTGAATATTTAACTCCGGCCTCGGGGCTTATTTAACGGATACAATTTTATTAACGGCGCGGTCCGCGGCCTAATGAATACTGTGAATTAATCAGCAGGTGAGCGGTGTCGCTGTAGTCATCGGGGCTTCGTTGTTTGGAACTTCTGCTGTAATGAAGACGGCTTCTTGATCAGGTTCCCTTGGTACTACACCAGAAGATATTTGATATTTCGGTTTGTTGTAACGATGTTTTTATGTAAATTTTTACTTGAGCTTATACTTAGAAAGTAGAGATGAATCAGAGAATCAACATCTTGTAAGAATGTGTTATAATTTTCTAACATTTTTAAGTTGTTGTATTTAAATACCTATAGAGCTAAAATTGGATTTTTGAATTTGAGTTTTACCACAAATTTGTATTTTATTAAAACGTTAAAGTTGTCTGGTAGACCAGAATCATAATCATAATAATCATAATCATTTATTGCATAATGTGGTTACATAGGGTCTTACAAAATCGAAGCTCTTTATACAGAAACAAACTTGAATCGGATATTCTATTTTGAAGCTGTAAATAAATCAGTAGCTCGACAGCTTTTACTGATTCAGGTACAGAGCGGGATTATTTTAAACTCGTTCCAGGCTCACTTGAATTCATTAAGCTGTTATCAGTCTATCCCAATAATAGCTAAAGTATATAAGCCTCGTTGGTCTATTGGTAGCAAGCGCTGCGTAAGGACCGAGAGGTCCCCGGTTCGAATCCGGGGTCAGGCAAAATTTGTGTGAGTTATTCTGTAGTGAAATTACTCAGCCCGGAGTTAGGAAGTTGGCGGTTGAACGCCCGTGCCTCGGAAAGCACGTTAAGCCGGTGGTCCTGCGCTCGATCTCTCATCGGTCATGTCGGATTGCCGTCTCACCGAATTATGAGAGTAAGGGAATAGAGTGTGCACTTGTGTTTGCGCGCACACTTGTGCACTATAATATGTCCTGCGCACTTGGCTGATCTCAATTGAGATCGGCCGCCATGGCTGAAATCGGTCGGACGCCTTATATATAAGCCTTAAATGTTAAGTTGATTCCGAGCTAATTCCGAGAGGGGGCGCGGCATCAAATATTCAGCGGCTCGGAGCGGTAATAAGGCTCTGTTTGAACGAGCCGCAGCCTTCGCGGACCAAATCCTAACTTATTAGTTACGATTATTTATTTAGGCTGTGTTAGTACGCAAATTTATTTAAGTAATACCTAAGCTGGAAAGTCTTGTTTCTTGCAAATGTTTATATTTTACCACAGTAAGATACTGAATGGAAAGTGTTTTAAGTTAAAATATTACTTTATACTTTAAGAACGTTTACAGAATGTCTTCAAATATGAAAATCATAGAAAAACTCAGTGCGGAGCAAATATTTTTTTGATAAATAGAATTGAACTTTGTAAAACATCTTGATTTATGAAAGCGCATCAAAGGCTTTTCAATAATAGCTTTTTAAATACATTTCAATACTTTAAGACTATGCGCTTTAGAAGTAGAAAATGGAAGTTGAGTACTCAAAACTTTGACTCGACATTTTGAAGTAAATTTAAAGATGAAAGCCTATTTTGGTTATTAGGTAAAGCACTCCAAAAATAGAATTTGCCCCAAATCCATGAACTTGGAGAACTGCGGTGAATGATTAACGATCATTGGGCCCTGGAATCGTCAAAAACCAAACAAAACTGATTAACGAGTTCTGTTGACGTTGACTTCGTTACTCCGATATAATAAAGTTGAAATTTTCAAATCAATCACGGTGAAGGGTAATAAAAGTTTCAAATTTCACAAGCGACATCGCAAATTCCCTTGTTATTGTACAAGTCATCAGGTCTTCACAAACAAAAGCGAATTTCAGAAGCAATCGGCACGTGTTGTATTTAATTTTCCAAGAAACGAACATTTAGAAGACTTACTGATGTGCTTGTTTATTTCACAACGAAAAGTTTGCTCATATAAGTCTGGGAAGATACACCGAAACATTGGTAATTTATATAAGGTGCCCGACCGTTTTCAGCCATGGCGGCCGATCTCAATTGAGATCAGCCAAGTGCGCAGGACATATTATAGTGCACAAGTGTGCGCGAAAACACAAGTGCACTCTCTATTCCCTTACTCTCATAATTCGGTGAAACGGCAATCCGACATGACCAACGAGATATCGGACGCAGGACCACCGGTTTAACGTGCTTTCCGAGGCACGGGCGTTCAACCGCCAACTTCCTATCTCCAGGCTGAGTAATTTCATTACAGAAAAACTCACACAAATTTTACTAGTCGACTCGTTGGGAAGTTTTTAGAGGAACTCTGAAATGCTTATGATTAATGTGTGTAGCAGCAAAAGAAACAAAACAAAAGCAACGTATTTCCACAAACAGCACTAACAGCCGTAAGGCGACAAAACATGTTCATTAAGAGCTCTTAAGTAGCTGCTTGAAACTTCATGCATTCAAAACCGTAATTTTAATATTAATTCTCGGAGCCGTTGTTCAAAGTAGTACCGCTAAATATGTAATGCATTCAGCTCAGATGTAAGTGTTCTCTAGACGCGGCGGGAGCGAGCGCAAAAAGCGTAATGAGCCGAGCGAGCGAGCGACGTGTGTTTTTGCGCATTATTCATTACCGCCATGAATAATTGGATTCGCTTTGATTCATGCCGGGACTATGAATTTTGAAACAGCCTTTGAACATGGGCGCCACCGCTGCTGTTCGCGGTTGCGGAAAAACAATGTTCGCTTAAACGAACGAATTACGTTACTCTCGCTGTATTTTGACGGCGAAGTGACTCTTTGAAGATGTGTAGTTAACTTGAGATTATGACAGTGGATTTCTAATAATAGAGCTTAAGATGCCGTAATAACGATGTTTTATTTGAACAATGAAGGTTGGATGGATAAATTTAAAAATCAATATCTCAGTTAGAGTACTTTCACCGCATCTATACGCGTGAGTTTGGTCTTTCCCAGAAAGCACTTTTATAAAGCCGTTGTGCATTATGCTGTTCTGGAAAATACTACTTCATCTGTGAGCCTTTTTAAAATTTTAATAAAATAAAGCATACGTTGATTATTTTGACCTCTTTTGATCAAAAACTAAGTCTTATTATAATCATTTTATGAAAATGGGATGTCCATTCCAAAACAAAAACAATTTAGATGATAATTGAATCGAACCCGTATCCTTTCCTACATTTACGTAATCCAATTAACGGCTAAAATCACACCAGGGGTCGCTGAATTAATACAGGGATACATATTACAGGCACAGCTGTGCCCTCGGGGCTATGGCCCGTGGGTTGCGGGGGCTGTGTGGGCTGTGTGGGCTGTGTGGGCTGTGTGGGCTGTATGGGCTGTATGGGCTGTGGGGCCAACGAGGTGTGGGCGAGCGGCCAAAGCAAGGTCACTCAATCTAAGGTCACGAGACCTTATCGATTGCTCTAACAGTTATTATTTCGGGCAATTGTAACTGTTCATGTTTTAATAAGTGGTGTAATTAGGGCGTATCGATTGTTACAACTCATTACGATGCGGAAGTTGGAAAGTTTGATTTGTATCTATTTTTGTTGTAATCGTTTTGTAACTTGAATAGCCGTACGATGAAAGCTAGTTTAGCTTTTAAATTCTTATCAATAAAATAAAAAAGTCTCTTTATCATCACGTAAGTAACAATTGCGTTCAACAAATAAAACTCCATCAAAATAGACCAGAATAATCTTTACAAAAAGTACTTTTTCCTTGACATCTAAATCCGGCACGTGTAGTCCTCACAATGTAGATAAGAATTCAGAACGAACTTCGCGCCACAATATAGGAGCCAGAACGGTCCAGACAGCATCCACACAGTTGCCAGACTCATATCATGACGTAATACGTTTGAAACACTCTTTCGCTTTGAATTATTATACCTAGCAAACTTAGAATAAAAGCGGAATGCGGTATGTTGAGTCGTAACTCGTAGATCCAAACACAACGAAAGCATTTCACCTCAAACTAGAATACATTTAGCTCTGAAAGTTCGCGAAACTCCGAACGGAGTGTCGTCTTGGCTCATTACCCTTTGTTATTATAAATTCCACTCCGGCATCCATGAGCTCACACATTTAGTGACACTCCCGCAAATTGAACGGAGCTACTCCACACTGCAGCCGATGGAGTGGCAGAGAGGACCCAGCGATTCAACAAAAGGTTTTGAAAGGTTGCCTTTGTTGAGAAGTTCTTATTTCACTTCAGTTTTGCTTTCGAGACTTGAAAAGTGGGGAACCTTTGGATCAAATATAGAAAGATATGCAAATACTAGCATTTGCCCGCCATTCTGTCCGTGTGAAGTCGTTACTATCTTTTAGAACAGTGACTGCGTTTGACATTTAATTAAGTATGTTCAGTTGTTAGAACGTTATAGCCTGATAATAAGACAAATACTTGGTCTCTTCAGGCTGGGCGTAAAAAGATATCAATGCAGTATTTCAGGGTGAGAGCGACAGACTTAATGACAAAGTATAATATTTATTCAAGAAAAAAGAAGTTCATTTTATAAATTTACATAATAATGGTTCTATTGTGCCTTTTCATATGTGACAGTGGACTTTATACCGCATAACATCAAGTGCATTTAGCAGCAAAACGGCACAAAAATAAGTGATCGTAACCAACAGTTAAAAAAAGGTGAGATTTATGATTTTTTTTCCTACCTGACGTACAATGTTGGCTTGGAGTAGCCTCATCATCAGACTTGCGGGGGAGCGGATAGCTCTCACCCCTAAATAAATTCAAACAACGTTTGCCTGAGGGTGCCGTTTTATGAAATGCATCCCGACTATAACGAAGGTATCCCGCAGAGCCGTAACTCACTGCGCGGCCGGCAGGGGCGCTGCGGTCGCGGTCGGAGCTTCCATTTGTCACTAGTCGTATTATTATAACTAAGTACTAAGCTGAATATTGTTGAGACGGACTAAACCTGTTTTGAGATTCACTACTTTTCTTTGAATTGTACTATTTCTGCCGTAATATTTTCAGGGTACATTTTTGGTACAATAAACATGTGTAAATAACTGTAGGTAAAGTGCTTGAAGCATTGAATTTCCATAATTGGAAACGCATTAACTCTATACGCTTGCTTGACGTGCAAATAGTTCATAGATTAACGGTTGCAATACGAATAGAGTTACACTTATTTACAGACTTCAACTATGGTACAACATATGGTAACACCGATCAGGTTTAACTTGTAAAAAAAATGCATTAAAATTGAAAAAAAAAGATAAGTACAAGTTAGGTAAATGGAACATCAATACAAGTAGCTTTGACTGCGAATTTACTTTGTATTGGTTTCACCACAATATCATCTACGAGTAGCAAGCAACTAGTTCTGATTAAATTGTGTAGTCGGTAGAAGTTGGTCGGACGGTTCGGAACGTAATCTTATCCTCGACAAAGCAACATCGGCGACATTGGTCTGTCCCAATTACATCGGTAGGAAAGTCGATCGGCATCGATCAGAGGCAATCGGCCTGCAGCCGTAACGAAGCGAATGCACTTAGCAGCGGAATGGGTCTTTGTGCTTACGACGGAGTGGGCGGGGTTACAGCGCCAAAAGGTACTGTCGGGGAAATGCAAATTGAATGCACATGTCATAATCGCACGCAAAATTTAGACTATTTAGTCTTATTAGAAAACTGAAAAAGTCCGAGATTTATCCATGTTGTTTTGTTTTGATGAGCTTGCGATATTTCGGCACTGTTGTTCACCCGTGATCATGACGCTTGCAACACATTAAAATAAAACAACATGGTAAACGAGCCGGACGTTTAAAGTGTCCTAATGTCGTGTGAAACCATGACAGTGAATAATTATATTCAGTAATCTTATTATATTGATAATGGCTGCATATATTTCTTAAAATATTTAGGCATTTAGGATAACCTTGCTCCCCTTATTTTTGTTCAGCTTATATGCCAGATCTATCCACAATTCATAAAACATTCTAAAATACAAATTCTTTTAATTTAGGGATTAAACTTAACCAATATTATCAGCGAAGACAAATAGAATAATATTAACAAGCTATGCCCCACAAAGTTGGTAATTCACAAGGGTAAGAGTAGAATATTTACTATTCAAACTGAAATTGAAACAATAATAACTACTCGTAATACTACGAATCAAATCAAACGACCCGCACATAATGACGTGTCTGAAAGCCTTCACCCTTTGGCCGTCTCTCGAAACAAATTTTTGCCCGAATTAATTAAATATCATTAGTTAAACTAGCGTGTATTTGCGCGGGGAATCCGGGGCGGGACTGAGCCGGGCCAAATGAGTAGGCTCTGTGATTAAGGTCGCTATTGCGCAAAATTAATAGTTCGCATACAAAATGTATTTTCGAGGCTTCTAAGATGACACACGTGTTGGTATTCTAAGACTAAGCGTTGACTGAGCGTACTCTATTGATTTTGGCTCTCATTCCTGGTTAATTTTGTATTATGATCTTGTGGTATTTTTAGTTGTATTTTAACGATATACCATAAAAGCTCGTGTTAGGCTTTTATTGGTTTTTTGGACCCATTTTCCAAAAAAAATGTTTTTAATAGACAAATTAGATTTTTTTTTTCAAAAGACAGCAACATTTTTTTTCAGCAAACCTCATTAAATCTTACTGTATTAACTGTAATTTTAACCCAACTTCTAGCGCTTCATATTTATTTTTATATAGAATCACTTCGACCAGTCCCGCAGTCAGACAGTGTAAATTGTCTTGTGAGTCAGAATGTAAAAATAGTTGTCCAACTCATTCTGTTTTAATAATAATAAATAAATAAATAATACTTATTCAATACTATCATATAATAAGTATTATACAAATAGATTGAAGTGTATTCAATAAGTGATATACGATAGACATACGATAATATCCACGAGTACTTTGACAGTTCCGTGTGATAAATCGAATACCGCTTATTCGCTCGCTAAGGGAGCTGAGCGAGCGAAGCGGATTATTCGTCCACCAGCGACAAGCAATTAAATACCAATTAGGAGGATCGCTCGCAACCTGCGTCGCTTCAACGTACGACGAGAAGCGAACTATGAGACATTCCTGGATATTTCAACAGCGAGTCATTGACGATGAAGAAAACCATCGAGAGGAAACTGCACACCTACGAAGAAATTCTAAGGTTGTGTAGTCAACCAACCCGCACTTGGCCAGTGGCACGTGGCACGTGGTTGACTGAGGCCTTATTAGGATAGGCCCGTGCCCCAGCAGTGGGGACGTATATGGGCTGATAATGAAGATGATGGGCTATGTGCTATGCCAATCAGTCAGCTTCGGTTTAGTCGATCGGACAAACGTTTTGAGCCTTAAAAATGTTTGTCATGTCACGCAGCAACATATAATTACACATTACGCACCTATAATCTTTTAGGGGACTGGTCTATAAAACACCAAGCTTGTCATACCATTTTTATTATGTAGAATAAAATTTATTCTTTTACGCTATTATGTATATATGGGCTTATGGAGCCTTTTTGAAATGTAACACTTAGTATAGAATAGAGTAGAATAATCGTTTATTCAATCACAATGTCAGTTGTAGTTGACCTAAATCCTGAAAATTTCTTGTTAATGTAAAACTTGCTATAAGTACAGTAATGCGATTAAGTGAATAGTGTACTACAACAAATAAAAAAAACTACCGATTGAAGAAGAACGTAAATATATCATTAATATTCTAGTAGGCTTAAAAGCACTTACCAAAATCAAATCATGTCAACACAAATGTCAAGTGCTTCCACACCGATTCTAAAGACTGGAGGGGGGGGGGGGGGGAGTTTTGTAAATAGGCTAAAAGCTTGACCTGAATCACTTAAGACAGAACCTAAAAGGAAAATAAGTCCCTCGAATTTCTTGGGAAATATGGATTCTAGTAATCCAAGCTGAAGAAGTTTAGGTGGCTTTAGAAGTACCATTTCTGAAGCCACAAATAGAATTCAATTAGGTTACTAAGTAAGTAAAATGTAAATATTTTAGCGCATAAATGGAGACAAAATGTTGTTGGAAGAAGCTTGAATTTAATTTTCACAAATTTCAAATGGAGAGTTTATTTCATTTTGAAATTAAGTAGTTCAATCTCTGTTTACTCTTAGACCACAGGCAATTAATTCTAACATTTCCTATCCATCAAACCACTGAAACTTAAATTATTCAGTTAAAACAATCGCATATCTGTCCTAAAGTATATCTTTTACAATATGATAAATAATATGTGTGACTGGCTCGGTGGAACAGTGGTTAGTGACCCAGGTTTACTACCTACGGTTCAAAGAGTCGTGAGTTCGATTCCCACTCGGGAAAAATATTTGTGTGACGAACATCGGTGTTTGTTCCGTGTCTGGGTGTATTATTAAATACACCGTGAAATTTTAGTGGTTGTTTTCCCGCAGTGAAATGATTCTATCTTAGTAGTACAATAGATTTGTGCAGTTCTTTTTTGTTAAAATCAATAAATGCCGGTTTTACGAAAGGTTTAATCGAAACTCGAAAGCACGTTCGAACCGCTTTATGACTTAGGGTGTCGAGCTTCTTCAGCTTTAAGCATCGATTTCATGTGGCAAGCAGTACCTGATTACGTCACATCTTATAAAAGAACGATAGCTTCTCTCGTTTTCGAGTTTGAAAATTATTATTTTGAATATTTCACAACCATGTTGTGAAATATTTATTTATTTATTTAAATAAATAAATATTTAAATTCTTAGTTGCCCTCTTAAGTAGCTAATGAATTGATTAAATAAGACTGTTTTTCATGGGAGTGCATAGGTAGTACCTACTCTTTCTTTTCTTCCGTCTCCAGCGAATGTGCCCTGTTTTTAGCGGTAAGCCAGAAGACATCTAAATAAATAAAATAATAAATAAACGTAGTGCAGTACAGAACCGGATCCGTATTCTTTGTGCCTTTATGTGCTCGGACAATGGGGTGGAATTGGCGTCGTCTTCGCACACGGTAGTGTCGGAGCCAGAGGCCTTGGCGACTACATCACTACTCTTTAAGTTTCTATAATATAAACACAGCCTACGAAGTGTCATTTTATAAAATCTAGACAAAGTTTTGTCTATTATTTGCGCCTACTACTCTACACATTTGAAATAGAACAAATTTTACGGATTTGAAACGGGCAAGACTACTTGCCCGTCCTGTTGTCCTGCCTACATCGAAGCTCTAAATAATATTTCAAATTAACAATACACGCGACTTTAATCCGTAAAATTTAGTTTTATTTCAAATCCGGACATGTTATGAGATACATTTAACCATAATTCTCATTTTAAAGTGTCACGATAATTGATACAGTATCATCGTAATTGTCAAGAATACGGTGAAGCAATAAGAATCCTAAAAGTCTTGATCTCCATTCAATCAGTTAGCAGTAATACTGAGTTGTGGGTTGAAATAAAGAAACATGTTTTATTCAGTGTCATCTGACAAAAAAACCTACGCGCTTGTTCAAGTACAAGTAAAATGAAAACACGTGTACACAAAAAGGCTAAGAAAAACATTACAATTCGGTCTCGATATGATACATAATTAACTTATGGAAGCTTGTATTAACTTACAATCGTTAATCGTTACATGTAACTAGCAATCGTGAGCCGATCAGCCAAGTTCAAGGGCAGAAACTAGATTCCATTTATCAAAACGTTATAGTCTCGTATCGCGCGAGCCTAGTCCCCTCACTAGGCCGGCGCAAATGCGCAGCGCCGTATTAAGACAGAATTGCAAGCTGAAAGAAGTAAATTTATTTCCGCTATATTGTTGAAGTTGCACACACCGCTCCCGTTGCATAACCTCGTCCAACCTGCGCCTTATGTCTGCCACAGTAAGGTCCAATTTTGCATTCTCGACTACGAACTTATGCCATGTGTCGGAGGCAGGAGCGCTCCAAAACGGATTCCCTTTACAATATTTCTTTTCCAGTTCGAATGAGAATTTCCCGCGGCGACGGGAACTATTCATGCGCCCGAAGAGGGGAATTTATCACGTGATTTTTTAAGTTCCGTTCGGATCGGAGTTTAAATATTCAAATGATATGGGCTGCGGCGGAGCGCCGGGGGACGGCCGGGACTTTGCGACGTTAGATACGTATTAATCGGATCGTTTTAGAAGAATATGAAATAATACAAAATTAACGTTAGTTTTAACTTTAATTTACAATTTTTTTACGAAGTTTTTAGCAGCTCCCAGTTGAGCTTTCAGAGCCACAGGCTTACAGCCACCAACTTCTTCAATTTTGACTGAGTAATCTCTTTACAAAAAACTTTCACAATATTGGCTGACTCGAGATTCGAATCTAGGCCTTATACGTGCTTCCTGTAGACCATCAAGTCAGTCAAGTATGTTATAGCTTTAATATGTACGATACATTATCTTGACTTATAGAGCATCTCCAGTCGTAGCGGCCGCCGTAGCTCGGGCGACACTTTATGAATTTCATGCATAACTTGCGTATTTATTTTACTCCGCTCTCGGCAAGTCGTTATGTCGTTAACATGAATTATCGCATGAAGATTTTCGTTTGAAATTATGATGTATACATATTTTGATCTAGAATGGTTGACTTAAAAACATACATTTAATGCGAAATTGTATAAATCTTTCTGATCTTTTGATCTACGAAGTGTTTGACTCAAACTTAATAATTTATAGTAATAGCTGAAAAAATTTAATAAAAGCAATTGATCAGATCTGTTTTCATATGTACAGTCGCTTTTCTTCCACGAATATTCAACCAAAATGCAAAAAGTATGCTATTTTTTAACGCCCCTAAGTAATTTTGTTCCATCATGCAAAACTCACAACTGGTATTCATTGTTTTTCAATAAACCTCAAACGTTTCAATATACGAATGGTAAAACATCCAATATTTTCCAACCCATGTTGCGTATTTGTTAAGTATATATCAATTTGTTAAAATTTTATGAACAAAATGATCGTAACTAGACTAAAATATTAGATTTATTTTAAATGGAAAATGTTTGTAAATATCTATACGTTACGGTTTGCATGTAGCATTTACTTTAATATAATAAAATTGAAAGAAAGAAAACATTTATACACAATTACATTATTAAACAAACACACATACAGTTAAAGTACATGTGCTGTTGCGCTTGCTAGTTTGTAATCAAAAATTATTATATTATCATATTGCTAGTTTGTAAAGCATCATGTACACGTAAATGAAGGTCTCACCCACACTATAATTGATTTTTGTTATCTGTAATGCAGAATCGTAAAAGTGTAATTGATTGTAACAAAAGGTTATTTTTATTACTTCTCTTTTTATTTTATTTTATGCAAGAATTTAAAACTGGTCTTCAAGATTGCCAAGCTTCATGGATTTTGTTTTTATAATAAAAACAGAAGAAGTTTGAATATGTTCCTACCAATTCATAAAATAACTTGCTTAACAATTTTAGTTTACGTTATACAACTTAATATTTACTTTTCTCCTTGTATCAATGTTCACTCAATCAAGTGTTAGACGTGTAGTTATTTCCGACTTCGTTAAAAAGGCGAATATGAAAATTGAAGGAAAAACCGGCCAAGTGCGAGTCGGGCTCGCGCACAAAGGGTTCCGTAGCAGCAAATATAATAAAAATCAACCTATCTCAAAAACTATAAGAGATACTTTGATCAAACCAAAAATCGTTGAAAGAGTTAATTAGCATGCATCACCTCTATTTTTTTTAGAATTTTATACCCCGTAGTTATAAAAATAGAGGGGGGGGGACATACTTTTTACGACTTTGAGAGCTGATATCTCAAAAACCGTTCACTTTAAGAAAAATGTTTTTTAGAAAACTTTATATCATTTTAAAAGACCTTTCCATTGATACCCCACACGGGTATGTACATCGAAAAAAAAAATTTCATCCCTCAGTTACATGTATGGGGGGCCCCACCCCCAATTCTTTTTTTTACTATTTAGTGTCATATTTTTGTAGCGGTTCATACAACACATATTCCCATCAAATTTCATCACTGTAGTACTTATAGTTTCCGAGTAAATCGGCTGTGACAGACGGACAGACGGACAGACGGACAGACGGACAGACGGACATGACGAAACTATAAGGGTTCCGTTTTTGCCATTTTGGCTACGGAACCCTAAAAAGGGCGATTCCGAGCGAGCGAGCGCGCCGAGTGAGCGATCAAAGCGCGCGATTGGGCGGAAGAGCGCGGCCCGATTAGCTGCAACTATTGCTTGCGACGACACCCGCTAGTTGCCGACTTAGCAGGATCGGGCGGTTTGAGAGAGATGTCGGAGACTGCGTTGTTGACTTCCGGAAACTGCTTTGCGATCTGATTTGTGTGATCTTTAGAGTGCGATGGTTTCGGCGTTCAGTTTAGCCAAGAGTGTGCCTTAGGTAAATATGGCAAATCTTTTCAGAGATGGCGACAAGGTAAAAGCACATTGTTATGACGATATCTTTTAGACGATTTTGTGTCAAATTCTTGTTAAGTCCGTTTTCAAAAATTAAATTTTATGTATTGATGGATGTACCCAAACGATTATTTACATAAAGTTATATTTGGAAACGGTATCCGTAGACGAACGTAAACGTCGCTTTTGTACGACACTTACAGATAATGATTCACCACAGATAAATGACGTAGACGTATAGCGCGCGTTCGTAGCGCGTTGAGTTTACGTTGCAACTTGAGTTGCAACTGTAAACGTGTTAATACCGAGCTTAGTTAGTAGGTGAGATGGCTACGGAAGGCGTCGGGCACAATATCCGTGCGACAATTTCCTCGTCACCGCTCAAGGAGCTGCTCCTCAGCCATGGCTTTGTTCCAGGACCTTTGTGAGCTAACAAATGATGCTACGAGACGCGGACGCTACGACAAAGAAAATATTTTTCACTTCTCCGGCCGACCAATTTAGTTAAACATTATTTGGGTCGCCCCGGACAGTGTGATATTACGCCAGTTATTTGATATTCAAATTTTGTTAGGTCAAGAGAAAATGGATTGGCGCGGATGGTCCCGGGTTCGTGGGACGTGATCGATCGCACTATTACACTTGTCTATGTTTGTTTGTGGTTCGGCGGTTGTCTGGGCGTATGTGTTTTTGCTATGACCAACATACGATTCCACATATTGTATATTTTTTTGTAGTAGCATTGTCTGTGAGTAGCTGAGGACAGAAATAAGTAGCAAGTATTTGGGGAGGCCTATGTCCAGCAGTGGACAAAAGTGGACTAATGATGATGATGTGTCTGAACGTTGTCTTGATAGCGTCATTTTAGTATTTGAAGATTCTTTTTTCAGTTTCAGTAACATAGGATACAAAATTTTGAAAGAAAAATATACGAAATTTAACTTATAACGACTTACTGCTTCCACTATCCAAAGCCGTCAGATAAACCAACTCCTAAACAACGAGTGTTCAAACAAAACAAACAAATGAGATGCAAAGTTTGAACTGTAACAAGTTGGGCCGAGTCCGGCCTTTATCCCGTGACGTCACACCAGGTGCGCTGCGATAACATTACGCTAAGTTCATCATTAAAATAATGATCGCGTCACAACCCCCCTCCAAGGGGGGGGGGGGGGTTACGTCGGGGATGAGTAAGGTAAAGTCCGCAGGGAATTTTGTCGTTTGACGGAGGCACAAAGGGACAGCCGGGCGATTCGCACAAACACTCTCTCCGCTATAATAATATGTTGTAATTGAATTCCAGTGAACAGAGGCCGCGATTCCGCCCGCGCCCGACGCCTTTGAAGGGTTACGCATTGCTTAGTTAATAATTTGCTTTATTGCGGAGTGTGTAATTTACTAGAGTGGAGTTCAGAGCTGGTAATTAGGCATCATTTTGGGGACACAGCAACGATATATCTGTGTCAGAGCAGGAATTTGTCTAATGTTTATTCTAGATTGTCTTCATTAGATTAGAATGCCTGGTCTCTAAAATACGGTACAGAAATATATACAACGTCATACTTCAACCCCTAAAGTTAAGGCGTAATAATAATAATAAAACGCCGTTTTTATAAAAAAAAAACCAATAGTTCTTACGTCAAAAACAATAAAATAAAGCGGCATATTAATTTCAGTGCTGTTTTAAAACTAGAATGAACTACGGGCAACATTCCTCTCTCAGTTTTTCTGTCAGCTCGCAATACCCAACTTCACTGAGTCCACTTCGCGAGACGTCTAAGAAATCGTAGTTAAAGAAACTTCGAAACAGAAAAACGCTCAGCGATTTGCAAATCGTTTCAAGATTACATTCATCAGTTTTGCCTTCGCCGTCTCGCTGGAGGAAGTAGTTAAAATATGAAAGTCAAACACTTGGTTGCTGGCGCGTAATGAGTCGCCGGGACCACTGCGGGTCACTGCGTTTTGCTGCGGGTCACTGCGGGTTGCTGCGGGTTGATGCGAGTGTAATCCTACGAATGACTTACATAGGCTCAAGATTGCGTAGAAAATTTGCATTTAAAAAGGTGCAACGTTATAATTTAGAAACTTTACGTCTTATAAAGCTACAGTGTGTTGATTTTCAAGTTAGTTCATGCTTCAAACCAAATATAAATTTTTCAAAAAACCTTTTTTGTAAACATTGTCAGGTTGAAATCTTATACAATGTGTATGTTCATCTAAACTTTGCTTGGCAATTACATATGCTGTTATATATGTATCCCGTTAGTTATAAGAAACAGTGCAAAAAATACATTAATGTTGTTTGACGGTGACATTTGTAAGGAAATGAAAACAGCAGCCAGACGGAAATCTCAACAAAAAGGGCAGTTATTCACTGCTTTGTAACAAACAAGTGAAATATTATCCGCGGCAAGATCCGCGTCGCGAGCAAACTCATGCAAATGTTAGTGATCAGTACCGATGGGCAGACACCGCCACCGCCACCGCTACACGATGATACCTCGCTCACTCAACCTGATTGAATTCCTAGAACCATTAGCTTAATCCTCAAATGTCCACTTAAATAAAGTGCAGTGGCCAGTTTACTCCACACAAGATTTTTTTAACGCTTCATTTTATATTTTCTTAGGAACATTTTTGCTTGTAAAAGCTTATAAGCTATTAACTGGACATGTGAGTTGATTAAGTTTTTAGGTCTTATTTAAACACGAAACCTATTTGTAGTAAAAAAAATCTGCATATTAACTCAATGCTTAATATTAATTTTAAAGGCTTTCGCTTATCACGATTCATGGAAATTCCATTATGTAATAAATTGAATTTAAATTAACAATAAACTGGCCTAAAGATTTAATGGCTTATATTAAATTCATTTCTTCATAAACGTCTTAAACAAAACCGATCACATACCCGCTCTACCATCCTGCTCACTCCCTCGCCTCTCGCTCAGGCACTCATCGTATAACCCGGTTCATGTTCCCGCGAACACTGCCCTGGTTTATAAAGCGGTTTAATGAAGCACATAAACTAGGAGCTCGTTTGTGGCGAGAAAAAGTTACGCCGAGTCCGCGGACCAACGGGTTAAAAGGCCCGTTATAGAATTGCTGTAGAAAATGCTCCTCCCTAATTGCTGGTTGTGATTCTAGTCGTATAATGACCGCGGGTGAATGTGAATAAAGTTTGTTTAAGAAAATGTTTAATTTGTTCTCAGAACTTTATGGACTAAATATGATACTTTTGCAGGTGCTAAATATAATTATAAAAATTTACATCATCATAATTGAACAACATCCAAAAAGATTTGTAAATTGATTTATAATGCATTCTTGTGAAAAGTAATATCCTTGAAAGTAACATTACTTTTGATATTTTAAACAAGTATGTACTGCAGTCTTATAAGATCAAAGCGAACTTACACGGAACGAACACAAACTTGACAGAACCTCGCATTGAATAGAACTCTATTGTGCTACGATTCAGGCAGTGTGTGCTACGATTTAACCAGTGTGAGCTACAAGCGCCGCTACGAGCTACGAGCTACGAGGCTACGAGGCTACGCGGTACGTCAGCTTGTTAGTGCTTAGTTTTTGTTCCGTCCCTCAGAGCGAGACTAATTCTGGCTGTGTAATCTGACTTTTTAATTGAGGCACTAAATGAAATTCCTTCCCAAACTGGGCCACATGCCGACGTTTCCTGGCGAGGCACGGAATTTAAAGCGAAACAGGATTACAGTATCGGAGGTTTTCCCAGAATGTTTTCCGAAGCAAAATTCCATGTTGAAGCACTCTTATTGGTTTTAAATTAGTCGGCCAGACTTTTGTAATTGAAATTTGTCGGTATTTGAAGGCGCAAATTGTTTAGTGAAAAGTGATTGACGTGTTTTGCTGGCTTGCTTAGTTAGTTAGGTTTGGTAATATTTACATTTGAATCATAAGCTTTAAATTAAATAATGTGCTAGAACCCGACCTGCCTTTTAGTTACCGGTGTTTCAAAGAACCGCTGAATTACCTGTAAACAATACAAATAAAAAATTATTGACATGGTCTAGAAATTAATACAATATTTTTTCGTAGTATATACATACATCATGGTAAATACGCAGTAAGTTACAGTAATAAAGCTACCTTCGACAGTAAACTGCTCTATCGTTGTTTACGCACAAGACCAATCAGATCGGAGCCCTTTGCGCCGGCGAAACGACAGCGAACACTAGCGGGATCACTTAATTACGTCATTCGCTAATAACTCAGCGAGTTAACCCCAACTGCGCGCCGTAATTAGTCGCTGGCCGCTGCGTGCACCTGCGGTCGCCAAACGAGAATGCACGCAGCTCCCCAAAACATAAGGTTCAGGTTTCACTGTGTGCAGCACAAACACAAATTCTCTGCCTAGCATACCGGGTGGGGCTAGAAATTTGTGAGTGGACTTTCCCATCAAGAAAGACAGTATCTGGGTGTGGAGCTGTATTACACCTCTGTGCATTGCAAAGCATGCTACATATATGAAACAGTATGCAAACTCAATTTCCTTTTACTATTTCTGAGAGTGACGAAACGCAGTGAAAACGACTGAAACCGATCTAGTCACAAGACGCACAATAATAATATTATTATTATATGACTGGCTCGGTGGAACAGTGATTAGTCACTCAGAATTCGTGACTCGTGGGTTCAATTCCCACCCGGGATAAATATTTGAAAGAATAGTTAACTTACACTGTGTACACATGTGATTGTAAACTGGTTTACAATTCACCTTGATCGAACGCGAATGTTCTATGCCTAATACTAAAAAGGGAGGCCATTTTGTCCTGGACTAATTAAGTGAATGTCCGCAAACAGGCCGCACCGGCGCTAGGCTCGTAATAACACGTGTTATCCAGGCCCGAGTAATGCCTAGGCGTTATTGAGCCTATTAGCCGCCTGCGTGCGGGGAATATCTTGCCGGGAATTCTGTCAATATTCTGGAATCGATAGGGAGCTGATGCAGCTGTTTGGCGTTAGATAATAAGGTGTGGTCGATAAGTAATGTAAAGTAGTACACAGATCTAATTTTGATATTAGCGTTTTACATAATTATACTCATGTTACATATTTTGTACTACGGTTATGATTAAAACTTTTTAAGGGATTGTTATTTCACATTGAAAGCGCCCGACATAAGGAACTTTAGGTCAAAGTTATTTAATGACTGCAATGATATACGGTGGGTGTGGCAGCGTTAGCAGGCAAAATAAATTGACTTTCTTAACTATATTTTGTTCAGAATCCAAAAGCATAGGTACAACTGTACAAATTAAAGTGTACTTTGGGAAAATAAACGTGTAATTTCGTGATTACACGTATGATACATTGGCTAAAGACTTGCCCAGCCCGTTGCCTTTCTACACTTAGACTGACCAGGGTTTCAACCAAAATAAGTTAACAGTTGCCTTCGCTTCCAAAAATCTTCGAATTATGTATTAAAAAATGTAATGTAGAGACGGTACCACAGATAATGCAATCAGCACAATATCAACAGGTTAATCAGCCCCCTTCATCCGCCAGCTCCAGCAAGACAGTCTGCGGCTCGCGGCAAGTCTCCATGTAATATTCATCTGAGACAATGAATATTCAGCGATTGGCGACGCAATTGTGAACCGTTGCCAATTAATTGTGCCGGTTTAATGACAGATCGATCCGATGTGATCGCGGCGGGAGCCTTGTGATGTGTGTTTGTTCGTCAATTGGTTTATGAGTGGGCTTTGAATACATTTCGTTTAAATGCGTTGGTCGGTAAACCTACGAGTTTACTGCACATTTAAATTTAAAGTCGGGTTCGATGTAGAACTAAAACAAAAATTAAAAATACTTTGAACAATTTGGACACTATCAATTTTGTTTGTATTTTAATAAATAAATAATTGAGTATTTTCTCTGCACAATACATAAAAAAATGCCATAAAATTATTCACATACACATACACATAAAATCACGCCTTTTTCCCAGAGGGGTAGGCAGAGATCACTTCCAGCGATCCACTTTTCACCTCTGTGGGAAACGTGACGTGACGGGTTGTGGACCACGTCGCCGCCATTCTGCCTTGTGCATTGTTTTAACAAGGTCATTGCGTTCCTACGAGTTGCAAGGATATATGACGGGGAAAGGAAAAGGGGAGGAAGGATACTATCGCCTCGGATGATTTGGACTAAGTCGATAGTAGCTCGAGGAGCCGGGGTCGCCTACCCGTATACCGTTCACCAACCACCGGACAGATAGTTGAGACTGGTATCCCCTGACTGCAAAATTAAAAAACCTGAAAAATTATTCACTTATCTATTATATTGCGCTTGTTTATGTATTTCTTATAAAGATAGATCATCTACAAGTATGTTTAGTAGAAATAACTTTATTTTACCTAAAAACTGAGTAGGTATTTAATCTAAAGCTTATAACTACAGATTTTATAATCAAAATATCAGTTCCACTTAGGTCGATTCTGACGTAACACCAGCCCGAACATATCTAGTAACTGCATTTCTAATAACTGCACCGGTATGTAATTATTTTGGGTATGTTGTTTATAAAGGATTAAAGAGGATTTTCCTTAAACGAGGGGACATCGTTCTAATAATATCATTTGCTATGATCCTAAAGAATAATTGTCAAAAATTATATTAAATGAAATTAAAACGACTTAATGAAACTTAAATAATGCTTATTATACTACTAATTTGACGCAATCGTAAACATTTTACTTTTAATTAATTCGTTTGCAACCAGAAAAAAATTGATTTTTATGAAAGAAGTTAAGGCTGTAAGAGTAAGTGTGAAGCAAGTAGTGTGTAGGAAATTTATTTTCAATATTTATTTACTGTCATTTTCATCAGCCCATATACGTCCCCATTGCTGGGGCACGGGCCTACCCTTAACAACGGAGATAAGTCCTTAGTCAACCACACTGGCCAACTGCGGGTTGGTTGACTACACAACCTAGGGTTTGAACTGCCGACCTCTCACATGGCAAGAAACGAACTTAACCGCTCGGCCATCGACGCTTTTTATTATTTATTGTACATTTCAAATAATCGTAGCCGGTAGTCATCTAGCATCTCACGGAGATTCAAGGTAATACTCCGGAGACTACCAACATCCGATCTATGTTCCCGCTGTAACGCGACACGGCACTGCGGCGGCCGCGGCGCGCGTGATGGGCCGAGCGTTTGTCACGCGGGGCGTTAATCACGCGGCGAGCATTGCTGCCTTCGATTGTGAAACGAGACGCTTGTTAGATGTACTTGTGGGGAAGGTAATGTAGAGGTATATGTTTGGAATACATAGGCTTGTAATGTGTTGCAAGATGTGAATAAGGTTTGATACACCATGATTGGACATTTTTACGAAGTGATCATTTTAAATTTTCGTGGACTTAGCTGTTAGCCTCTGACGGCTTTTGCAGCTTCACCGGACTGGTGGGGGAGCGGAAAGCTCACACTCCTAGTACATTTAAGTTGTCATGTGGTGCCTTTAACGAAACATCACAAGTGAACCAGACGTGTTTATTAGCTGAATTCGTTAATACCTAATACAAACCGGAAGAAATCTGGTTTTAAAAGAAGTGGCCTTTCCTCAAAATATCACGTTCAAAATTAAAATGACTCATATCTTTTAAGAAATGCAATTGCTTAAAATGCAAACCTTTCCATTGAAATTCGCGTAAACATAAACCATTTGAGATAATGTTTACCGTGGATGTGGTAATCGAACCCTACTACTCGCTATTACAAATATTGCACTATGGTCGCTTAGAAGCTTCGCATCAGCGCGTCGCAGAAGGGAACCATTAGCCGTAAGCGATCCCGCGGGAACTTGTCACACGTTCGCTAATCTTCACTAAGAACCATGCTCTTGGCGGCAATTTTAATCACAGCTTTTAATAAACGGCAAAAAAAATAGAGTTGTTTTGCGATAGCGAAGTAAATGACTGACGTGTGAAGTGTGTGAATACGTGTGAAGCAATAAGTTTGATTAGATTTAGCTATCTTTACTGTTATTTCATATCTATAATGTAATTGCCATAAACTATTAAACATTGATTCAAGTAAACAAATGTGCAACGTCAATTTGACGCCCACATCTGATTATCCAAAACATAATGTATGCAACATTGTAATTGGACGTTTTGCGAGCCGCTCGCCGCATAGTGCGTGATTTACGAGTAATGAGGCCGTGCAGCGTTCATCACGCGGCGATCGCCGATCACGCCACAACGCGACACTTGTCCCGCTGTTTATGCGTCCCGCCTGGACACGCATTACCGGTCAAACTGTCCCAGTTTAACCTTCAAGCATGAATTAGACTTCGAGTTAGAGTTGTGACTGCGATTGGTGTTCCAACAACAACAACAATATGTACCAAAGTAACTATTTTATATAGAATATGCAAACGTGTTTATTCTTCAGTATAATATTTTTACATACATTGATCTGATTTTGAAGTAATTTGCTCAATGCCAATACACCATCAAGCCAGAGCGTTTATTATTTTCATGAATAGAATCTTATTTTTAAAATTCTCGTGTCACAATATTCGTTCCCGTACGCCTCCCAAACGGCTTGACCGATTCTCATGAAATTTTGTGAGTATATTGAGTAGGTCTGAGAATCGGCCAGCATCTATTTTTCATACCTTAAGTCGCGAGCACAGCTAGTAAATCTATATATTTTTTTATAAAAGGCCTACAAGATGACCTCACTCCACCTGTAAGCGGTAGTTAGATCCACATGAGGCCGACAGGCACACTAGATAATATTTGCTGTAAAAACTTCAGGTTTTTTAAATGTATAGTTCTAGTATACTGACTGACATACACTGAAAAATCAGTCATGTATTTTCAATGAATGCTGACTCCCTCGCATTCGGAGAAGGGCGCGCGAACGAATCAAATGTGAAATATCCTTTTGAACGAGAGGAAATTTCGCGGCGCTATTTGCGGCTTCAATTGGTTCCCGTTATGTTATTAAACATTATTGGCGCTTCGCTGTCGAATATATTTGTTTACTGAAAAGATGTCGTTCGATTGCAAATGTCAGGTTGTAATTAAAAGTACGTATAGTATTCAGCATGTCAGTTATGGAATTCTTTTAATTTATTTATTTATTTATTTATTTATTTGGACATCCAGTAGCTTTTACATTTCAATTATATATCTAAGTAACATGAACAATTTAAATAATGTGGTACAATGCAAAGCTTTTAAAGGTGTCACATCATGCACACAAAAGTCATACTGACAACACTTACAGGAAGAAAACTAAACAAAACATAAACAAAATTTAACACTCTCTATAACACTTATAAATATAATCTTAAACTACACTTCTTAAATTTAACAGTACATTTTTCTTGAAACCAAACAATGTGTCGTGGAATACGTCAATTTCCTCACTTAGGGAAAATCGTTATATTATATATGTTACTCTTAGATAAAAAATCAGGTTAGTCTAAATAGGGTACCTAATTTGGAACAAAACGACTTGCGTAGCAAGACAGGATTAGCTCCTATTTACTACACACGAGATTTCAAGTGAGTAACAAATCAAGACGAAACTGTTAGCTGCAACTTCGCATAAATACACTCACCCAAAGGTTGGACAGCCCTGCCCAGGCTCTCGGGGCAATGTGGCATATGCTGAGGCCTGTTTCTTTGTTTGAATTTTTGTGTCCTGTGTATTTATGTATCGTTGTAACCTCTATGTCGTGGTCAATAAATGTTTTTCCATTCTTTCTTTCTTTTCTTTCTTTAAAGGTTTGGCAGTAGCCGGCACCTGCCAGCCGATACGAGTGTTACGCGCTATCGCGACACGGCCCGCGCGGCGCTCTATCGGTGCGACCCGGGTGACACTTGGAGCAAAGAGTTCCTAGGGGACCGGTAATCGTATAGGTAATAGAGCTCTTTTGAATTATCATATAGAACTGGGAGAAAATTAGACAGCGGTAATATATTTTAACTAGCTGTGCCGGCGACTTCGTTCGCGTTTCCCCTGTTCTTTACACATTTTCCATTGTATCTTTGCTCCTATTGGTCGCAGCGTGATGTTATATAGCCTAAAGCCTTCCTCGATAAATGGTCTATATAACGCAAAAAGATTTTTTCAATCCAACCAGTAGTTCCTGAGATTAGCGCGCTCAAACAAACAAACAAACTCTTCAGCTTTATAATATTAGTATAGATGAATCATGCGTTCTTTAAGGATATAGCTAGAGCCAAAAAATATTAACGCTGCATCGGCTCTTGGGCTGATGTAGCACATCAAGGCCTGTACCTCGTAGACCACTCTTTATAGTTTTTGTACCTTGTCTTTGTGTGATATTTCTTTGTTTGAGTTTAGTTTTTGTGTCTTGTGTATTTATGTAGCATTTTAACTTTTCGTGTCTGTATCGTGTAAATAAATATTTATCTTTCTTTCTTTAGTAAATAAAAAAAACGAACAGACACACGTGTTTTTGGGACACTACACTGCACGACTGTGATTGACTGACTTATGGCGCCGGAAAAGAGTTGGACGAACGCGGTAATCGTAGCGTCCTCTTTTGATTCATCGCACACTTGAAACAGAATTGAAAAAATGGAAAAACTAGAAATCACGAACTCAGTTAATTATGTTTAAACTAACATTATACTACAAGTAGATAAATACAAACATACCTTTGAAATTAAATAAAAAGCAGGATGTTGCACTTTAGTACTTTCGGTCGTTCATAAAAAAATTATGTTAGTCAGTCGGATGACAATGTAAGTTAACATAATAATCCCAATGTATAACAGCTTTATTACATAAAACCTGTAGTAAATAAAACACGTGATGTGTTTTTTTGGTCAAAAGCTGAGGTTTATTTGATATACTTGACATGATTCATGACGCACGATAAATGGGCGCTGCATTGAATTTTCAATTTCAATAAACGACACAAATACTCGGCTCGGAAACGTATGCAAAAGGCAACATAAATAAACAAGCTTTATTAGCCAATAACTTAACTGGATTAACTACTAATCTAAATTGGTTGTTGGTCCTAATCTAAGTTAGTAGGCCGTTTATAGCACATTCGATACACATGGACGAATCTTAGTCTAGTACCAACGCGACGTTTAAAGCTTATGAATATGTTGTGTCCACCATTTTTTTTTTGTATGTGGTAAATAGGTTAGATCTAATGAAATAAGGCAAACAAAATGATTGTCTATTGAGTGTCTTGCCGGAGTCTTCTCCGTAAGTTTGGCATTCCGAACTGGTGGTAGATCTTATAATTACTAATGTGATGATTTTTGGAGAATACTAAGGTCTCAAATCCGTTGACCCGTGATCATGGCGCTTGCTACAGTGACAAAATATCGGGAGCTCGTTAATGTAAACAACATATTATATATTTATACGGCTAGAACAAATCCACGCCTTAAACTAAATTCAATTGCTAACCTTCGTCAATCTAACGCAGGTTCCACGGCAAACGTCAACATCTAAGCTTAACAAGCACGCTTCTCCAGGTCTCTATGCATCTTCTGTTCGTCAGAGATCGGATTACGACGGCAAATCAAAGCGACCGCGGGATGCTACATCCGCGTCGGACTCAGCCGCCTGCAATCTGTAACTGCACTACGGTGCATAAGCCTGCAATGCAATCGTGCGTCGTGTGGGCACGGCTGTATGGCGGAGTGGGAGCGTGTACACCGCCTAATCTTCAATTTCACAACAGATTTGGTGCTCTGTGTGATCATATGGGTAACAGGGGTCTAAGGTTACAAATACAAAGAGATTTCTTGGGTATCACACGTTACACATAGATGTTATATATTCAATACCGTCCGATTTGTGTTGCCACGTAGGTTAAGTCAATGCGTCCTGGCAAATGCGTAAACACAAATGCTATTATAATGCAATAACATAAATTGATGTTTGACGTATATGTATTCCTTTCTATTATAACACCTAATTTTGGACCTCATTGTGGATTTTACTACCGCTTATCATCAGGTGGAGTGAGATCATCTTGTAAGACTATTACAAAAAAGTAATATAAAGTTTAATTGAGCTCTATGGTTAGAAAATTAATTCACGTCCTTGGTTTGAACAAAGGCCATAAAAACGGGTAACGAAATAGTTAACGTTATCTAAGTGAAGCAATTATACCATAACTCATACCCAGCTTAACCCTACTACGAGAATAATGTGCAAAACAAATTATATATCCGAACTCTCCCCCCCCCCACGATGACGAGTGGTAGTTTAATGGCCGCCGTTGTTCCCGCGTTGCGCTGTATTTATTGCGCTTATTTATCACTTAGCCGTAATGATGCCGCACTGGACTACGACCGATGGCCGCCGAGATTTAATACCGCACAAGTGCCCCAAGTATATTAAGCCTTTTAACCTTTGGCAGTTTGTAGCAGGTTGATTTACTGAGAAATTATACGGATGTTGAGTTATGGAGGAAGGGCGTACAGTTGTATGTGTGCGGGATTAAATGGGATGTCAGGGTTTAAGTTTTCAGATATACTTGTAAATAGTTATGAATCTTCATAATGACAAAACATATAAATACTTTAGTAGCTAAAGTAGCCCCTTAAGTAGCTAAACTTAATTTTGAGTGTAAAATTACTAAGTTGGTGATTGCCATTATAATATTTGTTATGTATATTGTATCTAGGCAACGAGATCGGACTCGCCAAAAAAGCGACTGGTCAGTACATTTCATTGAGCTCACAAGCTAGCCTCTTAGTTTTATTTTTTAATTAATATAAAAGCTTTTATCAGAGGATGAAACCATAATTAACCGTCTCTGTTGTCATTTCTCTGTGATTATAGCAGTAAATTAGGTTTACGTCCACCGGCCGGCGGGTTCATGAGTCTCATGCATAATGCATAGCATGTGCATGGCATATGCACGGCTATGCACGGCGTATGCTTGTGCCGCGTGCGTGCAAGACGCAGATTGCGCCGGACGCAGCCATAACCGTAATAACTAACTAATAATCACCATGGACTTAGCATCTCAAGCTGTGAGATAGTGTTGTGATTGTCCGATGAAGCTTTGGTGAGCTTATTATACGTGAAAGTATTATATTTTATAAAATTAAGCCACACTTTAAGTTCGTTGGCAATTGAAATGTGATTGAAAGTTGGAAACAATGTGTAAGCGTCAAGACGAAAATATATCGATAATTTGGAAAGTGCTTTTGTATAGTTTAACTTGTGCTTTCAATTTACACTTTTTTGTTTAGTAAAAGTGCGATAACTGCTTTTTTAAATGATATTAGAAAGTTTAAAAAATTTATTGTGTAGGTTTTTATTGTCATATCTTTACTGTAAGGAGAGTCAAAAGACCTTTGCTTAAAAATAGCGGCAGTGTGGGCGTAAAACTAATATTTCATTCAACCTTTATCGGATTCAATATAATTTCGGCAAATTGGGTAGAAGGAACAATACCAGCCCACTAGGGTATTATAGATGTATTGTTGTCTATTCACAAGTTATTTTCAGACTCTACGACAATAATTATAAAGCACAAATATGTAAATAAATTATTAAATATCTGGGACATTTCCTCACATGGTCACCTAACCCCAAACTAAGCAAAGCTTGTACTAATAATAGATATTTATAAATATAAACTTAGATACATAATCACATCCAGACACGGAATAGACACCGATGTTCATCACACAAATATTTGTCCCGAGTGGGAATCGAACCACCGACTCATAGAACCGCCAGCATCTAGTCACTAACCACTGTTCCACCGAGTCAGTCATCACACTCACATAACGAATTTCGAATTTGATAGACACAGTGGTACGTTTCGGGATATCAACTGGTGACATCTCGAATGGCAAGCAACGACCTTAACCACTCGGCCATCGATGCTTTTTAACCGATAATACAGTAAAACCCGCTTAAGACGATTTCTCAGGGACCCTATCAAAAACGCGTCTTAAGCGAGAAAGCGTATTAAGCGGGATAGGGAAAATAACACGAACGTATATATAATTAAGTATTATTTTAAAATTTCGGTATAATAGTCATTAAATTGTACGTATAAATTACATTCACATTATATAATTTTAAACTGTCATGGTTACACACATTAGAAAACTGAAACTGTCCGGGATATTTACCATGTTGTTTTGTTTTAATGAGCTCCCGATATTTCGGCACTGTTGCAAGCGCCATGATCACGGGTGAACTGTAGGACTGCGAGAATGACAGTAGGTCTAAGGGCAGACATATCGGTCTACCCTCTTTCTCAGTCCTTTATTACGCACGACACCATTACCATCGTTCACATTATTGTCACTACATTCACATTGGTTGATAAATCAGTCATACCTAAGCCCAAATTAGTGGACTTCCCTCAGTTGAAAGGCATTCGGGGACTCCTTCCCATACATAACACCTCAGTCATTAAACCCTATGGCATGCGTTACAGAAAGTTTCTACGACGCGGGCCCTGTTTCCTTATTATTCAATATACTCTATGCTGTTGCATGCGTTTCAAAAATAAAAATGAGCTTTTAGAGCGCTCGATCTGTCGATTTTGAGCGTATTAAACGGGATGATAATCGTATTAAGCGTTAAGAAATGTATGAAAATATATCCTAAGTTGCTGGGACCGGCGTAAAGTGGCGTATTATGCGGGAAATCGTATTAAGCGTGATCGTCTTAAACGGGTTCTACTGTATATCCATCCATATTTCACGATTTTACTGCATTTCCGTTAGTGTAACCGGCATTAAATATTCACGTAGTGTGGTGTCACTCGGGTGTTGGCTGGCGTGTCGTGGGCGCCGCCCAATCCGTTGGGCGGCGGAGTCACGTGACGCGATAGTGCAGCTCACATCCGATAAGGCTGGGCGGGTGTCATGTCGCGTTTAGATTGTGTGTTAAGCTGCAGTGGCTAGATAATGGTTAAGGGGTAAGTGCCTTTTTCGATAGGTGCAAATAATGGTTGATTTGTTTTTAGATACTGTTTAAATTACTCATAAACCTTGATGTGTGGTCAATATGGTTTATTGTGCCTGTCGACCTCAAGTGGATCTCACTACCGCTTACCATCAGGTGGAGTGAGGTTATCTTATAAGCCTATTATAAAAAGTAAATGTTGGAAATGTCCCAGATTTTTATTTAAATTTTTTTTTTTTTAATTATAAGCTAACAAGATGACCTCACTCCACCTGATGGAAAGCGGTAGTGAGATCCAAATATGAGGTCGACAGGCACAATAGACCATATTGAGCCTGTCGCACTCACCCTGAAAGCCCGCTTAAAGAGGAGACCACTGCCGCGGCAACAACGAGACAAGGCGTGGAGTCTCGTCTTAAATGTCCCAGGTGTATTGAAAACTTAAGAATTAACAGTAAATCACCATTGTTTTGGACAATATCCATTCAAGTTTAAGTGACAAAAATGTACAGTAGACGTCCTTAGATAAATTGAAACAGAATTACGGCGATAAACAAACTGGTTGAAAACAGAAACACATTACGAATTAATATCATCATGAGAAAGGTAAAGAACGTCCACGCCGGACATTAGGCTTGTCCCCTCAAAGACCCTCACAGACGCGATGACAACATAAGCCTCCCCTGTACCCTAATTCGCCCACGGATTAAGTTCTCACCTATAATCATTCAAAACAATACATTTAACTCATATTTAGCAATCAAAAATAAACAACGTAAATTGAGAGACGTAATTAGGAGTTTCAAGACGAAAATAGAAACCAGTGGTGACAGCAAGTAATAATACGAAAATCTAATTAGGTCACAATACTTGCAATAGGAATCAAGTACTAGTAACTGTAGGTCTTTGATAATATCTATATTCGAGAACCTCCGACTGAGTTCTAGAGTTACCTTTTATATTTTTTTTTCTTTCATATGTAAATTTACGATATATTCGCTTGTAATAAATAATGTAGAGCACCAAGAGGGCTGAAGCACTGTATTCTGAAATACACAACTTGTCCTAGTTCGGCAACAGATGCTAAAAAATAAATAAAAATTGTGAAATTTAGCCAGTGTCAGTGATGTTTTTATTTTGTTATTGTAAAATGTGGTTTCAGTATTATTTACTATATTTATATATTTGTAACACATGTATTTTCAATATATCTGGGACATTTCCACGCACGGTCATCTGACCCCAAACTAAGCAAAGCTTGTACTATGGGCGCCAGAGACTGATAAACATACATATATATTTTATGAATACATAATCACACCCAGACACGGAACAAACACCGATGTTCATCACACAAATATTTGTCCCGAGTGGGAATCGAACCCACGACTCTCGGAACAGCCAGCCAGGGTCACTAACCACTGTTCCACCGAGCTAGTCTACACAGAGCTAGTCCGAGAGTATATTTAGCTTCTTTCTCGATAGTGTGTACTAAAAGCTCTCGGATTCTTCTACCATTGCGGTGGGCGACAAAATCTCATATGCCGTATAAGAGACAAATTCGTGTGAACGTGCTCCCGCACTATTCCGCCGTTGCCGCTAACAGCCGCGGTAACTGTTACTGTTAATTAAATAATAATAGTGAAATAGTTTCCGCTAGTGTTCAGTTCACTGGAGCTTGCTAATTCCGGCGAGAACAGTGACTCGGATTGTTTGATTTTGTTCAACGGTTTTGTTAGACTACAAAAAGAGGTTAGAGACTTAAGAGTAAGCGGTTATAAAATTATGTTATCGTCTGATTGGGCTCATTATATGTAAAACTTTGACTATAAATACAAAGAAGGATACCTAAATACAGTATTGTCTATTATTTGCGTGAATACTACAAATTTGGAATAAAGCGTGTGGTCACGAGCGCTGTAAAGAGCTCGAAACTTCGGGTCTCTAAATCATATGTTTAGAAATAACAATACACACGAATATAATCCGTAAAATTAGGGTACCTATTATATCAAACGTTTCATATAACAATATACCCAATATAATATACCTACGCGCTTCGGATATCATGTTTCTGAACATGAGCACAGATAGTAAGCGTGATTGTATGCAATCCAGCATAAAATCTGAAAGGTCGACATCAAACTACACATAAATGTAACGAGTATTTTATGAGAGAATACAGAAATCCACTTACATTTCATATTTATTTTACAATAACATAATTTGTAGTATAGGATATGTGTGTAGTAAATTTTATGTGTGTTTTAGTAAACCAATATCAATAGTGCGATGAAAAGTGGTAAAAAATCCGTATTAATTTCATTTAGTGGTTGTTGATAAAATAGAGTGAGTTGGTTTACGCGGCATAATATAGGGTTTGTAATGCAAAGGTTTAATTGTTGCTATCAATATAAAAAAAAACTTCAACAAATCACTTTAAGAGCATAAAATTGTTAAAACTTAAATAAATATTGAAATAACTCACAGAAGAGCTAGAAAAGGTAATGCAAAACAGCAATGTGTGATTGCAACTCATACCTTGACTAGTGGTACAAACGCCCCCCACCATTCCATTCCATTGTGCCGACTAAACCCCTGTACACGTAATTAAAATATCTCGAACGCTCGCATTAATTCGGCTAAAACAATGGAGGCAAATAAGGAATTATGTATAACGGTGGAACCGCTACGAATCCGCTGAGAGGAATCCGCGCTCATTTGCGTTAGGGCTGCTTCGGTACAATGAAGTTAGATTTGCTTCGTTGTGATGGTTCTACTCGAATCTAAATGAAGGAGACACTTATTAGCTTTAATGAAGTCAAGTCTGCTGTAAACATTACTTTTGTGAGTGTATTAAGTACTGTGGGATGTTAATTGTTCTTCTTTGTATGCCATCACTATTGTACAACGATGATATTAGTGAGTATGTTAATTAAGCATAAAAGAGTAGAAAACGTCGCCTCAAATGTTGATACTGTAAAGAAAATAAAGTATTTGAGTTCAAAATTTACCTAAGTTTTCATTAATACCAAAATGTAACTTATTAACGGGTTATTTTTTTACTAAACGATCTCGGTCATAAGATTCTCTACCGCCCGGCGCAAAACTGCCGACGATAACACGAAACGACCATTATATAAAATATGAATTGCACTACGCCCTGACGGATGGACTGCAAACGCAGTAAAAATGGTGTTACGGCGAAACGAAACACGGATTATGAATGCATAATGGAGCCGGCTCCATAACGGCATTACGGGACACAACGACAGATAGCTTTATTACGTGAACGCGAATCATATTGCGAAACCGCATGAAGATATGTTTTGATTGGTTTAATTTGTACGTTGTGTTGTTTGCATTCGTTAATAGCATCGGTGACAACAGAGATGATTGGATGTCATCATTTAGCCGAAAAAGTTCACCGTTTTGCATAAGCCGGGCGGCATTTGTCAAAGATTTCTACCATTTTGTCCAGGGGCATTAGACAGGGCCTATTGCACTGCATCTTTTGGTAGCCAGTTGGTACTCCAGAATCTTTTACACACAGTCATCATCTTAAATCAGGCTAAAGACCTCATAAAAATATACATATCGCATACATTGTCCTGATCCGAAATATGTAGCGAAGGACCAGTGTTATCCTATCATAATCTACATTTATTCTTTCCATAAGTATAAACGAAAGGATAAGGAAATTATATATTTTTTTTTGTAATGGGCTAACAAGATGATCTCACTCCACCTGATGGTAAGCGGTAGTAAGATCCACATATGAGGTCAACAGGCACAATAGACTATATTGAGCCTGTCGCACTCACCCTGTAGGCCGTTTCGCGCCCCGCCTGAAGAGCCCGAGATCATAGGAGGGAAGGAAAACATGACCTGTAAGGGCATTTCATGCCTTAATGACACGTGGCAGAAAAGAGGAACTAAAACTCTTAGTCCGAGCCACCAGCGCATGCATTGTAACTATATGGATGATAACCTAAATGTTCTTGTTAGTAATACAACACATCAGTCAGGGGATACCAGTCACAACTATCTGTCCGGTGGTTGGTGAACGGTATACGGGTAAGCGACCCCGGCTCCTCGAGCTACTATCGACTCAGTCTAAATCATCCGAGGCGATAGTATCCTTCCTCCCCTTCTTCTTTTCTTCCCCCGTCATATATCCTTGCTACTCGTGGGAACGCAATGACCTTGTTAAAACAATGCACAACGCAGAATGGCGGCGACGTGGTCCACAACCCGTCACGTCACGTTTCCTACAGAGGTGAAAAGTGGATCGTTGGAAGTGATCTCTGCCTACCCCTCTGGGGAAAAGGCGTGATTTTTTGTATGTATGTTTGTATGTATGTAGTAATACAATACAGCTTCGACACTTTGATGAAGCATCAAGACTGCTTCAATCTGCGTCCAATCCAACAAGGTACCTATGGCTGGTCGGAGCGCGGTAATCCGCAGCGCGGGCCGCAATCCGCTTGCGTCAGCGCCGGCAGGCAACATTGTGAGGCCTCTTGTATTCCATGTTTTTAGGGATCCGTACTTAAAGGGAACGGAATTTGGACCCTATTCTTCTTCTTCTTATCGTATGGTTGATGAACAACCTGGTGTCAGAGTTTTTAAGCCGCCCGTAGGCCTCTGACATGGCTTCACACACCGTCGAAAAATTTCTCATGTGTGCTGGTTTCCTCACGATGTTTTCCTTCACCGTTAAAGCGTCGAATGATGGTACATATTAATTTAAAATTTGAAAAACACATTGGTACCTGGCGGGGTTTGAACTGGCGTCCTCTCGCACGGCAAGCAACGACCTTAACCACTCGGCCATCGACGCTTTTATAAAGACCTGAAGAAGATTTGGACCCTATTGTAAAGACTGGTAGATCCGTCCGTTTGTGATTAGGCTATTATGAATGGTGATATCTAGACAGTGTAATTTTTCACATGTGATGCATTTCTATTGCCTCTACAACACGTGTGTTACACAGGCATCCCTGGTGATAATTGTGTATACAGGGCTGTATTATATAGGGTGTTAAAATACCAGTGCTGATGCAGTCTATGTGGTTGCTGAGGTAGAATTTCTTGGTCATATTAAGAGTGTATTTTTCTTTCTTTATTCATCTAAGTGCTGCGCTGCCAGCATTTTTCGCTGTATTCTCATGTTGTAATAAATTGGTTATTTCAAGCACTGTTCAGGTCACACAAAGAAGGACTTTTGACCATTTATGATGCGAGGACGCTGTGAAATTGATAAATTGTGAGTTGCCCAGAAGTGTTTTAGATTAATTGTACAAGGATGCATTTTTGACTCTTGTTAACACACAAAATATTCCTCAGTTTTTAAAATAAAAAAAATATTACACAACGTCACATTCATTGATTTGACCCCATGGAAAGTAGCTAAAGCACTTGTGTTACGGATAACACAATCAACAGTGGATACACAAATAAACTTTAATATATTCATAACACGCCCAGACACAGAACAAACACCGATGTTCGATGTTCGTCACCCAAATATTTGTCCCGGGTGGGAATTGAACCCACGACTCTTGGAACTTGGAACCGTAGGTAGTCAACCTGGGTCACTATCCAATGTTCCACCGAGCCACTCAAAGTTTTTAGTTGTTGATATTTCGTTTTGACTATCCCAAGCTAGCTAATAACGAACTAACAGCAAATGTTGATGACTTTAATCGTCACAATCCAATTTCCACAATAGCCATGTAAACCGGCGCCCAATTAATGCAACCATGTTGTTTTTGCTGACCTTTGGTGACCAGTAAAGCGGCCATTTTGTGTCAACACGTGGCCTTTAGCCGACTGCATCCAATAAGCGTAATGTAATAATGTTACAAGCGGAATGGTAACGGATCGACGCCGACCGCTGAACTCGCAGCAATTGGAATGGCTGCGTTTGTTCCTATGAAAATATTAATATTAACATTACTGACCTGTATAACGTGAGATCTGTTGCCTTTTAAAACGTTTGTTATCCATTTCATCAACGTCCATTTTAATTTCAAACGAAAAGCGTAGATTTTGAGAATTTTTACCACGTAGGTAATATTTGGAAATGTTGGTTATATGTTTAGAATTGCACAGATTTAGTAAACCAAATTTGAAGACACATTCTTTAATTAAAGCAGAAACATAATAATAACTAAAATTAGTCTTTATGGGTCTACACGCGATATTAGGAGCAAATTACATAGCTACTTACTGCCCGACGTTTCGACTGGGTTACACCAATCGTGGTCGCGAGCGAACTGGCGCCGCCCGTCTTCGTCTGCCACAGCGGTTGTGAATTTCTTGATCCACCCCCGAACCAACACTAATGTCATTTGTAAAGCTACCACATTTGTCCGACACACAACAATCACCGTGTCTGGGTGTGAATATATCAGTCTCTGACGCTCATAGTACAAGCTCTACCTTAGTTTGGGTTCAGATGACCGTGTGTGGAAATGTCGCATAATATATTTATTTATTTAAAATGTAAAGATAAAAACCGCTATATCCTCGTAGACATTCTCAGTTGATCTTTAGAAGATTTTCGTTCGATTCCAACCCTCTCTTGGCCGGGGTTCCCACAGCCCCAAAGCTAGAGGTCGGGTTTAAAGCGCCCGTTTTATTGCCCTCGTGTCGCTCGACCGATTGATTCGGCTCAATATTTGATGAGCGCTCGGGTCAAACGCGGCGACACCTCCGTGGCTGTTGGTTACACTTACAACTTTTTGTTTGAGGGGAGTTTGGTCGTCACCTGTGAAGGGTTCGAGTTACACGTTATTTTAATGCTTTGTCGCTTATAGCTTTGAGTATTTTTTTGTAAGTAGCACGAACTGTAGGAACTTAATATGGATGTTATTTTGACAGCCTTACACTAGGCTTTATGTCTGAAAGATAATTATGCTTGGTTGCAATCTATTTCATTAAAGTTCAGGGCAAAGGTAAATGTATCGCTTTGCACGAATGACATAGTAAAACCGCGGAAAAATCACGATTTCTCGGCACGATCACGGGATCCCGGGAAAACGTGACTTTAAAAAAAAATGGTGCGGAACCCACCGTGCGTGAATCTGACTCTCATTTAGCCGAGTTTTAATTTTTAATTTATCTTATTTGGTATTAATGTCAAATGCTTTACTCATTTTGTTTATTTAAAGAAAATATTGTCGTGCTACTTAGCAAATAATTCTTATAAATTTTTGTTTCCCAATATTACATTACGAACATGTATGACATGCGGATTTACGTCAGAACACATTCACACAACTGTGACGTCAGAACGGAAGTGAACGAACCCGCGAAGCCTCCTCCAATCAGCGAATCAATCGCGCGGCGAACCGGCAGAGTAGTGAGTGAACGACGTTTGTTGTAACACCGAAACCGAATGTTCGGTTATGTTTATTATTTCAGCCAAAAACGCAACCAAATCTGGGGGCTTAGACAAAGTACCAATATCAAAATGAAACGTAAATAAACGAATAAAATGTATAGGATTGACATTAGTGTGACCACGTGATTTTTCGCGTGTTAAGTCCATCCCATACATTTTATTCTTTTTTTTACGTTTTCAAATGTTTACATTTTAGTAAGAGAACGCTGTTCAAATATAATGTTTTAAACTGTCATGGTTACACACATTAGAAAACTGAAAGTGCCATGCCATGCGCATGCAAGCGCCATGATCACGGGTGAACTGACAGTCAGTTCACCCGTGATCATGGCGCTTGCAACAGTGCCGAAATATCGGGAGCTCATTAAAACAAAACAACATGGTAAATATCCCGGACACTTTCAGTTTTCTAAATATAATGTTTATGAAAACGTTTAACTGAATTATTATAATGTTCCATGTTTTTTCAACAGTGGCATGGCAACAAGTTTAAATTGCTATGCCCTCAAAAGTTAACATGAGTCACTTCACTGAGACAGTTATTCAACAGCTAACGAGCGATGCCCTCAAAAATGTGCATGTGCCATTTTCAGCTGAATATTCGACGTTCGTCAGGCGCGAACCGAAAGACTGTTGTTCGGTGCATCCAAACTGAGTGAGTTATTGGGCATTTCTTTTGCCGTAACCGAATTGGTAACCGAAACGTTCAACACTAGCGGGTAGTAATTTATCGGTGATTACGGCGGACGGCGCAGAGCTACGACTTGTCCACGATTGTGACTGATTGTGCACGATCAGTGGATAGATTAAACGCGGCACGAAAAATAGGGGATGTTCGGCTGGAATCGTGGCGAATGTAGTAATAGCATTTTTTAAGCATGCTTCAGAAATGTTCGGTCAAGTACGGGACTGGCTAGATAGTGCATTTGGTGATGCTCAAAACAAATCAAACCCTGCCTCTTGCCATCAAGAGGCAGGGTTCATTGAGCTTATGTAAATAAGTTTTTTTTTTCCTTACTGACTCACGATGATGGCTTGGAGTAGCCTTGTGTCATCATCACCGGACTTGCGGGGGAGCGGATGGCTCTCACCCATAATCTAATTAAATAAATAAATAAATATCTGGGACATTCCCACACACGGTCACCTGACCCCAAACTAAGCAGAGCTTGTACTATGGACGTCAGAGACTGATATACATACATATATATTTATAAATACATACTTAAATACATAATCACACCCAGACACAGAACAAACACCGATGTTCATCACACAAATATTTGTCCCGAGTGGGAATCGAACCCACGACTCTTGGAACCGCCAGCCAGGGTCACTAACCACTGTTCCACCGAGCCAGTCAATTATTGACTGTTGTTTCTATTATGTTTTTTTTATGGTAAGTACACAGAAATGGCGAGGTAGCATATTGCGTATTGGAAATCATCTCGTCGTGCTACCATTTTTTAAAACAGTAACTACTTTTCAAACTTACATCGTGATTTCATCGATCATAAACATCATGAATCACATAGAAAAAACGACGTCCAATTTGTAGAAATAAACGTGCCGTATAAATCGCGCTTGACAACTGATTAAGGCCGCGAGTTCGCGGAATGTGTTATTAAATATTAAGCCGAATCAATCGCTCACGTTGCCAGCGCGACCGGCGGCGCCGACTCCTACGGCGCGACGGTGTGTCACAGCGAAATGTATCTCAAGGAAAATAGGACGATCAAATTATGAAATAGAGGCTAATTGAGATTGTAGATGTACCGTAAACATAACTTCTTAACTTTTCTTATCTTAGTTTGAAATTTGAAAAACATTTGCATTCATGACCCCGCCTGAAAGGGGACTTGAACCACCAGTCTTTAGATATCGCGTCTGCTGCTCTAGCTACTGAGCTACCCAGGTGTTTGCTTATTTTGTAGCGGATAGACGGTTCACTTACTTCTGTATTTTTGTGTACTCTGCAATATTGTAATAATGTCTCAAGGTCTGTAGATCCATATTATATTGGCTTCGGTTAAGCAGTTACAAGAAGTCTATGGCTAATGAATGACATTCATATACGAGTAGATGTTTTATGTGTGTGAAATTAGAACTTAGTTAAATCATTAAATTTAATGAACAGAAAAAGAAAACAATTAAATTTTATTACTTTCATACCAAACCAAAGTTAATATTAGTATTGTACTCTCTCTCATTTGCGCGAACACAACATTCGTCACAGGCTAACATAGACCGAAACTTAGGGTCTCTATAAAATATATTTGGATTTAAATTACACGCGAATTTGATCCGTGAAAAATGTTTTCGAATTGTAATTTATTTCGAATATCAGTACTTGTAAAACAATATTTTTATATGTCAACCTTTGTTCTTTCGGAGAAGAATTAATACGAGTATAGAGATATTATAAGAATGTGCGTATAGATTTGAAAAAGCTAATAAGATTTCTTCAGCCGTTATTACATCCCACGCTATGTGACATTAGTGACAAGGTGATCTATAATTTCATAGATTTGATGAGATAATATGATCTTACGAATTCTAGAAAAATCAGTTTAGAATATTCCTCTTAAAGGTTATCCTAGTGAAGTATTTGGCATTTCTAGCAAATAATATTTTTCTAGCATTTTCATTTATATTATCATAATTTGACGTTTTATGAAATGATGAACCTAATTATTTACGATATTTTGTTTTGAAACTCACGTCCGCTCCTATACTTGATTGGTCAGAAATTATTTCAGTATAATATTATAATATGTAACCTTAGGTTTTCGATTAAATACTTTGAAAACGAGGATAATATTAGCTGAGTTACGTGTGTAAATTTCTGGACAATTGCTTGCTAAAAATGGCGCTGTACATTGACGGCAAATACTAAAAAACCCTATATAATATTTTTTTATACAATAATATAATATCTTATTAGGTTCCGAATACTAACGTCCCCTTATGAAATAGAGACATTGTCTCGGTCTCTGTTGAACTATAACAATAATATCGAATTAGTAGTAGAGCTGTTATGAATATTGATGAAGACAATAATTTGGTTAATTTATTCTATTCTACCTCTAGACTAATTTGAAGCGACTACAAATTACAAAGGAGACTTAGGGAGAACCAGGCTTCAGGTTTACCTTTCAGTGTCTCTAATCATAACGCCTCGGAATTGGAAGCGAATTGGGAAAGGATCCTGTCTCTTTTTAAAGGATTTTCCGAATCTAAACGTCAGAAATACGTTATGAATAATTATGGATAGGTTTCAGGTATAGGAGTTAACTGCATTTTATTTTGGCGCTTAGAAAATTGGAGTCATAAGCATCTTATTTTAACTACATAAAATCCTTTACTTCTTATATAGTTGTGATTACGGAACATTAAAAAATATCGTTGTTCTTACCTTATTCATTTCGAACAAGCCGAAAATATTTTCTCAAAAAATATATTTTTGATAAATCATGCGAAAAATATTCAAGCTTTATTAACTTTCCCCTTCGAACCAACCTCCTATCCAAGTGGGAACTCCTTTTTGTGTTGAAAAACCATTTCCACATTCCTATTGAATGCGAATAACAGTAACATTGTGATCGCTGCGAAGTGTCGAGGAAATCTTTAAATGACTGATGACACGGCGCTCTCCGCTGCGTCAGCGCAATAAGCACCCTAACACGTTGATTTACGATCCATTTTGCTCCAACATCTGCCGAGTCTGGAGGATAGCTGGAAGTCGCGAGTGACTTCCGTCGCAAATTGTCGACGTTTTTATTTCACTCCCCTAGTGTTAGGAATTCGAGGCATTTTGGAATTAGTGCAACGGAAGATAATTTATTATTTTATTTTAGAAAAATACTGGCTGCTACTGTGTCATGGCGTTAACGGAATTTTGTTGATTCTAAGCTTATTTTGTATTTGTATTGGTTTCTAACTTTTAAAGCCTGGCTGACTGGCTCGATGGAACAGTGGTAGGTTCATAACCTACGGTTTCAAGAGTCGTGGGTTCGATTCCCACTCGGGACAAATATTTGTGAGACGAACATCGGTGTTTGTTCCGTGTCTGTGTGTATTATTATAATATATATATTTAAGTTTATTTGTGTATCCACTGTTGATCCTGATTTCCGTAACACAAGTGCTTAAGCTACTTACCACGGGATCAGATCAATGTATGTGATGTTGTGTAATATTTATATAAAAAAAAGCCTGCTTGACATTTTAAAGCTTCTTGGTCTCGCTGCTAGGCAAAGAGCTCATAGACTAACAAATTAATAAAATCATTTCAATTACCTCTTTCATTTGATTAATCGTACATCATAGCCTTCATAAACATGCGAATTCATCGGCATTCTAATGTTTTTGCTCATATCCTAATAAAACGCCCTAAATAATGACTTTTATCGGTCATTTATATGTAAATATGGCGTTGCGCTTCCAATTAGGGTAATTGTTGTAATTTCCAACACAATAATGTAATATTTTTTAAATTTTATCATGCAATAAATGACTAAAGACTAAAGCCAATAGTATTGTAAAGTCATATAGTATATTGTATGGTTAAGTGCTATTTACGTACTTAATCTGTTATATTAGCGTCACTCAAAGGTTCTTCACTTCAAATGCTGGTGTATTTCCGTTGCCGCTAAAATAACAAATACTAAAATAAAAAAAATATAAAATTAAGGGTGTTTTTATACATAATTGGTACCTACGGAACCCTTCGTGCGCGAGTCCGACTTGCACTTAAAGAAAGAAAAAAAATCTTTCTTTCTTTATTGTAGTCTTAGATTCCCAGCGCACGCGTCACCCCATGAGACAATTTCCTGTGCTCCCTCGTCTAATTGTCAGCAGACTCCGGTAACGCGTTCAACAAACAATTGGAACCCTCAGCTGAAATACTTTTCGACTCGATCACGCCTCGAGATACAGAAAAATACTTCGCTACGACAGTGGTTCTAAAAATAATCTTAAAATCTGTATTGCTATACAAGTAAAAAGCCTTATCTCGAAAAATGTCTTTATACAAATGTGTACCAGAATTGGAAAACTGAAAATGTCCGGGATATTTACCATGTTGTTTTGTTTTAATGAGCTGCCGGTATTTCGGCACTGTTCACGGGTGAATTGAAATATCAGGGTCATCAGCCCATATACGTCCCCGTGGCTGGGGCACGGGCCTACCGTAAACTAGGGCGATAAGGCCTTAGTTAACTGCGCTGGCCAAGTGCGGGTTGGTTGACTACAAAACCTAAGAACTTCTCCGTAGATAATATGCAGTTATCCTCACGATCGGGAGCTCATTAAAACTAAACAACATTTTATATTATGGTGTGCCAGAAGTCTAATATTTTGACTATAAGGAATCAGGGGGAAAAAGGGGTGTCAAAGCTTTAATAATCTCTCCGTGCTCGCTGGCGCTTTATATTTCGGTTTCGGGTTCAAATCCTATCTAAGACATTTATTGTGATTGATATTTTTGTTTATTTCGTGTCTCGATTTGTATTGTACGATAAATGTAAATTTTCTACTTATGTATATTTTTGTAATATCTCTGTGGTCTCTGATATTCGATATCCGATATATCGATCTGATGTAATTTAATCATAGCTTATAATCAGAGCTATCAAAGTATGTGTTGTGATATTGAGCCATAGATATAATACAATTCAAGTTCAACTTAAATCGTCTCCAATATTCCAAATAATTAAGAGTATCATTCGCACAGTTCATTGTGCTGAGTACTCTTATACAAAAAGCCTCATCTGTATTTTAGTATCTATGTCATAGTGTTAAGATTCATAGTCCGATAGCAGGTCCCAGGTAATAAAACCTATCTGATCCGGTGCTCGTTAGCCTCCCGTTATTTTATTCACGGAGCATCGCCTTAGGAAGCAAATAAACAATGCTTCCGACTCAGAACGTAACTCAACTCGCAAAGATAGTATTTTACTTCCGCTTACTCGTACTTTAAAGTGTTGTTGTAGAGTATGAAATGACTGAATGGTTGTACACTTAAATAGTTCTTTTGAAAAGTTCGTAAAAATGTTTATATTTTATAGGGTAACCATTCCGCAAGTTTGTTTTTAGGTGTAAATGTTATGTTTGAAAGGAAAATATTCATTGGATCAAGATGTATTACAGCGTCAATGAATAAAATGTTAAATAGTAGGCACATTACTTTAATAATTATTATAAATCAAATCGTTTTATCCTAAGTTTTGATATTAATAACACAACAATATGCCAATACTTTTGATAATTCACTATCGATATTCTAACAAATCGTTTAGACGATAGTAAAACTATCAGGTACCACTCAGCACTAGTATCAGCAGCTAATAGCGGGTTCTAAACCAATTACAGAGCAATCAATCAATTACTGTAAAAAAATACTCAAGTTGAAAATCGCTCCCCCTCCCCCGCCGCACTCATGGCCACAGTGCACATTTCAAGATAAAGGCTTCCATGAATAAACGATGTAAATACAAAACTAGCAACAACTCTGGCGTAGATACGAGTAAATAAGTAAAGATATACCCGCCGGCCTTGGGCAAACAAAATGAATAAACGTTTACGAGTCTGTCCGGCCAGGCCTCGCGATAATAGACCTAGTTTTACGGCGTAGTAAACCCTTGGCCATAGATATATTACCGACTCTAGCCTGGTTCCGTATCGGTGGTGCTGCTATCGATGAGCGATATGATATGTACAACATACTATGTGCTTGAGCTTTACCTTACTAAGATAACAGGTTTGCAGTCATAGGTTTGCGGTCCTGTCCTTATCTGTTCGTGTTAATTCTTTGTACTTCTTTTGTCTGTCATATATGTGTGTTTTTGCTTGAGTTTTGAGTTTTGTCTTTGTTGGACAGTGAACCGGTTAAATGCTTCTGTGGTCTGTAGGTAGTTAGCGCAGCGTAGCGTCCGGGAAAAAATTATGTTTCTTTTTTCCTAACTGACATACGATGATGGCTTGGAGTAGCCTCGTCATTATCATCGGACTTGCGGGAGCGGATGGCTCTCACCCCTAATCCCAAATGTATGTGAGATTTTCTGTTAAGATATTACTCAGTAAGCGCACGTGCCTCGGAAAGCCGGTGGTGGTCCTACGCCTGACCTGTCGTCAGTAAATCGAATTCCCACCAATTTAAATGCTTGTGATTTTATTGCAATAAATGTACTAACTCAGAATAATGCCGAATAATATATTGTTACAGAATCTTTGGTCACTAATATTATTACTTTAACGATAAATCGATTTGCACAATAATCTGTAAACGTTAAACTTTAATTAAAATTTAGTAAACCACTAAGCTAAGCGATATATGCGTGTGAAGTTTCTATTAACCGGATTAGTGTTTATTTAGTCCTAAAGCCTAAAACAATAATGCTTAATTTGTGTTTGCAAAGCCCTATAGCGTTTGCTCGTGTACATAGAACGATACGAAGGTCATAGGACAGAAGAATACGATCGAACCATTGAAGCGTTTTGTTGTGAAACAGAAGCTCGCACAGTGTATGAAGGTACCAGTGAGCTGATTATGGCTAAAGGTCACGATTTGCCTGTAGCGCTACCATGAGCTTAAAAGTAACAGACTCAATATTGCATATGTAAAAAATGTCTGAAAAAACGTACAGCGCCCCTAGCGGTAACGTTAAGAACTAAAATCGGTAGTATGAATTAACTATGCGATAGGTTTTTAATGTATGCAAGTTTTCGATAGCTAACTCATGGTAGCGCTACAGACCAATCTGGAAGTCATTAAACAGACTTAGTTAGTGCCCAGGCTAGTCGCAGCAACAAAAATAGACTCAGATTGGGATTCACTGACGCTATGCCTTTGACTGGCTCGGTGGAACAGTGGTTAGTGACCCACGTTCACTACCTACGGTTCCAAGAGTCATGGGTTCGATTCCCACTCGGGACAAATATTTGTGTGACGAACATCGGTGTTTGTTCCGTGTCTGGGTGTGTTATTAAATATATTTAAGTATATTTGTATATCCACTGTCGTTTCTGATTTCCATAACACAAGTGCTTAAGCTACTTACCACGGGATCAGATCGATGTATGTGATGTTGTGAAATATTCATTTATTTATTTATGCAGCTCAGATCAAATAACCTGCATATGCAGTTTCTTGCCACAGTCCATGTGCCATCTAATGTCCTGTCCCGCTTGTCCGGAAACCTGCTCGCTGAGCCACTTGATGGGTGCCTCAGATAACGCGATTCGTGAATACAGGGACGATTACGTTTGATTTTGCCATCGACTCGATAATAAGAAGAAGTTGTTGATTACTTATAATATTTTTTGGTCTATCTTTTTGAATGGTCCTAATTAATTATCCCTAATCTGATGTTATTATTCATCAATTGTTGTTATAATTGCATAACAGGCCGTAACGTAGTATATCGCACCCCCAGTGCAAAAAAGGCGTAAGTGATATTACGTCAAATCATCGATTTTGACATATTTGAAAAGTACGTTTAAAGATACATATGCTGAATTTTTTTCATATTTTTCTTGTTAAATTTGACGAATTTATACAGAAAAATAGATTTGAGATGTTTTTTTGCATCATTTTTATTCTTAAGGATTAGTAGATTATGTGATATTACGCAAAGAATAAATTAGGAAATATGACGTATTATTCAATATTACGTTAATCCCTAAAATTTTATATAGAAAATAAATAGTAACAAATATTATGATTTTAATGCGTTTGTTTTTTTACATCGCTAATCTTGTATACACGATTACCTTTTTATTCGTTTAATTAACTATGTAAGGAATTTTTTTAAATGCGCTTACTTAACCAAAAATATTAACTTAAAAAATTATAACAGCAGTATGACTGTCTACTTTATATGAACTGAAAATTAATTAGAATAAGAACAATTACGGCTTTATTCCACTCAAAACTTTTCTTTACACTTAAACATAAGACTAAATACTGCGACACGACTGTAAAATAAGAATGATTACTTCTTTCTTCCACAAAAATACTTTAATTGCGCCGAGACGTAAGATTTTATACAGCGGCGCGAGAGTAGGCAAAGGGGAGATAAGTGTGAATATGTCGATGCGGGGGAGGGGCCAGGTGCGTATCCACGCGCTTGCTAGTCAGTGCCCGTTTCTAGGTACAGGTAATAGCTGGGTTTACGCATTTGCGAACGCAAAACAACAACTAATGAGTGCTTTTTCTTCTTATTTTAAAGTAAAGTGACCTTTTTTGTTATTTATCTCTTCATTACCAAGATTTCTAGGCTAGAAATTCGGAACCTTACTCCTCTTTGGTCTGCCAGAATCATATCATTGAAACAGAAAGTTCAGGCATGAAGACTAGTGCAGACTCGGTTAAGTCGAAAATACTACAGGATGTCAAAATAGCTGAGAGTGACACATAAGCATTTGTGGCAAACTATAAGAACAGATCAAATCAAGGCCCCACGAAGCCACTAAGGAGGGACCTCGTTGCTTTAATTACAACAAGCATGGCCATATTGCAGCTGAATATATCAATAAAATATACGAAGAAAAATCAAGAGAGTTCCTGCTACGTAGCTGCTTCTATGGCGTCCATATAAAACTCTGAGTGCTGGTGCTTCCGTGCATATAACAAAACACAAGGTTCTGTTGCAAGATGTTAAGGTGTCACCCATCAAGACAATCAAATTAGCAAATGACAAATCATTATCAGTTCATAGTACTGGTCAGTTGAGTTTGGTGAGCAATGATAAAGGTCAATATAATAAAATACTGTTTTAAAATGTTTTATATGTACCGGGGCTGGCTACAAATTGACTTTCAGACGGTCAGATTAAGTAAGTCAAAATAAGGCTGCTTAATACTAAAAAAAACATGGTTGTTGCAAAGGTAAACTTGGTCAACAATATGTACAGTACTGTACAGGCTGGATGTGAAATGTGAACATGCATACATATCTCATGTTGACAAATAAGACGTATAACCCTGGCATCATCGCATGGGCCATTTGAATTTTCAAGATCTGCAAAAGCTAGTTAATAATACCGAAGGTGCACAGCTTTCAAAGAAAGTTGAGAAGTTAACATGTATAACATGCTTACAAGGAAAACAAATACTTATTACTTACTAATAACACGCTTACCTCTGTAACAAAGTGTAACTAAATCTTCTAAATAACTAGAACTGGTGCATTCTGATATATGAGAATGTAATCCAATGGAAACGAGTTCGAGAATATTTTATGACATGAAAGTGTTTGTGTACTTTTTACATAGAAAACCTGATGCCCTTGAAAAATTCAAAGATTCAAGAACCAGGTGGAGAAACAACTGGAATGTGCTATAAAGTGTCAGGGCCATTATCAGAGCGACTGATAATGGCCCTGAATATGTCAACTCAATCTTTTTGGAATTCATCAAACCTCCACGCCATACACCCAAAGAGCAAAAGGAGTTGCCGAACGTATGAACAGAACGCTAATAGAAAAAGCAAAGTGTTTGTTATTAACGCCAAGTTAAGTATCTAAGCAATACTGGGCAGAATTTGCACATACTGCTTAACTTATCAACAGAACTCCGACTCGATCCATCAAAATATATGACACCAGAAGAGTTATGGTCTGGCAAGAAACCAAATTTGAATCATCTGAATATATTCGGATGCCAATCTAAGATCCATCTCCCTAAAGAAAGAAGAAGAAATTAGGATCCAAAATCTCATAAAGCAATTTTATTGGCTATTGCGACCATACAAAAATTAGTATATAGATTTGTCGTTCCTGGCTCCAAAACAATGATAAAAAGTAGAGATGCGGTATTTCTCGAATCAACAGTTGAAAGAAATCATGGTCGGGTGGAATTAATACAAGGTAGCTCAATGTGTGACTCATCATCCGCACCAAATGATAGGCAAACATCTGAGAGCTCCGATTTGAATGATACATTAAAATCCACAGTCCACAATACTATTACTCAGATCAGGAAATAAGTTCAGGTAGTGAATACTCACCTAATGTAAAAATTATAACCCCGTGTCTCTCAAACATAACGCTAAGACTATGGAATAAAGAAATTAAAAGAGAATCAAGAAAATAGTTGTGCTGCAGTGACGATATCGTAGTACCACTAAACTACACTGAAACAGTTACATCAGCTGAATCAGTGAAATAGAAAGAATCAATAGAAAAATAACTGAAATTACATCACCAGAATGAAACACGGATATTGGTTGAAAAGCCTCCGGATACAAGACCAATTGAATGTAAGTGGGTTTTTAGAATCAAGGATAAACCAACTGGTCTCCGTTATAAAGCCAGACAGTGTGCAAAGGGCTATGCACAAAAAGAAGGCATAGATTATGATGAGACTTTCTCACTTACATTCGTAATTTATTATCTATTGCAGCTCATGAAAAAGTAGAAGTTGTTTAATTTAATGTAACCACCGCTTTCCTTAATGGAGAATTAATGTATCAAAATTCAATTCAATTACTAATAAATTTGGTTTTAAGAGATCTGATCTGATCTGATTTTGATTTTAAGTCTGATCAATGTGTTTATATAGGAAAAAATATAATCAATGGTGTGAAATATTACCTACGCCTCTATGTCGATGATATGTCTGCTCTTTTGCAAGGATAAATCCATTATAATGGAATTTATAAATGATCTCAAAGTTTGATCTAAAAGTGTTAACACATTACACACTTTTAAATCAAAATTTGTGGGTATGCAAATTGAAAGATATCACAGCTGCCCTGTCAAGAAAATTCAACATGCAGTATGCCAATCCAAACTGTATTCCTGCTGATCCCAATGCAAAATAACAGAAGGCTGATGATGCACCCAGCAAAAGCTATCCTTACCGAAAAGCAGTAGGATAACTGATCCATGCAGCAACCGTAAGCAGACCTGATATCATGTATACTGCGAGCCAGATAAGTCGTTACTTAAATGCTCATAATGACACTCACTGGAATGCTGTAATGAAAGTATTAAAATACTACTACTCATCCAACTCTGGTCAGTACTGGTCTGATTGGATAAAGCGATTCTGATTTTGCCAATGACTTAGTAACCAGACGTTCAATAACAGGGTATATTTTTATTAAAAGTAGAGCTGTTGTCACATGGTTATGTCAATGCCAGCAGACAGTGGCTATTTTGACAACAAAGGCTGAATTCATGGACTCTTGTAAAGCAACAAAAGAAGCTGTATCGCTAAGACAGTTTCTAAATGACATTAATGAGTTCAAACAAAAAACTGTATGCCTTTGACAATCAAGTGCTATAAATGTGATTAAAAACAGTGAGTTTCATAAACTCTGTAAACATTCCCCTAAATTACCCCTGTGCCCTAGCAGCGGGGACGTATATAGGCTGATGATGATGTAAACATGTGGATATTAGGTTTTGTTGAAGAAAAAAGTTACGAAGGAATTATTTCTTTGAACTATGTGCATACTCATAGTCAATATGCTGACATTTTTACTAAAGCGCTGCCTAGAGACCAATTTAGATTTTTAAGAAACAATATTGGTTAAACAAGGCTTAGTACATAATTGTAAACAGTGAAATACTTAATTCTAATAATAATATGTGTGTCATGCTTGTTCATATTTTGTTAAATTTAAGAAGGGCTTGTATTTAGTAGGAGCATTAAAACACTATCATCATTTATATTGATAAACATTTGTATGTTATTTTTTGAGAAGAGGCTTGAGTTTGGTAGGGGTGTTGATTGTTATTATCTATGGTAAACTTCTAGCCTTATTGCACTTATTGTCTATGCTCCTTCTTACTCTGTGAACATTACAAAGTGCAGTCGTACCTAATATTGTAAAATTCCCGATATTGATGTATAAAACCGTCTTTTCACTAAAACCTCAATTACAAGTCTTAACAAATTATCGACTGATTATTAAGGAACTTAAAAAAACAATAGTGGTAGTAATCTTTATCGAAACTCCACATTTCTGAATTATTATTGTGCAATTTTATTTTTGATAGTACGAACTTTAATTGTTACCAAAACAATAATAAGTATTTTGCCTACAATTTTGCCTTTTAAATAAAAAAATAGCGAAAACAAAAAATGCATTGACTTTCTTCCCTATAGTAATAGTAATAATTTTAAGTAATATATTGTGTTCTTATGCAGGTAACTGTTATAAAACGTATAATGGAATAAGTTATTACTTTTGTTTACTTAGGTTATCTTAACACGCCCCTTATTGGAAAAAGGGGGTAACTATTGGTTATACACATCAAACATATTTTTAAAAAAGGGAAAAAGGCAGTAATCTTACTTATACTAGCATAAATTTATGTCGTTTCAGCTTTAATACAATTTACTTTTTGAAATACATTAACTTTTCTGGCAAAGTCTGGCATAAATTTTGATACTTAGAATCCTTTGTTTTATTACTTTCTGAAAAATAGCATAATAATTTATCTTTACAATTCCTAATAAACTATAAACATTAGCACTAACTTAAATAAAGCACGCAGTGCAATATTTTTTTCTCCTTTTTTTGATATAAGAATAAATCTCCTATGTTTGAAAATAAAGTAAATATGCGCATAAATTCAGTTTTTTCGCCATACTGAAAAGTTAGCATTTTCGTCTTACGCCTTTTTTCCCCTGAGGGTACGATATATTTGTATTTCATTACAAATTTGGCAAAAACGTCAAATTTACTGGAGACCTAAAAAACCAACAAAATTGTTAAAAATATAGCCTTTATAGTTTAAAAGTTATTTAAACGCTATGCACAAATGTTTTCTAAATAAAGTGTCGATCGTGAAAAAGAAACCCATCAAATTAATCGAAAATTCCGTCAAAACAAGGAAGAAATTTTCGGTACCACCTTTTTAGACTAAACATTCATTTGTTTAGTATTTTTTTTCAAAAAATTCAAAACTTTGAATTCAAAATTCAAATCCTATTTTACTAAAGAGTCACTTCCGTAATTCAAAACCACCGTTGCAGTTGTCCCACTGCAAGTTGTCTCACTGTGCCCCAGTGACATTATTACCCCTTACGCCTACGCCTCAAGCCGGGTTCCGTACACACTTCCGTCGCTATAATGTAATTCATATCGCAATTCAACTGCTAATGAATCCCCGCTCGGATTAGGCGCGTTCACGACGACGGCAGTAACGTTATTACGAGTTCATTCTCAATTGAAACGATTCAACTTAGCTTTGTACATTTGATATTTTATTCAAAGTATGGTAAATATAATATCGGTTTTGCTTAACATAAACTCCGTTTGGTTTAGAGGCCAATTTTAAATATTCCGTGAATGGATCCTAGACAAGCTCATGCTGAGCTATCTCCCATTGCTACCTCTGCTATACTGACTGTTTTTTTTTATTTTTTATGTGTATGGAAAGCAATAAACGAATTTTATTATTATTAACTATCTTTTCTCATCTCTATTGTATTAATGATATAAATGGACGGTCTAATTTCTACAACTTTGTGTAGCCTCTCCTATTTCATGACTTTGAAATATTATAGTTTTATGTATGAATACTAGTTTTTCAGTGGCTACTTTCGACTATTTGTAAAAAGTTAATTCAATAATCTAATTAGTAATTGAACGTAATCCTCGCAAATCTACAGTTACAATTATTATTAAAATGAAAGTCCGACTAGATTTTAATCTTGGAATGGAACAAGTATTTAAATATACTTAGTTTCTAGTTTCCTATAATATTCTATTCACACTGTTCTTAGAGCTGAGTCGTAATATCAAAGGAATACTTACGCAAAGCAGATTACACTTCTTAGCGCATTAAAAAGGCATTAGCAGAACTCTGTTCTGGAAATAACTGAATCAAAGTAACGTTGTGGTAAGTTAAAAACACTTTTTATATTTTATTTATTAAAATCAGTACTTAATTTTTTCACTTTGTGTGTGTAATGGGGAATCGAAGTATCATTCTTTGGAATTAGTTTAATAGTGCTAGTTTAACCTAAAGTGTAAAGTTTTCCTAAAAAAGTATTGGTACAAAATAACAAAATTTGTTACAGAATTACAAAAGGTTTTATAATAAAAAAACATTAAGCTATTTATGTAGTTCACGTTCGCGCATTCCGAATTATAGTTATAATCCTAAAAGTAATATTGTTTGTTAAATCCAAAGTCCATAAAATATTTACAAAGAATTATGGACCAGCGCAAATTGGACAATTCAGGGTCCAATAAATATTTGTATTCAAAGTTCACTAGATTCAAAATCATTGTAATGGAATCGTTAATCCGCACATCCATATTTTGTGTCGGCTAATTTAATGTGCGAGTTACAACAAAGGGGTAATTCGAATGGAGGTTTGTTTATTTGGAAAATTTTATTATTCAACAATTGTTTTGAAATATTACACGGAATCGATGTTACAATTAAATGAGGCGATAAATAAAAGTGGTGCAAACAATAAAGCTAGACCGAAAGTGCAGTATTTTAGCCTCGCGAGTGCCGAGTGGGGAAATAGACGGTCGCATTGTTATATTTTTTAAAATAATTCTGTGCGTTGGACTTTTTTGGGGTTCCGTGCTTAGAAGGTGAAAACGGGACCCTATTACTAAGCCTCCGCCGTCCGTCTGTCTTCAAGGTGTATATCACAATATGATATTTTCAATATCAATAACGGTAGCAGATAGATTAAAATGTTCACAGAATATTTACTCGTATATCTTTAAAAAAAATGAAATAGTAATGAAGAAAAAATTAAAGCGGGGCTCACATACACCAAAAAAATTTAAGCATTTTCTTACATACAACAGACGTGATTTTCTACTACGATAATACGGAACCCTTTGTGCGCAAGTTCGACTCGCACTTGACCGGTTTTTTAAATTCATCTGTGCGTTGGACATTTTTACAATTTCTGCGTTCGCCGCTGCAGTATCTGGGTAAACACAGGTCAGCTCTAACGGTGCGGTCTACTGAATGCCTGGAATTCGTTATGGATGGCAGAAATAAATATTGAAAACATGTGAGTTTACCTGATAGTGCATCGAATATAGTGTAAAAAGAACAATCATTATCAGCATCAGCCCGGGGCACGGGCCTATCCTAAACTAGGGCGATAAGGCCTTAGTCAAATCAGGCTGCGGGTTGGTCGACCACACAACCTTACAATTTCTTCGAAGGTGGGCAGGTTTGAAAGAACCATGCATATTATCGAACAAACGAATTACCAATTGCTCTGGATTTCCGGTCATTGTGTGAAGGAACATACCTGTAACAAACAAAATTTTCATTATTCACTGTAATCATTTAATTTTATTGCTGAAAGTAAAACATCTTTATTTACATTTAAAAACAAAATATTATATTTCTTTACTATTCGCTATTAACATAGGAGAGACATACTTATTTTACGTCCGTTTAATAAAATACAGATACCTTTATGATCCGCCAATACAAAAAATATCCGCTTACTTAACAACACATGTTATCCATGGCAGAGTTGCTTTGTGCTTGTCTCCAAGGGCCACAATGCAACCAATAATGTACATGAAACATGTTATTTATCTCTGTTTTAGTGCCACACCCCGTTCTATTTTGTAAAGGGTTCCTCTTCGGTTACTGATTTTTATTGTTGACCTTTACTAGAGTTGACACATTATTATATTATCGGCTTATTCCACAGGAGACTTTACGACAAGATAAAAATAGGAAAAGTAGCAATATTTATTTTTGAGACATTCTACGATAACAATAGTTATCTACCTTCTTAACCCATCGTCATTGAGGTTGGGTAAAAATGACCCAGTGTGTTTAAAAATTTAAATTAATTTTTACCAATGCGCGTGACGTCGCTTATCTCTGAGTTGAATTGTTCAAAATTAAACTAAATAATGTTGAACATTACAAACACGGGTTGTATTGACCCACCTCAACATATGTGTAACAGTTTCGTACCACATTGACGCCGCGTTAAATGTTTATACTGTACTTTGAGACAATTTACTATTTCTCTTTAAGTCTTAGATGCCTACCATATTTAAGAAACTAATTATATCACATATCTAATAAGATTGTATTACGATCAGGGTAGTCATATTATCTTAAGTTTATCAAAGTGTAGTCAAACAAACAATTTAAACTGAAAACAATTTACACTGTCAAAGAAAATCAAAGTTTTACCGCTTTCCGGACTCTATATACACAACTGTGTCACTAGGCAGTGTGTACTACAAACATTATGTAGTTTGAACTGTCCGGCCAATTATCCCTGTCCCAATCAGCCATCACCCGGCGTTTCCGTCACGTCCGGCGATCGACACGACTCCCGCTCATGAATATTCGCCGCGGCCGTTTTATCATTCCAATTGTAACAAGGCATGAGATTAAATTATAAAAAGGGCCGAAATGAATCCGCGGCGGCGCGTGACGGGAATCCGGGAAATGCCGCGATAAAAAACCTTTACGATACTCCCTCCCCCCTACCATGTAGAGTGGGAGGTACCGAATTGCGTGTTTTGTGTGTCTTTTATGTTATTATGTAACTGCCTCGTTGGTCTATTGGTAGCAAGCGCTGCGTAAGGACCGAGAGGTCCCCAGTACGAGTCCGGGGTCGCGCAAAATTTGTGTGAGTTTTTCTGTAATGAAATTACACAGGAGTTAGGAAGCTGGCGGTTGAACGCCCGTGCCTCGGAAAGCACGTTAAGCCTGTGGTCCTGCGCCCGATTTCATGTTATGCCGGTTATGTCGGATTTCCGTCTCACAGAATTATGAGAGTAAGTAAGGGAAAAATGAGTGAACTTGTTGTATAATATTATGTCATGCGCACTTGGCCGATCTCAATTGAGATCGGCCGCCATGGCTGAAATCGGTCGGACGCCTTGTATTTAATAAGACGAGCAACGGAGCCTCCAGTAGACTCGTTTTCAAACAATGTCTAATTACTTAAAGTATCTCCATCTACGTAGTAACGCATTCTGTCTTTGATTAATATCACTGGAATCTGTGATAGCAAAGCTACTCCGGGAAGTATATTAAATAACTTTGTTGTACAGGACCCTTTGTGATACAACATTATGTTGCCTTGATATTGTTGTTATTTTTAATTCCCATCTATAAAAACATAATTTTTCTTTGAAGCTTGATCGCATCAAGTTTATAAATGATGCACTCAAATACTTTGCAGGTAACGTCAAAAATCTTGCCTAAACTAAGAAAAAAGTTTACAAATGCGTAAAAGTGAATAGAATGACACGATAAAAGCCACCACAGGCATTTTGGTGGATTATATTAGAAAAAAGGTGAAACAAACAGATTTAAATGCGTTAGGCCGCCGGCGACGCGGAGTTGAAGCACCGTTATGCGTGAACTGCAACGGCGCGTAACAGATTAACTAGCGTATAGACACGCTGCAATCGTTTGAATTTGATACATTTTACAGGTATTTTTTACATAGAATATATGTTAGGCCACTAACCTTAAGCATTTGTAACTACCGTCATTTATAGCGCAGCTAAATATGCGTATTGCGTTAGCTAACACCCAAACAAAGTATTTATAAATATTTTTTTTAGAATTAGTAAAATAAAAAGCTTGGTGTTTATCTACCAGCAATTACTAATTAAATTTAATAATTAAAAAAATACTGTTTTTACTTTTGAAACATTAAGTTGAAGTAGTCTTTTTTAATTTTACCAACACCAATCAACATTTCTTACGCAAACAAAACACCATCACTCCAGCAGCCATAAATCTATTTAAAATTTCATGTTCACAATCCATCATTCCCAAAACCAGCGCATCGCACGCTCCAAGAGCTTCACCTCTACGTCAAAGCCGAGAGTACCTTCTTTCCTCTTAATTTAGCCTAAATTAAATAACGCAATAGCTCTCTCCCATTAATTGAGAGTCTGTAACAAATGCCGGTGTCCATTAGACCACAAAGAGAAACAGATTATCGCTGCCTCCCGCCGACGTCGCAAGGAAAAACAATAATAATATTATTCCTGCTTTTTATATCCTTAAGTGCTTGCCGGCGTGAATTTGCTGCAATTGTTTTCTGGGTTGAGTGAAATTTATCTGCTTCAAGGAATTTATGCTTGGATGATAGAGTAAGAGGTTAGATGGATGCAACGTTTTGTCTATTGTTCCAAACTCTAGTATTTGATTTGACTATTACAATGTTCAATATTGGGTGTGAAAAGCATTTCAACTTTGGATCTGAATGCGTGTTTATTAAGTAAAGAATATGAAAGACTAAGCACTACAAATATGAATGTATTTTTATTTTAAGATTGCACTCGTTGAAATAAAAAATAGATGTATTTGTAGGCAGAAGGGGTAATGTAACTACATAATTAATAATGAATAATACGTCAGGTATATCAAAACCGAGCTAATACTTTATCACTTTTCTTAATGAGAACCATATCCATCACTTATCACTTTTATCAAAGTATAACCATAGCAATTGTAGCAAATGCCTAAGACATAAACTACAATTAGAGTTTGATTTATTAATTACAAATTGCACAGCAGCAGTTTTATAATTAACGATAATAATTAATTCGACAATCGAATTAATTATCCAAAGTTGTCTAGGATAAGCTATTGCAACGGTACAACGAGTGTTCCGTGCCACGCCAGAGCCAAGACTGCCCGCACTGTTCAAAGTGAGCGCCTTTTATAGTCGAGTCGAGCGGCGAGGGGGAGTGACTAACGACGCAGCTGGTCGGTGACGTGACCCGTGCACGTGCAGCTTGTTACTCATTCTATAATGAAGGCGAGCGATGACTCCTGCCGACACGGCCAACCTGACTAGCGGTCGTCCTCGAACGCTTCAACTAAAGCATGTCTAGATTTCTGTAACAAAAGCATCGTTCGATCATCCTGACAAAATTAATTAGTACGGTCTATAATGACCCTGCAAATCAATTAGTTCTGGTCTGGTCTACATTAACCCTTCAGATGTATTACAATTAACCCTTCAGATATATTACAATTAACCCTTCAGATATATTACAATTAACTCTTCAGATATATTACAATAGTTCTGGTCTGGTCCACATCGACCCTTCGTATATCTCACACTTTGCTCTGGTCCGGTCTCTAATTAGACCCTTCAGGCACTAGTATTGGTCCGGTTCTCTCTCCCTTTTTTTTTAAAGAACCCTTCAACACTAGCCAGTTTTGGTCCGGCCACGTGCCCTTCAAAACTCTGCTCTTTTTTTTTTACTTTACTCTCTTTTTTTTTTTTACTTTACTTTTTTTTATACCAGTTTTGGTCCGGCCACGTGCCCTTCAAAACTCTGCTCTTTTTTTTTAACTCTCTTTTTTTTATACCTTCCGACCATATAAACCCTTAAAAGACATTTCCTGTGACATATTTTTTTATTGACCAAGTAGTGGGTGTGGATCTCATCCCACTTCTGATGTAGGCAGAAGGGGTAATGTAACTACATAATTAATAATGAATAATACGTCAGGTATATCAAAACCGAGCTAATACTTTATCACTTTTCTTAATGAGAACCATATCCATCACTTATCACTTTTATCAAAGTATAACCATAGCAATTGTAGCAAATGCCTAAGACATAAACTACAATTAGAGTTTGATTTATTTATTACAAATTGCACAGCAGCAGTTTTATAATTAACGATAATAATTAATTCGACAATCGAATTAATTATCCAAAGTTGTCTAGGATAAGCTATTGCAACGGTACAACGAGTGTTCCGTGCCACGCCAGAGCCAAGACTGCCTGCACTGTTCAAAGTGAGCGCCTTTTATAGTCGAGTCGAGCGGCGAGGGGGAGTGACTAACGACGCAGCTGGTCGGTGACGTGACCCGTGCACGTGCAGCTTGTTACTCATTCTATAATGAAGGCGAGCGATGACTCCTGCCGACATATTTGTTAAAACTGCCTCAGTGGAACAGTTCTTAGTGACACTGGCTATGGTTACAAGAGTCATGGATTCCGATTCCCACTAAATATTTGTGTGACTAACATCCTTGTTTGTACCGTATCTGGGTGTATGTCACTGCTGTTTCAGATATCCGTAACACAAGTGCTTAAGCAACTTACTTAGGAATCGAAACCATGTAATGTGATGTTGTGTGGTTTAGTTAAACACTTTTCAACCACGACATTTTAACTTTTAGTCTAATCTTCTAGAACTCTTACTTATGTCAAATCAAGGTTAGTTTCCTCACTGCCATTGAGTATCGTGTTCTGGACGCGTAATTACTGCGTAGTGAAAGAATGCGTACCTCTTCGCCCAGCGGACTCCATTGTCATTTCATTACGGGCTGCTTACAAAAGAATATGAATTTGTCTCCACAAAGAGCTCGAGATGGGATGAGAGTATCATGGAAATGTGCCTTAATGTATTAGTGTCTGGGAATTCGCCACACGCGATCCTGAAAGTATTTTTAGGGCCATTATCGTATTGATCTGATTTCAACATTTTTTGCGTAAGTACGTTATGGTTTTCTAATATTTATTCCAAAGAAACAAAATTATGTTTTTGTATTTTAAACAACTCCTTTGATATGGGTTGAATTTGACCTCATATGGGTTGATCATTTGATATTCAACCAAAGATGTCGGACGCGAGTGAAACATGTTATCATGTTGAAGAAAATTAAATGCAAATATGAAACATCTAATATACATAGTATGGCCATAAAACTAACGTCTTTAAACGTAAACCCCAACTTTTCCTCAATAACTCATCTGCTGACATCATTCGAAGTAAATCTTACTGCTCCCAAGGGCCCGTGTTTTATTCTGAGCCTTGTCAAAATATATGGCGCGCGTTACTCAAGGGAAAACATGAAATCTTAACTCTGTAATGTATATTTTAGTTTTTATTCAACCGATATATCACTACTGGGAGGAAATCGTATTATACGACAGCTGTTGCCTGGCTCAAACTAGGGTATTGCGTTCACTTCGGCCAAGGTGAGGGAAATTGATGGGCCCAGAAGGGAAATGGCATAGATACGCTGACGCTTTGGATCCAATTCCGGCGAATTCGGCATTCAGAAAGTACTGGAAGGTGAAGTGACAAATGATAAATAACATCTCTCATATTTCGCTTGTTCCGGTGTACCTGAATGAGTTACGAATCTTATTTTAGGCTTGTTTTTTTGGGAATTTTCTCGCGTATTTGGGCGACCGATTACAGTGGCTTATGTATGTTATTAACAAATCTGGTATTAACAGTACAACTGTTGAAGTCAAAACCATATACATACCAGACCCAACCTTACATCATAACACATTGAGATAAATTTTCAAAATGAGTTTTGAAACGAGTTTTGATATTATTTTATTTAGTCGCATTTCAAAATACATGTAACCCTTACAATATTTATATTTTGCTAGTGAGCAGTTATCGATGTCGCTTCTCTAATATGCCTTTCAAAGCCTAATCTGTTCACAAAGCCTTCGCCAACAAAGCTTTGTAACGTTAATAAAATACTTCAAAGCACAAACTACTTACCGAAGATTAATCGAACATCAGCAAAAGTGTATAAAGACGTAAACGAAAATTTCTATTTATACATAAGCGATTTATTCATCAAATAAAAGGCATTAATAAATATTTTTTTCTATATAATTAACTTTTCCTTTTTGTATTGCATCATTCTTTCAAAAGACGTTAGTAATTTTGGAAAATTTGTCAAGGAAAACTAATAAATCGCAGTCTACCTGCAAACAAACACTGACCAATCCTATTAATTCAGAATTCAAATTAAAGCGATTAAAATTTTTAAAATTAGAGTTCCGTGTTCATATATTTAGAGATTGGCCGATTCTATTTCATTATAGCCTAGCCTGAATATAACCTGTTTATAAAGCAGACACAATTAGCAAGCGCAGGTTAGGGTTATTAGCTACCTGCTTACACAAATGCGACCAACTCCAGACATAACCCGTCAGCGACTAGCCGACCTGGCTATAACCCCGTTTCGAGGGCACTTTGTATTGTTAAACCGCCCCTAATTCCCTTTCCGAGGTCCAAATGGCCCCTGGAAACGATCTATTTGTAATTCTATAGTTTGGCACTGGAAAGAGCGCTTGTGAACTTTTGGATGCACACTCATCTTATTTATTACCTATGATCGATTGCTACTATTGCAATCTTGCATCTATTTTTAAAGGGGTTGTCATTAGAAAATTTAATATGTCCGGGACATTTACATGTTGTTTTAATTTATTAAACTCCTAATATTTCGACACTGTTGCAAGCGTCAAGATCATAGGTCAACGGGTCATTAATATAAAACAACATGGTAGGTATAAAATATCCATAAATGAATATGTTCGGTATTCAGTTTTGTGACAACAGTTTCAATCTTTAATCTTATTTATAAAAAACTTATGGTCCGAGTTCAAATTAAATAATTTCATTTCAATTAAATCATTATCCATAATAAATATGACGTTTATTTATCCAAATCAACCTCGTGTTTGCGAGTTAACCAAAATACGTTTATTATGATAATTGATTTAACTTACATTTAAATGTTAATGTTAAATAATATTGATTTAAAAATATATTTTCATTTGCTTATATTATTGTCGACTGCTAAATTAATATTTGATGTATTTAAATTCGACACGAAAATGTAATTAAGTCTTGATATATTGCTCGTGTATTTAACATGACGTGTGAGTGTATGAATTTTTAATAATGAAAATCACGAAGAAGAAGAACATAATATTGAAACAATACTCCCGCACTACATCTGCGCTGATAAAACATTCATATTCGGAGTATTCCCGAAAAATCTCCAATATGAATCCGAACCCCGTTGTTTACCTACGCGGTTTGGCGGCCATCTTGGGATTAGGGTCCCAGAGGAACCGCCCAGACAGCAATGTATGCAAATCCCATTCAATGATGCGTCAATGTTATCAAGTCCGTTTTTAAAACACACACTTTTTAGTTCAATATTTTTCACTAATTTCATTGTGAAAACAGTTCACAAAATGGCTGACTTTGATTATTTATGCGAACAGCATATTGAAATTATTGTTTGGTTTTGGACTTTATGTCGAACGGATTAAGTTTCAAAGTAATAGTGGTTTATCTTATGACACCTCTTTACTGGACTTACCTCCACCACCAACACTTTACTTGTCAGTATACTGGACGGAAAATGATCTTACAAAGCCTTATTTACATACATACATAAAATCACGCCTTTTTCCCAGAGGGGTAGGCAGAGATCACTTCCAGCGATCCACTTTTCACCTCGTGGGAAACGTGACGTGACGGTTTGTGGTCCACGTCACCGCCATTCTGCCTTGTGCATTGTTTTAACAAAGTCATTGCGTTCCCACGAGTAGCAAGGATATATGACGCGGGAAGGAAAAGGGGAGGAAAGATACTATCGCCTCGGATGATTTAGACTGAGTCGATAGTAGCTCGAGGAGCCGGGGTCGCTTACCCGTATACCGTTCACCAACCACCGGACAGATAGTTGTGACTGGTATCCCCTGACTTAAACCTAAAAAAAAAAAACTTTCCTTTTAGAAAACCTGATTAATTTTAGACCAGGCTTTTTGGATTCTAAATATGTATTGGGTTATAACAAAATGGTTACTAATAAAGTGACGGTAAGGGCACAGCAACACATAATGTAGGAGTATGAAGTCACTTATAATGTTCTTTAACGACTAACCCATATACGGTAACCGTTAAGTATGACTTTTTTAAAATCCCGCAGTTACATGACATTGTCGAAATCTAAGGCCTAAGTGAAACGAAGCCGCCACTCTTTTATCTGATGACGTGTTCGCGTCGCATAAAGCCACACATTCCGCTATTAGCATGCGCGTCCACTCCCGCCCCTCCACCAATTAGATAACGCAATTTCTTATCTCGTTAAATGACCCTCGTTACGGTGAAATTGAGGCCCAATCCCCTGATAAAAAGAGTGTCAATCAGTGGACCCCACCCTGAGGGACGACCCAAAATAAACTCGAAATAATTCGGCCAAACTTTTCAAACTACGACGTCTCTTACAAGTTAAAATCGAGGCGGCAAGTGCACGCACATAATATAAACTTTAACAGTAAACTATTATAAGGAAAAACAAAGTTTATCTCCCCATTCTGTCCCATGGAATGGGAGCTTAACTTTTTGGAATTGATGTTTATGCAGTCTGTGTTGAGAAGAACCACGCCCAATTTACGTAATACTAGGTTTGGTAATAAAATACTTAGCAATACTAGTAAAGAACGCGAAAGTATAAGATTTTATACTTTCGCGTTCCATTACACTAAAATATTAGTCTTTATGGGTCTACACTCGTCGCTCGGTCGCTCGCGACCACGATTGGTGTTACCCAGTCGAAACGTCGGGCAGTAAGTAGCTATGTAATTTGCTACTCCTAATAACGCGTGTAGACCCATAAAGACTAATAACTAGTAATTCTAATAAAGATTTTCCCTAAATAATGGCTGTAAAACGTTTTATATTTAACATTTTATATACTTCATCCGCGTTTTCCTCCGCTTTTTACACACTTTCCATTGTTAATTTGCTTCTATAGGTCGCAACGTGATGTTATATAGCCTAAAGCCTTCCTCGATAAGTGGTCTACCCAACACAAACATATTTTTTCCTTCCAATTCCAATTGTATGTGTATATATGTATGTAATTCAAACCTGAGATTGGCGCGTTCAAACAAACAAACGAACAAACTCTTCAGATTTATAAGTATAGTTAAAGGCCATATTGACGTCACCAATCGATAATCCGCCTCTCCATCCAATAGCAACTGTAATTTGGATCGATTAATTGAATGTGAACTGTGCCGAGAGGCCGCGGGTCCAAATACTATTTTAAATTTCACATTTTGCACGTCGTTCATCAGTGCTCTTGTATTTGCCAAATTCAGTTGAATTCATTTCCGCGATAATACTTTTTGACGTTGTGAATTTTAAAATGTTTGGTTGTTCTCTCTGACAGTTGTTATTTCATGCTGTATTTTGAAGTGATAAAATAATTTTGGGAAACTTTTCCTCGTTTTTTGAAACAAAACATATTTGCGTATCCAAATTTTAATTGTACGTATATACATTCGTTATTAAACATAATTTTTTTAACGTATATATTTAAGGTCATAAATTACAGGGTTTTTAGAACTGTAGCAAATCATTGTTGAATTATTACAGACACGAATAGTAATTTAATGTAAAGTCTGCAAGTATGCGTCGTATCTAAAACTGCGAATCGTTATAAATATTAAACAGATAAACGAAGTCGAAAAGAAGAGCGTCGACAGTAAAACATTGTAGTATAAAGTCTAGTCCCAATGAAGAAAGCGCTCTCTGAAGACGTGCGATAAAATCTTAATGTTCCACAAAAAAGTAGCTCAATGTATATTTGGGCGACGGGTCGCATAGTAAGTACTTGGGTGAAAAGAGGCCAGATTTGAACTCGCCCTTTTTGGCCGCTCTTTGGGCGAGTCCACTTTGGTCATTATCTCATTCGAAATTAATCAGCGGAGGCATTTTTAAGCTACGAGTTCTCTGGTTTCATAATTCAGCTCACCTGCGCCTTTTATTCTCCGCTAGAGCCTTATAGGCCAGTGCGGCGAGGGAATACAGGTTTCGAGACTTCTCATTAGAGCTGAATGCTTGATTAGTATAAGAAGGATAGTGCTTCGGTGGGAATAACTAATGAAACATCTAGCTTAGAGAAAATTCGTTTTATCTTTATTTTGTACGTAGTTATAGTTTAAGTAAGTATCTACCTATGTATATTGTATTGTTAGAGTTTAAGTATTTACTTATCGTAGGTCTGAAAATTGAACGCTATCGTTAGGTGCGCCACATAACTAGATTTTATATTATTCATAGCAACTTCTGCTTTAAATGGTGTTTTTAAAATAAACAATAAAATAAAAATACCCTAAAATAATTTCAGAATAAAGTGACTCACATTAGTTACCATTTCGTATCCAAGACCGAAGCTCTAGTTATTCATATCATTTTCATTCATATTAAAGTCTACGCGTCGAGTTTTACCCACCTCTATGGAGGGTGGTCCCCCCATTTACCTGTGGTATGCTCAGCGGAAAAAGATGTTTAGTTCCGGCTCTTTGTATTGATATAACCGGCATTAGGGCTTACATAAGCGGATGCGAATCCAACCCGGAAAATTGCTTGCGTCTGCTTTCGTTAAAATAATATCGTCTGTTCTCCCGGCTTCACTGAAAAGTGCGGAATGGATTTCTACGGGACGAGGATATTCAGTGAACTGAAAAGTATACGGGATATTGAGTTAGCAGATAATGACTGAGTGTGTTGGCTGAGAAAGCTCTGTTTTTGAAGGTTTCAAGACTCGTTCCAAGAAAACAATTTTGTGTTCGGAAATGTTTGCTCTAATATTAATAGCACGGGAAGTTTAAGAACACAACTTCAGCTTAAGAACTAAAAGAGTTTATGTTTATATTTTCATAAAAGTATGTATAATTTAATTTAATTTATGATTCTAAAATTTTTTTTGCATATAAAAAAATTTCACCTGTTTTATTAAACATAACAAACTAACGTCCATTCAAACGGTTTCCTCTTGTAAACGTAATAATTTCTTACCTGTCCTTGGGAAAGTATAAACCTCCTTAGTCTCATGGGCATAAAAACTCATTTGTATTACAACAAAAAGACGCACGCACTTAACAAATACTCTCGAAACTCCGGCCCATCATATTTGATGCTGACGTCATTAAATATGACATTCGCTATCGGATCCGGGCCGGATTCATTTGGCCTATTTCCGTATCCTGGCGAAGGCTTTCCGATGCCCACTCCCACGGGACTCCACAAAGGTACGCCATCATGTATTTCGGTACACTCTCGTGTTTACCGAAATGGGTTTTTGTTCATTCGTTTCGGAATAGTGTGCAGTTTTGTGTGACGGACATAATTTATAAGGGTTGAAGTGGATGGTGAGCTAAAGTTTTGACCTGATTTTATATGTTGAATAGTGACCCGCACCCGCTTTGCACCGGATATACATACCCGTGACCACGAGCGCTGTATAGAGCTCGAAACGTCGGATCTCTAAATAATGTTTAGAATAACAATACATGCGAGTTTAATCCGTAAATCCGTTTAATTAGTTTTATTTAAAAAAAAACCTGTCATAATCCATTGCGTAGTTTTAAAGATTACAAACAAACGCGAGAAGCGACTTTGCTTTATACTATGTAGTGATGATGAAAAGTGAAATTGTTTTTTTCTTTCATCACTTAATTCATTGGTAACGACTGTTTAGAACATGTATATACCGAATATCGTCAAATTTGTTATTTTAAAAACCGTATATAAGAGTGATCAACAAATAAGGTGTCCAATTAAACGTTTTCCTCCAAGCGCTCAAGAAAACAAATTCACGAAATTAAAGTTGACAGACAACTCTAATTGCTTCTGATTAGTGACGGACTCCGATAAGCGCCTCCCATTAATATTCGCTTCGGCTTCGGAAGATCGATCCCCGCTCCTATATTGGAATCCGATTCAACTTTTTAATATGCTAAAGAGGCATGGCAAAGGTTCGTAACAAATCACACTTTTGGGCCAAATTAAACGCCATTAGTCAGGGAGGACAATTAATCCCATTTTTCGTGATCCCGCGCCCTGAATATTTAACGACATTCACACCTGTTGCGTTTGATTGCTATCAAACACACCTACAGGCTTATTGTCTTAGCAGGTAATGGATGGCTCGGTATTTGTTTTCACCCAATCATTTGTTTCTTTTTAGTGATTTAAGGGTGCCGGGCATCTACATGACCCTTATTATAGAATCCGTTTGCTGTTCGTTTTTCTCTCTGTCTGTAAACCCTTTTTCTAGGGCACGCTTTGAGGTAACAAGTTGAAATAAATAGGGAATTTGTCCCTTTATAAAACAAAGATAGCTGTAAAACTGTAGGTTATAAAAACTTACATGATACTTCCATGCCACAGACTGGCATTTGAAATTAACGGTATAACTACGGTAACAACTTAGAAATTCACATACTTGTGAACGGTCTGATCATGCATGTAAACTAACAAGAATTTAAAAAGACACTACAATAAAGACAAATAACAACCTTTCATATTTCAAACCACAGCTGACACATTTTAAATTTTCGGAATTCTTAACTGATAAATTCCGACTGTAGTCCACATGTAAAGCCGTTAGAAGATCGAATGCACGGCTTTTGGAATGAGCAGAGGCACCTTCTCTAGGGCTTTACCTCGGAACCAATAAACTTACAAGAATATGGAGCGGGTCAAGTGCACGGAATGTTTCGAGCTTTGGTTCATATTTTAAAATTTTCAACGGAAGGAAAAACATTGTGAGGAAACCTGCACACCTATGAAGAAATCTATGGTTGTGTAGTCGACTAGCCAGTACTTGGTCAGTGTGGTGGACTAAGGCCTTACCGCCCTACCCTAAGGTAGAGCCGTGCCCCAGCGTACAGAGGCTGATGATGATGTTAAAATATTTACTACTGTTGGCCCGCCCTACTCAAGTAATTTTAATTGAAAATAAGTAATGATTTACTTAAAACTGGGTATAATGTGTTAAATTGCAGACATTGAAACATTATAATGTTAATTCACTAGTTGTTCGGTTCTTTATTCAAACACAAAATTCAAACATGATGATGATGAAGACATAGATTTTTATTCATTACTTAGCCCACTGTGAGATGCTCCACCCACTGCTAGGCAAAGGCCCCTACAACTCACAGCCTTCGTTTGAATTCAGTTTGAATACAGCATTAACTTCAAAGCAAACTTAGCACCAGCCTTGTTAGAACTACACAAAATTATTTGCCATTGCATTTGTATCTGCGTAAACTAAAAACAAAATCGAATAGTCAGTTTAATAGTCGACCAATCACATACGCCGAGCGAAACGTTTGCTGAAATTGACAGTACCGCTATTTTTCAGCCGGCAATTAAAAATGGGACATGTCAGCGTATATTTAACTGGTCACCATAAGCCGTGCGCGTAATAATTTTATTTTTGCCGCGTCCATAATCGCTGTCGGCTAAATTGACAAAGCAGATTGGGGAGCAGAGTATGGACAAACGACCAGGGGCCGTTTAATGTATTCAACGAGTAATTGAAACATTTGGAATGATAACGGATTTTATACAAATTGCGATCAAGATATTTTTTTAAAAGATTTATTTATTACTGGTGAACGATTCAGACAGCTATTCAAATTATCTTTATAAAATGATCTATACATATTATAATAAAAATTCAACGGATTTTTATCCGTACATGGATGATATATTATCATACATATTAATTATTTTTATGCAATTAATAAATATTATATCATTAATTGTTTTTTCATTTCATTTCATAAAAAACATTATAGGAGATCTTTATCAACAAAATAGTATATGAAAATATTTTTTGGATTTTCAGGCTATTTTTATGTGCTAATAGAAACTGCTTATAATCCGATCTTGATGTGATTTTCAGAAATAAAATATACAATGAATACCATGACGACCCATAGTTTTAACAATTCAAGATAGAGTTCAATATAAAATATAAATTAGAGCTAATCGTCTCTACATTTGTGGGCTAGATCGTGCAACTCTACGTAAGCGCTACATCTCTCCTTGATAGATGCAGTTCCGAACAGTAACTAAGCAATTAGCAATTAGTGTCGCCCGTTACACGTGCTAGCAGTTGTAAGTTCCTGGTAACTACACTAAATATCTATATAATAGATACCTGTCTTATACAGATAAGTCATAGGAGTAATTACTCAACGTTCTGTAGCTAAGGAGCTTTTGGCGAAAGCGAAATTGATTTCGACATACAATAATAATATGGTACGTCATGTATATTATTGTTTATACATTGTAATTTACATTATTTGAATTTAAAATTTACGATTATTCGACGCTTTAACGGTGTAGAAAAACAACATGAGGAATCTGCGCACTTATGAAGAAATTCCAAGGTTGTGTAGTCGATCACTTCGCACTTGACCAACGTGGTTGACTAAGATTTTAGAATTTCGCGTTGCATTGCACTAAATAGTAGTCTTTTTAGAACCCATAAAAACAAATATCTAGTGTTTGACTAAGGCCTTAGATAGGTCCCTGCAGTAGGGACGTAAATGGGCTGATGATGAATATACACAATTGTTTTGATATAGTAGTATACGCAATAGATCCTTACAAATTAAAATGGTTAAAACAAATATCGCGCAAGTTTTTCGGTAACTTAGAACTCTAAAATTTGACATCCAAAATAAGATATCAATGCATTGTCTGTGAGCCTTATGAAAAAAAAAAACACATTCTAACACAAGACAATTAAACATAACCTACTTGATAAAGTTATACTTAGTCATAAAAAAATACCTATCTTAATATTGTTTACAAACATGTTTTATCTTTCTTTCTTGCTAATAATTTATAGCATTATAATGGCGATTTAACTTAAGGATAGCTGTTAAGATCTTCTTTTGTTTTTTATTGTGTGCACGTTTCTTAATCAACTGAATTTTATCAATCTAGTTGAAGAAACTAATTAGGCTCATGTATCAACGAAATTATTATTATCTAGGTCTTGCCCGTGACCACGAGTGCTGTAAAGAGCTCGAAACGTCGGATCTCTAAATAATATGTTTTGAATGATAATACACGCGAGTTTAACCCTTAAAATTATTTAATTTCACAGTTTTATTTCAAACTAGTGGTCCCGGCGAATTTTATACCGCCAATACTGATTCTTTTTCTATATTTTCACCATCATTTAAACCATCCCTGGACTACTACGAACATTTCAAAACCAAAATTAGCTAAATCGTTTCAGGCGTTCTCGAGTTTTAGTCAGACTAACGAACAGCAATTCATTTATATTTATAAGAAGAAGATGTGTAATGCACGCGCAAATAATTGACAATTGTTATTATGTTCGCAGTATAAAATCAAGCTGTTTGTAAGAAGCTGTGTAATTGCTACTCTTAATATCGCGTGTAGACCCATAAAGACTAATATTTAGTATCAAGCTGTTTGTTTCTCTAATAAAAACATTTTTTTTTTCAAAAATGCTCAGCCTATTCGGCGTACGCGAGCGGAAACAAACGCGATAGTATACACATCGAGCGTGCATCAGCGGGAAGCAATTTGCGGCCGCGGAGTGATAGCTTCCCGTGATACTATCGGTCACGCGAACACCTCCCGCTACGTTCACGCCGGTTTTGTACGCGTGTTGGGGCTAGCACCTTTTCGTTGTCTATGGGCATGTTTGTAAGTGTAATTCGTCCTTAGATTGTAATGCTTCTCTATTGTAAATTTAAAACCTTCAAAAAATCGCATTCATGACCCCGCCTGAACGGAGACTTGAACCACCGGACTTTTCGATATCGCGTCGGATGCTCTTTTTTCTTAAATTTTAATTTAAAAAAAAAGCATTCCTTTTCGTTTTCGCTCCGTTCACGCCGGTTTTGTATGCGTGTCGGGGCTAGCACCTTTTCGATGTTTAAAAGCATGTTTGTAAATGTAATCCGTCCTCAAATGGTGAGTTGAGTATATATAGCGCTTCTCTTTTGTTTTTTACGTGGCAGCAAATGAATCATTTCTCTTTTTTTTCGCTCAGTTCACGCCGGATTTGTATGCGTGTCGGCGCTAGCACCTTAGGTCATGTTTGTAAATGCAATTCGTCCTCAGATGCTTTTTTGGTGTAACGCTTCTCTTTTGTTTTTTACGTAGCTGCAAATAAAGCCAATAAAGTGTCAAATATACCCTTATGCTACCGATGTAATGTCCTTTTGTGCCGATGGATATACAATTCCTTCCGCGTTTCCCTCGTTTTTTTACACATTTTCCATTATTTCTTTGCACTCATTGGTCGCATCGTGACGTTATGTAGTCTAAAACCTTCCCCGACAAATGGTACATCCAATACATTTTTTTTATTCAATTCGAAGCAGTAGTTCCGGATATTAGCGCATTCAAAAAAACTCTTCAGCTTTATAATACTAGTATTTATTATATCAATTTGTTAAAAAGAACTCAACTTTCTAAAACTCTGCAAGAACCACAAATTTATAGAGAGTCCATTAATCCTATAGAATTAGATTTTTCGAACATTAACTAGGTTTCTATTGATTTAATGTCAAAGCCGTCATTGTACGAACAGACGATATGATAATAGGCTATTAAGCTATCACTTCAACTTGCTTTAAATTGATTTGTGAATTTTCAAATAGCCTTTCATTTATGAAATTCACTTCGTGAAGTTCGGAATAATGTTTGATATTCATTTGAATTGATGGATTTTCAATCAGTCTATTCTTTCACTAGACGCCTACGTATGAAATACAATACAAATAAGTATTCATATAGAAACAATACATATATAAATATTGCCCCTAATAAAAGCCTCCATCAATTACGTCACAAGTGACAATATAGAAAATAATATTATTATAAAGATACACCTGTTAGAGTTGAATAACTTTTATCACGAATTTACTGTTTGTATGTATCATGTATTGTGTATTGGTAAAGTTTGGAAAATAAACCATTGTTATTATTATTATTGTTCAAAAAAAAACTTAAATTTGTTTTGGATGATGGGACATATTCAGCGTCTTTTAAAATCAATCTAATTTAATTTCTTACATGCGAGTAATTCAAAAACATAAAGATATTATTTTGAACTACCATAACAGGCACATGTAAAATTTTCGCGCTTAAATATAGGACGTTTTGATATAATTTTAAAAGGAATACTTTTACTTTTAATGGAAGCATGAGAGAGTGGACGGAGGGTCACTCAGCGGTCTCGTGCATTTTGTATCGCTAACTACGCCGACCTAATGCACGCGGAATTTCACCAACGCTAAAGCAATTTTCATTAGGACAAAGAAAAACCGACGTAACTAAAATTTCTGTACAAGTTACGAAACTTTTTGTGCAGGAACGTTTGGTTGCAAAGTAATGCTTTGAAAGGTGTAATATTACAAGTTCTGGCTCTTGAATGCTGGGGAATTGTGTGAAAGAAATGATATTTACATAAAAAAAAATATTTATTTAACCTCTTTGAAACAAATAGTCGTTAAATAATATGAGCCAAAGTTGAGAAAGGGGCAGGCATCCAAATAATTGGATGAGCGAGTAGGTATTTGAATTGACATAATATTACATCATTAGAGTAAGCTTTAAGCACAGTTTTTAGTATAAGATTCACAGTATTATGTTCAAGAAAGTTAGTTTTATGAAGTTGTTTTTTTGTTTCATATCGCTGTACTCGTATTGTTTTATAACAATGTATTACAACACACGCATTTACCTAACGCGGCGTGAGTACTTATGTTTTACGAACGCCACGACCCGGCATTATGTCCCTTGAATATTCCTACAATCTCACCGAAATAAATGTAGTGGAAATCCTTAAAAAATGATTCAAGTGAGTTTTTTGTGAGTTCCGTCGCTGGTATAATGGCTCGGGCAATCACTCGGCCCGCCAAATTACTTCCTCTCTGCCCCAGTGGCTCAACTTATCCGCAATATTTTAGATGCCAGGGAACATCAGATAAGCTGGGTGGAGGCTGGGTTATGCTAGAGTGGTTTAGGCAGTCTAGGGCTCGTGGATTAAGCACAATGTTGCTCCATGTAGACATAATGTTAGGTTGTGGATGGAATAATTAGTAACTCAGCTAAGAGGATACGATGTGTATTGTTTCCATTGGGTTCCGATGATAATTAGTCGTTTAATTTCGGAGCCATGATTTGTGAATGTCGACAGAAACAACAAGTGATAATAATTCCTTGTTTATGATGCAGCTCTACTTTTGTTTAGGCAATATAACTGTGCTGTTTACATGTTACTGACTATGTAGTTACTAATTTACAGAAGGAAAAAAACAAAATTAACATAAAAACTTATTCACCTTTCCGTTTATGTACAGTCAAACATTTCCACACACAGAAGGAAGATATAAAATAGAGTGAACGTCAAAATGAAACATTCCAGACGAGTCGTCCAACTTTTTCTCGTTAGAATGGAACTCGTCGACTTACTCTACATGTCATTTCCATATAAAGTTACCATTTCAGTGCTAGAGCTGCTGAATTCAAATGCTGAATTCAACAATGAACTATTTGACAGTAAGTCGCAATTTATGTTGTCATCAACATTATTACACGTTTGTATGACAATAATATTGTCTATGTAGTGTTCTACGTCTGATTTTACAAGCTTTTATTTCTCCTTTTATGTTAGATTGACGTCTCACTGAACTATTTGTGATAAACTAAGAGTAACTCTCGGCCCTATTGCGCAGTTTGCCAATGTTAACTAAGATCGTCACATTCGAAAAAAAAATCTTTTTATTTTCGAAAATAATTTCCACATGCCATCAGTCTTGTACTAACCGATAATTAAGAAGACCTGTATCCAGTATGGAACTTCTAATCTTTTGGCTGATGTGCTGATGGATAATAATCCTCAAAAAAATTGTAAACAAAAAAAAAACCGCCTTCAAAAACCCGACTCACTAAAAATTACAAAATAATATAATACGAACATTTATAATCATCTGGGTATGAATTTTATATGTTTTTGAAGGCGGTGCCGTTTATATTTCAAACAGACAAGCACAGAGTGCTTCTTTTTCCTCAAAATTTTGATTGGCACCGCCTTCAATAACGTATAAAATTCATACCCAGATGATTATAAATGTTCGTATTATATTATTTTGTAATTTTTAGTGAGTCGGGTTTTTGAAGGCGGTTTTTTTTTTGTTTACAATTTTTTTCATACTTTTTAGTGTTAAATCTTTTGTTACCCTATTAGTTCAGCTCACCTGTAATACTACTGATATTATAACTAGTAGTCTTAATATGTATACAGTATTGAAAGAATTATCCTTTTACTCCAAACAATTAAGGAGTTGACCTTCCATCATCAGCTCAGCATCATAACATTATGATTGCAAGAAGCAATGCCAATATCACTTCAGAAAATATATAAAACGCGGTACATGTGCCTATAAAATTTGAGGGTTGCCCTCGATTTCTCCTGGATCCCATCATCAGATCCTAGACTGGTCACCCTATTAGTTCAGCTCACCTATAATGCTACTGATATTATAACTAGTAGTCTTAATATGTATACAGTATTGAAAGAATTATCCTTTTACTCCTAAGTATTAAGAAGTTGACCTTCCATCATCAGCTCAGCATCATAAGATTATGATTTCCAAAAGCAAATGCCAATATAACTTCAGATAATATGCAAAACGCGGTACATGTCCCTATAAAATTTGAGGGTTGCCCTCGATTTCTCCTGGATCTCATCATCAGATCCTAGACTGGTCACCCTATTAGTTCAGCTCACCTATAATGCTACTGATATTATAACTAGTAGTCTTAATATGTATACAGTATTGAAAGAATTATCCTTTTACTCCTTTTACTCCTAAGTATTAAGGAGTTGACCTTCCATCATCAGCTCAGCCTCATAAGATTATGATTTCCAGAAGCAAATGCCAATATAACTTCAGATAATATGCAAAACGCGGTACATGTCCCTATTAAATTTGAGGGTTGCCCTCGATTTCTCCTGGATCCCATCATCAGATCCGGGACTGGTGAAAATGGGACCACCTCGGAAGTGAACTGTATCCAACCAAAAAAAAATTTTTGAAATCCGTCTATAATTGACGAAAATAACGGTGAACAAACATAAAAAAAAAAAAAAAAAAATATTATACATACAGACGAATTGAGAACCTCCTCCTTTTTTTGAAGTCGGTTAAAAAAAACTATAAAGGTCATTGAATCATAAAGTATTAATCTCATCAAGGAACTCCATTATCTTAATACTAAACAGTTAATAGCAAAGATAAAAATCGTTTCCATAGTAGCGGATGATAACCGCGGGAGTAATCGGGCAAATTGCTACCTCCCTCTGCGGTCCTCCGACGAACGGCGGTCGCGCAACTAGCGGGGCCCGCAGTGAGCACGAACAGACTATTTTAATGTTTTTTGTACAACTAAATTTTCAAGCTAAGTGCTTTTTAGTGTTAATGTAACGTTAAAATTGGATTTTTTCTATCTTATTTTTTTGTGAAATAGTTAAAGCGTTTGCAAAGTCATCGTAACAGCAGATGTGTCCACAATAACTCATAATTTGTGAATTTATTTCTCCACTGAATATTTAATTAGTTTCAATGTGTATTTTGCACTCTGTAATCGCTTTAGATACAACCTGAGTATACCCAAAATTACAAGACAAACATGTTACTAAAATAAGTAAACAGCAATAATAAAACAGAACAACATCTATTATCCACTTTTAACACATGACACGAGTAATTCTGTGATCGTTAAAGAACTAAATGAGCACATCTAAAAGACTTTGAAAGAGTAAAAAACCCGTTAAAAGTGCATCCGACGCGATCAGAAGTGTTAAACACGAGGCTTGGAGCCTCTTTCACGCAGACAAAGCACTTTACAACGCGAATGTACTCATTTTCCTCAGTTACAAATTAAATGCTGCTACAACGTCCCTTTTCATATATTGGGGATCACTGGCAATTTCAGTTTTGGGGTTCTGTTCAAAATATAAACGGAGCTTTTGTATGATATCTAAGTTGTATGCTTGTCTATCAAACTGTTTAGACTTAAGAAAAATATGTATTCAAAGAATGTGTTGCTCTGAAGGACCATAACAATTAAGGAAAATTACGTTACTCCATCACACGAGTACATCCAGGACTAATGTCAAACCTAGTACTAAGCTATGTACACACATCGCTAAGGAATTGCACGAAGTAATTCCATCAAGTGTATTCCATCGGGCCTCAGCAGATTAGCTTTGTTATTCCAACCATCCTTACAAAGCGATATTCTAATTCCTTTGTTATACAGCTAAGAGAACTCGGGTGTATATCTTGAACGATATAAATGTGTTTCTGGAACGATACAACTCGATATCAAGGCTACGACTTATGTACACTTACGCCACAAAACGGATTTGATAACAATGTTTGTTGTTTCTCATAACTTTCGTAGCGGGAAAATGGCGCGGAAACATCGGGGAATTGCTTCTGTAAATATCTTTTTTTGATCCTTTTTCACTTTTGTAGAGCTTTATAAGAGACTTGTCATTGAGTTAGCCATAAATACCCTGGTTAGAGATGTCCGGAATATCTACCATACATACATATCACGCCTTTTTCCCGAAGGGGTATCAATGATCACTTCCTGCCATGCTACTGTGCATATTATCTACCATGCTGTTCTAAATTAACAAGCTCCCAATATTTTAGATGACCCGTGATCATGAGCTTGTTAATATAAGTTAAGACAACACGGTGAATATCCCAAAAATATTCAGCTGCTGAATATGCAGCTGGTGAATATAATGCTCAGAACACAATTTCAAACTGTCATGGTTACACACATTATAAAACTGGAAATGAGTGACTGAGTTCACCCGTCATCATGGCGCTTGCAACAGTGCCAAAATATCGGGAGCTCATAAAAACAAAACAACATGGTACATATCCTGGATATTTTCAGTTTTCTACTCTGCTCAGATTCAACGAACTGTCACCCACTCAGAGCTAAATGGGAATGCAGCCTAAAACTGCATTGAGTTATCTCTCAGAGCGGACGCAATCCTGCGGCCAGAGGTATCTGATTCAATACGGTAACTAAGTTACGAGTATGTTTGTTTAGCTTCGTGGTTTCGAATAACACAAAACAATGTGACTCACAGTGAGCAAAAAAAGGGATTGCGACCAGTGACATTGCTAAGTGGTACTCTGTGACATAAAAAATCGTCCATACATTTTCATGTTCTAGGGTAAGGGTCATTGGAATATCATTTGGATTTCACTGTTGGGGCAGCAGACCGTTAAATTGCTTCTACTATCACTTTCCATTGCGATAATAGTCAAGTGGCTAGAGAAAATGTGGATAGCATTTACCAACATATTGGTGGTCAGGCTAGTAATTTAATTAACAAATTCTAACTATAATACCCGCAAAACTGTTTGATCATTGTGTTCAAATCCCCAATCTAAAATAGACATACCATTTTAAAATCCAATTAAGTCTTTACAATCAATTGTGGTTCGATCCTTGCAATATTCCGACCCAATACAAATCATATCGGTCCGAAACGTTTCGAACAGCGATGTTGAACCCGCGAGTCCATTGTTTCGCCGGGATTGCTTAGCTCGATGCTCTGATTGCGTGGAGGTCCTCTCCGCTCCGGTGGACCACAAAGCTACAGCTCGCAATACAGCTATGTCGAAAATTAACACGACATTTTTTACACGGCAACATCGGTTCGGATGTAGAGAAACAAATCGGATATACGAGTGCCAACGAGTCATAGAACAATCTGCATGAATGACTTTTTGATATCCATTGCGGAAGGGGGTTTTGTGAAAGCTTTTAGTTGACTTTGCCTGTTGCGGCGGTTTGTTTTGTACAATTGGTATTAGTTTTTGACATCAAAGTTTATTGACGGGAAACAATCCAGGTTTGTAGAGCCTTTTAAGGTATTCATGGTTTAGCTTTTTGTATGTGAAAAGCGTCGATGGCCGAGTGGTTTAAGTCGTTGCTAGCCATGTGAGAGGTGGCCAGTTCAAACTTTGACCCGTACCACTGTGTTTTTCAAATTTTAGATTCATATATACAGTTATTCGACGCTTTAACGGTGAAGGAAAACGTCGTGAGAAAACCTACACACCTACGAAAATAATCTTAGGTTGTGTAGTTAACCAACCCGCACTTCTCCAGCGTGGTTGTCTAAGGCCTTTTCGCCCTAGTTTAGGGTAGGCCGATGATGATAATGATGATGTGCAGAAGGGTACCAGTTATATTTGTGTAATATTGATAACACACACATATACCTCTATCAGGTTTTGAACACATTATGTAGTTAACGTGCTGTGACTGCAAAAATAGTTTTTGTATTTCGTTTTAATGTACGTCACATTTTAAAAAGGTTTTACAAAAAAAATACACGGCTGTGATGTTTGTTACTGAAAATGGTAGTACTAGTTTTATGCTAATTCTAGCTTTTTAGTTCTAATTACGACGGTAAGGCTCAGGGCAAGATTTAGATATTCCCGGCACGTACGTTTTGCAATTGCATTTGTTATTGCACTGTGTAAAATGGGCTTCCTTTTTTGGCGAAATTGGTGCAATTTAAATGGTTTTATTAAATTAAAAGTTAAGTGCTAAATATTTTGGGTATATTTATTAGCAACACCTATAATTGATGGTTAAACAAACTTACCTAAAGTGAAGTTTGACCGTAATTGTACGAGACGTTGCATCCGAAGAGATTTATGATAACACTTGTAGTCCACTCTTCAATGTATTAGGCATCGAACACTATTTTAGAATACTGAAAAAATAAACTATTAAAAAGACATAAGTCATCCTCATTTTACCGCTCACCTGTGACATTGACGTCTTGTGTCATTCGTTTTAGAGCTAGTTTTGCAATAATGATACTTATAAAAGGGCTATTAAGGGAGGGTGGGAACTTATCATAAATCTCTTCGGATGCAACGTCTCGTACAATTACGGTCAAACTTCACTTTAGGTAAGTTTGTTTAACCATCAATTGTACTTCGACGTTGCATCCTCGAGATTTATGATAACACTTGTAGATGTTCAGAGTACCTACAAGTTGCAAAACACATCTTTAAATGGAAACTTAAGTGTTTTAACTTATTAGTTTCAATCAGTCTTCATAAATTATATGGGTACCTAATAATTCTATATTTTAATTATCATGCACATAATCGACTACTGTGAACAGCCTGTGCAATAGCATCATGATTTTTATTTCAAATAATCTTTAATAAAATCTGTTAAACACCTACGAATCGCCTGTCCAATTCGCAGTTTTCCTTAAGATTTTTATCCGAAGACCCTGTCTGTTTGCTGCTGAAATCGAAGCATGTCACAAACTGATAGCTCAAAAACTTTAGTATTTGTATCACCGTTAAAGTGTTTTATTTATATAACGACGATTAATGGTAAATCTTGTCGTGTGTAAAATGGTTTTTACAAGTAAACAATAATATCTCACGATAAGTATCTATAGTTTGTGGTGAAAACAAAACTGCCTATTATTTCGCAAAGTTAATTTGAGAAGGAGCGATTGAGGTGGTCACCAATCGGAGCTAAAGGTCTAATTAAATCATCTATACAAATACTATTAAGAATAAATATTTCATTGTTTGATTGTTTCATAGAAGAGGCTCTGAAACCACTTGAAGGATTTCAGAAAACTTCCATCGTTAGAAAGTTACACTATCTGTGGTGAATATAGGATATCAATTTTTAAGTGTAATTCTTTCACTTATCTTAGTTATATTGTTTAACGGATTAGGGGCCCATGACTAAATATATTGAAGTGAATATAGCACTTCACTTCATATTGTGGTATGTAAATTAGTCTATACCAGCCCATGATTTAATACAGTCAATAAACAGATGTGTACCAAGGAACATCTTGACAATTCCCGGTCCCACGTTAGTACAATATGTAATGTAACTCAAGGTGTAAAAAAAGAACCGTATAAAACGTTTTTGTCGCATGCGCTGCTAGACTATTGATATACTATCAGTATATTTTACCATATTAAGGAACGTATTATCAATATCTATCAAAAATATGCACCAGCATATGTCTCTATCATTGTAAAAGCCACGTCACAAAATAAATATACCCGACGAGTCTATTATGATTTCAATGTTTGAGAAATAAGTCCAACATTACTAACTCAGATTAGAGATGTGGTGTTGGTTGTCAACAAAGTTTATATGGGTATAAATAATACTAGGATCCCAAGTTGTTGTGTACTTTGGCAAACAAGGTTTGGTTTTATAAAGACCCTTAAAATCGTTTTCCAGGCATTTTGAACGCCACTCATTCGATCTCTTAACGACATGGCAGTCGCAATGTCCATCCTGAGCAATCTGTCCATTGCGTGGCTTTCTGCAAACCAATTTGCTTCCAAGTTGTCTCCATCTCCAAATACAAGTATGTAGTTAATATGCATTTCTGCATCAACAGTAACCCTCAGGCGCGTTCATCTTGGTAACAAAGGAAGGCCAGAGATAAATAACAACCGTTCAAAAAAGGTCATAATGATGATTTCCACAAATAAAAATCTTCCTTCGGGCAATCTGCTAAGTTCATTTTCCCATTATTATCCTCAGAGTAGAAAAACATCCTACCATCCATAACCCATCAGTGGTATTTTAATTAATTCTATATCTTATAAAGGCCTTTTAATAATAAAGCACTTTCAAGCATTAGAAAAGTTGATAAAAGCTTCCCCATATAAACCACCAGTTAGGATTTCACCCCAACGTTTAGAGACTCCATCTACTATTTCTGGTTCAAACGGTATTTACCCGACCATTGAGTCACTCAAAATATCTAGAAAGTCCGAAGATCGTTAGCTTCCTCGAAGGTTCAGCATATATTATAGCAGGTCTAGCGTTTAAAAGGATCGGAGTTTTCCTTCGTACAGATCCAAGTCGTGCTCTTGTGCCACTGTAACTACCGATCGCAAGTCAGATCCAATTCTGGTTCCTTATATAGTTCCTCATCGTTTCGGTATTACCAACTCCCGCTGGCGACGAGCTGCCCGAGCGCGCTGAGTGGCCATCTTAAGGTTTAGACATAATTTGTACTTAGTAAAGGCTATAATCATGTCAAGGTAGTACACAATTTGTACATAGAAAGACCATAATCTCGTCATGGTACTACATAAGTTGTACATAGAAAGACCGTAATCTCGTCACGGTACTACAATTTGTATTTAGAAAAGACCGTAATCTCGTCACGGTACTACATAATTTGTACATAGAAAGACCGTAATCTCGTCACGGTACTACATAATTTGTACATAGAAAGACCGTAATCTCGTTACGGTACTACAATTTGTATTTAGAAAAGACCGTAATCTCGTCACGGTACTACAATTTGTATTTAGAAAAGACCGTAATCTCGTCACGGTACTACAATTTGTATTTAGAAGAGACCGTAATCTCGTCACGGTACTACATTCTTTGTATTTAGTAGTGACTATGGAACACTACATACTTAGTACTGTCATGCCAAATTCAAATATTTATTTGCATACAAAGTGCAGTTACATAATTTAAGTCAAGGTATTACATTATTTCAATAAGTATATATTTATTTATCCTTAACACTCTCTGTTACTAGGGTTGCCATCACCTTACTGGTGATGCCGGATAAACACAGCAAAATCCCGGACATAACAGCGGTTTCGAAGATCATGAAGATTGTCGGTCACATTAGGTAAAACCTGGGCACTTAATTGATCCGGGGAAATCCGGACGAATGGCAACCCTATCTGTTACGCAATCACAGCATAGAGTACTGAACCAATGAAATTTGGTACAGATATTGATCGATTTTTAATCGACTTCTCTAAAAAGAAGTAATGTTAAACGTCTCCACGCGGACGGAGTCGCGGGCGGAGCGCTAGTATTATATATACTTATGTATATTTTGATATATTTCATAATAGTCGCAGTAGCCGAAAACGGCTAAGAGTCATCATCAAATTGTGATATGACATCACAATACTACGTCATTAAATATAAACCAAGGTATATAAGGTGTATGACTCATCTTTTAGTAACGTCGATCTATTTGCTCATTCCAAAGTAGTGTTTAAACACACAATACTGATCAACAACCACTAGCATGTTTTCAATCACTATGGGAATTTTTACCACATTTATTCACTATTCTCTGTAATGCATATATGTGTAAAATCATATTTAATAATGCCCATATATACTATATATAACAATACTACACACATCATATAATATCACCTTTATGCACATCCCAATATGTATTTCCATTTATTACCTATTCATATTTCAATTACTTATATATATCTTCTATATATTTCTTCTTATATGTATTATTTAAACTATGTGTGTCTTTATTTATGCTGTGTTGTATCCATCAACACACTGTCCATAATATTTCAACAGCTTTTAATATATTTGTTGTACTATCTTAAATCATGTCCGAAGAACAATGGAGATGTGATTGACTGTACACCTAAACGGGGGTACAGGATTGACTTGGCCAACTTGGACCAATCATTATTCCTGTGGTTTTGTCATTTATTATCTCCCTTAAGACATATTTAAATGTTAATGAAAATGGAACAAATAGGATTATAATCTACTCATGCACTTTGCATTTACTCGTATATGGGTGGCAAAATGATCTTTATCATAAGGTGATGGTGATAACTGTCATCAGTATCAATACTAATGAGTCGAGATTCTTTATCTGTCTCCAGACCATTTATGAACTCAATATATGACACACAACATGATTGACTGTCGTGTGATTTTGTTTAAGTTGACATCCAAAGAATTAAATAATTTATATGTTCTTGTTGTTACAATATTATATATTTTGTATTTAGAACAGACAGTAATCACCTCACACATAATTTCTCTTAGTGTAAACTATCATCACAGTATAACATAATGTGTATTTAGTACAGACCGTGATCATGTCACGGTACTACATATTACAATACTAAAACACAGATTAAACTTTAGCCATAGCTAAATATTCCCACCAAATTCTGAACTTTATTCTTTTGACATAAGGTTCAAACCCAATGAAAATTTTCAACAGGTTCAGTCCGTTGCAGGATTAAAATAATAACTTATAAACAAGTCATATGACTCACTACAATAATTGTTTAATGATCAGTAATTTTAATTGTTATAATAATGTTCTATTTTACTTAAATTTTAAGTTGGTTTATAATTTTTATAATATTTATCCTTTATGTGACTAGCAATAAATGATTTTGCTTTGATTAATTGTTCTCAGTATGGACCATAATCCTATCATGGTACTATAATGTGCTGTGCCAAAAGGCTAAACAGAATAAATATTCCAATTTAAGTTACGTTTTAGTTAATATAGGGGGAAATTGTTTGTGTAAAACAAAACATCCATAACCCTACTTTTTAGGTGTCATAGTCATAAGTTATGTTTATGTTATATAGTAATTTATTGTAATTTATAATTACGCTTACTGCACTATTATTATCCACACCGCATTGAGCGTGTAAAACCTTTGGAAGTGATAAATTTAATCAATGTAAAGCACTTACCGGAATCACTGGATGTTTGTTGTTTAAGTAACTTTCTTTCGAGTTTTTTTTGTGATTAAAATGCTCGAAATCCTTACTTACGTTTCCCTTTCTCATAATTTACACTTACACTGTTTATTACTGCTTAATTACTCACTTTAAACAATAAATTACATGGATAAACCTAAATCGATGCCCAACACGAAAAGCGAATGACACAAGACGTCAATGTCACAGGTGAGCGGTAAAATGAGGATGACTTATGTCTTTTTAATAGTTTATTTTTTCAGTATTCTAAAATAGTGTTCGATGCCTAATACATTGAAGAGTGGACTACAAGTGTTATCATAAATCTCGAGGATGCAACGTCGAAGTACAATGTACACTTTTCAGAATAGTATGGAAAAATTCTGTTGAACGGTCGCACAAGTAATATTTAACTCATAAAATTAAATTAAATACATTAATTTTCTCCAAAAACATATTTTTTTTCCTTTCTATAATTTTGCGCTGCTTATATAATATTTTAATAGTACAATTTGCTTTTAAGGTATCCAATATCCATTTAACTTATTAAATTACATTCAAGGAACAGGATTATTGTTAAAATATGGCTAATTTCGTTGAACGAAAGCTAATATTAGCGATACTGACTGCCACAAGGGGCTTAGGAGATCTGGTTAGTCCTTCTTGGAACTTACTAATCTAGCCCAAAAGTTTATCGCCGATGTGATGGGGTAACTTGTTATGACGAGGGTGATTCGTGATCATGGTGATTTCCGATCGTTGTGAATAAGGGTAAGTAAGTTGCATAATAAAAAAGACGTGTGGCACTCGGGGACTGCCGCGGTATAGCTATTGCATAGCATCGTCCTATTTCGGAGCAGCTCGTCTCGATTCGTGCGAGTTTCGTAGAGTCGTACAATACGTCTAACCGCACGCACACAAACACCGTGCCGAAGTCTACGGAACTGAAACGACGTTAGACGATTGTGAGGTTTTTTGCATTACGGAATTTCTTGGTTCGGTCGCCGTACTCAAAGCCCGCGATAAAAGCTATGCAATAGCATAATAATACTTGGTTGCTGGTGTTAGAAATCAGCCATTTAATAGTGAAAATTTATATTGTAAATGTGTCAGATCTGTTTTTCGAAAAAAACTACTTTTGATACGAAGAGATTTTACCTAATGATACCACAAGAGTAAAGACTCGCCAAAGTCCCGCTAACAATATTAAATGTATTAATCAAGACAGTATACTCTAAAAATAAATGAAGCAGCCGCACAAATAACAAATTTTAACGCAAATACTAATCAAAGGAGTGAGCCGTATACTTTGCGGCGTAATTTATTTCGGGCCAATTTGTTACACAAATACTCCGGCCTCTGATATTCCGCTGCGAAGGTAAACGACTCCTCTACGGGTAGTTCTTTATGATTTAAAGTCGATAAGGAATTCTAATATTTAGGGTAAAAGACGTTTTATGCATAATAGAATAAAGTTCTAAGTATTAATAGACTGCTCAAAATATTTTGTAGGACCTTGCGTGATTTTTGATAAATTAAAGGTTGTTTTTTTTCTTTTCCGATATACGATGATGGCTTGGCCTCGTCATCTTCACTGGACTTGCGGGGGAGTGGATGGCTTTCACCCCTAAAAATATGTATCTACGTATTTTTATTTTTTATAAAAGGCCAACAAGATGACCTCACTCTCCTGATGGTAAGCGGTAGCGAGATCCAAATATGAGGTCGACAGGCACAATAGATCGTATTGAGCCTGTCGCACTCACCCTGAAGGCCTGTATGTAAAAAAAACGTGTGATAAGCTTGCAAACAGATAAAAAAAAAACAAAACATGCTTTGTACACGTACTTATTAAACTATTTCATGTTCATAAAATGCCTTATTTGGCAGAACAATTTAAAATTTAAATGATAATACATTATTTATTATTCTACACATAAAATTACATTATAGTAACCAAACTCTTTCGTAGTTGAAAATTCTACCAGCTATATACGAAAACAGCCAGTGAAAACCCTCCAACAAGACTCCAATACTTCACGTGTTAATACAGTAGGCGGCGTCGTAGTAATGCTATGTAAATTGTAGGAAAAATATTTGCGGGCGCCGGGTTACTGCGCGCGGGCACGCCATCCAAATACTTGCTCCATTCAATTATACAGCCCTGGTTATAATTTAGGTTGAGGTATTTTGGAAAAGTGGACTGAACCAAAACATTTCTCGATTGGGTTCAAATATCTTGTCTATATTTTCAAAATTGGCCGGTAAAAGTGTTTCGTTCCATTTGAAATTGGATGGTTTGTTAGAATACTAGCGGCCGCTCACGATTTCGTCCGTGTGGAAATGGTTTATAAAAAAATAGCCTTTATTATACCTTGTAAATTTAGCTACCTATATATTACTGAAAGTCCCGTAAAAACTGGGGCTGCCGTTTTGGAGATTAGCTAGAACAGAGATACAGAGGGACAATTTTTTTTTTTGATTTGTTGTTTTGTTATTGGTACCCGATAAAGATTCATACCCATTAAGTAAAATGTCGTTATTTCAATATTACAAACAGACACTCCAATTTCAATATTACAAACAAACACTCAAATTTAATTTAGTTGTATAGATATAACTGATTGTCACACCGAACTATGAAAGTAGAGCCGACATGGCCGATATTGGTCGGACATCTTATTAGACAATGTGTCTAATGTAGATTAACTTGAATCTTGTGTTCGTCTTCGTAAGACACAAATCAAGTTACCTACCACAACATTGAATGAATTGACATACATTTCAAAATACCATAAGCTTACAATAACAACGGCACATTTAAACCAATCAAATCAACAAGAAAGCTACTATATACACACACATGCGTGATTACAAGACGTGATTGACATATGTATTAATAATATTTCCATTCTACATCCCTTTAAAAACAACACCTCCGTCGCACATAATTTGCTTCACTCTTCATTTTTCTCACGTCAAGTCCATTACGGTTGCCGTCGGCGGCAGCGGAGTGCCGCTCTCGGCATCGCGGCAATGTAAACAAATACACGCTCAGATTGAGGAAATTAGGTTTCCCCGCACGCGTAGGATTTACTTCAGCCGGCGAGGCGCCGAATACTAAGGAGAGCTAGGACATAGTAGTGAGCTGGTAAGTAGTGCCAAAAGCTTTTTGGTCTAAGCAAAAAAATTAAATATGTTGTGGTCTTTCATCGGGAACAACAAACGCAGGATATTGCGTTTGTTGTTGTCATCATTGTTGTCTGTAGTCACGTTCCATTAAAAACTATATAGTCTACACGCGATAAATAGAGAAGCAAATACATAACTACTTACTGCCCGATGTTTCGACAGGGTTGCACCAATCAGATAGAGCAGTAAGTAGTTATGTATGTACGTATGTATGTACGTATGTATGTACGTATGTATATGCTACTCTTTTTATCGCGAGTAGGCTCATAGTATATAAAGTGGTTTACACAAATAAGCTTAAATAATTTAATTTATTTAATAAAGCTTACCAACTAAATACATATTAGAAACACACTGTTACAAAAAATCACATTGTCATATTATAAGGGGTTACATTTATATGTGACTAACAAAAACCGACCTTCATCACTAACTGTACTGTTTACTAGCTTTACTTGATATTTTGATTCCAGGAAAACTATTCGTAAGTCAACGAGACCAAAGTCAGGGTGTTATAAAAAATATAACAAATAACCCGACGATAGCATTCATGAAGGTCAATTCCGATAACCCAAACAATGATGTATTGGAATCAAGCCACATGGTAATAACGCCTTGGACTTCGAGAACAGAATGGGCGATTAGTTCTAACAAAGAGCCGTTAGCGATAACGCCGATACAATAGCCAATGGGCAGAACAAAGAATCATAATACCACCACCACCGTCGCGGCAGTATAAAAGCATCGGATCCAGAGCAACGAGTCTCTCACTTTCACACCTCATCGGGCCTTGCTAGTATTAGTTAGGTTAAGATGTAATTGTAAAACTTTTAAAAAATATATTTTTTAAAAACTCAATTGGCATTTCAAGTATTTTGACTGGCGCCCAACGTGGGGCCCAGCTAAAAGTGTAAAGTCAAAGTTCCAGAGTTCCGAAGAAGTCCGAATTCGCTTTTACTTTCGCGTGACTCTCAAGTCTTAAACAACTGGGCAACCGCACAAAGAAATAAGTCAAAAAATCGTCGGAAGAAGAAAGAAATGTTGGTGCTTCGAGCTATCATCGGCAGCATTCTGTAAGTGACCGACAAGCATTTCCTTCATCCAAAATTCCGCTCCTTAAACCTGCTAAACTTGTATTTAGACATAAGCCTAGTGTGAGTGTTGAGCAACTCCCTATTGTTAATAATATGGAGAGTAATCAAAGTTACGTGCCTAACGCACCTAACAATAATCCAGGTCCATCACAGACACCGGTAAACCCCGTGCATCTTGTAATCGACCCGCAAAAATTATTAGGATTTGTACCAAAATATGATGGCGATCCATTTAGCATTTATAATTATATAAACAACGCCAGACAATGGTTGAATACAGTAGGAGGAGATACACCTCAAAATGTAATGTTGTTATTAAGTAAGTTAGAAGGGAGAGCTGCGGTAATCATATCTATGATTAACCATAACTTTAATTGGAGCATTATTGAAGCTACCTTAAAGAGCGAATGCGCAGATAATAGAGAATTTAATACTTTGTTGGTTGAATTATGCAATGTAAAAAAGAAAACCACTTATAAAGAGTTGATTTTCGAGTTAAAACAAAAGCTATTTTTCATTAAAAGTAAGTTAGCTGATAAGTATGGATCGGCAAAGCATGATTTGATCCAAGAGGTTATGGAACCTTATATTAATACTGCACAAAACACTTTACGAAACAGTTTACCCTATCACGATCAGGTATATGTAAGTAATTGTAATTTTAATGACACCGTATCGAAGATATTGCAATTGGAAGCCGAAGGTAGGTTTGATAATATCAAACAGAAATTCTCGAATATCTTACCTGCACCTAGGATCATAAACCAACCTATGTTCCCAGTTAGGTCCATGCATTTCCAACCAACGCCTTCGACGCTTTAACAAAGGAGGTTTGATTTCAGAAACAATAACCGACCGAACGTTCCTAGACATAACATACCATACCACGTCAAACACCCATGGTCACCGAATCCGCACAATAATGTTTTTAATAACCGAGCTATTCATCCAGCGTTTCAGAAACAGCAGCATCCTCAGCAACAGCATCCGCAACAACAGCGCCCTCAGCCTGCTAAAGTGTTTAGTAATGACGTATCTATGAGAACGGCACCGTCTCTTAGACCCGGTCAAGTGAATTTAGGGAAGGGTAGGTATGCGGAGGAGCTATTTTATCATCCCGAAAATGAGGAAGAGAGCTTCTCATCGGAAGATTATACGGAATACGCGCCCGAGTATCAAGACCCCGAATACTATAACGATATTCCGCAAAATTATGAACATTTAAATAACGAAACTAATGAAAATAAAAAATTTTCACGACGGTTCAGATCAAGACAATCCATCATAGAATTTAATCACGTTAAATCCTTTTTACCTTATTTTGAAACCGAAATACCTAAATTGAAAATTTTAATAGATACCGGAAGCCAAAGATCTTTTATAACTTCTAAAGCGCAACAAAAATATTTCCAAAATTATGTACAACCGGAAAAATTCGTAGTCCGAACTTCTCACGGTATTACATCACATAATGGGTATATAGAAACTCCTTATTGGTGTAGATACTTCGGTCAAGACAACGGTCCAATGAAATTCTATATTTACGACTTTAGTGACAAATACGATATCCTAATGGGTACAGACATGATTGAACAAATAAACGCTAAAATAGATTTAAAAGAACGAAAACTAACTATGCCTCAAAATGAAATATTAATCTTTCACATGACCGACAGCGATAATTTAAATATAACCGAATTATGCGAGACATATAGCGATTTGTTTACGGAAAATGTAACGGATAGCGCGACAACGAGTGTAAAACACCATATATCATTAAATAGCGAGGATCCAATTTACCAAAGACCTTTTAGACTACCTCAAATACAACAAGAAGAAATAAAAAAACAAATTCATACCTTATTAAGCGAAAATATAATTAGGCCTTCTGAATCACCGTGGGCTTCACCTGTACATATAATACCAAAAAAAATGGATCAATCCGGAATACAAAAATGGCGAATGGTAATCGATTATAGAAAATTAAATGAGAAGACAAAATCTGACAAATATCCATTACCTAATATCGAGGAATTATTTTCAAAATTGCAAGGTAATAAATATTTTACAACATTAGATTTAACATCAGGTTACCACCAAATAAAAGTAGATAAGGACTCCATTGAAAAAACCGCCTTTAGTACACCCAATGGACATTATGAATTTCTACGCATGCCGTTTGGTTTAAAGAACGCACCCGCTACGTTCCAAAGAATGATGAATAACGTCTTAAAACAAGAGATTGCCAGGAATATATGTTTAGTTTATTTAGATGACATTATTATATATTCAAAAAATAAACAAGAGCATATAAATCGATTACAACAAGTCTTTGAAGCTTTGCGGAAAGCTAATTTAAAAATTAACAAAAATAAATGTGTTTTTATGGAAAAAGAAATTGAATTCTTAGGACACGTTCTAAACGAAAATGGTCTTAAACCAAATCAAAAGAAAATCGAAGCTATTCAAAAATTCCCAATACCAAAAACTCTAAAAGAAGTAAGAGGATTTTTAGGTTTAATCGGATACTATCGAAAATTTGTGCCAAACTTAAGTAAAATCGTTAAACCATTGACGGAAGCAACGAAAAAAAATGCAGTTATTGACATAGAGGACAAAAAATATTTAGAAGCAATAAAAACATGTAAACAGTTATTAACTAACGCCCCAATTTTAGCTTTTCCCGATTTTAATAAAACATTTGTAATTACCACTGATGCCTCAGATATCGCATTAGGAGCTGTATTAAGTCAGGACAGCCATCCCATTGCGTATGCGTCAAGAACCTTAAGTAAAACAGAACATAAATATAATACAACGGAAAAAGAGCTCTTAGGAATACTTTGGGCAGTAACACAATTTAGACCTTATATCTATGGACGTAAATTCGTTTTAAGAACAGATCATAAAGCGTTAATATGGTTAGCTAAATTAAAAGAACCAAATCAAAGATTAACTCGATGGAAATTAAAGTTGCAAGACTATGATTTCTCAATTGAACATGTAAAAGGTAAAGATAATTATGTAGCTGACGCTTTAAGTCGAATAGAAATCCATAACACCGATAGCGATTCTTTACGAGTAAACTTAGAGGAGGACTTAGCCTTAACAGATTCTTCCATTGAATGCGCGATAAGTACGGAAACGAACAATGACCCCAAGTCATCGGATATCAGTCCAAACAGTAAACAAGGTACCATTCACTCGAACCAAGAAAATAGCGACGAAGGAATTCCAATTATACATGCTTATCCACCTAAAAGATTACGAAGAGTTATTTTTGAGATGGCACCATTTAAAAGGGCAAAACGCGAAAAAAGTATTTGGTATTTTTATATTCCACCAGGAGATGAAGAAAATACTATTAAAGAATTTATGTTAGAATACTTACCTCAAGGAAAATATGCATTCATAATTCCAAATGACGAATTATATTATAAAGTCTCGGAAACGTATCGTAAATATTTTGATACCTCAATATTTAAACCTGTTAGATACACAAAATCATTAATTGAAATAGATGAAAAAGAGGAACAATTAAGATTAATAAAAGAATATCATTTAAAAGACAATAGGCACCCAGGAATAGAAAGTATGTATAAACAATTAAAAGAAAAATATTATTGGGAAAAAATGAAAAAACAAATTAAAAAGTTTATCCTTCAATGCGAACCGTGTAAAAAAGAAAAATATAATAGGCACCCTAATGTTACATTATCAATGGAAACTGAGACACCTTATGAACCAATGGAAACATGGCATATTGATTTCATGTCTTTAGAAAGACAATGGTATTTATCCGTTATAGATAAATTCTCTAAATATGCGATTCTCAAGCCTACAGAGAAAAGCAGAGTTTACGAAACCTTGTCCGAAATATTCGCAATGATTGGAGCACCTAAAAAAATAATTCATGATGGTGAGCAATCATTCTGTAGCGAAGTAATTAAAGAGTTATTTCAAACTTATAGTATAGTAGATCATACTACGTCACCACAACATCATAAATCTAATTCAGATGTTGAGAGACTACACAGTACGATACAGGAATTATATAGATTACAGAGAGATTCCGATTTAGATCAAAATCAAAAAATGTATTTTATTACCCATGCTTATAATAATACAACACATAGTGCAATTAATATGACCCCCTTTGAGGTTCATTTTGGAAGAAAACCTAAACTACAAAACTTCGAAAATTTCAGATTAGTTGTTCAAAATTATACAATTCAACAAAAACAATTTTTAACTCAATTAAATAAAAATATACATAATAATTTAAAAAACATAAAGGAAAAACGTAATGAGAGAATAAATAAAAATATTCGTTCTCCGAATCAATTTAAAATAGGAGATAAGGTATATTTAAAAAATAGTGCCGCAGAAAGACACAAAACCAATCCAAGATTTTTAGGTCCATATCAGATAATAAACTGTGAGGAACATAACAAATATAAATTAAGTAATGGTAGAACATATCATATAGAAGAACTTATTGTTACAGAATCATCGTTGTCTTCGGATTCAAGTTCCGAAAATTAGAATCAAACGAACATGTTATATTGGTTGAATTACCACCTACACGTATTATAGAGGGAAAGTGGACGATTATACATCAATTAGAAATAAGCTCCATAGTGGAACATAAAGATAAGTTAATGGATACAATTAAGAGAGTTCTGTCTTTGACACAATCAAAAACGGAAGATATTTTACACATATATAATAGGATTAACATTATATTATCTCATATTAATGAAATATGTAAACATTTAGATACGCAGAGTAGATCTAAGCGAGGTTTGATAGATGGTTTAGGATCAGTAATAAAAGCGATTACTGGAAATTTAGATCAAGATGATTTAGATAAAATTCAGAAAGATTTAGAAACTGTTCGCATGGCTTATAATAAACAAATATCAGTTACAGATAAGAGTTTAGAAGAATTTAACCAACAAATTAAGAAAATCACAGATATTCAGAAAACATTAGATTCTCAATATTCGCAGGAATTAAATAATAAAAATTCGGAAAAAATTGCAATGGATATATTACTACAGGCTCAAACTTTGCAAGATATTGCAGAAAGATTGTCTACAGCTATTACATTTAGTGAACATCATATGTATCATTATAGTATTATACAGTCACATATTTTACAACAAACATTAAATAAGATTGATAAGTCAGTAATGATTTCGAATAATATTAATGATATAGAACCATTTATTAATGTTCAGAGTCATATAATAAATCATGTTGTTTATTTTATATTAGAAATACCTTTAGTTAAGCCACAGATTTATAAAACGAGAAAGATTGTACCTGTTATCCAAAATACCCCCACCTGTACCTATCCCATTATGCGTAAGGTCACTTTAGCTTTTTCGGACTCAGAAACCTACGAAGTGGAAGACTGTACGTTGCTGAATCAACTTATATGTAAAGGAAGCATTCTACAAAAGGATACTTGCGAAACGAACTTTCTAGGAAGGAAGAATACTGATATGTGTTCTACGGTTCCAATAAGATGCCCCGAGGAAGAAATACAGGAAGTCTCACCGAAAGCAATATTTATATACTTCAATAAAACTACGGAAATAAAACTCAGATGTGGAAAAAACGAAGAAACATCGTGGATCAAAGGTTCTTATATATTAAATGGCGAAAACTGCGAAGTCAACATTTCCGGGATCAAGCGATTTCACACTCAGGAATCTAAGGAGAAGATTATTATAACAAGTCTTGAAATTAATCAAACTCAAGATATTCCCGAAATCGAATTAACATATGATCCTAAGAAGATTTCAGACAAATTGAAGAGTCTACAAGAAATCGGAAAGCTGGAAACACAGGGAAGACACAATTTGATTCAATATAGTTGGATTATGATTTTAACTATATTCATAGTTGCAATTATATTGTTTAAATTTCTTCGATCCAAGGTTTGCCGAAAACCATGGACTTCAAATTTAGGGGAGGACAGTCAACGAGACCAAAGTCAGGGTGTTATAAAAAATATAACAAATAACCCGACGATAGCATTCATGAAGGTCAATTCCGATAACCCAAACAATGATGTATTGGAATCAAGCCACATGGTAATAACGCCTTGGACTTCGAGAACAGAATGGGCGATTAGTTCTAACAAAGAGCCGTTAGCGATAACGCCGATACAATAGCCAATGGGCAGAACAAAGAATCATAATACCACCACCACCGTCGCGGCAGTATAAAAGCATCGGATCCAGAGCAACGAGTCTCTCACTTTCACACCTCATCGGGCCTTGCTAGTATTAGTTAGGTTAAGATGTAATTGTAAAACTTTTAAAAAATATATTTTTTAAAAACTCAATTGGCATTTCAAGTATTTTGACTCGTACACAGTGATCAAATGGAGTACACGTAACAAACAAAAAAATACAGCCTTCCATCTCTTATTCCCATGTATTATTCGTAGAAACGCCATAACCTTCGGCTCCATCACTGACGAATGTGATTGATTAATCGATGTCGGGATCGTGCCTGCGCCGGTATGAATAATGAAAGTGTGTAATGACGTGTGTGTGACAGCGATACCAAGAAGGGGCGCGTGCCTCAGCATCTGAATTACATGATTCATTTTTGGAAGTACACGGTAATGTGGTGTAAACATTGCGTTGTTGTGTTAACGCTGTGTGTAGTGTTTGACTTATTACAGGTAAAATTGTATTGGTAATCAATAATCATGTTGGTACAAGTTTACTTTTAAAGCAACAAAAAGTATGTGTTTTAATGATAAGACATGATATTTTACTTTATTTTTTTACGAAATTGTCCATCTGAAACAATTTCGTACTATAAATACTAAAACACCAATATGTATTGTGGTAATTCAAATTTTACGTCCCGTTTAAACATTTAATATGGTATTGAACGAGTAAAGCATACTTAATTGTTTGGATTTTTGACAAATTTTCAAGTATCAAATTATTAAATTTCTTTTATGAAAAGGTGCCAATGAGTAAAAAAATATTTTGAAATATTCTTAGTTTTATTCCAATTTGTTATTTACATCTCTTGAAAACTACCCTACTTTTCATTGTTACTATGTTACACGTTCATAGCAATGTGTAAAGAAACTGTAGTGTTACCAAGTGATATTGGTTGAACTAGTACTAAGTCTATATTTACTTTGGTTTGAAACAAGATTATATGTACCTACTAACAAATAATGTTCAGCATAACGAAGGAATAGCTCGCTAAATATGATGTTATTTACCTTAGGTGACGTATATTCAGGTAATATTATTTTAGAGTGGAATTTAGGTTGAGAGTCAAACAAATGAAATATCAAACAAGAAGCTTACATAGATACAAGTATATTTGAGCGACTATTTTGTCGTCAAATATGAAAGATTAAGGGTACATTACCAAAACTCCCACATTCTACTAAAAGGTAGGTAGACACGTATGTAGGAGTTCCAGTAATGAGTACATAAAGATACATTTATATAATGCTTACACAGAAATCCTTTCTATACTTGTCGAGCAAAACGTTCATTTTCAACTTCCTTAGAATTACTTAAGCATAAATGGACTTTTTATATCATGTAAAGTTATAAAACATTCTTATTCGTCCAGATTCTATGTGAAAGTAATGTTCAAAATACGAAATAATAATGTTAGGTTCGGAATTGTAACTGCGATGAGCGATTAAGTTCTCATTTCCAATGTACTTAATGACATATATTTATACAACAAACCCTTAGGAAATAATACAACAAAATATGTATGTCACTCTTTAAATACGTTTGAAGAACAAAAATAGAGAGTCTTGACCACGAGCGCTGTAAAGAGCTCGAAATGGGGGGGAGGGGGTCCAAATAATATGTTCAGAATAACAATACAAACGAGCTTTATCCATGAAATTAAGTGTTCACGCAAATAAAAGGGCTGAACAATAATAGAATAAAAAGTTTATTTTCACAGCTAATGGCACCACAAAACTTGTATAGCTAATTTCAAGGCGTGGCCTGGTTAGATTCCGACTCACACATTCACTGGAAGAACTTCTGAATCGGATATTTACTGCTCAAGTTCAAGAAGGGTTGTTGCCGGGCCGAAGTTGCCGTATAGGGACTACGTTCTTGCAAATGTAAATCGCAAAGTTCAGAAACAATGAGTGATACTATGATAGTTATTTGGCTCAGTCAATGAGGAGATTCAAGAGCTTTATTTCATACGTACAAACACAATAAAGAGTACATAGAGAAATAAGCCGAGATACACATTCAAGCCATTTCCGTTAGCCAGGTAATAATGAAGAAGAGTGAGTGGTGCCTTTTTACCTACATTACATTACATTCGTTTGTACGCGAGTATTTAATTGGTACTGTTATCAATGTTCCTTGCCTTATTGTTTGTAATAAGCAAAATGAGAGAATTAAACACAGAAATTTGTAAACTAATACCTTCTCATCCTTACTAATATTATAAATGCGTAAGTAACTCTTTCTGTCTGTCTGTCTGTCTGTTACGCTTTCACACATATAGTACTGAACCGATTTAAACGATATTTGGTACAGATATAGTCCAGAGCCTAGGAAAGGATATAGGCTACTTTTTAACCGACTGTGCTATAAAGAAGTAACGGGTAAAACCGTTAAACGTCTCCTCGCGGACGAAGTCGCGGGCGGAAAGCTAGTTCAATATATTTTTGAATTAGAGTCATCACTTCCCTTCAGAGGTTTAAAAGAAAATGAATACAACATCACATACAAACATTGATCTGATCCCGTGGTAAGTAGCTTAAGCACTTGTGTTACTGATATATGAAACAACAGTGGATACTCGTATACATTTAAATAACACATCCAGACACGAAACAAATACACAATATTTCTCCTGAGTGGGAATCGAACCATGACACATGGAACACAGTTAATCACTAGTACAAATAAATTATGGAGTCGGGGAAAATATAAGTTTGTCTCAAACACAAAACGTTTCTTTAATATTTATCAATCAATTACATAATTTAAATACATAAGCGCAGTAAGGGTAATAAATATTATTTCATTCAATTTCTCGTATTGCCTTTCATTATATGCAATCGACGTGAATTGAAAGGTTTCTTTCACGGACGTTTTATGTACATTATTATTCACGGTAAATTATTGACTTCTACGAAGGCTGACAACTTAACTGTAATACAAAATTGAATACTTTTGAATTTCGAAAAGTATTTTTAAGCTATTGTAATTGCTTGACGTAATTTGTAATTTATAACTGCCTCATTGGTCTATTGGTAGCAAGCGCTGCGTTAGGACCGAGAGGTCCCCGGTTCGAATCCGGGGTCGGGCAAAATTTGTGTGAGTTTTTCTGTAATGAAATTACTCAGCCCGGAGTTTGGAAGTTGGCGGTTGAACGCCCGTGTCTCGGAAAGCACGTTAAGTCGGTGGTCCTGCGCACGATCTCTCATCGGTCATGTCGGATTGCCGTCTCACCGAATTATGAGAGTAAGGGAATAGAGAGTGCACTTGTGTCTGCGCGCACACGTCTTGTGCACTATAATATGTCCTGCGCACTTGGCTGATCTCAATTGAAATCGGCCGCCATGGCTGAAATCGGTCGGACGCCTTATTATAATTTATAGTTGGCACGTGCAACGTTAAATATTATCCTAAGACTTTTGTTATGCTTAAGTGCTACTTAAGTTACTAAAGTAGAACAGTTTTGAGGAACATGGCTTAACGAATCTTCGGCAAGTATTATTAAAGTAATTGAATTGCGTATATAAGTGATGTCGAAGAGAACTCAGATTACCGACGGTGTAGTAATTAAACGCGCTCTTATTAGACCAATTTGTCATTAATTAAGGATATTTATCAAGGTCGTTGACCTTTTCAAGTATAGCACAGAACAAGGGCTCATAATTTAATTTTTGATGAAGCAACCTCGTTTATTTTGCACTTAATTTATCGTGTTCGATCCTTATCTGGGATAATTATTGTATCATGTCTACTATTTTCCTGTTTATGGTGAAAAATAAATAAACATCATTATTATCATCAATTTAATTAATTAATATTTTCTCAGGAAACCTGCACAAGTGCACACCTACGAAGAAATTCTAAGGTTGTGTGACCACACAACCAACCCGCACTTGGCCAACGTGGTCGACTAAGGCCTTAACGCCCTGGTTTAGGGTAGTCCCCAGCAGTGGGGACGTATATGGGCTGATGATGATGAAGATGAATATTTCTCAGCATTAAGCTGGGATATGGTAACATTACGGGCACTTATTATTATTATTATTATTATCACTTGGTGAGCATTAAGCTGTACCGTGTCTGGATGTTATGTAAAATGGTTATTTTTGATATCAATAATAACACATTTTAAAGCAACCCAATTTGAAATCAGATCAATGCATGTGACGTTATGTGATACTTTTTATTGTTAAGCTATTGCAAAGCTTTTATCACGGGCTTTGAGCGCGGCGACCGAACTAAGAAATTCCGTAACGAAAAAAACCTTACAATCGTCTAACGTCGTTTCAGTTCGGTAGACTTCGGCACGGTGTTTGTGTGCGTGCGGTTAGACGTATTGTACGACTCTACGAAACTCGCACGAATCGAGACGAGCTGCTCCGAAATCGGACGATGCTATGCAATAGCTATACCGCGGCAGTCCCCGAGTGCCACACGTCTTTTTTTGTAGTGATACACCTTACCCTAATAGGTCCTCTTATTTATGTTTCAATTGTTTCTTTTATATTATAACTTTGCTATGACGTTAGGCAATCAGACAAAAATGTAATACACAGACATAACTTTGTCGAGATAAAATCCGATTCGTTTCGTTTTTGTTCCGTTTGCAAAAGAATAAACTCGGAAAACAGAAAATGCAATTTAGTTTTAATCTCAACATCTCTGAGGAGAATTATGCTAAACGGCACACAGTGGAGAACTGAACGGTTCTAACATCTGGCAAATTAAATAGTTGAAACTTGTTTATTGCATTTGCATTTTGCATTATTGTTTTTTTTTCAAAAGTTAAGACGTAAATCGTTTCTAAAATCAGAAAGAGGTTCACAAATGCAAATGATTGCAATGCAAGTTGTTTTCAACTTTTTTTAAATCAACAAACAACGAAAGTTTTTATACATTTCTAATTAATTTATTTTAATCTATATGTGTGTTTATATCTGCTTTTACAATAGAAATTGATTAAATAAGTTTCGACAGGGTGTTTTTTTTTCTTCATTTTAATAAGTTTAAGCAGGGCCTTTTAGGGTGGCTAGACTGAAAAGAACAAAGGGTTTCAAAAATACAGTAATCCATGTCAGAAGCCTACGGGCGGTTTAAAAACTCTGACGCCAGGTTGTTCATCAACCATACGATAAGAAGAAGAAAAAGAAGAAAATACAGTTAAATTATAAAGACTTAATTTTACGATTCGGCAAAAAGTAGCTCCTTTATTCCGACTTGTCTCTCTCTTTCGTCATGACTTTGTAACTATATAATATGTAGATATGTACTTAAGTAGTATGTAGTTCAAAATATACTTAAAGTGCCTCCGTGCTTTCCGTCTGGGCCTTCGTTAGCCGTCGTGCTAGCTCTCAACACAAACAGAGCCAAAGCCGTGAAGACTCACTCGAAGTGTTTGCTCGCGAGGCAATTTGACGCTCTGCTATCAGCAGCTTTTACAAATTAAATTGTTTAGGAAAGAAACAAAAACAAAAATACGTTTATTGGGTGCTGGATTTAGAACAGCAACGATGTTAGAACTGGCAAGTAGGTGCTTGTTAGTTAGCAGGCTCTAAGCGTTAGTGACGCAGGTTACGTATCAAAATAACTAAAGTTGTTTCGACTACTGCCGATTCAACTATGCTCGACTCACCTAAAATCATTACGCCTAATGCACGACTCACCTAATGCTTAACTCATATAATTTCGTTTAAACTAAAATTGATTGGACTAAAGACCAATTTACCTAATGGTTTTTTAACCTAATGTTCTTTTGACATAATGTATGTTTCAAATATGTTTGAAATATCTAATCAACAACTTGCCTACTATTTGACTGGCTCGGTGGAACAGTGGTTGGTGACCCAGATTTTTTTTTTATAATAAGCTAACAAGATGACCTCACTCCACCTGATGGAAAGCGGTAGTGAGATCCAAATATGAGGTCGACAGGCACAATAGACCATATTGAGCCTGTCGCACTCACCCTGAAAGCCGTGAAAAAGGAGACCACTGCTGCGGCAACAACGAGACAAGGCGTGGAGTCTCGCATTGGTATTGAGCTGTGCGGGTCGGAGTCGTCCGTCGGACGGAAGGGCCCCCGTGTCTACGGGTCTCCCAGGCCGGCGGGATGACCCGCTCCGCCCGCACAATACTATTGTAATTGCTTGACGTAATTTGTAATTTATAACTGCCTCATTGGTCTATTGGTAGCAAGCGCTGCGTTAGGACCGAGAGGTCCCCGGTTCGAATCCGGGGTCGGGCAAAATTTGTGTGAGTTTTTCTGTAATGAAATTACTCAGCCCGGAGTTAGGAAGTTGGCGGTTGAACGCCCGTGTCTCGGAAAGCACGTTAACCCTTAAAGGCTACTACGGTGTTATTACACCCGGGTGGCTTAAATTTCTGTCTCTATCTTATTTCGTTTTTACCGCAGCGCCTTGCGATTTCGTGTATTCTCATAAGTCGACAGGAGCCCTCGAACGCGCGGGGAAATGGGTTGTGCGTGTGCGCTGGTCCCAAGATACACTCGCAACCCGGTGTTTTTACACCCGTTGTAGTTATAGTGGGCTACTGATTTACATCGTAAGTAATAAACTTTTAATGTTTTATTTTTATAATGTGTATAGAATATGTTTTTTAAATGTTTAATATTATATGTATTGTGTATATTATTATTTATAGGTATTATTTTTAACTGTGTTATTATAATCTAATGCTATTTATATTTTAGCTTGTGCATCGACTGAGAGACCAACAAATAGAAGATGCACTACTGGCATCGGATGAAGAGTCGGCAGAAGAGAAAGATTCTATAGAAGTAGACATTCACGAAGAAGATGTACTAAGTTTCGACGAAGATTTTCATTGTATTAGAAGCTCTTTTGGATATGTTAGGTTACAGACAGTAACTTCGAAAAAGATCTCATCTTGATTTCAAAAATTTATATGTTTTTTTCAATTTATAAACATAAGTTCCATGACAAATTAAAGGCTTAATATTTGTCTTTATGGGTCTACACGCGTTAATAGGAGTAGCAAATTACATAGCTACTTACTGCCCGACGTTTCGACTGGGTTACACCAATCGTGGTCGCGAGCGAACTGGCGCTGCCCGTCTTCGTCTGCCATTGCGGTTGTGAATATCTTGATCCACCCCCGAACCAGCACTAATGTCATTAGTACAGCTACCCACATTAGTCCGACACACAACACTCACTGCATCCGGGTTGATTTTAGACGTAACATTCCGCGGTATGCACTTATTAATCACTGGATTCCATGCCGACGATAATTTAAATCCATCTTCCCTACAATGCAATGCAATGGCAGACGAAGACGGGCAGCGCCAGTTTGCTCGCGACCACGATTGGTGTAACCCAGTCGAAACGTCGGGCAGTAAGTAGCTATGTAATTTGCTACTCCTATTAACGCGTGTAGACCCATAAAGACAAATATTTAGTGTAATGGAACGCGAAAGTCTAAAATCGTAAATTAAAGGCTTATCTGTGATCATACAGTAATATAAAGACTGATAAAAATTTATAATAAAGTTTTTTTCTTTTTGCATTTTTTCACACCCCTTCAAAAATTACCATGATCTTGAGGACCCTTGTTCACACGCAAATTAAATTGTTTTATACTTTGAAAATCTAAACCTTTGAATCAAAATATTAAAGAGCATGATCCATAGTTAAAGCATACAAAATAAAAAAAAAATTATATACTCATTTATTTAATTTACTCCAATAATTAAATCCGGGTGTTTTTTCACCCATTGTAGTCTTAGTAGTATACAAATTCATTGTAGCCTTTAAGGGTTAAGCCGGTGGTCCTGCGCCCGATCTCATCGGTCATGTCGGATTGTCGTCTCACCGAATTATGAGAGTAAGGGAATAGAGAGTGCACTTGTGTTTGCGCGCACACTTGTGTACTATAATATGTCCTGCACACTTGGCTGATCTCAATTGAGATCGGCCGCCATGGCTGAAATCGGTGGGACGCCTTATTATAATTTATACTTTGCACGTGCAACGTTAAATATTATCCTAAGACTCTTGTTATGCTTAAGTGCTACTTAAGTTACTAAAGTAGAACATTTTTGAGGAACATGGCTTAACGAATCTTCGGCAAGTATTATTAAAGTAATTGAATTGCGTATATAAGTGATGTCGAAGAGAACTCAGATTACCGACGGTGTAGTAATTAAACGCGCTCTTATTAGACCAATTTGTCATTAATTAAGGATATTTATCAAGGTCGTTGACCTTTTCAAGTATTACACAGAACAAGCGCTCATAATTTAATTTTTAATAAAGCGACCCAGTTTATTTTGCACTTAATTTATCGTGTTCGATCCTTACCTGGGATAATTATCGTATCATGTCTACTATTTTCCTGTTAATGGTGAAAAATAAATAAACATCATTATTATCATTAATTTAATTAATTATTATTTTCTCATATCAGGAAACCTGCACAAGTGCACACCTACGAAGAAATTCTAAGGTTGTGTAGTCGACCAACCCGCACTTGGCCAGCGTGGTCGACTAAGGCCTTATCGCCCTAGTTTAGGGTAGGCCCCAGCAGTGGGGAAGTATATGGGCTGATGATGATGAAGATGAATATTTTCTCAGCATTAAGCTGGTATATAGTAACATTACGGGCACTTATTATTATTATTATTATTATCACTTGGTGAGCATTAAGCTGTACCGTGTCTGGATGTTATGTAAAATGGTTATTTTTGATATCAATAATAACACATTTTAAAGCAACTCAATTTGAAATCAGATCAATGCATGTGACGTTATGTGATACTTTTTATTTTTAAGCTATTGCATAGCTTTTATTGCGGGCTTTGAGCGCGGCGACCGAACTAAGAAATTCCGTAACGAAAAAAACCTCACAATCGTCTAACGTCGTTTCAGGTCGGTAGACTTCGGCACGGTGTTTGTGTGCGGTCGTGCGGTTAGACGTATTGTACGACTCTACGAATCTCGCACGAATCGAGACGAGCTGCTCCGAAATCGGACGATGCTATGCAATAGCTGTACCGTGGCAGTCCCCGAGTGCCACATGTCTTTTTTTGTAGTGATACACCTTACCCGAGCTAATAGGTCCTCTTATTTATGTTTCAATTGTTTCTTTTATATTATAACTTTGCTATGACGTTAGGCAATCAGACAAAAATGTAATACGCAGACATAACTTTGTCGAGATAAAATCCGATTCGTTCCGTTTTTGTTCCGTTTGCAAAAGAATAAACTGGGAAACAGAAAATGCAATTTAGTTTTAATCTCAACATCTCTGAGGAGAATTATGCTAAACGGCACACAGTGGAACTGAATGGTTCTAACATCTGGCAAATTAAATAGTGGAAACTTGTTTATTGCATTTGCATTTTGCATTATTGTTTTTTTTTCAAAAGTTAAGACGTAAGTCGTTTTTAAAATCAGAAAGAGGTTCACAAATGCAAATGATTGCAACGCAAGTTGTTTTTAACTTTTTTTAAATCAACAAACAACGAAAGTTTTTATACATTTCTAATTAATTTATTTTAATCTATATGTGTGTTTATATCTGCTTGTACAATAGAAATTGATTAAATAAGTGTCGACAGGGTGTTTTTTTTCTTCATTTTAATAAGTTTAAGCAGGGCCTTTTAGGGTGGCTAGACTGAAAAGAACAAAGGGTTTCAAAAATACAGTAATCCATGTCAGAGGCCTACGGACGGTTAAAAAACTCTGACACCAGGTTGTTCATCAACCATACGATAAGAAGAAGAAAATACAGTATATCAACAAGACTTACTTTTACGATTCGGCAAAAAGTAGCTCCTTTATTCCGACTTGTCTCTCTCTTTCGTCATGACCTTGTAAGTACATAATATGTAGATATGTACTTAAGTAGTATGTAGTTCTAAATATACTTAAAGAACCTCCGTGCTTTCAGCCTGGGCCTTCGTTAGCCGTCGTGTTAGCTCTCAACACAAACAGAGCTGAAGCCGTGAAGACTCACTCGAAGTGTTTGCTCGCGAGGCACTTTGACGCTCTGCTATCAGCAGCTTTTACAAATTAAATTGTTTAGGAAAGAAACAAAAACAAAAATACGTTTATTGGGTGCTGGATTTAGAACAGCAACGATGTTAGAACTGGCAAGTAGGTGCTTGTTAGTTAGTAGGCTCTAAGCGTTAGTGACGCATTAGCGTTGATACATTTTGGTGATGTTGTAAAATAGCTTCTTATCGTGTCATTTATGTACGAGATTTTGTAATTATGTATTTATACATATATGATAATTTATCTAGTACAAATGTATGTTCCTAAAAGTAATTGAGGGGTGCCAAACCATAACGTTTCAAGTGCCAGAAATTGTCAGGAGATATATAAAAACATTTTTTGTTTACACATACCACGTTTTACTGCAATAAAACGTATTTCTGTTCGTGTGGCACTTAAAACGTTATGGTTTGGCATCCCTCAATTGATCTAATTCTGTATTTTGTTCCATACACACTTATGTTTATCAATATGAAAATAATAGTGGTATAACACAAATATACCAAAATATACATACACTCGCTGAACCGAAACAACAACCGGTATAAATTTAAGATTATGTACAAATATTTAACCCGAGTAGCATTTCAACCTTGATATAACAGACAAGGGTGCCGGTAAATGCACTATTAAGCTAGGTGCCGTAGATAAAGTAACAATATCAAAACGATAGCGAAGTTCGAAGAGAATAAAATGTATGGGATTGACGTTAGACGCGATAAATCACGTGGTCAGTCTAATGTCAATTGCATACATTTTATTCTTTTCGAACTTCGTTATCGTTTTAACATTGTTTCTTTATCTAAGCCCGCAGTAATCTATTTAAGCACCCTTTGATACATATTACAAGCATTGCATTATCACAGTTTCAGATCGTGCCCTAATAACTCCGTCGTTTGATTCCCGAGACGCAACCCGGTTGCAAGTTGCACGTTTCTGCATTACCAAAGGCAGTAACTGGCTCGTCACAAAATGCAGGCGCCGGGTTCCGACCGGAAGTCAGAGCTTTACGTGCTTTCCTTTATCGACTTTGTGAATATGAGACTGAACTCACGATGACTCCTGAAATGGGTAAATGTGAAGTCTTTATGTTGTAAGAGTGAGAGGGACGTGAAAATGGTACACTTGAATATACAATTTTACGAATTAATCGTGTATTGCAGATACATTTTTAGCGTCTTCGAATTAATAGTCAATCCATGATCTTTATTATATTTTTAAAAACTGCAAAGAATAGTTTCATCTCCAACACTTATTATTTCCGGAGGCAGACCCAATATAGTTTGTAGACTAGTCGTTTTTTGACATCAAATATATATTTTTTTTTTAAAAAAACCACAGGCACAATAGACCCTATCCTGCCTGTCGCTTTTATCCGAAAGACCTGCCTAAACTTAGATGCCGTTTCACACCCCTTCCTAAGAGACCGAAATTACAGGAGGGAGAGATAACTTGAGCTAGCAGGGCATTTCATGCCTTAATCATTGGAAATAAACTAGTCTGTATTACGAATCTAAATATGTTATTTGGAATGAAATATATTTTAAGACTCGTGTACGAAGAACCTTAATATGGCGTCGCGTGCCGAGTCGCGTTAACTTGTTTCCGGCAAAGCGCGATCGCCTCCAGCAGATTATGAGACGTGATAGCTTCTACTAATGTCACCTAGGATAGCACGCGTGATAGCTAGGAGTAATTTGTTGAATATGTCGGCTTAAAGCCTTGTAGGCTTTAAAATAGTTCATACTAATTGAAAATGCTTTACTTTTTCGTACGTTTTAATACAACTCTTTCTGGAATTATCTAATCGTCTGATTTCGTTTGATTGATACCTGTTCGATCGTTTGATACCTTATCGAAACCTGTAGAATTTTATGATAAGATAAAGCCGCAGAAATTGTGAAGCTTCTTATTAAAATTATAACAATAAGCCTTTTCTTTCAGAGATCTTTGAATTTTTACAATAATTATAGCTTCACCTCTTGTGAGCCAGTGACACCGACAACTTGGTCTGTTTGCCAAATTTGACAAAAGCCTCGTGCTTTTCTTTTAACTTTGTTACTCAGCGCTGTCCTTTTGCAAACTAATCCCAGCTTATATTAATTTTAGCTCGAAATCAATACAGTTAACCTAATAAGCTTTGCCCAAAGCATTCATACTTAGAATAAAAGACAAATAGCGTCACAAAATTGAATGAAGAAAAGAGCTGTCAATAAAATAATTTTCAAACGTCGCACCTAACAGAAAATTGATAAAACCCATCGCCACGAATCTTTCCGAATAAATCACCGTTCACGAGAGTGTCTATTTAGACGACGTCGTCTCTCCGGGGACATCAACATTATCTGAGGCTTTCAATTTTCGTCCCGGCTAAGCCTGCAGCGTCGCTAATCCCGTACCGATCCGCCCTTACGTGCCACTGTTTGAATAATTCCGTACGCCGGCGGCGAAAGCGCTAAGGAATCGTATTTAATTGAACTGCCTGTCATTATCTTTTGCTTGTGTGAATATTGCACGTCTTGATCGAGGGTTATTTTCGTTTTATTAAAGGGATTAGTAGTGGGGCGGCTAGCGCCATTAAGAGATTGCTGAACTTAGCTGATTGCTTTGTTTTTAGTGCAAAATAATGGTTAGCTAAGGTTATCTTGCAATGTTAGATGTATTGCAATCTTTTTTATTCTAGTTCTAATCTATCTACTGGTAGTGGTCATAATTGCAACTGTAATTTAGCAGTTAAGTAACATACATACCCATGTAAGTCAACATTGTGATGAGAAAATAAACGACTTTTATCCATATAAAATTAAATTTTCCTTAATAAAATATGGGTAGGAGACTTTCAATCGAAATGACGTGTACCACATTTCGGGCTAGGGCAACGCGATGCATTTGGGGAGAGCAGGGGAGAGTTTAAAAAGTAGTAGAGAATAATCTAGAGTAGGAACCCATTGCTAATTACTAAAAGATATGGGGGAGGGGTGAGGTGCGTCTTCGTGGACTATCTATATCAGAGCTAATAGTGTGATCTTGCAGTAGACAAAATATTAATATTGGAAATCATACATTCTTCTTTTCATAAATAAAATATTCAGTTACAAATGCAAAGTATTAAAACTATACAGGTCATCAATAACACCTCGCATCTAATATTCCCAGTTTGAACCATTTATGGACTGTTACATAACTAAAAATAAATCGGACATGACCCACTTACTTCTTGTAGCGAGCGGAACGATACAATCAATCGCTCGCCACTACTATCAATATAATATTTACGTTCAATAATATTCGTTTCTTTTAACTTTTTTTGTAGACTTCAAAAGAGCAGGTTCCCAATTTGACTGAATGTTTTTAAGTAAAAGCCATAAGTAGAACAAAACCACAAATGACATTTCCATCAGCCCATAAATGTCTCTAATGTTGGAGCATGAGCCTACCCTAAACTAGGGCAACCAGGTCTTAGTTAACTAGTAACCACACTGGCTAAGTGCGGGTTGGTTAACTTCACGCAACTTCATAATTTCTTCCCAGGTTTCCTCACGATGTTTTTCATAACCGCAAGATCGTGAATAAATTACATTTACTCTTCCTTTAACTATTATTACATTATACTTCCGGCTATATTTATTTATTTATTTATTATGGACAACCAACAAATCTTACACTAATTTACAACAGTTTACGAAAGGTACTTAATAGGAACATAATAATACAAAGACAAATTGATCAAGTGTCTCTCAATAATGTTACACGCAGGCTTATCAGATATTTACCGAGGTAATATCTCGCTTCGGTTCAGACTCTATGGTACCAATTATCAAATACTTGGGGTCGTTTCACAATATAATGGAGATGAGAAGCGAGTTGATGATAATAGGAGCAAATAAGATTACGTTGATTAGATATTCCAATTTCAGTGGTCAATAACGTAAGAAGACTCCTTAGTCTACAATTAATCAATAAAAATCGAAACAGTGGTTTTACTGGTTAGATTTTCATAGTTTTTATTGACATTAGAATCAGCCTAATCATATGATACTCGGCAGGAGCTTACCTTAAACTAGGTTGATCAGAGTTTAGTCAACAACACTGGCCAAGTGCGAGTTTGTCGACTTTACACATCCTCAAACTTTTTTTCCAGGTGCATTTCCTCACGATGTTTTCCTTCACCGTATGAGTGTTGTAACGTACAGATGAATTTCTTAATGTTGTTATATATTGCGTAAAAGGCAACGACATAGGAATTATTTCTCATACGCACTCAGGGATTGATAATAATTTATTTTTTATGCTGTTTAAACAAAGAAATTTATATATTTTTAGATGGATCTCCGAACTTATCCAATCAAGTCTTAAGCCCGAATGTTCTATAACAACCAATCTACCATGCACCCCAAAAGCGGAAACTAGTAAAAAAGAGCACTGAAATTAGTTAATAAAAACTCAAACAAAAGATTCGCCATTAAGCGTCGTAACATTTTATAAGTTCCCGACTCGGGTCGTAAGCGAACTCGTTCATATTCTAAAACTTGATCTCCCATCGAAATTTGTATTATTCCAGCCTCCTGTTTGTTACAGCAAGCAGAAAACCCCTAGGGTTGAACATAAATTAACATTAAAAGTTAAGATTGAAATTGGCGGACTCAAAAGCGCATGGTATTAAGGTCGGAACGGGTACGACCGAGAAAATGGTGTACTAGTATTGACTAATTTATAATAATGTGAAATGTTGGTAGTAGAGATAAGTTTGGAACACTCAGAGATTGACATTTTGTCAAGAGTATACGTTTTCTATCATGAAAACAATCAACCTCATTGGTCTGTGATGCGCAAATGATTTTATAACCTAGCCTATACAATCTTTTTTTAGATGATACTATTTTCTCTTTGCCGGAATTTTAGGTTGTTTCGGCTCCGTAAACTGTCTGACATGGTTACTTTCAAGTATAAGTAGTAAGTGGATATACTTATCCAATGGATATACTTATCCAAAAGCAAAATTAACACTACTAAAGTATTAGTAGTGTTAATTTTGCTTTTGGAAAACTCATAAGTGAAGGTAAATTGAACTTATTCGTAGATTGCTGAGGTTTCTCATAAACTCTATTAATGAATGCGTACGCGTCAATTCCGTATCGTTAAAATGGCCGCTAAAAACAGTTCGCTGTACTTATACCCTGACGAACACCGTGTGGGATTAAAACAAATAAAAAGCAAACGTGTACACAAACCCCGGCCCTAGCCCTACGCACCGTCCATTCGGGAGGTGGAAAACTTTTTTATTTGACAAAGGGCGCACCCGCGGCTCGAAGGGTGCGCCCAAACAGAGCCGGGATCAAACAGAATACTGATACAGGCCCACCAATATCAGCCAGGGGACTGACGGGCAGGGGACTGATGATATAGAGTCAATAGTCACAGGAAAAAACGGGTCAGCTGTCTTGAATTGCTTGGTCCCATAAGATTTTAGATTTGCGTTCCGTTTGAAATGGGACTTATCGACTTATTGGGTAAAACCACGACTTCGTTGTCATATGTTACATAAGTGGATGTATAGAATACACAGTGAAAATTTTATGAGATATATTTCATCGATTAAGTAGGTAAATAGCCATATAATACATGTATAATTTATTTTAATTAGTCATGTGCCGTGTTAAAATCAAAATGAACACAATGATACGTAATGATACTTATAAGAAGTGTTATTTACATCACACAATCATACATTATTCCACACAAAATTCAAAGCAAAACTTGAAATCGTATTGTAAACACTACCAAACTTGTTACCCCGAAGAACTGACCAAAATAAAAATAAACCTTCTAGGTCCTTTAAAATAAAAAACGCGCCATTATTTTAATGCCCTTTTTAAAAAAAAACCTTCACAATCGAGTGCAAGACCCTTGGCTATTAATTAGAAGTGGTCGTGTCGCCGCGGCCCTAATGCTCGCCGTAATCTTATCACGGCATGCCTCAAATAGTTTAATTACCAAGTATAAAGTTCCAAATAGGGCAGGCAGACTTAATAAAGAAAATAATTATGAAAGCTCCGAAAACTGTAAAGGTTCTGTATCAAAATATAGGTTATTTATAGTAGGTAGAGTCTTTAGAAGCCATGTGCTAGCGAAGGAAGAACGATGGCATGAAACGCTTTATAATTTTATTAAATTAGATAATTGCTAATTACTCTGATTGGAAATTTAGGAATGAAATAGCTAATTATAATAATACTGTGCCACATTACATATTGAGATCGTAAAAGTCATTTAAAGGCCTCTACGTGTTGGCTTCGGCCAAAAAAATTCGGGACTCTATAGTCCCGAGACATTGGTAATGACTGATAAAATACTGAAAAATCTGTTTATTTTAACCGACTTAAAACATTTTTTTTATTAAATATTATTAAAAACAACAATTTTAGACTTATAAACTAAATGATGCAATGATGCAAAACCGTCAAACAGTTTGACTGCAGGTTCAACGAGTTACATAAAACATACTTATATAACTAAATCTACGTACTTATATTTATCTCTTCTTAGTCGATTTCTTCATTTCTGAAGGTCGTGTCTTTTATGAAAGGTGTGATACCGAAGCGCTGACAATCTGTTTCCACACATCTCTGTCCTCAGCTTGACGCAGGGCAGCCGGTACATTAAGCCCAGTTGCAGCTTTCACCAGGTCAGACCACCGAGTAGGTGAACGGCCCCTTCGACGCTTGCCATCTATCTTTCCCACAACGACCAGCTTGTCCAGGCTGTCTGGTTGTCTACGAGCGATATGACCAAAATACCCTAATATTCGCTGATAACAGATGGTAGACAATCTGGTCTTAATTTTCAGTTGGTCAAGAATAGATTTGTTGGTTCTTTTGGCGGTCCATGGTATTCTCAACATTCTTCTCCAACACCACATCTCGAAAGACTTATATTTATATAAAATTTAAATTCGGCCAATGTAACATATAATGCCTTTTAAGGATATTATTTATGTTTTTGGAATAAATGTGTTTTAATACTCGCAATGGCAGTATTTACCTACTTTTATTGCCAGTGTAGATAGATTTGGTATGAGAGCCATCCTCTCCTGCAAAATCAGGTCATAATGACTAGGCTACTCCAAGCCATTATAATTATGTCAGTTAGGAAAAAAAATATTGCTTAATTTTTTTAAGTAACCTGTATCATCCCACTGCTGGGCAAAGGTCTTCTCCACGCCCGTCCACCTCTTCCCATCCAAGGCTAGCACTTGCCAGCTCTTTGTGATCTGTACCAAATCGTCACATCATCCATTAATTAATTATTTCATTGAAAAATTCCTATTACTTATATGTGATTAATCCTATTACTTATATGTCCCCATAATACAGGATTACCTAGTTTGGGCGCTATTGTTAACTGTTTATTGTTATGTAACATTATTGGTAATAAACGTTTTTATGTTTATGATTATCGGCCAATATAATTGAAAAACAGATACCACGTGTACAATCAATGATCCGTGGGTCTTTTTAAATCAATTTTGACGTTTATAAAAGCCGTTTAAAGCGCCGAGCATTCTTCGTCATCGCGACGTGTTCCTGAATAAACGATCACGCGAACTTTGGCGACGCTATAAGTAATATTGTTCGCGAATTATGGACGTGAAGATAGGAAGAAGCGATACGAAATGTGTCTTGAGTATGGGCCAAACATAAAGAGATAATACGTATTTTAATCGCTTCGCATAGTAAAGTTATCAATGGAAGATAAATCTAACTGTAGCTAGAAGCTTAAAGCTCTCTACCGCTCTCACTTGTAAGAAAAGAAAGCTTACACTTCTCAAGCTCAAGCTTCTTGTGTACAGAAGTCCCTAAATTAAATAAAGAATAAAAAAAAAAGCTCATACTCTTTAGCAGGCTACGAAAACTATTTACATAGCGTCGAGCCTAAGAAATATATCTATGTAATCATTATGTAAGCTTAGGAGATGTTCGGATAAAGTGTGTAACGAGTAAATACAAAGGGGATTTTTTACAATTCAACATTCTCGTACGGCACAATAAAACGAACTGGGATCGTAGTCAAATTTGATTACTATGAGAGCCATCCGCTCCACCGTAAGTCCGGTGATGATAACGAGGCTACTCCAAGCCATCATCGGAAGTCAGTTAGGAAAAATATAAGTCATGTGCACAGCAGCTACTGAAGTTTATTTTTTGTTTATTCAAAATTCAAAATTCAAAATTCAGTCCTTAAATAAAGTTCTTATGTAGCTGTAACTATGCAGGTATTTACTGCAAAAGACTGTAATCAAGTATGATATTTTATAAATTCATCTGAATCTCATAAGCCACAATCATGACATTAGAGTATTCGTAGCAATCGTCAACATGTTGACGCCGGAATGTAATAAGAGTTACTTAAAAACCTTAATTTTTGGGAGAGCTGCTATTCTGATACTGATATTTGTATATTGTTTACGTAATAACTATTAGAACTATTGCCGATATAAAAAATACATAGGAGTATGTTATATACCATTTTATTGTCTTTATGTTTCTAGAACAAAAACGAACTCCTCGCTATTATTGGCGTAGTTCGTTGCGAAACTCTATCAAACAGGACTCTACACGCTACATTCAATTCCGCGCTCGCCCGGCGACTAAACTGCAGTGAAAGTTTTAAAAGCCAAAAGCGAAAGCGGCGAACCATCGAGGTCCGTGTGTAATGGGAGTTTGGTTAACACCCGCGCTGTGATAGTGTGGAAGAGTCGAATAGACGCGTGTCTATGCACGTTAAGTAACATGTGTAGTAATGTGTACCCAGTATAGTATAAGGCGTCCGACTGATTTCAGCCATGGCGGCCGATCTCAATTGAGATCAGCCAAGTGCGCAGGACATATTATAGTGCACAAGTGTGCGCGCAAACACAAGTGCACTCTCTATTCCATTACTCTCATAATTCGGTGAGACGGCAATCCGACATGACCGATGAGAGATCGGGCGCAGGACCACCGGCTTAACGTGCTTTCCGAGACACGGACGTTCAACCGCCAACTTCATAACTCCGGGCTGAGTAATTTCATTACAGAAAAACTCACACAAATTTTGCCCGACCCCGGACTCGAACCGGGGACCTCTCGGTCCTGACGCAGCACTTGCTACCAACAGACTAACGAGGCAGTCACCCAGTACGCACTGGGCATAGACAAACATTTAGTTGCGACGTGACAACAAAGTGATGATATACTGTAAAAATATTATAGACTAGCTGTGCCCGCGACTTCGTTCGCGTGGACTACAGGATTTAACATATAAAAGTTTATCCTGCTAACTCTCGTTCCCGTAAGAATTTTTCAATATCCTGTTTCACCTAAGCTTTAAGTTTATTATGGTACCTGCATGTCAAATTTACAGCATCTAACTTCAGCGGTTTAGATTTTTCATACAAAAGGATTTTCCCGATTATTCCCGTTCCCGTGAGAATTTCGAGAATTCCTTTCTTAGTGCACCTCTATGGTACCTAAGCTACGTCCGGTCCAAATTTCAAGTGCCTACGTTTAGCCGTTTAGGCTGTGCGTCGATAGGTCAGTCAATCCTAGAATTTGGCAAAGGTCCTTATATAATTATATTATCTATTCTTCATCAGTATCTGTTATCGCCCTGAAAGAGTATATCATAAAAATGTGTCAAAAACAAAGTTTCCGCGAAACGTCAATGACTGAAGAAAATTAGTTTTGACACAATATTCACTCAATAATTCCGGCAAGATGGTGACTTTGATTCGTCTGTCAACAAATTTTGAATTTAACAAAATACTCGACAATCCGAAATTTGCGGATATATGTTGTCGACTCGAAATCATTATTTTTTGATGTTTTATTATTCATGTAAGGTTTTAATCGAGTCTACCGTACCCCTTGACAAAATTATTAATATAGAAGATTACTTTGGAGCAAACATCTAAATCATTAAAACGATTGTTATGGGTAAACTATAAAAGGTAGACATATGCTCTCGCGGACTTTTTTAAAGATAATGTTGAAATGAACAATTCATCCATAGAGCATTTTTGTATAACTTTAACTATATGCTCAGCGCACGCCACGGAAGGCCTCAGAAACGATACTTTCCCCCGTTTTTGAAACATTTTCGGTTACTGCTCCACAACTATAGGACCTAGCGTTATATTATATAGCCTATGTAACTTCTGAATAATGCAGCTATCTAATGGTGAAAAAATTATTGCAATCGGTCCAGTAGTTTTTGAGTTTATTCATTACAAACATACAAAAATACAAAAATACAAAAATACAAATCTTTCCTCTTTATAATATTATATTAGTATAGAAGACCTGTATCAACCTAGTAGTAAACGAAAGGAAAAACAAAAGGTTTTTGATTTTTTTTTTCTGTGCGTTTGTTAATCACAGAAACAGTTTATATGTAGGCTTGTATGTGGTTAAACAATAGTATTTGGTTCATGTAATCCGTTTCATAAACAAAAAAGTTAAATATTTTAAAGAATTACGTTAAACTTGCTAGGCGTTATATTAAAAATGCTACCTAAAGTTTCTTTTCACGTGGACTGATACTACTGATAGTCAGTGGCATAAAAGGTGGAACCTGCACACCTACGAAGATATTCTTAGGTTGTGTAGTCAACCAACCCGCACTGGGCCAGCGTGGTTGACTAGGGCCTAATCGCCCTAGTTTAGTGCAGGCCTATGCCCCAGCAGTAGGGACATATCCATATAATGTCCCCACTGCTGGGACATGACATTTTATCATGATCATCAGCATGGGCTGAAAAGGTGATCCCTCTTTTTCAATAGGACCGAAAATCTTTGGCGCACAAAACAGTTGTACGTAATTCCTTAATTAAATACAAAATATTAATTAGATCGCAACACTGTTACGTGTTCCATATCCATCTCCAAAAAAGAATCAGTCATAAATATATTAGATTAACATAATATCTTGAAAAGACACTACACCCGTCATCACCACAGACATTTGAGAAATTACATTATCATAATAATATACGCCGTTTCAAAGATGTATCACTTAGAATTTACATGTCTTAGGCATTATTCTTCAAATAGGTGTAAAAAGAAAAGAAGAATAATGGCTTAACATTGCTGTAATACGATTACTTAAATACTATTTACTCCTGAAATGTGATGATTACAGACCAACAGCGTTGTGTATATAGCATCGAAGTAGGTAAACCACTCGAGCCTGATTCTATTACTTCTATTGGTACACATCATTAATTCTCCGCGCGATTTAGCTCTATTTAGTTTCGCTGCTTTGATGGCGGCTCTGACTCGCGACAAAAGATAATTTCACTGATCATTACTAACATGATACATCATTCTAGCACATGTTATCCGACTACCCGGAATATCGGAATACACTACGCCATTATGACGCTCGAATAGACAGTGGGATCAATTAATTATCACTCATTAACGGTAGTGATGTAATTGTTAGGATTTCTATGTAATATGTAATTATTTACTCAATGTACTACTCAATATATAAGCTGCTCAATGCACATAATTGTGGAGGGAAATGATGATAATTAGATGGAAGGGTCCACTTTTAGGGTTTCCTGAAGTGTATAAATTGAACGCTATTATCATGCCTGAATGGTATATTTGTCACTAAGCTCTAGCTCATCAATCAGAATAGCTAAACTTGTAAAGCGTTAATTTTTTTAAGCTATTGCATAGCTTTTATCGCGGGCTTTGAGCGCGGCGACCGAACCAAGAAATTCCGTAACGAAAAAAACCTCACAATCGTCTAACGTCGTTTCAGTTCGGTAGACTTCGGCACGGTGTTTGTGTGCGTGCGGTTAGACGTATTGTACGACTCTACGAAACTCGCACGAATCGAGACGAGCTGCTCCGAAATCGGACGATGCTATGCAATAGCTATACCGCGGCAGTCCCCGAGTGCCACACGTCTTTTTTTCTTAATTAATGTTTTTTTTTCATGTTACCATTAAACCAAGAAATATTTTAATGGAACAATCATAATTTCGCTTCCGGTATTTTACATACTATGGAAGCTCACACTTAGATGTTTTGTTATTATTAGCATAAATGGCATAAAGACAGCTTGATACCCCTAGTATCAAGATCAGGGAAATATTTTAAATTTTAACTGTATTTAAGCCAAAATGGACTGAGAGGCATTATTATCAAACACTTAATCACGAACAATAATGTGTCACATGCATGATAAACTAAGCGATCGCTCCATCGACACAACAGCAAATACAATCTTTCACAATTTCCCGGTCTTCATTTGCGGCGACAATAACCTCAAATTTGGATAAGCCATTATTATTTACAAAGCATTTGTGTGTGCGATCGGTTCGCACAATGCGAGTGAGGTACAAAAGAACCGACTCCTCGAAATGCGTGCAAGATTAGTATTTTGATTAAGTCTTTTGAAGTGCCCGGTCGATAGATTGAAGGCGGCCCCGCTGCGGCAAAGCTGTTTTAATTTGTGTTTGTGCGTACCTACGTTTGTGCTCAGTTTTGAAATTCATATTACTATGAGTAATATGTGTACAGTATTTATCTTTCTCTACTCTTTCTAGGTCTACACGCGATGTTAGGTGTAGCAAATACATAGCTACTTTTTTTTTTATATAAGGCTAACAAGATGACCTCACTCCACCTGATGGTAAGCGGTAGCGAGATCCAAATATGAGGCACAATAAATAGATCGTATTGAGCCAGTCGCACTCACCCTGAAGGCCTGCTTAAATGCCGTTTCACGCCCCGCCTGAAGAGCCCGGGATCATAGTAGGGAGGGGAAACATGAACTGGAAGGGCATTCCATGTCTTAATGGCACGGCTACTTACTGCCAAACGTTTTATCTTCAGTCTTTATCTCAAATTAACAATGAAATTGCGACGTAAAAAAAATCTTACTCTATTAATTCGAAAGAGAAGCCGAGTAATGTGAAATCAACATATTAATTTAAAACTAGTTTGAATAAATTGGAATAGGAACGTGATTTAAAGATCTGGGCCTTAAAAAGTTAAGTACCTAGTAAATATACCAAGTATAATTTCGTCTTACAACAAAACATTCTTTGCCTATCGCTTTAAATGCACCTACTCTTTTGTTATTGCAACTATGTAAATTTAACAGCATGGTTCGCCAAAGGACCGACGAGGTTAGTTACAGCTACCGTAAATTTACTAACTATGTCCACGATTAGACCGTATTGGAAGCTAGGTAATTTTATAAGCGTACGTTCATTGGATGACTACAAAATGAACGCAATGATTTAAGTATTAGTCGCATTTAGGTTATGACAATTAAGTGTTAAATCTGTTATTGTTCTCTATTAAGAAAAACTGAAACAAATCACTTGCTCCAACGTGGCATTTGGATACGAAGCCAGACCGAGCGTCTGTCCTTACTCTCTCCACTACATAGTATAAAGCAAAGACGCTCTCCGCATCTGTCTGTCCCTATGTATGTATGCTTAAATCTTCAAAACTACGGAACGGTTTTTTTAATAGGGAATGGGATTGAAGAGGAATTTTTTTTTATACCACTCTATCTGTGGTAAGCGGTCGTGAGATCCAAATATGAGGTCGACGGGCACAATAGACCATTTTGTGCCTGTCACACTCACCCTGAAAGCCTGCTTAAATGCCGTTTTACGCCCCGCCTGAAGAGCCCGGGATCATAGGAGGGAGGGAAAACATGAGCTGGAAGTGCATTCCATGCCTTCATGACATGGGGCAGAAATGAGGAACTAAACCTCTTAGTCCGAGCCACCAGCGCGAGCATTGTATGTGGATGGCAGCGCTGCCCAGCACGTGTCATTCGGGAGTGGAAAGGGGAGGGAGGGACTAGCAGAAATAAACCCAAATCAAAACGAGGGCGGGTAACTAAATAAATAAAAGTCTTACCTTTGATGAGATGTGCGGCGAGCACAAGTGCGGCGGTGAACACGTGCAGCCGCCACGAGCCCGCGCACATCCTGCGCGCGCGCTGCCCGCCCTCTGCAACAACACACGGATGTGAGCCATATAATAATAATAATAATAAGGCGTAGGGATGTGACGACCCCATCGCCCGCTGGTGAGAGTTGGTGCGTCTCGCACCAAGAGAGGCAACAACTCCTACCAGTGCAGTCAGTCTCCGCAGGGCAGCCAGTGGCAGGCTGCTGGTGCGCGGCGACACCACGGACCCGAGACCTCCCGGGGGAACCTACCATCTTCTCCCCCACCTCTGGCTTGCCTTCATTGGCCGGCCAGAGTGGAGCGCAAGAGCTATATGCTTGAAAGGGTGGAAGTGCTCAATCTGCGTAATAGCGGGGAACGGCTGACCGGAACACCGAGATCCAGAAACCGGTGCACACCTCTCGGCACCCTTAGCTGACCACGCCAGTGTTGCCGCCCTTGCCGCCTACATGGTGGCTTATTTTGGGGGCCCACCTAGTGGTTGGCGAGTCACTGCCTGCCAACTTTAAACAATTTATGAGATATTGGAATGGCAGGTGACGATATCTCATCCCATAGCCCAGATATACAGTCCACATAACATTTCATCATAGAGCCAAATATTTAGATTCCATTTTTACGCAATAGTATTATATGCTCACCGGGTATTACTGCTGAGTGTATCATTTTGTGCATTTAGGAGTGATATCCGGTTAGCATATCCATCCCAAACTTATATTAAACGTCTCAAGGGGCCTCTACGTGTTGGGCCTGTGCCCCCACGCAAGCCTTCCAAAAGGGCCGGGAAGGTAACTCTTCCCGTGATCATCCCAACGGAGACAACAATAATAATAATAAGTCTTTATTACCAAAAACACAGCCAAATCATAACAATATATCTGTGACGCCCACACTAGGCTAAGCCTGTCTTGTGGGGGTCAAACCATTTAAATAATCCGTACAAACAAACTTAGTGGCTAAACTATACTTATACAATCTGCTGTTACTAAATATACTATTTATAAAATATGAAACATTATCTTAGGCTAGTTTTAATGAATTTATATAATATAATCTTTAAATGCTCTTTAGTGCTCTTCGCGCGCTGTGTGAGTGTATGTGTTGGTATGTATTTATGTACGAGTGAGTGTGGGTGTATGTGTGAGTATGTGAGTGTGTGTGTGTGTGTGGGAGTGTTTAGTGTTGTATGTGAATGGATATTGTGGAGATGGTAAATGTGTTTCACTTTATAATTATTATAGAAATTCCATCAATTTTGTTTTAACCTCATGGACTATGTACATAAAACCACGCCTTTTTCCCAGAGGGGTAGGCAGAGATCTCACCCAGCGATCCACTTTTCACCTCTGTGGGAAACGTGACATGTCGGGTTGTGGACCACGTCGCCGCCATTCTGCCTTGTGCATCGTTTTAACAAGGTTATTGCGTTTCCACGACAAGCAAGGATATATGACGGGGGAAGGAAAAGGGGAGGAAGGATACTATCGCCTCGGATGATTTGGACTGAGTCGATAGTAGCTCGAGGAGCCGGGGTCGCTTACCCGTATACCGTTCACCAACCACCGGACAGATAGTTGTGACTGGTATCTCCTGACTGTTTTTAGAGTAACAAATAATCAAATAACACCCGTTATCGCCAGTAATATCAATACCGATACCGCGTGTAACTCAGCCGGCCTAACGAGTGCGCAGCGTCCCGGGGGAAATCCAACCATTGACAACGGATTTAATCAGAAACAAATGCCGGCCTCGCAATTTGCACGCGCCCAAATTGAATTTCAAACGGGGGAAATTAACTAATTAACTAATCTGTCTTCAGACGGAACCCTGAATGACGCCGACGGAATCGTTTAAGCGTTTGACGCAAAGCTTCTGCTTCGTTCGGGCTTTGATGTAAAGCAACAACAATATCGCAAATCTGGATTTGGTGAATTTGGAATCTTTTGTGCCCAGTTCAAGCTAAGCTGGCCATAATTACATTCTAATGTTTTTGTCACGTCCAGAATTACCTACGTTATTTTGTTTTTAATTACCTATTACCAAGAAAACGTATTCATAATCGATACAAATCAAAAGTACCCTGTAGATTGTAGTACCCTAAGTAGATTGATGGATGTGTAATAAGCGAAAGTGGTGTGCCAGGATCGTAGCACATATCAGGAAGTGATCTCTGCCTACCTCACTCAGGAAAAGGCATATACATAAAAGGATTATATGTATATTTGTACTTAAACGTACTTAATAATAACTATGTAATATTTTTATTACTGTGTTAAAGGTTTTATAGTTTACTATTTTATTTTCTTTCCGCCCGCGACTTCGTCCGCGTAGAGACGTTTAAAGGGGAAAACATTACTTCCTTATAGCGCAGTCGGTTAAAAAGTATATATAACCTTTCCTAGGCTCTGGACTATATCTGTACCAAATTTCATTTAAATCGGCCCAGTACTCAATGCGTGAAAGCGTAACAGACAGACAGACAATGTTACTTTCGGATTTATAATATTAATAAAGTAAGGATTTAATACGTTCAATCATCAGAAACAGCATGTTAATGATAGTGTTGAACAGCATTATTAACGTTTAATATTAAATATTCATATTTGGTTACAAATAAATGTACAGACAACGATAGATTAAAAGGAAACATAATTAAATTGATTAAAAGAAAGGTGCTCCATACAATCTACTCAACTCACTTGATAGTTTCATTTCGTTAAGTTTACTAGTTCTTAACAAAATAAATATCAATATTGGAAAGACAAAACTACCACAAACATCGATGGCACTCATTGTCGCGATATCAGAGCAGCTCAACTAAAGCGCACTCCAAAGTCCTTAAGCTGTTCAAAACACATCTGGATCCAAACTCCATACGCGACATCTCGAGAACATTACAAATACTCGATTACAGAAACAATCGCGTTGCACTTTACACGCGGCTTAAGGACATTATAAACACAGGAACAAACAACAAACTGGGGATCACATCTCTCGAACTTTATCATTCGGAATAATTTCACGAATTTTGTATTGAGTTAAATCCTGGTATTTCTAACTTGTAGGCTCTTTAATAAAGGCAATAAAGGCTGGTGGCCCTTGATAAGGACAGTCGGTATGATGTGAATCGTGGTTATTGGCCAGAGATGGGTCATCCCGTCCGGCCTTTTAACCACAGTATGGCTGAGTCTTTAGTTTAATCTTAATATAAATTACCAACCATAAACCCTTTCAATTAGGTAATTTCAAGTAGTCGGCATCAAATATATTAAAACAACCAGGAAAAGGAAGAAGAAGTTGCTCTTTTTTTAATAAAAAGAAATATAAACATCTCTGCTTTGCAAGAGAAAACATTTTAGAAATGAATATTAATTTTGTGATATGTCGTGTTTGCAGGTTATTATCATTGAAATTTTAGGTACACGTTAAGATTAGTGAAAAATATGATGAATATTCTCAACGTGCTAGCTTTGAAATAAAACTACACAGAGCCCAAAAATAACGAGCGATATCTGAGACAAAACGAATGCAAGACTCCCAAAACCACCCACTGCATTACTACGCAAGGATAAGCATTTTTAACTACGTGTAGACTCTCATGTATATCACAGGAAGTATAGTAGAAGAGTAGGGAAAACTGTATAGTTGTTTAATATCGTGCTTAGACGTAAACTCCGAGACTCTACCTTTAATGAAGGCAGAGCCAAACGAAAAGAACGCGTCTCCGTCAAAGGAAGGATAAATTACTTTTCGAGAGATATTTCATGTAATGTGAGAATCGGAAAATGTGAAAATATTATGTAAAAGTTCGTAGAAACCAAATACGAGTGAACCAATGGAATTTTTGTGATGAGGGGACGGAATGTTGCGCCCAAATTATTACAACGTACTGGGAATATCCGCTTCTGAAAATTTGGTTATTACAGATATTGCGTATCTTTGAAAAATATGAGAGAATTTTCCCGAGATTAGATTTTGGAGCTTTCTTATGAGAAAATAAAAATGAATGATCGTGAACTAGCTTTTAACACTAGTAAATAAACAAATATAAATATTACACAACATCACATACATTGACTGTCCTATTATAAGACGTCAAATAAAAACACTATGTAGCTAACTTATAACTTGCACCTCCTAGTAATTTATTGTTAGGCTTGTTTTTGTTTTAGTTTAGTTTAGTTTTAGTTATTTCGATTATTATTTTTCTCTGTATCTTTTATTGTAATGTGTGGATCTCAGTTATCTGTTAATAAAGTTTATTATTATTATTATTATTATTATTATCAGTCATTGCCAATTTCACGGGACTACAGAGTCCCGGATTTTTGGGAGGCGTGCGTGGGGCCAAAGCCAACACGTAGAGGCCCTTTAATGACTTGTATGCTATTAAATGTTATGTGGCACCAGCCGACGATTATCCCTGTATACACTATAAAATGCAGCCAAGGACAACCCCCGGTCAGTGCAGGACTATGGAGTGGAGTGGAAGAACAAAGAATCTGGACTATTGGGTTGAGGTGCTAGTGGACTGGGTAACCGGGACTATGGGAAGGACTATGGCACCTGCCCCGATCTATGTTTAAAAACACGAATAAAATGGGCAGGTGGTGACTCGCCACTCACTGTCATGGGCCCCCCATTGGTCGCACACACAAGGCACGAGGCCGGAGCGACGGGGGGCAACATTATTGTGAGCGGCTCAGGGTGCCGAGAGGTGTACACCGCTTTATACCCAGTGGCGTAACGCCACTGTGCCAACTCGCGACTTATGCATCTTTCACTTTTATTATTATTATCAGTCATTTCCAATGCTCGGGACTACAGAGTCCCGGATTTTTGGGAGGCGTGCGTGGGGCCAAAGCCAACACGTAGAGGCCCTTTAATGACTTGTATGATCTTAATATCTAATGTGGCACCAGCCGACGATTATTATTGATCTGATCCCGTGGTAGGTAGCTTCTTGTTACGGAAATCAGGATCAACAGTGAATACACAACTAAACTTAAATATATTTAATAATACACCCAGACACGGAACAAACACCGATGTTCGTCACACAAATATTTGTCCCGAGTGGGAATCGAACCCAAGACTCTTGGAACCGTAGGTTTTGAACCTGAGTCACTAACCACTGTTCCACCGAGCCAGTCACCACCGAGTAAGGTTTACTTACGTCAAAACAGAACTAATCTCCAGATATTTCGATTATAATTATTTTGCGGACTTAGTACTACATCGACATTGGCAATTCTCAATGGGTCCTAAAACAATAAACTCATTTCGGATTAGGAGCGAATTCAGCGAATTTACTTCAATATTGACTAGTACTAAATAATGATGAGTCTCCGAGAACAATTCGCGGATACTATGTACCTACTCTTAGTGCCGAAATGATTATTCCCGTAATCCGGATAGTAGTTTGGTCGATAAAGTGGTCTGAGAAGTTTCTGTCTCCGCCAACAACGGCGTTCGGTGAGTACGCCCTGGAGACACTTTGGCTAGTCCCTCAAATTTGCCTATACATGTGTTATTGCTGGTATGTATATCTTGAGAAGCACTTAGAGTAAGCTGGCTCCGTTTTACATATAGATCGGCGTGCTCTTCCCTGGAGAGGGGTTTGACTAGGTATAAGGAAATTATATTTTTAGCATCCCACTTCCGTCATGGTTTTCCTAATAAATATGTGACTGATTTTCGTTTGTGGAAGAAGTTGATGTGTGACTGTACTAAAGGTCGCAATTTAATATCACCCAAACAATCCAAGGTCTAAAAATAAATTTCGTTATATTATTATAAACGAAGTTTTTCCTAAATAAGTAATTTACTTAAGTGTAACGTCTATTCGCTCATTAAAAATCGGAGCTTCTTTGATAAACGCCTAAAGCTTTGGGCTGGATAGAACCAACCTGCTGCGTTCTTATAACGACAATCAAGATGCCCTCACTTCATCTGATGAGGTGTACACATGAGGTCAGTCGACAGTCAAAAATCAAGAAATCTACGTCATCAACATGTAAGCATTGCACAACAAGTAGGTGACGTCACCAAATAGCCATCTCCCCCCCCCATCCTCACATCAATGTCAATACCGCGGTAATGGATGCGTTGCTCCGTGCACACTTGCGTGTTTGCGCGCTCAGTTATTTATCGGCGCGTGTGATCGAGGCTTTATTGGCCGCCATCACGTAAGTAAGTTGTGGCTTATTAACGTCGCTTGGAGCGGTTGGTTCCAAGGCGCGGTTATTTGCTGGTGTGGTTAATAAGGATATTGGTCCTGTATTAGTATTCATCGTCTATAGTTTTTTTTCTTGACTGACGGACTTGCGTGGGAGCGGATGGCTCTCACCCTTAACATCTATAGCTACTTTGCTTTGCAATCATCTTGTTCAGTGAACGTATTTGGTTGTAGATTTTCTAAAATACCTGTTTGAATTCGCTTAGTATTATTGAAATAAGCGTTCACGAAGCGTTTTTTAGGTTATCGTCTCTGAAAGATGATTTCAATTAGGATTTTTATTCAATATATGTTTTGCCACAGCGAACGCACAGTATTTCACTAATTCACTATGAAAAAGGAAACCTTCAAATTGAATCAACGTAAAGACGCCGAAAAATTAAGAAATCATTGAGTTTGAATGAAATCAGAGTAATAATCTATAAATTAGTGTACCTAGTCCTCAATATACCAACAAGAAAACATTCAAATACAAATTTACATATGAAAACGTCTAGACTATTTGATTGCGACCCTATCAAAGAATTACTTATGCTCCATTACGTTTGTAGACGTTCTCGATAGCCCGAGCCTTTGTAAACAAAACATGTTCGAAACACAACGACGCCGCGTCCAAATATTGACTAACCTCAACCGATGCCGATTAAACTTCACTCACTAAAATAACAGTCGATATTAATTGTCAAATTGTGAGCCGTGCCCTTGTAGCAATTTATGGACGACTTAATCCGAATATTCGGTTGACAACAACACAATCGAGGTATTATTACATACATACATAAAATCACGCCTTTTTCACAGAGGGGTAGGCAGAGATCACTTCCTGCCATGTGCTACGGTCCTGGCACACCACTTTCACTTTATCTGCATCCAGTAACTTCTTCATGCATGCTCGTCGATTACGGGTACTTTTGATTTGATCTCTTTAAGATTTGACCTATTTGGTCATGAAAGGTCTTTCTAGGTCTTCCCCTGTCGACATCTCCATTTATACCTTCTCTATACACCGTGAAATTTTAGTGGTTGTTTTCCCGCAGCAAAATTATTCTAACTTAGTAGCACAATATATTTGTGCAGTTATTTTTTATTAAAATCAATAAATGCCGGTTTTACGAAAGGTATAACCGAAACTCGAAAGTAAGTTCGAACCACTTTATTACTTAGGGCATAGAGCTTCTTTGCTCTAAGCATCGATTCCAAGCAGTACCTGATTACGTGTCATCTTAAAAACTAACGATAGCTTCTCTCGTTTTCGAGTTGGAAAAATATTATTTTGAAAGTTTAAAAAAAAAATTCTTTTTTTCAAGGAATAATTTGCATGATTCGATAGTATTACTAAATGCAAATCGTTCTGCCACGGGAAAACAACCACTCAAATTTCACGGTGTATATTATACCCTTAGATAATTGTCTTTCGTTCATCCTCTCAACATGTCTAAACAATTTAAGCATACCTTCCTCAACTCTAGTTACTACATCTTCTTTCACACCACAACATTCTCTAATTACTTCATTTATTATTCTATCACTTATTACGCCATTGCATGCCTTTTCACAGTAGTGTTTTAACATGATGCTAAGTAGGGTAAGAAACTTATGAACTTTCCCTATAAACTATGAAGTTTAAATTCAAAAGTCTAAGAACGCGATGATTAAGGAGGATAGCAAATTGAAATCTTGTAAGTCGTTTAAATTTTGTTTACAAGGCAAGATCACTTTAGCTCCACTTTCGGACTTTGGACAGGCTCCGATGAATTTAAGTAGTTGTTATGATATTTATCCCTCTGATTGTTACCAGGCATTATATAACACTTTAAAAAACAGAAAGTGTCCGGGATATTTACCATGTTGTTTTGTTTTAATGAGCTCCCGTTATTTCGGCACTGTTGCAAGCGCCATGATCACGGGTGAACTGATTTCTAATGTGTGTAACCATGACAGTTTAAAATTATATATTATATAATACTGTTATATGTCTTCGTATCTCGAACAAGTACAATAAAATACTGCCTAAGCTACTGTGTACTGTGATTGTTGATATCAATAATGTCCTGACGTAATCACCTTTATCGTTAACTAGTTGTGCCAGCGACTTCGTCTGCGTTTTTACCCGTTTTTTACACGTTCTCCATAGTTTCTTTGCTACTATTGATCTCATCTTGATGTTATATAGCCTTAAGCCTTCCTCAGTAAATGGTCTATTCAACACAAAATTATTATTTCAATTCGAACCAGTAGTTCCTGAGATTAGCGCGTTCAAACAAACAAACTCTCTAGATTTATAATGTTGGGAGTGGCCAAAGAGTCTGTATACTGTGGTAGCAACGGTAGCAGGGAGTCAGACATAAGATGACTCCCTACTCACTGTTATAACAAGCACAGCTTATTAATAATATTTATATACTTGATCCGAGGCTTTCATTCAATAAGCCATCTGATTTAGTACTGTACTACACAAGCAAAACTAAACCTCCGTACCGCGCTCGCAAGGCAACCCTTCCCCCAATATTTGTCCTGAGCATTCCGTGCATGCTATACGAGTTTGCTTATTGCCCCGGTAATCATAACTACGCACTCATGCCCCCTAGGGGGCCGGGCGTCTAGGTCTGGGGGGCGGGGATTCAGACGTTATTACTAAGGGAAGAACTCAAGTGTTTGCGTCTTCTTGATCACAGCAACTTTTATTGCTGTGACAGCACTGATGTTTTTATTGAAGACTAGTCATCCGCTCTCGATTCGGGTAAATAGACATAAAAACCTTCAATCCCTCTTTATACCAGCGCTGCAGCGGCTCTCGGGCTGATGCGGCATATGCTGAGGCCTGTACCTTGTTGACCACGTATAAAGTCCTTGCCTATTTGTGTTATTTCTTTGTGTGCGTTTTGTGTCTTGTGTATGTATCTATGTATCATTGTAACCTCTATGCTGTGGTCAATAAATGTTTTTCTTTCTTCCGTTCTATATATAAAAAAAACCGCATCAAAATACGTTGTGTAGTTTTAAAGATTTAAGCATACATAGGGACAGACAGACAAAGGAAGCGACTTTTATTTACACCGAAAATATTAAAACTGGCGACCTCTCCCATGGCAAGCAAAGACTTAAACCACTCGGCCATCGACACTTTTTTCAACAAATCTACAAGTTCTACTACAATAAGCCCAGCTACATAGAAACCAACATTCAACCGGTCGTAAGTTGCTAGACTTATACCTAATGCGGTGTTTATCAGAGAAAGCGGTGGAACGATACCCAGCGATAAGAATGGCGCGAGCGACCCTCTGATAGCGTGTAGCCGTGTATGCTTCGCCGATAAGGAGTGACCTATTGCACATTATTCGCAAGATACGGGGATATCTTTGGAAAGCGCATTTAATAGGCTTGATTGTTTAATTTTAGAACACGTAGTTTATTTTTAGGTTTACTTGTTGGGAATTAGATTAAAACTTAACTTAAATTTAACGTACAGTATTCATGCGGGATTAGTATTTACTAGTTTAAGCATTTTTTCTTGATTTTTTTTTTGTTGTGGATTACATTAAAACTTGACATAAATTTAACTTACCTTATTCATGCAGGATACCTAAGTAAGGCGTCCGACCGATTTCAGCAATGGCGGCCGATTTTAATTGAGATCGTTTATCTGTGAGGATCTATAAGTGATTTCTTAATTGTTATTATTATTATCCTATGTTAATAATGTAAATCCTGATCTTCCTAAAATAAATAAATAAATAAATAGATCAGCCAAGTGCGCAGGACATATTATAGTGCACAAGTGTGCGCGCAAACACAAGTGCACTGTCTATTCCCTTCTTCTCATAATTCAGTGAGACGGCAATCCGACATGATCGATGAGAGCGCAGGACCACCGGCTTAACATGCTTTCCGAGGCACGGGCGTTCAACGACCAACTTCCTAACTCCGGGCTGAGTAATGTCAATACAGAAAAACTCACACAAATTTTGCCCGACCCCGGACTCGAACCGGGGACCTCTCGGTCCTAACGCAGTAATCAGCTACCAATAGACCAACGAGGCAGTTAGGATACCTAAGCATTTAGATTGTTAAGCAATTTTTCTAGGATTATTTTTTTTGTTAGAAGCTAACCAAAAAAAGAATATTTACTTAAAATTCGCAACTACGTCTAATTATACTGAAAACAAATTTAATAATTTCTCAGTGTGATCATTAATCCATCATTGTGACTTACTTTTGTGGTACTTTTTACGTCTTGAGTGCCGCCTTACAGAATTTCATTTCCACTCTCTATTCATTCATCAATCCACATTAGACCCGCAACATTTTCTTGCTCAAAAATGCAGTTTTCTCGGATTCTACAAATTGAGCGCGACTGTCGCGTCCCGTGATCGAGGGCACACATCCATCATGGGCGCTAGCGTCAAATGACTGCAGCCGAGTTCTGCTAAATGGGACTTTGGTGTTTCAGCGATGTAGTTCGGGTGTTTCGTTTCGTTTAAATTATGGCAGCTCAGGGAGTATGAGTTTCAATTTTGGATTATTCTGCGAAGTTTTTTGTTAGCGCTTGAACTTTTATTCTATTTTCTTTGCTAGCTCGATTTTGAACTAACTATTTTACTCTATTTATATTATTCATCCTTAATGCAAAAGTCTATCTGTATGTTATGCAATCACGTCAATGCCACCATTTTTTTAAATTGGCTGCAGAATATAGTCTAGACCCTGAGAAAGGATTGTTTACCCAAGAAGCTATTGTTTACCCAACTTTGCTGTGGTAAGTAATGTTTTACTCAATAATTACTTCACATGGACAAAGTCAGCGGTAAGCTAGTTGTCAATAAATTAAGTGTACTTTGAAAAAGTAATGGAAAAACGACAAATAGAGAACCTTATAGAGACAACCATTCCCCATAGAGGAAGCGGGAAAATTTGCCACTCACTAAAACTTCCTAATAGTCTCAAGACAGATTAGTAATATGTGCGTGTCGGTGCGTACGTGGGCAGTCGCACGTGACTCTGATGGCCGCCAATTGCTCACAAACTTGCCTATGACCATTCACACGAGGCTCTACATCGTGCCTTTAATTCATCCCATGTTCGTCGAAGTTTCGGAAGGAACTGACGAATTCACTGGTTAAAAGCAGTATTGCAAACTCTACATAGTTTTGTGTTAGTCTACTTATCTGAAGCTTTTCCTAGTAACGTAATAGAAAAACATACTTTTTTAGTGGTAGGAGCCATCCGCTCCCCCGCAAGTCCGGTGTTGATGACGAGGCTACTCCAAGCCATCGTCGTAAGTCAGTTAGTAAAAAAAAACTTAGTTTTATTACAATCTTAATCACATTTAGACTAACATTCCTCTTTCAAATATAAGTTACTTCACAGAAGATGTAAGAATTATTCAAAATGCTTGTTGGTATTAAATCTTGACGGTAAATCGACAGTGCTCCTGATTATTGCACCAGAAGACATGGGTTCGATCTCCGCCCAGCACAAGTATTTTGTGATGAGAATTTAAGTGTGTTATTCTTAAAAACAATAAAGACTAATACCTAAGTATTTCACAAAATCCCTATTTCACAAATCTATAAAAGACGATATTTAAGAACAAAAGACCGGCAGGATATAAAACCTTTTACCTCAAAAATGTTTGCACCATGTTTTCATGGAGAGTGCTATAAATAATTTCCATTACACGAAAATTCACGGCGTCTAATGACCCTCCATAAAGGAGACAGGCTGTAATGGAGTCTCGGGTGAAAGACGAATCGCTCAAAAACAACTCCAGTCTTGGCATTTTTGTGCATTAAGAATGATGCGGTGAAAATACTTTCTATGGTTTAAAGGTATTTGGCTAAAGGGCGCATTAGATAGGGTCAAAAATTGCATTTGCTATTGATTTTATTCGACGGAAAATCGTTTGAGATTAACGCTGACTAAAGAGACCTTTTTCAAGTGAACTATGGTTTATTTCAATACAGATCTCAATTGAAACTTTTCGTGAGGAAAAAAAGATTGTAGTCTTAAATGACTCAATTTAAATCGTGAAGAAAAAAGATTGTTTAGTCATTTTACAACTGCACCTCCATCTTTGTAAAAATGTATGTAAAAAACGAATCATGTAGTGATTCGTTTTTTAGTATAAAGCAAAGTCGCTTCCGCGTCTATACGTCCCTATGTATGCTTAAATCTTTAAAACTACACAACGGATTTTGATGCGATTTCTTAAATAGATCCCGAAGCGAAGCGAGGGCGGGTCTCTGGCAAACAAAATTATTATTTCTTCTTCTCTATTCTCACCGCCACCGCCATTCAGCAAGTGCAATCAGTTTGCAGACTTTTTTTAAACTAAAAAAGATTCGGAGGATTACTTTATCAAAAAAAAAAAAACTCTTTTGAGCTGGTCACAGCTAATATTTTTTTATAGTTATATTTTATTATAGCTATATTTTTATATAGTTACAACAGTAGTATTTTTTTTATAGTATGATGACCTTGAACGGCCGTTCGCGCGGACAGTCCTATCTAGAAGTTGTGGTAATTAGCAAAGTCGTAGGCGCGTGATTGGCACATGTGCGGAGTCCCGAGGGACGGAGGGGACACCGCCTCTATCGCTGATTACACCGGGACACTTGCTAAGCTTGCGGATTAGTTGCTGAATGGGACTGTTCCCGGTATTGGCTCCTGTTATTAACTTTTAGCTTCTTTAGCCTTCATTTTGGATTCACATGAATTTTTTCATGACAAAGGTTCGAATTTATGATTGATATTATCGTCGAAGGACGAAGTTAAGTGTTTTTTTTTATCTGAATAAAGCGTTGCATTGTTTTGACACGTTTTTTTACGTTTCACAATTTAAATTGAAATAATAATCTGTACTGCTATAATAGTACTTTAGATGTAGTTCTGCAATAAAAAATCTATAAAGGCGACGCCTTTTATCAATGTATAAAATTTTGTTTTAACCTGAGTACAGGCTCATTTAAGTTTCATAGATATTTATTTTTATTAAGTTTAAAAGGTAACCAAAATATGTATAATTATATCATTATAATACGACTAGCGACCCGCCCTCACTTCGCTTCGGGGATATCTCTATCTCTATGTAATATATTTTAACCCCGTAAGAGAAATCTATTTTTTTTTATCTAAAAAAAGCCTATGACACTCAGGGATAGTGTAGCTTTCCAACAGTGAAAGATTTTTTCAAATCGGTACAGTTGTTTCGGAGCCTATTCGAAACAAACAAAAAATCAAACCTTTCCTCTTTTTAATATTATTATATTACATATTAAATTGACTCCCCCGTACCCCAGTGCCGCTTACATGGAGCCTACATCGCATGCTGGCTAGCTGAGCGCGGTGGCGGCAACCAGGCGACTTTTTTCTAATACTTGCATTCTTAAACTCGTGATATCTTCCGAATTAAATGTCCGAATTGAATAATTCAAAAAGCAATAAAAAGGTATTGAAGCCGTCTTGAATATAAAGTAATTTATTTTGATAAGGATTAATACCAAGGTACAAATAAAGAGCCCTTTCAAGGGGCGGCATATAAATTAATTTTTTAGAATAAAAAACCGCTTGCTGAGACATAACTATAATATTTAGACATATGCTGTCGCGACACTTTTTGTAGATAATGATGAGTTCTGCAAAGTCTTAGTAAATGGTTTTGTTCTATCTTCAATAGTTTTCGCAGCGCAGGCGACGTAAGGAATTTTTCAAGTCTATTTTTTACACCTTGGGTTACATTATTGGAGTTTTAGTAAGGATCCCTAATTTTTTCAAAAATATAATATAGCCTATGTAACTTCTGAATAATGCAGCTTTCTAATGGTGAAAAAATCATTGCAATCGGTCCAGTAGTTTTTGAGTTTATTAATTACAAACATACAAAAATACAAAAATACAAAAATACAAATCTTTCCTCTTTATAATATTAGTATAGATGACATAAAACATTCTCACTAACTACCATAAACAGTACTTGCAACTCCAACTACACCTTACCCACGGGATTGTAGCCGAGCGTCGACACGTAAAATATCACAACGGTGACCAAAGCAATCGTCTGAGGCGGACGTGTCCCGACAAATGCGGGGCAATTAGCGCGCCGTCGGAGTGTCCCGGAGGGGCGGGACGTGTGGACACTGTCGACTGATACGGGTATGTGATAGGGACACAATCGCATTGTGGTGTTGCTGTTTGTGAGGTTTTTGTTTTATTTCAGGTGTTTCTTGATTGAAATGAAGTTTTAAGTGTCCCACTGCTAGGCAAAGGCCCCAAATTCTTTCAATTTCTACCGATGTTTGGTTAGAGATAGCCAGTTTAGGTATTTAGTATTGCTTTTAATACACCTAAATTATGAGTGTACAATTTACATTTAGTACGCTAATAAATATTTGACTTTAATTTGAGAAGGTCAGAAATATGTTAATTTATGCTAATTACAATCTGGAGACTCATTGCTATTGGAACAATAGTGACTATGCCCGTTACACAAGTTGGGACTTACCTACCTTTTTCATATTAAATTATTAAAACAAAATTATCTAAACTCAGATGAGAATGACATTGCTGATCTCTGAAGTAAGAAATGTCACGTCACATCTAAACTTATTACATCAAAACCGAATCAACTCAAAGTTCTATTAGTCACTCAATTACCTACCACAAACGCTGCATTACCAAGTGACGGGCAAGACGTCTCCCCACGACGCATAGATCATCCAGCCCATACACTACGAGTGTACACATGTAGATATTATGTACACGTAGTTATGTACAGTACACATGTACGCAACATCGATGTGCACCAATTAAGACGTGTTTACACCCGCTGCGGGCAGCTCAATGCAGCTACGATGTTCAATTACCACCTACCATTGGCCACATTGATGGCAGGAGTAAACGGCTATTTAGCTACGAACAAATGAGACAAAAGACGGCTGTCTTCTGCCTGTTTTGACAGCTGTTACAGCTGTAGATCAATAGCCGTATTATCCTTGTATAGTGAGCTAATTTAGGATGGCATAACATCAATTTGTCGAAGTCATCTACATTCAAGATAGTTGAAAAACGTCAGGAAGTAGAAGGTATGAATGTATTTCTGTTAGGAATAATGGAACGCAACGCAACGCAACGCAAAAAGTTGTATCTGGAAACCGATTTATGTTTTATTACCACAACTACGCTAATTTTCCTACAATTTCCTATTTTTTATCGCGTGTAGACCCATTCTATATATTAGGAATTCTATAGATCAGTTCACCCGTGCAACAGTGCCGAAATATCGGGAGCTCATTAAAACAAAACAACATGGTAAATATCCCGGATATTTTCAGTTTTATAATGTGTTATTTTAAATTGTCATGGTTACACACATTAGAAAACTGTAACTGTCCGGGATATTTACATGGTAAAAAAATAAATAGTAAATATCCCGGACAGTTACAGTTTTCTAATTTATAATGTGTATAGTTTTTTAATCTTTATAGTTTTTAATGTCATGAAACGCGATAGTCTAAAATCTTATATATTGAAACTGCTATAAATAAAGACAATAACCACAGTTACAGTTTCTATCATAGCAAAACCAAAACGCACAGTATTATTTAGCTAACATTTAGGTATCCGGGATTCTAGAATGATGATGTTCCAGTTTGGACGAAGATAAACTTGGCTCGGGTAAACTCAGCGATACAAATGCTTTGTTGTTTTAGGCTCTGTTTAGGCTTATCTAACTTCCACAATTCAACATTAGTGGGGAGTAGCCTGGTTCATCCTAAATTATAGATGGATGTATGATGATTTCAGTGAAGCGTTTCTTATCTTGCATTTCATAAATACTGCCATCCTAAATAAGACTAAACTGGATTTCGAATATCGAAAAAAAAGCGTAGAAGTTTAAGTAGTTCAGGTCGTTGCTTGCCATGCGAGAGGTCGGTCGTTGCTTGCCATGCGAGAGGTGCCAGTTTAAACCCCGCTACATACCACTGTGTTTTTCCAAACAGAGATTGATGAAAAAACTGATGAATCCTGCACATTTACGAAGGAATTTTAAGGTTGTGAAGTCGACCAACCCGCACTTGGCCAGCGTGGTTGACTAAGGCCTGATCGCCCTAGTTTAGGGTAGGCCCGTGTCCCAGCAGTGGGGACGTACATATATGGGCTGATGACAATGAAGATTTCGAATTAGATAAAAATGACACGAAACAAAGATAATAGAGTCCTGAGTTGGTCTAAAAGTGATTCAAGAAGCTTACTTCTCTATGCAAATACATAGTTCTACATACATATACATAAAATCACGCCTTTTTCCCAGAGGGGTAGGCAGAGATCACTTCTAGCGATCCACTTTTCACCTCTGTGGGAAACGTGACGTGACGGGTTGTGGACCACGTCGCCGCCATTCTGCCTTGTGCATTGTTTTAACAAGGTCATTGCGTTCCCACGAGTAGCAAGGATATATGACATAGTTCTATTATCTAGGTATAATCTAAAACAAAGACAACATTTTACCGAACACAATGTATGCCCTTGTTTGTAACAAGAGAGTCATTGATTTCCTATTACTGAAATTGCCCTTTGAATATTTGATGAATTTAATTTCACATGCAGACATGTTTTTATGTTTAATTCGGCGTCTATTTTAAAATTCTTTGTTGAAAAATTTGTTTACAACTCGTTTTGCTTTTATATCCGGTACAAAGTGATTACTGGAGCTGCTAAAATGTTTCAGTAAAAATTGTTAAAAATATCCTCCTAGTTATTTTCAATAATTTTTCATATAAATTAGATAATCAAAATGAAAATTAGAAATATTAGGACGACATAATCTAGGAGTAATCATTGGTAAAAACGAGTATTTCTTACAAGTAATTTTAAGATGTAATAATGAAAGCTCACTGAATGAGCTTTTGATTTAAATAATTTAAATATAGTATTGTCTATTATTTGCGCGAACACTACACATTTGAAATAGATAGTCAGAATGCTAAATAATATGTTTAGAATAACGTTGGTGTTGGTTGCATAATTGTATCAAGTGTATTAGATAGTAATCCTGTAGTAGCATTAAGCAATATTATGCAATTGTTTGTTATCCTGAAGAAATAAAAATAAAATAAAATAAATTTATTGTTGAAAGTCTCGTCAAAATAGGTATAGGCAAACACGATGATATCACTCCACCTGATGGTAAGCGGTAGTGAGATCCAAATATGAGGTCGACAGGCACAATAGACCATATTGAGCCTGTCGCACTCACCCTGAAGGCCTGCTTTAATGTCGTTTCACGCCCCGCCTGAAGATCGGTAGTTGAAATAGAGTTATACCCACTCATTCAGTAAAAACTCGTTATTTTAATATTACAAACACACACTTCAATTTTATTTAATGGTATCGACCTAGTCGACATAATTCGGACCCGTTTGTTTCCGAGTTGATACGTGTGCAACGCCCGTAGCACCGAGAGCGCCCTTCCTGTTGAGAGTATGTACTTTTCATCAAGGACTTTTTTCCCTGGCTCCGTTTCGCAAGCTGATATTTCCGCGGTGCGATGAAATTCATTAAATTTTGCGCTCCACAGCCATGAAAGTATAATGAGCTTACATAGCGGCGTCCAGCTGAAAAACTTGATTTATTTATAAGCGGAATTTAGCCGGCTCCCGTTAAGTTTTACTTTTTAAGCTGACAAACAAAATTCAATTGGATTTATTCGCAAAAATCAATCAAGTAGCAAGTTTCGCCGGCACTAAAAATATTACACTTTTAGCATTCGAAATTGGACGCTCGAAAATTTCCGCTGTGTTATTGCTTTGTGTTCCGATGCTAGTTTTATTCAAAGTATCAATTGTAAATACAGTGTAAAGGAATGTTTTTTTTCTGTCTGCTGTACTGGATGCTGGATATGTTCAAATAGAGTCAAGTGCGAGTCAGATGCATCTTGGGGGTTCTTGGTGGGTTAAACTTGTATGGAAATTATGTTTCATTCGACCAACCTTACAAATAAGGTAAAATAACTTTAATTGTCTTCTTTTTGTCATTTAATACAACGATTTTTTTTTATTGTAGCTTGATTTCAAGTTCTTGTCGCAATACCATGGAATATTACTTAATCATTGTGAAAACAATATTTATTGATAAAATTAAAGATTGAATTATTACAAAATAAAACAAACTTTACTACACTTTAACTTTAACCAGCGGTGGTCTCGAAGGCTTGTCGGCGACTGATCTGACTGGTCGCCGTCGGCAGCCAACCTGACGTTTCAGTCAAGAGGCGACACAGTGCCCTTTGAACTTTATAGTTGCAGATTTCATGCAAGATTTTTTGAAACTAAGTGTACTCGAACTGTACTGGCACTTTTTGATAGCACGCAATTCGTAAACTAGATAGTGAACATGAAAATAGGATCACAGATAACCTAATTTTCTTTTGATCTAAGCTGGTCCGGCGAACTTACCTCCTTAAGGTTTAAAAGCATAATATTGTACGTATAAATAAATTCTTTCTTTACTCCAAATAGGATAAAACGATTTAGGAGTTAAGCGTAAAAGGCATCATACAAAAAAGCGATTCTCGGAATGGAAAATATGTTTCACTCGTCGTAACACTCGTTTACAAAAAACACGAAACATTCACACGTCCCTGATCAATGAAATGCTTTCCAAAATTTCATCATTCGACATCTGACTTCAAAGGCGATCTGGTTCTTACAAGGAAAATATAAATATACTTCTTGTAGGGAAAATGTTTCATCTTTTAATGAGAGGTGGCGAAAGACTTTTTTCTCGAAGGTCGAAATCTTGGCGCTATGATCCCGATGGAAATTCGGTTCAGCTTTCACAATTCAGCGAGTGAGTTCACATGTTATCCGCACAGAACGTGTCATGAATATTGTATGCAGATCGACATGCTACCAAAGTTATTTTCAAACTGTGGGCCATTTATATACGTGACATCATGGTTATTTAAGGAGCTGTTTCATTTGGAAACTTTGCTTTGAACACACTCCAGAAGAAACCCAGTTGGTTACTGAATGATACCGATTTTTACAAATCAGTTTGTCAAGTTTTATTGAGTTTATAAATGTGTGTCAAGTTATCATTGTTGGCTTGACCGGAAAGCGTATTTAAGTGGAGTTAGAGTGGATACATTTGACGATAAAAATAACAAAGTATTAAAATACAAACTTTAAAAATGGCGTCACTTCATTGACTTACAAACTTCAGCCCATTCGGGACAACGATTCATGCAGGAACTAAAAGCGTTGCAATAACTGGAGGCAAACTTTTGAAAGCGTCGTACAAATATAGTTTTTAAGCTTCCAACGGTTACGCTGAAATTTAGTTAATTCAGTTACCTAGCGTCGCATCGGCGCATCCATCTTGTTTGCCGGGATGGCGGCTCGTACATCCCGAGAGCTCTTCATAGCGACTTCGTCAGTTCTGAATAAATAATAAGTAAATACACATATTCACGTCTTTGTCGCGAGTCTGACGCGGCTCGGCTACGCAACGGCATAATTTACGAGTACACTTATTTACCTGATGCGAAATGAAATTTGCCCTTTGAATTTTTGAGGGATGACGCCCGTTTGTCAAATTGAGGTGACTGCGGGAGAAGGCAGGTTTGAATTGCGCCGTCACTTCGGAGATAAATGAATGAGTCCTTCATTTGTTGAAGTGGAAAGTGGGGAAAATGGTATTTAGGCTTCTGGGGGAAATAAAATGCGCTTTCACGTGGCTCTGGAGTTCTGAATGGTGGAGTTTTGAGTTCAAGTTTGCAAGTTTTGTGTAAGATGAATGAATGGTCCAAGATCCCAGAGCTGCCAGACATCACTTATTTTCTAATGGACAAAATATGTACGATTGAGTAGTGATGGGGTGTACTATCATCATATGACTAGTTGCTACCTTGACCAGACGGCCATTTCTCAGATATCAACCAATCAAGGTACATAGAAACACTGCTCACCTCACTTAAATTCTGATGGCTGATTTTAACATATATTTCACACAATATCATTAAAAATCAGGTTTCATTACTCCCAGACACATGCGGTCGGCGGTTTTACCTTACAGACGCTTTAAAGCTATGAAAAAAAATTTACTTTTACTTAATTTTACTTATTTTCTGATGCTTGATTCTTATATTATGTTTTCAAACAACTAAAAAGTGCTCATCTGACCGCAATAATTATAGAATTGTACCTTACAAACTATTTTATTAGAAAAACTTAAAAAAAAAATCTAAAACAGTTGGGTCTGGTGAATGTTTGGCCCCTTGGATCGGTCTGTCCGTTTGCAAAACGTTTTAAAATAGTTGTTTGAATAACATATATAAAAATCAAGCATCAGAAAATAAGTAAAAGTAAAAATTTTTTCATAGCTTTAAAGCGTCTGTAAGGTAAAACCGCCGACCGCATGTGTCTGGGAGTAATGAATCCTGATTTTTAATGATATTGTGTGAAATATATGTTAGAATCAGCCATCAGAATTTAAGTGAGGTGAGCAGTGTTTCTATGTACCTTGATTGGTTGATATCTGAAAAATGGCCGTCTGGTCAAGGTAGCAACTAGTCATATGATGATAGTACACCCCACCACTACTCAATCGTATATATTTTGTCCATTAGAAAATAAGTGATGTCTGGCGGCTCTGGGATCTTCCTCTAGAATGTTCATCGCTCTATGTAGAGAATATATATATTTCTGTCTTGTTTTTTACACGTAAGTTATTATTTATTTCTAATCTGTTGTGACCGTAACTTGTAAGTGTACCTTATATAAATAAATAAATCTCAGGTCGGCTCAACATGATAAGAAATTCGGAAAGCTTCTGTGCCTTGGAAAGAACGTTAAGTTGGTAGCATGATCTCGCTTCTTCGTTTGCGCACTATAATAATGTCCTGCACAGTTTGTTAATTCCCATTAAAACCCAAGATCCTTAAATTACATTAGCCGTGCATCAAATATGGCCTCATCATGTTTTTACGATGTAGTAAAAGTAGCTTGCACTGAGTGCATACGAGCTATAACAAGTCTGTCAGCATAGGAAAATCACCTACCTAAAGTTATGACTTTCTTCTCCGATACTATATACTATTGGTCTACTCGTATACGTGAAGAGTGGCAAATAGCCGTGGAGAGCTTAGTGTATCACTGTAATTGTATGTAATAATGTGTGTATTAAAAGACAAAACAACATGGTAAACATCCCGGAAATATTGAGTTTTCTCATAGTAAATTATGTAATGAAACGCAAAAGTCTAAAATCGTATTTAACGGAGTACATTCGTCCAATACACTCCTTAATCGCAAAGTTGTTTACTTCAAACTCGTAATCCTTGTTATGTCAACAATTTTGAAGAGAAGCCTTAAAACAGCTTACTTATTACTACATCATCTTCTTACTCGAGTCGAGCCAAATCTCGAGCAAGAATTAAACTAGGTTCGTGACTACATCTCGTAAACTTCTTATGTACAGTGGGGGCAAGAGTCACAGCCCTTGCGTCGATAAAGCAAGGTACACAGTCGATCGCAACTTTTTGTCGCGACTGTACACCTACTTTATTTCGTGTCAAACTTTTATATAAGCCCGTAAAGTTTCCGAGACGTCCCTCACGGAATTGGAAGGTTCACGTTAATAATTTCAACTTGCAAAGAATTTAATTGAAGTTTGGACAAGCGGAGATATTATTTGTTTGTTTCAGAGTTGGCGACGATCATGTTTTTCATTGGTTTGCTTCTACATTGTCTTTATTAGTAAACCTATTTTATGAAAAAGACAAAAGAAATGCGAGTGGAGTTTTTAATCATAAACGTAATTTAATAGTTAATACAGAAAATGTTAATAAATTTTGTTTTCAAATAAAATAAAATATTGACATACAACGACAAATATTAATAAGCAAATACTTGTTTCTTTATTAAATTTTGAATGAACGAAATCCAATACCAAAGATACTATTTGATGATAAAACCAATATGACCTATCTAAACACAGCAATATCTAGCTTATATGAATCCTCCAAAAAAAACCTCCGTGGAAAAACAATCTCCTCAAGAGTTTTCTTCGTAACAATCAGGTACAAACACATAAACTTGTGAAATATAAAACTAGCGCTGTTCCCCGGCGTTCCCCGGCTCCGCTGCACTTTATTTCAGCCATTGCGGTAATGAGCCGTGAAATAGCGCTTTGTCGTTTGAAATATGGCGCAATTATTTTTTCGCGAGACTCGATTGCAGCGGTGCGCTATGACACTCGGTGTGTGAAGCGAATATACAACGTGTGATTTGATGAAACTTGTTGAAAATGTTTTGTGTATCAGCATAAGTACATCTGCTCGTTACTATTTTTTTTAGGAACAAGTTCATTACTTCATTAATAAAATAGATTTCAATGAATCGAGAACCCCTCCTTTGTTTCGAAGTCTGTTAAAGAAACACCTGTCTTCGCAGAAATTTACTATTAATCAATTTTAATGAAATCAAATAATTTTATTTTTCTTAGAATATTCCCTCTTTCTAATATTAACAAAACCGCGTCAAAATCCGTTGTGTGGCTTTAAACATTTAAGCATACATACCAACGAATACATACGGACAGACAGACGCGTGAAGCGACTTTGCTTTATTTATGTAGTGAAGAGTTTAGACTTTTATGTTCCATTACATAAAAAAAACTGTTTATTATGGATCTAGATGCGATACAAGGAATAACAATTACATAGTTACTTACTTCCTGAGGTTTTGACTGAGTTACAACAATCCCTCGCGATTATGGTTTGTAGTCTATTGTGCAACGTTAATTGATATTTTGTCATAAAAATGAGGGAACAGAGCAGTCTGACCTGTTCAAAAGTTTCAACTTAAAAACCATCTGCACAAAAGTAAAGCTTAAGTAAAAGCAAAACTTCTGAAATTTTATTTAATTTAAATAATGATAAAAAAGTACCAGTATATTAGTAGTGAGTATATTTATTACAATAACAATATTTGCTATTGTAATCTTCTTCTTATCGTATGGTTGATGAACAACCTGATGTCAGAGTTTTTAAACCGCCCGTAGGCCTCTGACATGGTTTCACACACCGCTGGAAAATCTCTCAGTAGTGCTGGTTTCCTCACGATGTTTTCCTTCACCGTTAAAGCGTCGAATGATGGCACATATGAATTTCAAATTTGAAAAACACATTGGTACCTGGCGGGGTTTGAACTGGCGACCTCTCGCATGGCAAGCAACGACCTTAACCACTCGGCCATCGACGCTTTTTTGTAATAAAATAAAATAAATATATCTAATAGAGTTCATGAATACGCAGCTGGGCGCGGCTACGTGTCACTCAAGATGTTGTTTGTCTATGCGCTCGATAGAACATGGCGGAATTTTTAATTCCACTCTGAGCGCATTGGCATTGCAAGCATTTTGAGGCGGGTTTTCTTGATAATGAATTTAATTTATGGTAAAAATAATTTTAATGAAAAACTAAACAAATGTCAATTTACCATACAGTAAATCAAATCAAGTATCATGAAAACTGTGCAGGTTTTTGGCGAAAATAACATAAAGGATAATTAGTATTAATAATGGGTTTAGTTAAACTAAAAATATCACTATGACATTTGAGTCATTTATGATCTTATTTACGACTTGAAAAATAAGAACTTTTAAATAAAAACACGTAATAAACTCATTATTATAGAAATAATAAAGGGTTGTTACTGACTTAACTTGCTAATTCTTTACTGTTAGCTAAACAATAGCATTTAGCCTCTTACCATAATTCAAATTTAGTTAACACTTCGCAACTCTACATCCCTAAGTCGGGACAAAGAGTGAAACAAAAATAGAACAAAATATAGTTCATTAAGAACGACCGCCATAGCTCACAAGCTCTAGTGTTGGGACATAGAAAAAGTAGCGCTACCATGAGTTATCCATCGAAAACTTACATACCTTGAAAACCTATCGAATTGTTTTTTTCATACCACCGATTTTAGTTCTTAGCGTTACCGCCAGGGGCGCTGTACATTTTTTCATAGAATTTTTTTACATAGGCGATATCGTTTCTGTCACTTTTAAACTCATGGTAGCGCTACAGAACGGAAACGGAAATGAATAGGTGTCGGAATCGGCCACTAAATATGATTCTAACCAACTTTTTGACTGACAATCCTGATGAAATATCTTAAGGTAAGTAAATTATGATAAATAATAAACAATTGAATGTAATAACGTTAATCTTTTTCATTGTATAAAACTTGTCATACAAACTATTTCAATGTCACGTCAAAATTGACGTTAGGTTGAGTTAGGGTTAGGGGAGGCCTTTGCCCAGCAGTGGGACAGAACAAGCTAAATAAAAAAAAAAACGTATTTTTACTAAAAACTAACTTTCTTTCTCTATTATTTGGTTAAGCTGGACTAAAGTAAAAGCACAAATAACTTGTTGATAAACAAGTTCAGCAATTATTTTTTCCAATCCAATCCGACTCGCCAATTTCAAATGAACAGAATCAACATGAAAATGATTCGAATCAAATCAAAAGCGCCTCGATTCCGATCCCTTCACTGGCTCTGATTCATCGTCGTTGATATTCGCAAACTTTTGTTCGGTTTTGTGTTCGTTACTCTGCCCATAAATAACCGCCATTGAAATTCTTTCCGCCAATATTTTTGTTTCTGGACAATGGGGTGACCGGACTAAGGGACTCTCTTCCGGCTATAAATTGTATCACAAGTTTTTACCGACACATAGACTGAGAAAACTTTCATTGTAGCATTGGGAAAATAAATATGAGATAACTTTTGCTTTCTATGAATAATGTATTGCGAAACAAGACATAATAGGGTATCAATTCAATCATAAAAGCAATGTTTAGTATTCAGACGAAAAGAGCATTATACAGCCTTAATGTTTAGTTTTATTTATACCAAATAAGTATTTTAAGCTATTGCATAGCTTTTATCGCGGGCTTTGAGCGCGGTGACCGAACCAAGAAATTCCGTAACGAAAAAAACCTTACAATCGTCTAACGTCGTTTCAGTTCGGTAGACTTCGGCACGGTGTTTGTGTGCTGTTAGACGTATTGTACGACTCTACGAAACTCGCACGAATTGAGACGAGCTGCTCCAAAATAGGACGATGCTATGCAATAGCTATACCGCGGCAGTCCCCGAGTGCCACACGTCTTTTTCTATTACTTATAAGACTATAAGTAGTTTTATCTATTCTATTCTAGTATTTAGTCTATTTTATTTTACATCCGGTGTGCAGTTTCCATTTAATAAGTAATAGTGTTCGTGCGAATAATAGACAATACGGCACGTGCACACCTGTGTGTTCTTCATTCTGTCCTCTGTCATTTTGAAACTCGTTAGTTAATATGTACGTATGTACGAGTCATAATGTCAAGAAAACATTTCCTAAAAACAAATGGTTTTTGCTCTACTCCGAAATCTAAGGAGCGCCAGATAAGCCAGCCTCATTTAACAGCGGTAATGTATTTTCTAATCACTTTTTGCACTTCGTGTACACTTAGCCGATTTTATCAGGCGTTTCTATGTAAGGTCATGTTTCCATTATGTGAACAATGAACATAATATGACTATATGACTTTTAAAAACCAGTCTGACTACATCAAAAGTAGAAGCATAATTTTGATGTTTTTTTTACTTTGCACGAGTAGACCTTTCCCGCTTATTGCAAAACGGATTGACCAATTTTGACGGGACTTTCACTTATACATTACTAGTTTTACACGATATATTAAAGGCTATTTAAAATTAATTATTGCTGCCAAATTCATTTCCACGCAGACGAAGTCCTGGGCGGCCGCTAGTAGACTAAATATACTTTTTTAGTTTATATTGTAGTATACATTTGTTTACTGCACTAGCAAGTAAAAGGGCACGAATACAAGACTCCCCTAGACCTTACATATTATCTTTCTCAAGAAGTACTTTTGTTCCTCAAGGCTAACTTATGGAATATAACAACTTTAGTCATTCATATCGACAAATATGTTCCCAGCTAACTACACCACTTTACTATGTTCGCGGGAAACTTTCCTTTTTTCATGAATACTACATTAGGACAGGCCTTTGTGAAATGATTCAATAATCCTGACTCGTCTGTCTGTCCGATACGTCTCAAGAACATCTTATTTATACCCGAAAATTATTCATAGGCACAGGACGCAAGGAATCTCGAGGAGAAAATAATATTTCTCGGAACATTTTGTCCCTTCCGATGCTCTGAGAGAATTTTTCATTTTTTTTCTTAGTAAAAATTACGTGTAATAGGGAAAAGAATAAAATATTCCCTTTGAATTTGTGTGTTCATTTGTCACGCGATACAATATTGTGTACATCCGACGTCATATTACAGATAATGCCGGATCGGGCCAAGAGAGGTTGGCAGGGCTGGGGCGCGGGTAAATATTAATGATGATAATGAGCTGAATAATATATTTGTGGGAATGTTTCTTCACGGATTTATCGGTGAAACGTTTTCTTGAGAATGGTAATTGTGATTTGGTAGTAGGTTTGTGGCTTCCAAATTGTAAAGGACTTTTTATACAACCTAGCTTCTGAAGTATAAATAATAGTTTTGAGGCAAATACAGTTTAAATAACAACGAGCTTTATGCTTTTCTGAAATAATGAACAGTGACATAATATCGATGGATCTAATAATAATATACTTATTATTGCCTCGTTGGTCTATTGGTAGCAATTACTACGTTAGGACTGAGAGGTCACCGGTTCGAATCCGGTGACGGGAAATATTTGTGTGAGTTTTTCTGTTAAGAAATTACTCTACAACTATGAGAGAGAGAATAAAGAGTGCATTTGTGTTTGCGTACACTTCTGCACTACCCATAATATGTCTTGCGCAGTTGGCTAATGTCCGTTAAGATCGAGCGCCATGACCGAAATCGATCGGACGTCTTACTCATTACTTACAAAACTACTGTATAAAACAAAAAAAGAAGATGGCCTACTATAAAATCTGAATTTCATTTTCATATCAATAAAAATACCTCATAGGCTACCTTCTACCAGCCCTGCCTACCCTTCAATTACAGTCAGATGAGCGCGGATGGATCCGAGATCGCAAATTCCTTTTGTCACGAGCCACGGCCGCGTCCCGGGACAAGATGGCCGCTTTGATGTTCGCGGGACACGGGCCGGGACAATGCGGAAAGTTTAATATCGCGATGGGGACAAGAATAGGTTTGGGAAAAATATAGCTAATGTCCCTCAACACAAAACGGATAAAGGCCAAGGTACTTGTTGCTATTTATAAGATATTTTTTATTCTGACTTATGGTGTTTTAGGGGTATAACATATATATACGGTAAAAGTTGATCATTTTAAAGCAAAGGAGTGAGAAGTAAAGCACTGTAATAAATATTTACCGATTCAAAAGTACTTACATCCTTACGGTCCCGTTAATATCCTTACTAATATATCCTTACTAATATTTTAAATGCGAAACTAACTCTGTCTGTCTGTTACGCTTTCACGCAAAATACTGAATCTATTTAAATAAAATTTGGTACAGGTATAGTCCAGAGCCTGAGATAGGACATAGGCTAATTTTTACCCGATTAAGCTATAAAATAGTTATGTTTTACCCGTTAAACGTCTCCGCCGCGTAGAGACGCGGACGTAGTCGCGGGCGGAAAGCTAGTATTTGTATAAGGAACAATTTCAAGAGTTGATACTATTATATTAGTCCTTTTTTCCTAACAGACGATAATGAGTAACCTCTTCATCATCATCGGACTTGCGGTTGAGCAGATGGCTGTCATCCCAAAATTATTAGTCCCTCATAGAGAAGGAGTCTTTTATGTTCCTAATAATGACCCGCGTTTGCTTCGCTTCTGGCGATTTTCACCTTCCTCTTAATTCCCTCTTCTTGTTAAGAAAAACGGTATTAAAATCCTTTGCGTTGCGTTGTATGCTATGATGATGCTAAAGTATAAAAGTTTTATACTTTGTTTACGACTCTTCGATGTACGTTTCAGAACTATACATTATACAGTAAAAATAAAGTCTATTTTTATTTGCGCGAGCACTACACATTTGAAATAAAACTAATTTTACGTATTAAACTCGCGTGTATTGATATTCTAAACATTATTTAGAGATCCGACGTTTCGAGCTCTTTACAGCGCTCTTGTTCACGGGCAAGACTAACTAAGACTTTACTAGTTAAATTCGTAAAATTAGTTTTATTTCAAAAATAAAGTCGCTTTCTCATTCATCATTGGTCTCATTCAAGATCTTCGTTCGTCATTGGTTGATTCATCTTACATCTCATCTTACAATATTATAAAAAAAGGTTTGATTTTTGTTTCTTTGTTTGAATTTAATAGGCTCCAACTACTGAACAGATATGAATAATTATTTATCTGTTGGATAGCTAAATTTTTCCTGAGTTACCTATGTTATATTTCATTCTTAAAAACGATGGGGATCCTTACTTATATTACGATAAAGTGTTAAAAATATAACATATCCGAAGCGAAGCAAGGGCGAATCACAAGTCCTTACTAATATTATAAATCAGAAAGTATGTCTGTCTGTCTGTCTGTTTCGCTTTCACGCATAGAGTACTGGACCGATTTAAATGAAATTTGGTACAGGTATAGTCCAGAGCCTAGAAAAGGTTAAAGGCTACTTTTTAACCGACTGCGCTATAAAGAAGTAATGTTTTACCCGTTAAAACGCTAGTATAGTATAAAGTGTCCTGTACCAATGATGAACTAGCAACGGAAACAAAGTTATTTATATTCAAATACTCTTAACGAAACGGCGTAATGCGCCGTTGACAGGCACTCAATCAACCAACTTTTTATAACACCATAAACAACTTCTACTCTAATTGGAAGCACGTGTCGGGTCCCACAAAGTCACATAAAGATACGTCACTCACACCCCGGGATGGAATGAAATGGTCTCGTTACTTTTATTGACATTAACTTTTTTGTTTCCAAATCTTTTTTCTTTAATCGCGTTTGAAATCGACGTTTAGCTAGTGTATTTTCATGCTTTTTGGTTGGCTACCTACGTCTTGAAATCTAATCAACTATTATTCTGTACACTCCGAAATTGCAAATTTCGTGTTTTTCTTTTCTTTCCGTATAATATTCTAATATTTATTTATTACTATCTTGTCCCACATTTTTTTATGGAAAAGTACGCAAAATTTTGCGCAAATTATTTAGTTCTCTCGTTAAAGATCTTTTTTTCTAAAAAGAATTAACATTCACTTACATGAGAATTTCTATTAACTACATTCATATAAAATTTGATTGGGTAATTATTTAGTAATATATAAAATGAGACACTTCAATTGGTAGATATAAAATCAAACGTAACTAAACAGAATTAACATTAACAAATACAAAACTACCAGTTAAAATTTATGTAGGTAATTTTGAATACCTCCCACAGCTTATTATAACTTATAACTTTACCTACAGGAAAGGGCTACATATTTATAGGTTTGTACATTACAAAAAGCACAAAACATTGCTCGTGATATCGTCATCAGTTATTAAGAATAGTCATTTGAAACCACAAAACAAAAGAGTAAACAACAAGAGCATACAAAAAAAAGCATTCCAAGGATGTCCCGTGTGGATTGACATCAAAGGGACACGTGCGCATACGCATATAGATCAAAAGGAGGTGTGACGTCACACCCTTACAGCTGACGCTTGACAACTGGTTGAGATTGTAGCGAATTCTGGTTAAGAGATGACGCAAATGACGTGAATGAATGAATGATGACCGTTTGAACTGTGCTTAAAAGGAAATGTTCTAATCTCCTTATGTCTCTTGTTATCTTATATCAATCGTTTTTTCTTTGATGGATATGTAATTTATATCTATAAATTGATGTAAATTCTTTATTTTCAATCGATTTTAGGTACAGTAAATTCATTGCAAAACTTTTTGTCGTATTTATTTAAAAATCTCTTACAAAATATATTTAAAAAAAAAACTCCATCCACGTAGAAACTTTAACGGGTAAAACATTACATCTTAATAGTGCAGTCGGCTAAAAACTAAATTTCATTTAAGCCCGTTCAGTACTCTATGTGTGATTGCGTAACAGACAGAGTTACTTTCGAATATATAATATTAGTACAAATGTTAATAGATTTTGACAGTATTATCTTTTTTCCATTCTGTACTCCTCGAGATTAATATTAGATATGCACAAAAAAAAATATTACCTCCATTTACAGAATAAATGGTTAGTTAATACTGAAAATCAGCTCTAAAGAGTGTACAATAATGAGCGAACTAATACGCAGCAAAGAACAAAGGGTTTAAATTGGAAACCGTAGAATCAAACATTCTGCGAAACCATAATTGTAACGTGAGATTGTGCTCTTCGGCTAAATCTCCAACTAATTAATGTTCCTCGGAAACGCCCGCACTATCTCATTAGTGATTCGTGGGATGCCGCGTGGGAACATTAAAAGTTGGCGTGAGTGTCTCCTTAATAAACCAGCGGATCAAACAATCGGGGGAACTTGAGGAGGTAGAAACACCAACTCGTTTGTAGATTGCGGATACCATGTTCAAGGGGACTGATTTCATAATCTCTCCGTATTGTGATTCTTACATCTGGGGAAAAAATATCTGGGTCGTTTTCTACACACAGTCATCTGACCACAAACTAAATAGAGCTTGTTTATAAAAATGTACTTAAATACATAATCACACCCAGTCATGGATCTAACCACCATCAATGTCCATCACACAAATATTTGTCCCGGGTTAGGTTCGAACTCACGACTCTTGAAACCGCCACCCAGGGTCACTAATCACTGTTGCAATGAGCTAGTCATGTCATGTCAGTTTGATATGTTACGTACAATGAACGAACATACATGATTGCATCGTATAAAAAAGTCAGTTTATTTCTGTCGGTTGTTCCCTATGTACTCATATATCTTTTAGTTTAAAATATTAACAGATTTTTATACGTCTTCTTAAAATACAATGAATCTAGAGGAAGATTTATAAGTCAAGTGTACCTGAATACTAGCTAGGGCGGGTCGCGCTAATAATTTGATAAAGTTTTTATAGACTGGTTCGGTGGAACAGTGGTTAGTGACCCAGGTTCATTACGTACGATTCCAAGAGTCGTGGGTTCGATTCCCACTCGGGACAAATATTTGTGTGACGAACATCGGTGTTTGTTTCGTGTCTGGGTGTGTTATTAAATATATTTAAGTATATTTGTGTATCCGCTGTCGTTTCTGATTTCCGTAACACAAGTGCTTAAGCTACTTACCACGGGGTCAGATCGATGTACGTGATGTGTGAAATATTTTTTTTTAAACTTACATGAATTTTGACTGTGCCGTAAGATACAAAGTTTCACTGATTTACCTGTAACAAGAAAAACATAGCGATTAGCTTATTTTTATTATAACAATTCTGGAAATGAAAGTTTTATCAAAATATGTATTTTCGGGGAATTAGAACAAAACTACATTAAAACAATATTATTGATAATCCTCATTAGATTCAGCTCATATTCGTCCCTATTGAGGGATACAAGTCTAACCTAAACTAGGGCGATAAGGCTTCAACTACGCTGGCCAAGTGCGGGTTGGTCGACTACACAACCTTAGAATGTCTTCGTAAGTGTACAGGTTCCCTTACGATGATTTCCGTCACCGTAAGACAAATTGTTATTATATAAATACTATTTATATAATAACAATTTGTTTGTTTTATTTATTTATTAAATACCAAGAATTATCGATAACAATGGATTGTTAATGAATTCCTTGTAATGATATGCCATCAATCAATTTTATTTCATTTTGAATATTTCAATTTGCGAAATGTTTTAGCCTAAAATAATACTTAATATCCCATTCAACATACCACTAGTACACATGTGAAATACTCATAATTTATGAATGAGTGGTTTTACGTGTAACCCGAGCCTCATATATTACAAATAATGCCTTCATGTCTGTGTGAGGACCTCATGTACAATATTGAAATATTGTCCATAAATTCATTCAATACCTGTTATTGCTCTATGTGCTTTGATTTGATTCATGAAACATGTGATATTATGAAAAATGTGTGCTCCAAATATAACTGATTGTTTGCCTTATTCGAATTTTTTCATTATAGCTGGATGCTGTCAGAATATGCTTAATAAAAAAACAGCATACAGTTTTTTTTAAATATCACTTTTGGGTACGGGTTTGGGTAACTTCAATCGTCAAAAAAAATATTTTAACAAAAATTTGTTTGGATTTTAGCGTTATGGGTAACTTTTAATATTAAATCAATCAATACATAGTATAAAACTAAGTCGCTTTCGCTGTATGTCCGTATGTATGCTTAGATCTTTAAAACTACGCAACGGATTTTGATGCGGTTTTTTTTAATAGATAGAGTGAGAGCGGGTCACTAGTAATATATAATTTTAAACTGTCATGGTTACAAACATTAGAAAACTGAAAGTGTCCGGGATATTTACCAAGTTGTTTTGTTTTAATGAGCTCCCGAAATTTCAGCACTGTTGCAAGCGCCATGATCACGGGTGAACTGATCATGGCAGATCATACCGGACACTTTCAGTTTTTTTAATATTAAACCGATTCCTGCACTTACTGCTATAATGCTTTCATCGACCAAAGACAAGTAATTCAATGCAGATTACAATAATAACATCACATCAGCAATAAATAACTTTACAGTCAGGGGATACCAGTAACAACTATCTGTCCAGTGGTTGGTGAACGGTATACGGGTAAGCGACCCCGGCTCCTCGAGCTACTATCGACTCAGTCCAAATCATCCGAGGCGATAGTATCCTTCCTCCCCTTTTCCTTCCCCCGTCATATATCCTTGCTACTCGTGGGAACGCAATGACCTTGTTAAAACAATGCACTAGGCAGAATGGCGGCGACATGGTCCACAACAAAGTGGATCGCTGGAAGCGATCTCTGCCTACCACTCTATGTAATAAATAACTAATCAACCCAAACATTTGGCACGTTCCCTGACGCGCGATCGCGAATATCAGTAATATGGCTACGACTTGCGGAGTGGGCATTAATGCGCTGTTATTATTTTTATCACAACGGTTTACGAGCCCTGGAGACAAGAGCGAGTCGAGCGACAAACGAGGCCTTTAAATGCTCGTAAAGAGATGTTGAGCCTGGATTTTGACCTTGGGGAGGACGAAAGGATACGAGGAAATACTTGTCTTTGATTAGACTTAACCTAAGAAATAGATTCCTAACATTTTAAGGACTAAATTGTAGGGCACCAGGTCCAAAATTAATTGAAATCTTACACAATTTGTGCCCGTTAGAGGGTAAATCGTATTCATTGTCATCATTAAATGTTAAAAATGAGAGTAAGATTTCAAAAACCAAGATTGGTACTTGATTAGAAACCAATACAAAAACAAAATTATTACAAAACATTGATATCATTCCTACCTAATCATAAGCTACTTTGTTGACACTCAAGCATCATTATAGTTGACGTCAATAGAGTTTGATAGTTGATAATGTGTTATTTTTTACCTTTAACCATACAATCATACATATTTTCAAACGCCATTCTTTGTCCTAAAAAGTGATTCGCTTTCTGGCACTTCGCTTATCTAAAGATTCTGAGTTAGTTAATATTATGTCTTTGAATCAAGAGTCACAAAAAAAAATATTTAAAAATATCCAAAAATATCACTAGTACGCTTTTAACTTAGTTAACAACACCCCATCCTCTTAGCGTAGCTATTTCAGGTGACGCGTGACAGTGGCTGCCGTCCTGTGATGACGGAAATATAGATCCTGAGCATTCTCACAACTTTGCCGAGGCCGAAAATGTTACAGGATATTTTTGGCTGACTTCCTTCCGTCGCATTAGAAAACTGAAACTGTCCGGGATATTTACCAATTTTACCGTGTTGTTTTGTTTATATGAGCTCCCGATATAACCGTACCGAGAAAAAATTTCAAGCACTTTTCATGCATATTTGCATCCATATAACAAGCTTTTTATGTTGCATAATCCGATCTTTAGTAATAAATATCCGGGACATTTCCACACACGGACATCTGACCCCAAACTAAGCAGAGCTCGTACTGTGGGCGTAAGAGACTGATATAAATACATACTTAAATACATATTCACACCCAGACACTGAACAAACACAGATGTTAATAATAATAATAATAAATCTTTATTTGGGCAAAAGTAATACAAATGGTTTTCTTATATCTAGCGACTCTGCACTAAGCATAATTGCTTGAATCGCAGCAGCCAATACATCAGTATACTAAAACACATTTTGAAATTGAGACACCTGTCTTGGGCAACAAACAAAATAAAATAAAATAAAACAAAATAAAAAATTACATGACTAATAGTTAACTTAAGGATATTTAAACTTTTTAATATTTCTAACAATAATATTTTATTTATTTACTTAAATCTAATTTATTATTATGGTTGTGTGTGTGTGTGTGTGTGTGTGTGTGTGTGTGTGTGTGTGTGTGTGTGTGTGTGTGTGTGTGTGTGTGTGAGTGAGTGCGTGGGTGAGCATTAGTTGGTATATTTAACTTAGTAATTCCTCTGTCTCCATATAGTCCAAGTCCATCAGCCACAATTCAATGGCTACCTTGGCTATCCGTGGTGGCGCTGATTTAATGTCAGCATTGCGACAAGCTCGGTTATACAACCGAGGGAACAGATAATTTGGGTGTCTTTTTGCAAAAGTTGTTCGTACTCTTTTTACAGGAACTTTGAACACACGTTGCTTTAGAAGGATTTCGTAATCGGATGACTTCAGGGTGATTTTGTGAATGTGAATAGCAGCCCGCAGTATATACAGCTGGCGGACTCTGAGGACTTTGCTTTCTCGGTATAAAAGGTTTGTACCAAATCGGAAAGGTTTACAAAGCATGACTTTAAGAACTGTTCGCTGGGCCCGCTCAAGAACAATCATTGAGGATTTGGCGGCACCTCCCCATGCTATTATTTATACACTAGGAATAGGGTCTTTTTAGGGGCCGAGTTTCTAAGAGCTTTTAGTATGTAAGCTGATTTTCTGAGTCTGTTAGATGTTGAGGTAATGTGTGGTTTAAAAGATAAATTTTCGTCCAGCAGTATTCCTAGGTACTTAATGGTGGCTGTTCGATTAATTGTTTGGCAAGTGCAGGTGATCATCACACAAATATTTGTCCCGAGTGGGAATCGAACCCACGACTCATGGAATCGCCAGCTAGGGTCACTAACCACTGTTCCACAGAGCCAGTCGATAATCATTCGTATTTTAATATATAATTTTAAACTGTCATGGTTACACACATTAGAAATATCCCGGACAGTTTCAGTTATCTAATTCGTATTTTAAATTCCCTTTTCAATACATATTAAGTACATACACCTACACTTTTACCACTTTTGATTAATAGTTTGACGGCGCTTGGAGATAAAAATGACTATGCTATAACTGTCAATGAAAAACACTATTCAAACAGTAACTTTACATCGAAGATTGAAGTAAGTTAGTAATTCCACATTGAAACGTGTAAACCAATACTAAGGAAACATAAATTCTGTTAAAAATACAAAGCCACCCTTTAATGTAGTAAGTAGAGCTGTCCCATTAACCCACACTTTGCATTAGCTTGCGTGTGAGCGCCGATTTACGCGCAATAACGTATCGTGTAGCGTTCCTTAGTTGTTCTCTCACTGGGACATTTGCTTTGAATGTAACGTTACATATTAAAATTTCATATTAACATTGATCTGATCCCATGGTAAGTAGCTTAAGCACTTGTGTTACGGAAAACAGAATCAACACACAAATAAACTTAAATATATTTAATAATACACCCAGAAACGGAACAAACACCGACGTTCGTCACACAAATATTTGTCCCGAGTGGGAATCGAACCCACGACTCTTGGAACCGTAGGTTATGAATCTGGTTCACTGTTCCACCGAGCCAGTCAATATTTGTAACGTTGATGTTACCATTATATCAATAACAGCTGAGAGCCGAGAATGTGACATCAGTACATACATACATACATAAAATCACGCCTTTCTCCCAGAGGGGTATGCAGATATCACTTCCAGCGATCCACTTTTCACCTCTGTGGGAAACGTGGTAACATCAGTGGGGCAATATATTCCGGTAGAGTGATAGACAGCTATGCGGATCAGACCAAATCACATAAATTGATCTGATCCCGTGGTAAGTAGCTTAATTGCTTGAGTTGATCCGTGATCATGGCGCTTGCAACAAATATCGAGACCTCATTAAAACAAAACAACATGCCCGTGATCACGAGCGCTGTAGAGAGCTCAAAACGTTGGATCTCTAAATAATGTGTTTAGAATAACAATACACGCGAGTTTAATCCGTAAAATTAGTTTGATTTCAAAACAACATGGTAATGGTAAATCCCAGACATTTTCATTTTTTTTATTGTGTTACGAATATCAGATGCAACAGTGGTAAAGATAGCTGTATTTAAAAATACAAATAACACCAACCACATACGGAACAAAGATATTTTACAAGAAATATTAGTCCCGAGTTGTAGGGAGGGCTTTGTAATGAAAGGTAACAATGTAGCCTTTCTTTTCGTTACCATGTTTAACATCAGGTAGGCAGATGCTTGTAGCGTAATAGTGGATAAAGCGGTAAAACCTTCTTAATCATCTACGTAATAGTCAACTATTTGGGTAAACGGGTTATAAACACAAGATCGCAAGTTAAGTACTTACTGCGATGATTACGTTACATACAGGTTACATCGCCCAGTGAGGCAACACCTTAATAAACCATTTTTATTGCGAGTGTTTCAAACGAGGCGAGAATGGAGCTCCGTGTTTACGCACGGTGTCATGCATGGCATTACGTTGCTGGCAATCATTTCAGTTTGTTCGGAGACCGCATAAATCACCCGTTGGGCGGAGAAATAGGTTTTGTGTACCTAGTGAGGTAATGAAGAATCTTGTAGCGCGTTTTGTAACATACTGTTACCACAATATAACCTGATGATTATAATTTGAAATAACTTATTTTAAGGATGTATTTCAAACATGATTATAATTTGAGTTACTACTAGCTTATCTCTGTAATATATAATATTACGACATGGTCATAATGCGGTCAGGCCAGGAGTGACGATATGCTCAGTACGGCTGGTAGGAGCCGGATGCGAGTAGCCGAAGAAAGACAGAAGTGGCGTTCATTTGGGGAGACATATGTCCAGTAGTGGACAGGGATGGGCTGATGATGATTATGATGACTGTGAGGTGGTCAAATTCATACATATGTTTAAGTCTGTTGCACCCAATAATGTTCTAGGTTTATGGTTTAATAAAGGTATAAAGTAAAATAATGAGATGACGTGTGATGAGCATCATAACTGTCTACCCAAGTATTTTTCACAATAACGCCTTCATCTTATTTCCCATAACACACGATTATCGTATTACGCATAAGAAATATAATCATCAGTGAGTAATTCCACGAAAATGCGGCATCAAGCGAAAATTTTCGGTTCATATTAATATTCTCATTTCCAACTGAAAATGCACTTTCATATTTAATGTATTTCATAAAAGTTTCGAATAAAACAAGCAGGAGTCTCGATGGCGCCATTAAACAATGGCGGAGACTTATTACGCGATATTTTACTAGCAATAACGGGACCGAGCATAAATAAAACTCGCGCATATTAATTGTGAAATATTTGACGCTGTTTCCGCGCAAGTCAAATCGGGGCGACGCGCGACTTTCATTTGACAGAATTGGTTACGTACCGCGATAACTGAGTTCGTGTTCATTAATTATTTTGAATAGCTACTATATTACATTTTTAGCATTGTAGGATGATCATTTTGGCTGCTATATATTTCGAATGAGATACTTTTATTGTGTGATGTGTAAATCAAACATTGAAAATAATATGATGTATTCATTTGTATGATTTTTCAGATATATCTAGAATATTTGCTTAATAAGTGTCAACTTTTTGACAACAAATGACGCCGTAAGTCAGAAAAAACGGCAGATTCGTCTTAAAAATAAGTATAAAGTCTAACACTTTGAACAAGTTGGGTTGCGTTAGAAATATTGACAATGACATGTTCTTAATAGTACTCCTACCAAATTTGATCAGACAAAAAAATTATTTACCATTCAACCTATCTCCAAAAAAAAAAAATACAAAAATCTTCTGCCACCTCTGAAACGTATACTTATTCACCCGAATCCTTCATAAAACCTGTATGCAAAACGAACGAAACTGTCGACCGCCGAATCCGAACGTGGGCCCGACTTCAGACAGTTTGAATTCATGAATACACGAAGTTGGTCTTCGTGCCTCGTTACATCCGTCGGTGTGGAAGGCGTAATTGCAAAAACTGGAACACTGGTTGATGGTGACAGCTATTCAATCCGCGCGTTCGTAACGGTTATACGTTTGATCACGATACGCCAATTTTTACTTTTTAAAAGCAATAAAATCAGTATCGCTTCTTCATATCGCGTTTTGTTTAATACTTAGTATGTGACTGCCTTGTTGGTCTATTAGCAGCAAGCGCTGCGTAAGGACCGAGAGATCCCGGTTCGTATCCATGGTCGGGAAAAATATGTGCCTCGGAAGCACGTTAATCCAGTGGTCCTGGGCCTGATCTCACATCGGTCGTGTCAGATTGCCGTCTCAAAAGGGAACAGAGATGATTTCGGATAAAATCGGTCGGACGCCTTACTCAGTATGTAAGGTTAGTAAGTTAACATTACTAATTTAGCATTTATTGCTTGAAGATGCATCATCCGTACATACATACATCGTGTTATTGAATATTCCAGTAATTTTTTGGTACTCATACGTTTTCTTAATAGGCTCAAGACGTTCATATACGAGAATATAATATATAAATATAGTATTATAATGACGTGTAGTCTTAAAAGTAACAATACAATTTAGGACACACATTACCTTGCTTTAAAACGAATTCTTCTCAATTTCCTTTTTCATAAAATCACAAAGCCCGCGCACCAATAGATCAAGTAGAGCTACAAAGCGATAGATCAGTTTCGTACTAAACAGAAATCCATTATCAATATTGATTTCGGGATCGGTCATTACTCATTTCCGTCATAATCCACAAGCGTGACTGTCCCTTTCCTTGTCTGAGGGAGAGAGCGGGACGGCGGGATTCCGAGTGACCCCGCACGCATCATTAGGTTTGGAGTGCAACTCATGCTTGTCAGCGAGTTCCTTAGACTCTTGTCTGTACTACAGTAGTAGAAACGAACGGTTTTTCTGCCTCGTTGGTCTATTGGTAGCAAGCGCTGCGTTAGGACCGAGAGGTCGGTTAGAGTCCGGGGTCGGGCAAAATATGTTTTTTTTTTTTTATAATTATTTTATAAGGGACTAACTGAAATAGCATTTCACAGCATTCCCCATTATAAAGACGGTAGAGAACACTCAGACCGGCAAGGTCAAATCAAAAGTACCCGTAATCGACGAGCGCGAGGTAGATGAAGCGATAGTGGTCTGCCAGGACCGTAGCACATTGCAGGAAGTGTTATCTGCCTACCCCTCTGGGAAAAAGGCGTGATTTTATGTATGTATGTATGTCTCTACGTAGTTGTAGAGGCTCCAGGGTTTCGGACACCTCTACATCACCGACAATACGGATAGCACGTCGCTGCAACCTGTCGAGGGCGTCGAGCAAGTATTTTGCGGAGCCATCCCAGAGGTGAGAGAGATATTCCACACATGGGCGAATTTGTGCCTTATAAATGTGTGAGTTTTTTACGTAATTATTTTACGTTTTATTTTTCTTATTTTAACTGACAACGATGATGACTTGGAGCAGCCTCGTCATCATCACCAGACTTGCGGGGGAGCGGATAGCTATCACCCCTAATTATACGCCCACGACGCACGCACTTACTCAACGGTACAAAGCAAACTAAGCTTCATTTAACAATACCACAACATAATAACAACGAAGCTTACACGTGGCAATATTATCCCAGCACAAAAGAGAAACATTGCTCTCGCTAAATATAAATAACCTAACTTTAACCTTTCTCAAGCCTAACAACATTCAAACTACTTATTCTATGAAAGCATTATGGGAGGAAGTTGCAAAATAAAAACATTACCATAATGTAACATACTATATTACATTATCGTACCTACACCGTGAAATTTTAGTGGTTGTTTTCCCGTGGCAGAACGATTTGCCTTTAGTAATACTATCGAATTATGCAAATTATTCAACGAAAAAAAAAATTTTTTTTTTAATTTTAAAAATAATAATTTTCTATCTCGAAAACGAGAGAAGATATCGTTCTTTTATAAGATGAGACGTGATTAGGTACTACTTGCCGCATGAAATCGATGCTTAAAGTTAAAGAAGCTCTACACCCTAAGTCATAAAGCGATTTGAACGTAATTTCGGGTTAAGGTTAAACCTTTCGTAAAACCGGCATTTATTGATTTTAACAAAAAAGAACTGCACACATCTTTTGTACTACTAAGATAGAATCATTTTACTGCGGGAAAACAACCACTAAAATTTCACGGTGTATACGTATACTGTACGTATTGTAAGTCTCCGCGTTCACTGTGTATATAATTTGTAGATATTATTTTGGCTTGTATAGACCTTTCATGACCAAATAGGTCAAATCAAAAGTACCCGTAATCGACGAGCGTGCATGAAGAGGTTGATGACTGTGGATGAAGCGAAAGTGGTGTGCCAGGACCTGCCTACCCCTCTGGGAAAAAGGCGTGATTTTATGTATGTATGTTGTATTATCACTATTATATTGTCAATATTAATAACCTCGAGATCTTATGGCGTGACGTTTAAGAAAGCCTTCAGGGTTAGTGCGACAGGGTCTATTGTAACTGTCGACCTCATATGTGGATCTCACTACCGCTTATCATCAGGTGGAGTGAGGTCATCTTGTTAGCCAAGTATAAAAAACAGGTATATTGTGCTGCATGTTTCCTGAAATAAATTAAATAAGATTACGTAACCACGAATCCATAGAACTAGTGGTATGCGAGAAGAGCTGATAATAAAGAATAATGAATTTGCTTTATTCTTTTTCATTTTAATAATTCGTGGAAAAATATTTTCATATTAATGTTAAAAACATTCCGATGCGGTTTCGACTGCTTTTTTTTAAAACGGCTTTATTTTGAAAGCTCTCGGATGATTTATACTTAATATTTTTTTATTTTATTAAACAGAACGACAACTTTTTAAGTACACTTGAATTTCTGATTACCTAATTTCGGGGTAATTTGGTAGTAATTTAACATGATGCTTTGAACAAAATTAATCCTGATATTGAAAGCCGTCAAAAATAAAATAAACAAGAAACGTTTCTGAACAAAATAATTTTACTTTAACATCAACGAACATTCTACGCCTTTCCTAGAACTTGAATGACGAAGGCTTTTACAGAACTTCGGTTACGGAATACCTACAAAATTCTTTTATTAAGTAATTGTAGGAATTGCCGCAATTTATTAATTTAAAACAGTACTGTGTTTTCTCAAGAATAGGTCTCTTGGAAGACTTATATAATTCTAGAAGTGCCAGCGATTTGCTCTGTGTAGAAAAGAGACTTTAGGTAGCATTTTTTAATAGCAAGCAAACAAAGGAAATGATTATATGCCGGCGTCGGCTCAGCAAGTTTGACGTGATTCTTTAAATAAGCAAGATTTTTTGATCTATTAGCCGATTCCCATTAACAATACATTACCTTTTGCCACAATACTGAAAACCACAACTAAGTCAGTCAGGGGATACCAGTCACAACTATCTGTCCGGTGGTTGGTGAACGGTATACGGGTAAGCAACCCCGGCTCTTCGAGCTACTATCGACTCAGCTCTTTTCCTTCTTCCGTCATACATCCTTGCTACTCGTGGAAACTCAATGACCTTGTTAAAACAATGCACAAGGCAGAATGGCGGCGACGTGGTCCACAACCCATCACGTCACGTTTCCCAAAGAGGTGAAAAGTGGATTGCTAGAAGTGATCTCTGCCTACCCCTCTGGGGAAAAGGCGTGATTTTATGTATGTATGTATGTACAATTAAGTCGGATAACCCGTTTCTGAGATAAGCGTGCACAAAAGCACAGACGAACAGACAACAATTGCAAAAAAAAACAAAGCATAATATTATTAAATAATTATAAATTCCTTCCTTCATGGACCAGAAGCTCTTCCAGGCATTATCGATCCTCCGCTCGATTTTTTGTCTTGCCGGTTTGCGAAAGAAACTATCTGGCCCAAGTAAATATACTCATCGACGTACTGAATTTGCTGCCCATCTACCATTACCCTATGCTTTGTGCTATTAGTCATAACTCTGGTCTTCTCCCTATTCATCGTCAATCCAATCCCAAGGCTGGCCGTGCTTAGTTCTTCAAGCATCGTTTGCAATTCCGAGGATGTGTTGGCGAAAAGTACGACATCATCTGCAAAACGAAGATTTGTTAATCTATTTTCTTTTATTGTTATTCCTTTTGTGTTCCAAAGTTCTGCGAGATTATTGAAAGCGGTTTCTAATGTACTTGTAAATAATTTGGGTGAAAGAGGGTCGCCTTGCTTTACTCCTTTTAAGATTTTGAAGGTTGGACCAGAAGCATGTAATCTTATGTTAGCTGTACTGTTTTTGTAGATTATTTGCAGAATATGAATATATGCTGAAAACATGGCTTGATGGGTGAGACTATCAAACGCTTTTGAGTAATCAACAAAAGCAATGTAGAGGGGCTTATTGAATTCACAAAATTTTTCTATAATTTGGTTGATTGCGTGTAGGTGGTCTGTAGTAGAAAAATGGGTAGAAAAATAGTAGAAAAACCTTCCACTCTCCCTTAAACGGAAACTTATCGACGTCTGCATTCTGCCCGTCCTAACCTATGGTGCTCAGACCTGGTCTTTGACCGAACATCAAAAGTTCAACCTCAGGGTTTGTCAACGAGCTATGGAGCGAAGTATTCTGGGGATCAAAAGAACCGACAGAATCAGGAACACTGTTATCCGCTCCATAACCGGTATTATTGATGTTGGTGAGAAGTCGGCAAAACTGAAGTGGAGCTGGGCAGGTCACGTTGGTCGAATGGACGCCGGGAGATGGGCAAAACTTGTCACCGAATGGCAACCTAACGGTCGTCGGCCAAGGGGAAGACCTAAAAAAAGATGGCGGGATGATCTCGACGCTCACGACTCAAACTGGCCATCTCAAACCAAAGATCGGCAGAAATGGAGAGAGTTGGGGGAGGCCTTTGCCCAGCAGTGGGACACTATAGGCTAGATAAAAAAAAATTATAAATATCCGGTTAAAGCATTAAATAATCTCACAATGATTCCAAAAGCGAAGAAATCGCTAGAACTTTACGACCAAGTACAAATTGCGTGTTGAGTTCGTAAGTACCATTAAAAACTAAAATACACTGAAGCGAAATTGCCAGTTTGACTAATTAGCCAACGAGTTATTTGAACTTTAACGTGAAACTTCGTTCGCGTAACAAGAAAAAACATTACCGAATAGGTAACTAGTAGTTTCGTAATTTTTTGCTTAACGAGAGAACATGTTTAGCAAGTTACAAGCACGAATGAGTTATGTGTTCGTTACCTGGGACATGTTACGACTCGTTCTTATTAGTAGGGTTGCTAACACTAGAACACAAAAGAAGGTAACGTTGAAATTCAACGAATTTCCTATTCTGCCATTGATCTCTACTCTGGGGGCTTAGATAAAGTAACAATATCAAAACGATACCGAAGTTCGAAAATTTTAGATTTATCGCGTTTAATGTCAATCCCACACATTTTATTATTTTCAAACTTCGTTATCGTTTCGACATTAATACTTTGTCTACGGTCTCTGCTCCGTCGGTTTAACGATGGTAAGCGTCCGATAAAAATACCGAGAAATATTACTCTGGATTTGAATACCAAGCCAGGCATAATTTTGTGTGGGAGTCCCTTATTCCAGGAATTACTTAGACTTGTCAAATTGACAGTACCCACAACCACGCGTAAGTACGCACAAACATTTTTTGCGATAAATTAATTAGTGGTTATTTTTTTCTATCTGTATTCAGGTTGTGACTATTTTCGTCTCTTTACCCTTAACATAATATGTAGGTAAAGTATGTGTATTTGTTATGTAAATCAACCCCCATTACATAATTGTACCCAATTTGTGACAGTAATCATGTTGTGTTCGGTAATTGAGGTAATTTCTACGCTCCATGTGGATCTTTTATTTAGGTCAATTGCCAGTTTTTATCCGAAAGATAAGTTAGGTTAAATTGAAGCTAAATTGATGCTTAATATTTTTACAACCTCTAAGCAAGTTTTTAAGAAAACATAACGTTTAACTACTACTTTAATAATAATAGAAGTCCAAAATTTGAAAACCCTTAATTTCACATTACTAATTGGCATCTACTTTGCCTTTAACACACAACAACTATTTAAACACATGATGGATCGTAAGCTAGTTTAAAGGAAACAATTACAAGTAAACTTTTAGCAAAAAAACAAAACGGGGTAACCCTAACTCGAGCTATTAGTCTACAAAATACGCAATGAAGTTACATGTACGTTTCGTTTTTCAACCCGTTATTTGAGCCACAAAGAAAAGAGCGAATCAATTTGAAAGTTTGCCCTCCATTAACCTAAAATGCGGGGTAATATCCAGGTTACTTTTTACTCAAATGAGGATTCGTGTTCTTTTTAATTTCGTTGTTAAATGGTCATAATAGCGCGTTCCTATCTCTAGCGTGTAAACGAATTTCATGATGAGTTTTTTACCTCACTGACCGAGGACAAAAGATGTTTATAATATTATTTTAAAATGTGATAAGCTTTTAAACGAGCAGTATTAAATCAGAGCAAAAGGGTTTTATTTTTTTCAATTCCTTCATTCCTTTTAAAATAAAAGTAAGTTTACGGATTGAGCTCGCGTGTATTGCTATTTCGAAACATATTATTTTGAGAATGTTTCAAGCTCTTTATAGCGCTCGTGGTCACGGGTAAGATTCAAGAAGCCTTCATTCTTCATTACATTATTTATTCGAAACAATAGCCTAAGCAAACCATAATAAATCTCACACTATTGATTTAACCTAACTGTTCTTCATGCTTATTTTTATTGTATAGAATAGAAACATTTCGAACGGTCCCCTAGTCAGACAGTATAAACTGTCTTGTGGGTCATAATGTAACAATAGATGACTCCTATAGATTCTGTTTTAATAATAATAAATAATAACTTTACTACAACAAATGTACCTTATACTTTAAACTTATAAGCTTTTCAGGCGGGTCGTGAAACGGCATTTAAACGTAAGCTTTAGGATGAAGGTGTCAGGCTCAATTTGTGCCTGTCGACCTCATATTAGGACCTCACTGTCGCATCCCATCAATTAGGTCAAATGAGGTCATCCTAAACGTTTATTATAATAAAAAAAAGCAAAAACTTTCAATGTTTCTATAGTTAATATTGTACGACATAATGTATACCATAACGGAGATAGTCGTATCGCCAAAGAATTTTTTGTTATTTGATAGGCAGAAATAGAGTTATTACGAGGCTTAATAATAAATTCGACAGTGGTCATAGTAACACTATACTTTCCATGGAACATAGGTACATGGAAAAGTCTGTTTTATGAGAGCGATGGATATTGCATATCATTATCGTCTTACTTAGATAAATAATTAAAAGTATAAGCTACTGGATGTTCAGATAAATAAATAAATAAATGGTAAACTTTTAGCGTTACACACGAACATTACAAAGGTACATTGTTTAGGATTTCTATAATAGGTGTTCCTTAAAAGGATTGCATATGCATTGTTTCCACATGTGTTACATGTATTACAATAATTTCATATTGTTCATCAGTTTCCAATGAAAACCATATCTCATAACCATATAATATAATATCGTATGAGCATTCACTAGAATTTGCCATCGGGAGTTTGATATGATTGTTATATAACTTGAACCGAGGTATAGATAGTTATTTGAGCATTTCAATACGCCAAACATGTATCAGTTTAATAGCTGGAATTAAACAAAGTCTAACATTTCCCTCTCTAGATAGGTATAATATAAAAAGTTCAAATCAAATTTAAATGAATTTATTGCTAGTCACACGTTTTGAAGTTGGTATTAAAAATAAAGACACCCCGTCGGGGCACAACAACATTACAGAGTTAACTCTTATTACTGGCTTAATGGTTTCATACAGTTTTTAGGGTTCCGTAGCCAAAATGGCAAAAACGGAACCCTTATAGTTTCGTCATGTCCGTCTGTCCGTCTGTCCGTCTGTCCGTCTGTCACAGCCGATTTACTCGGAAACTATAAGTACTACAGTGATGAAATTTGATGGGAATATGTGTTGTATGAACCGCTACAAAAATATGACACTAAATAGTAAAAAAAAGAATTGGGGGTGGGGCCCCCCATACATGTAACTGAGGGATGAAATTTTTTTTTTCGATGTACATACCCGTGTGGGGTATCAATGGAAAGGTCTTTTAAAATGATATAAAGTTTTCTAAAAAACATTTTTCTTAAAGTGAACGGTTTTTGAGATATCAGCTCTCAAAGTCGTAAAAAGTATGTCCCCCCCCCTCTATTTTTATAACTACGGGGTATAAAATTCTAAAAAAAATAGAGGTGATGCATGCTAATTAACTCTTTCAACGATTTTTGGTTTGATCAAAGTATCTCTTATAGTTTTTGAGATAGGTTGATTTTTATTATATTTGCTGCTACGGAACCCTTTGTGCGCGAGCCCGACTCGCACTTGGCCGGTTTTTTTAAAATGTCTATACAGATACGTTAAGAATGGAAAATTCTTCGGTTAACCCTAATACGTCCGGGATATTTACCGTGTTCTTTTGTTTTGATGAGCTCCCAATATTTCGGCATTGTTGCTAGCGCCATGATCACGGGTGAAATGTGTGTAACCATGACAGTTTGAAGGGAAGTTCTACATCCAAATATCTGGTAGCTTATGAATTTTTAGGTTTAAAGACATTTATTTCTCATAAGAACTACATAATATACATGGTACATATTAAGTTCACTTAAATCAGACGTACCTATAAATGAATGACTGAATAACGAGTTTAAGAATTTTTTAGTTCGTAGATTTTGATTACATTCAAGTAATTTTTTGATGTAAGAAAAATTTTTCTTCCCTGTTTTCCCGAATGCTTTCCCCAGAACGAGTCGAAAAAACTCAACAGGGTCTATTGTGTCTGTTGACCTCATGAGGAGCTCACGACCGATGAGCACCAGGTGGAGGGAGGACATCCTGAGAGTATTTTTATTAAAGCAAAATCTTTGAAAATGGCTTTTAAATTAATTGATATTTTGGAAGAACATAGGAATAGTTTATTTCTAGTTTTCCCTAGTAATCCCTAGTAATGAATTTAGTGGGTATACGGCATACGCGACAAAAATCCAAGTTTCCCCGATTCGAAGGAAAACTCTCCGGGGAAACAGTCAATCCTACTAATATTATAAACGTAAAAGTTTGTACGTGTGGATGGATGTTTGTTACTCTTTCAAGCAAATACTACTGAACCGAAAACGATGAAATTGGATGTGCAGGTAGCTGAAGACCCAGAATAACACATCGTTTATTTCAGAGGTATTATCCCGGAGTTCCCGCGGGAGAAGGGTTTCCACGCGGACGAAGTCGCGGGCGGAAAGCTAGTAAACCATATTTTTGAAAAAAGTAGACTTTGTATGTTCAACTCATATGCATATTCTCTGTCTTTATTTATAAAACACTCACTCACTTAAGTACAAACCACACCAAGTACGTGTGTATTGTACTTTAGTTTAAGTAGTTTGTAAGTGTTATTTTAGTAAAGACAGACAACATTTCTGACACGAAGCACAACATTTTCGACAATTTATTTAAATGCGACACACTGACAACACTGTAATCAGTGAGTTAAATATCACCTGAACCAGTAAACAAAGCGCCAGTAATAGTTGTTTTGACCTCCCTCCACGACAACACCAAATTGTATCGTAATGAACACACAAATATCACTTCAGACCGATTTACAAAAAAAAAAAGACGTGTGGCACTCGGGGACTGCCGCGGTATAGCTATTGCATAGCATCGTCCGATTTCGGAGCAGCTCGTCTCGTGCAGGTTTCCTCACGATGTTTTCCTTCACTGTATAAGCGTCGAATGATGGTACTACGTATGAATTTCAAATTTGGAAAACACATTGGTACCTGGCGGGGTTTGAACTGGCGACCTCTCGCATGGCAAGCAACGACCTTAACCACTCGGCTATCGACGCTTATTAGTGACTAGCTGTGCCCGCGACTTCGTTCGCGTAAACTACAGGATTTTGATTTATTTTTAACTTAAAAGTAGTCGTAGTCAACAAAATCTTTTCTGCCACTTAAGAAGTTAGTCAACCGGAAGAAACATTTAAAACAAAATTATTTTGGTTTTTATCATCATCATCATCTGTTGTTTATCGTGTAGTAATAAATAAGTATATTACACAACATCACATTAATTGATCTGATCCTGTGGTAAGAAGCTTTAGCACTTGTTTTTATCAGAACAGTGGTATACATTTAAAATTTTTTATTGCACAACCAGACACGGAACAAACATCGATATTCATCGCAGAAATATTTGTGCTGAGTGGGAATAGAACCTAAGAAAAGAAAAAAAAAAGAAAAGTCCAAGTGCAAGACGGACTCGCACAACGCAATTTATTTTTAAAGTTTACGCAATTCTCTGTACTTGACGTTGCTTTATTCTAAATTTTGAGAATCTGAGTACTTCGCAGATAGTAGTTCCCTTTGCGAGTGTCAAAAATTGGCAGCATAAATGAATGTTTCTTTTGATTGTGTTGGCTCAGGCGAAGGGACAGTAGACCTGAGTATTTGATGTAACTTTCAGTTTGATATTTTCTCCTTGACAAAAATTGACGATGATAAACGGATCCTATATAAGGGGTTCGGTTATTCTTTTCGACGTACGAAATCCTAAAATCTATGTTTATAGTGAACAGCTTCCTCATATTGAATAGATCATCTTCAAGTAATCCTAATTGTTCATCGATCAATGTGAAATAAAGGACGTCCTATTCCAAAGCCAGGTAGCAGTTTATAGTTAGAGAGGAAAAAAGCGTCCATGGCCGAGTGGTTTAGGTATTTGCTTGCTATGCAAGAGGTCGCCACTTCAAACCCTGCCACGTACCACTGTGTTTTTCAAATTTTAAATTCATACCTATGTATGATTATTCGACGCTTTTACTGTGTGCTTGAATCATGTTCTTTCTTAACCCCTGGCAAACCCCTCATTTTCTCTTTCCGAATTTTATGCTTTACCAAATTAAATATGCTATACTTTTATATTGATTTTCATATAATTTTTTGAACTCAATATTGAATTTGTTCAATTTGATTGAATATTTAATACCCGGTTGGTGCATACAATGTATTAATCGCATTGTGATCATCTCATCCTTTTTTCTGATACCAAACCCTTGAGTATTAATATCAATGTATTTTTGACAACCAACCTTCTTCAATTCGGCAATTATGGAAATTTGAATGCTCTCGTTAATTTTGACAGCTTAAAAATATGTCAATTAGATGACACTATTTTATTAAATTAAAATAGAAAAAAGGCGACAATTAGAATATTTTCGATACATGTTGTCGATTCAGAACCATTCTAGTAATTTACGTAATTTAATGGCACTCCAAATTTATCAATTCCAAAAGACAAACTTCACATATTTGACGTATGGTATACCTACATACAAACTTTTCCACAATATAATATCGAAGTAATACGTAGAGCACAGTGCCATCTTTTGAACTACCAAAAAACTTTTCACGTAGGTGCTCATGTTATGTCAAACTTGACAGCATTTATGGCATGCTGTACAAAGCACGATGCCATCTATGTGTAATTTTATGAACAATAGCTGACCCAACAGACTTCGTCCTGTCAAAACAAATTGTAAAAATTTGTTTGAAATTTGATTTTTTTAGACAAATTTGGGTTTTTCGTACGGATCCCTACTTTTTTTGAAAATGTAATATAGCCTATAACCTTCCTCGATAAATGGACTATCCAACAGTGAAAGAATTTTTTAAATCGGACCAGCGGTTCCTGAGATTAGCGCGTTCAAACAAACAAACAAACAAACAAACAAACAAACAAACAAACAAACAAACAAACAAACAAACAAACAAACAAACAAACAAACAAACAAACAAACAAACAAACTCTTCAGCTTTATAATATTAGTATAGATTATCATGGATACAAAATCCACACTTTCGCAGATATTACAGGTTATACTACTTACGGTAGATACTCTGGTATATTAAGAAAATCCACGTGAAGTAATCTAATTCTAAATTAACACAGAAGCTAGGTCTTATTTTAGCTCTGAGAGAAGTCGAGGGAGTAGATTAATGATGTTACCATAATAATGAACTTAGGTTCTACCGAAGCTTCGTTAATATATTAATCTTGTTAGGGGTGCTATAAATCGTTCCTAAAATACTTAAACATTCTTAGTATCATTACATAAGAGTAGCCGTTGAGTATCTATTGATTGTTATATGTCTCTCTATTACTGAACCATTATAATGAATTGTTTTGCAAAGATATTATGCTTTTGTGTCAATTTTGAAACCAGTTTATAAAACAATATTGGTATAAAACAAATAAAAGCGTCTATGGCCGAGGAGTTAATGTCCTTGCTTGTAATGCGAGCGGTCGCCAGTTCAAACCCCACCACGTACCATAATTATGTACGATTTTCAACGCTTTAACGGTGAAAAACATCGTAAAGCACAAACGCACACCTACGAAGAATTTTTTAGGTATTGTAGTCAACCAACCCGCACTTGGCCAGCGTGGTTGCCTAAGGCATTTTCACCCTAGTTCAGGGTAGGTCCGTGCCCCAGCAGTGGGGACGTGTATGGGCTAATGATGATTGTAAAACAAAAAAAATACTAAAAGTATAGCTTCTCATTTTAAAAAATGTACCGCTCTTCCTCTGTCAACATCACAAATTTTAATGCGATGTGTATGTGTTTTTACGTCATGTTGTTAACTACGTCACAGCGACGTATAACTGGGGCTCGGTAATTTTCCCTTTTTTCCGTTGAAGCGCCCTCGCACGCACAATTTCCTTCCGAAACATTTGCGAACATGTTCAAATTGTGTGCGGAAGGCTCTCGAATAATTTCATCGCCGGGCCAAAGTCACGTAGCAACGAATGCGAGGCTAGGGTTGGCGGAGGGGAGCAGAAAAGTATTTCACCATTCTTCTTTTTTCGTCGAGTAGATGACAAAATCAAATGCCTTTTGGCCAAGTATTTGGCGCGTAAATCGTGTTATCTGAAGCACTCGTTAAGTCACTGTACAAGTTCGATGGTGGGGGTAAGATATTACACTTTGGACACATGGACTGTGGTAAAAAACCGTGATGATTGCTTAAATATCGAAGATGCAGTTGAAGGAGTCTAGAAAATAGTGGAAATCGGTCAATCGAGAAAAGCGAAGATCTTAAATTAGATAGGTAGAGATTTCTAAGAAAGTTAAAGAGAAGCATTCCTGAAATTCCTACGGCCGTTAGTGTGTATTACTACTCAAAACGCGACAGCTTTAATAGCTGTTACTTAGTGTAATGGTTCACTCGTCTGGACACGATTCCTGGAAGGACGGGTGTTCAAATCCCCGGTTAACAGTGGTCCTTGTCATTGTGTTTCAAGTTTCATTTGATACTAAAAAAACAATAATATGTAGCATAATATTGAAATGTTATGGATTTAACATGAAATTTTAGTATCTGGCTCAGTCGAAGTTCAGCTCAGTGATTAGTGACCCTGGCTAGCAGTTCCAAGAGTCGTGAGTTACTCATACTCTGCTTAGTTTGGGGTCCGATTGTCGTGTGTGGAAATGTCCCAGATATTAATTTTATTTGTTTATCTACAAACACTTAAAAAAAGTTGGAATAATATACCGCTAGGTATAACTTGTTAATTTAAAATTAAAATCAAAAAGATCAAAACAAAACGAACGTTAGAAATACGCAAAAAATATTAACCTGTTTGATATCTCGGAAAAAATCAAAAGAAACTTTTTGATTTCAGTCAAAAAACCAACAGTTCAAAAGCAACGTTTAGCGGGATGAAAAAAAAATCCCTTTCCACTTCCGCTAGCCCTATCAAAGGAGGGCTTGGTTGACGCAGGGCGGAGGGCTAGGAGGGCCCTTGACTTTGACGCGAGGACAGGTGCGATGCTGTCTCGCGATTATTAATTAGACCGAGCTTTATCGATTCGGTCGAGACTCTCCACTCGATTAACATTTCTCGAGAGCAGCTAACACGGAATATCAAGTGTTGCGCGTTAGTACTTGGTACGGGACTTGAATATTTCTTTTTTGGTGTTTTTGAGGAAATCATATTTTTTTTAACTGCCTCATTGGTCTATTGGTAGCAAGTGCTGCGTTAGGACCGAGAGGTCCCCGGTTCGAGTCCGGGGTCGGGCAAAATTTGTGTGAGTTTTTCTGTGATGAAATTACTCAGCCCGGAGTTAGGAAGTTGGCGGTAGAACGCCCGTGCCTCGGAAAGCACGTTAAGCCGGTGGTCCTGCGCCCGATCTCTCATCGGTCATGTCGGATTACCGTCTCACCGAATTATGAGAGTAAGGGAATAGAGAGTGCACTTGTGTTTGCGCGTACACTTGTGCACTATAATATGTCCTGCGCACTTGGCTGATCTCAATTGAGATCGGCCGCCATGGCTGAAATCGGTCGGACGCCTTAGTAATTTTTTTTATAACTTGATACAATATTTGAAGTAAAAATAATTTTACGGATTAAACTCGCGTGTATTCTGATTTTAAACATATTATTCAGAGATCTGACGTTGCGAGCAATATAATATGCCAGGCCCGTAAAAAAACATCACATTGCAAGACCAAAGAGTTTTCTTACTTCTAGATTTCAAACGTGTTATGTTCGCGTAAATATTAGACAATGCTTACTACAATATTTTCTCTTAAAATGTTCCTAGTGCTTTTGCCGATGTTATAATCAAAACTATGATTAGAATGGCATTTAAACGTGAAATAAAAAACAGTTGAAGTTAACTTAGTATCCTCATCAATTTAGGAAAAAAGCAGGCATTAATTTAGATCACTAATGTGGATGAAATATTAAATTAAACCCTTTAACCCCGAAGTGTCTGTAAAATCAACTATTTCTTTAAAGTTGTGAGTGAATCTTCTATCATGATCAAATATTCTGCGGCTGAATTATAACTTTGGTTCAAGTTGATCCCTCACACTCCGACGGTCTCGACTTTTAACTCGATTAAGATTTATCGGGAGAAGTCTCTAGAGAGGGTACGTTGCTCTGCGTCAGTTTTATCCAACTCATGTCTACACGTTTTGTGTTACAACGCACTATTTTGAAATGTGTTGATTCATAGTTTTCAATTTAAGTACTTAGTGGAACCTTAGTGGAAAAAAATCTATCGATATCTACCTAAATAACGCACTTGTGTCACGACGATTTTTAAGTTTAATCATTGTCGTATATTACAGTGTTCTTGAGTTTTAAGGGATTTAGATTTATGAATTTAAATTCTGTACGCAACATTTTTCGTGATAAAGTTTCAGCATTGAGACGTGCCTGTAATTTAGTTCAATTTATTATAATTTATTGTATTACTAGTGACCTGACCCCCCTTGGTTTCACGTATATTATACATCAAAACATTTCTCTTGAGTCCCTTTATCTGTTAAAAAAAAAAAAACTTCATCAAAATCCGTTTTGTAGTCTTAAGATTGAAGCAAACATAGGGACAGACGCGGGTTGTATTATGTAGTGATGCCTATTTGTAATGAAATTACTCAGCCCGGAGTTAGGAAGTTGGCGGTTGAACGCCCGTGCCTCGGAAAGCACGTTAAGCCGGTGGTCCTGCGCCCGATCTCTCATCGGTCATGTCGGATTGCCGTCTCACCGAATTATGAGAGTAAGGGAATAGAGAGTGCACTTGTGTTTGCGCGCACACTTGTGCACTATAATATGTCCTGCGCACTTGGCTGATCTCAATTGAGATCGGCCGCCATGGCTGAAATCGGTCGGACGCCTTTATTTTATTTATAAATAAAAAGCTTTCGCATTTATAATATAAGCAAGGATACACTCATGATAGATCACTACGTTACTCGTCTCTAGATTGTGGTAGACTGCGGAGGCGTCAAAGGTCACAAAGTTTTCAGACTACTCCTCTGATTAACTCCGTTCATTAGTTTGTAATTAGTTTAGAATTTGCAAATATTGAGAGTTTAAGCAATTATATTTTCCAAATTTAGAAAAAAATACGGTAATATGTACCAAATTCCAGCTTAATAATTTTTCAACCATGCTTAGATCTTCAGAAAATGCATCATTTCCCATTATAATCCATTAGAATTAGGTATGTAATAGCTAATTTTGGATTAGAATATCATAATAACGTGAAACCGCAGGGTAAATATCAAATTTCAATCAGCAACCTATCGATTAGAATTTAAACATTAACTTTTGTCATACAGTAGTCAGAAATTACTAATAAACTGAAAAATAAATCGAATAAACCGAATACGAAACAAACTTCACGCACGGCTTAAATGTTTGAAACAAAATGGCGGCGCCTCTAAGGCAGGTTTGTAGAAGAATCTTCCGAACCCCTTTTAACGCCGTGGCAGCCTATAAACGCGAAACACGTAATTTCAACTTTATTACCTGCAGTAAACTGTAGAGACTAATGTATCATCGTGCATACAGCTGCGACGATTTTATATAAGCTTCATAATGGTATGGATATACATAAAAATAATGGTTTTGTTTAACGGTTGACTCTTTTAAGGCTGAATATTTCAAAACACATGTTTAACGCCATGCCTACTATGCGAGGACCTCGCGGTGAAGGAGAGATGGCGCTCTTACTTCCACGAGCTGTTAAATAAACAGCATAGAGAAGTGCAGCCACCGGACCTCCCTCCGAATCTTGGACTTGTACCACCGGTAACGCCTGAAGAAGTAGAGAATGCTCTTCGCCGCATGAAGAATCGGAAAGCTGTCGGAGCCGATGGAGTCCCCATCGAAGCCTGGAAGGCAATGGGTGTTCGTGGTGTGGGCATCCTAACTGACCTTTATAACCGCATACTCAGCACCGGCGGGATTCCTCGCCAATGGAGACTGAGTGTTATCACCCCGGTCTTCAAGGGCAAGGGATCAGTGCAAGAGTGCGGTAGTTATCGCGGTATAAAGGTCATGTCCCACACCATGAAACTATTCGAGTGGATAGTAGACTCTCGAATCCGTCAGGAGTGCACTGTCTCTGGATGTCAATATGGTTTCCGCCCCGGTCATGGGACTATGGACCCCGTTTTTGCCCTAAGAATCATCATGGAGAAATACAGGACGAAGAACACGCCTCTCCACTTCCTATTTCTGGACATGGAGAAGGCCTTCGACTGTGTTCCGCGTGCGATGATTTGGTGGGCCCTGAGGTCCAAGGGAGTGCCAGAAACGTATGTTGATATCATTAGAGACATGTACTGTGATTCCGATTCTGTAGTTAGGACCGCTGTTGGCGACACATTGCCCTTCCGTATTACCGTCGGAGTACACCAAGGCTCCGTCCTGAGTCCGTTCCTCTTCAGCCTGATATTAGACGTATTGTCAGACAGCATCAGAGACCACCATGAGCAGCCACCATGGCTACTTATGTATGCTGACGATATCGCGCTGGTGGACTCGGACAGGGGACGGCTGGTGAGACGTGTTAACACATGGAAGGAATCGCTTGAGAACGGGGGTCTGAAACTCAACGTGGCGAAGACAGAGTACTTGGCCTGCAACACTACAGATCCCATGTCCGTCCGCATAGGCGAAGACACGGTCGAGGGCACGGACCGGTTCAAGTATCTGGGATCTGTACTCCACGCGAACGGCGACATCGACTCCGACGTCAAGGCACGCATTGCTGCTGCGTGGGATAAATGGCGGGAGGTGAGCGGCGTCACTGCGACCCTAAAATGCCGGTTAAGCTGAAGGGACAGGTCTATAAATCCATCATTAGGCCTGTTCTCTTATATGGCAGTGAAGCATGGCCATTACTTGAGCGGCACAAGCAGGAACTGCGGGTCACGGAGATGAAGATGCTGCGCTGGATGTCGGGAGTTACGCGAGCAGATCGCGTAAAGAACTCCCGAATTCGCGGCAGCCTTCATGTCCGAGACATCGCTGATAAACTGCAAGAGTGCCGCCTACGTTGGTACGGTCATGTTTTACGGAAACCGGCAAACTACGTAGGGAACAAGTGTCTAGCCATGTCGCTACCGCCGGGTCCCGGCAGAAGGGGAAGGCCCAAGAAGGCCTGGCTTGACGTCGTAGTGGATGACATGCGTGCTAACAAACTCTCCATAAAGGATGCCGAAGACCGTGCGAAGTGGAGAGTTAGGAGTAGGAAAGCGGACCCCGGGCTCCGCAAGGATGCAACCGGGAAAACGCAAAGATGATGATGATGATGTTTAACGCCATGCGTGACACTCAAATTCAAATTGTTTATTTCTTTTTCATGAGGTTGGTATGTTCCTGAATTTTCAACTCTATGAATCGATGAATAGACAAATCGTGATATACCATTAGATAGAAGGGATAATTAATAATAATAATTGTTGAATTTTGTCATAGCTAGTTATATTTAACTAGCTCGGAACCAGCATAAAAACTGTGCAATAGAAACATTAAAAACATAAAATTAAAAAGAAATCGGTCAAAACATTCTTGCTATAACAAGTTTAGTTACGAATCAAAAGCCCTTATGCGAACAGCAGAACTCTGAATTCAAATATTCAAATAGGGGACATAAACTAGAAACAAGAACAAATAACACCGCAAAAACGAATAAATATGAATGTAGAACAAAACAAACGAGTGTGTAACACACTGGTCCGACAGTAGAGTATGTTGTTCTCTTTACAAGCGCACTTCAAAGGCAATATATCGGATTAGCGAGTGACCGCAAGCGCCCAGGGAGTGTAATACGCGCTAGGAGTGTAATACACGTATATGTCACCGTAAAAATGTAAATAACGCTAGATTGCAATCTATCTCGCGAGATTGTGAACTGTCGAAAAATTGTGAACCATAACATACGGCTTACAATTTAACGTGTTATTCGTTAGTTTACAATCTATCGGAGTGAAACTGGTAAATTGCAATCTTACAATTGTGAACTATGCCTATTACCTTAAAGTAGACCGTTCTGCATCAAATAAAACACAAGGGTCTAGATCGCAATCTAGCGTAATTTACAATTTTACGGTGACATCTACACACAAGGCGTGTACAGACAAGGCAGTATACACGCGCTATTTCTGCTTTGACAAAAGGCGAGGAGATTTTTGGGTATTATTTACCTTTAGTCGCTTTATGGCTTTGTGTTCATTCGCCATGTTTTCTGTTGATCTGTGACAATGTGAATTTGTTTGAAATGTTTTTAAAAAAATAAGTAGAATGTGAAGGAAATTAGTAGGTAAAGATGATTTTTTGTTTCTGTGTAGATGTTAGAGTCAAAGTATGTCGGTACCTAAAAGGCTCGGTGGAACAGTGGTTAGTGACCCAAAATCATTACCTACGGTTCCAAGACTCATGAGTTCGATTCCCACTCGGGACAAATATTAAAATTTGTTAGTCAATCGTCGGTATTTGTTCCGTGATGTTGTGAAATAATTTATTAATTTAATTAAAGGACCCTAACCATGTACGTAGTAATTGCTAGTTTAAATATTACTTGTATGACAGTATTTTCTTAAGTAATTGTGAATTATGAAAAAGTAACAAAGAAGCGATTAAAAACCATTTATTTTAATCATTATACAAGTAACAAGCATTGCAGAGCACATAGTTTTTTTTTAAGTATCATACAGCACTTTGTTTCAAACAGTTATCAATAAGATTCGACATTCTAAAGCGATCCATAAAATGTCATCGAATGGGCATTGAACCGGAGACCTAGTGCACTGAAACCTTAGACCCTTGTTACTGCTCAAGTGAGGGTGTGATAATACAGTGTCGCGTTGCAAGAGTCGCTTAAGCCGTGTAATGCGGGCGTAATGCTGTTATGTCCCAATGGTTGAATGGAAGAAACCCGCCAAGTGCCAATCGGACTAGCGAAAGAAGGGTTATGTACCAATTTTGTAAAAAAAACGTTCTTTTTTATTGGAGCCTCCTTAAACATCTTATCTTCTTATAAATAAAAATGAATTGCTGTTCGTTAGTCTGACTAAAACTCGAGAACGCCCGGACCGATTTAGGTAATTTTGGTTTTAAGATGATCGTCATAGTCCAGGGAAAAAGAATCAGTATTGGCGGTAGGAATTTCGCCGGGACCACTAGTTTAAAATAAATAAATATCTGCGACATTTCCACACACGGTCATCTGACCCCAAACTAAGCAAAGCTTGTACTATGGGCGTCAGAGATTGATATACATACATATATATTTATAAATATATACTTAAATACATAATCACACCCAGACACGGAACAAACACCGATGTTCATCACACAAATATTTGTCCCGAGTGGGAATCGAACCCACGACTCTCGGAACCGCCAGTCAGGGTCACCAACCACTGTTCTACCGAGCCAGTCAAATTTATATTTTTTTTATTTTGTTTTTATTACTAACTTGTTATAGCGGAAATAGTAAAACATCGTCTGTGTAAATTTCAACTGTCTAGCTATCACCGTGATACAGCTTTGTAACAGACGGACAAACGGACGTGCGAACAGACAAGTTAGTAACAGGGTCCCGTTATTAACCTTTTGGTACGGACAGAACTCTAAAAATACATTGTCTTAGAAGTTATCGGTTAGTTCATAACATAGCGTTCTCATACATATTCATACAGTAATAGATAATATACATAAGCATAGTTGATTTGCTGTGGTGACCTATTCCACAAAGGTCCTACAAAAAGTTGTTAGTAATACGGTTTATTGTAATAGAGGTAAAGTAAAAAACAATATTTACGTTCATTACTGAGCGATAAGCGGTACGCAATAAAGAAAATTTTTTATCAGTTATTTACAATTAGGTATTACAATTTAATAGGTATTTAACAAAAATAAACTTTTAAGCAAAACATTTTTGCTTCTATCTTGACGGCGAAAATACGAAATAAACACGGTGTTATAATATTTATCATGTACACATGTAATACTTATCATAAGTATTAAATAGTTATAGAAATAAGATCTTTTTGTAAAGTAAGTCTTGTTTACTGCCTTAAAATAAAATAAAAAACTACCTGCACCTATGTAGTCATCGTTATCCTACTAAGTATTAAAAAATAAAGGTGCTCGGTAGCTGCCAAAAATCCTGGCTTACTTTAGCTTTAAGTACCAGAGAACCAATTAAGTACAGTATTATTCCAGCGAAAATTAAAAAGATAAACATGAAATATGTAGTTCGTAATACGTGCCTTAAATAACGGAGCTTTAAGCTGCGAACGTTCGGAATACAAACTGAGAGAACAAGAGGCTCTTGTGGATATAGAGAAAGGCTGAATGGGATACCACGCCCCCTAGTGGCCGAAACGGGACTTACAGCTTAAAGTGCTTAAGGGCGGACCCAACTCGGCGATCATGTAATATGTAGGCTTATGAAATGTGTTAGGACGAGTGAAACACTAAGTCCCTTAAACACTCGTATAAGGCAATATTTTGAGATTCTTAACCTTTGACGCAATGTTTAGCCGATTAGAAGTGAGGTTTGTCTGTGAAATAATGTGAAGATAATGTTTTGGTTATTAATACATAGTTAGAATAGCATATAAAATTGTAAATTTAAAGTATTTTGCTGCTTCTTTACAAATAAAATGTAATATGTAATTAATATGGCAATTCAAAAGAATCACTATTACCTTAGTTAACTATGCTAGACATAATAATGGTAGAAGAAATATTTCAGACGGCCGGACTTAATTAATGTTTCGTAGACTTTGACTTTAAAATGAATCTAAATTATATGTCCGTGTCTCAAAGATATCATTAAAATTAATTTCTAGTTGTAAACAAAAGAATACCACTAACATTTTTGTACCAAAATTGACAAAAAAATACCTGTTCTGCATGGATCATCCCAATCAAATTTTAGATTTTTTACTCAAAAAATGACGATGGCCGGGTGGTTAAGGTCGTTGCTTGCGATGCAAGAGGTCGTCTGTTCAAACCCCGCCATGTACCACTATCTGTATGTACGGTTATTTAACGCTTTTACGTTGAAGGAAAATATCGTGAGGTAACCTGCAGTCCTAAGAAGAAATTCTTAGTTTGTGTAGTCATCCAACCCACACTCGGCCAGGGTGATTGAATAAAGCCTTATCGCCCTAGTTTAGGATAGGCCCGTGCCCCAGCAGTGGGGATGTATATGGGCAGATGATGATGATGACACACAGAGACCCATTGTTAAAAGCTAAGCTAAAAGCTACAGTTTCCATTTTCATTATTACGAACAAAAACATTATCCAATCAGCTATTAAAATCCAGAATTCCCAACAAAAATGCACCTGAATTAAACCTATTTGGGAGTTCGCTTAAAAACCTCATCCCGGGCACAAAAACAGGTAATGTAAATAAGGTCAGTAGTCCAGTGCATTAAGCAGCAAACTGAGCAAATTCGCATGCGAGTTTACAAAGAACGGGCCGGAACAAAGAGCTGGCCGTTTCCCCGGACGACCGGGGTAATCCGATAGTTGCGGTGATATTAAAAGTAAACAAATGTACGATGTATTTACTGACATTTGTGAAGGTGTATTACGTCATTAAATGTAAGAAAAATATATATGAATACTTGGGACATGTCCATGCGTGGTCATCTGACCGTGAACTAAACACTTTACTAATCTATCTATACTATAATAAAAACGTAGAGGTAAAAATTCTTGTACTTTTTTGAAAAACGCAAAAAAAACAAGTCAGGGATATGTTTTGAGAGTAGGAGAACACATCCTCATACTTAAAAAAAATTGTGTCTCTGTCTGTTTGTTTGTTTGTTTCGACTGACCTCCTAAACGGCTGAACCAATTTAAATGAAAATTTACACGAAGGTACTTTAAATTCCGGAAAAATGCATAGGATACTTTAAATCACTGAAAGTTAACTGGTTCCCGTGGGATATTCAAAAAACCTTAATAAATGACTGATCTCTGAAACTATTACACCGATTTAAATGAAATTTTGCATGGTGGTACCATACATCCCCGGTCAAGATCTTAAATACTTTTAGTCACAGAAATTTCTGTAGGATAGTTCAAAATCTAACTTCTTAATATCACGTGCAAAAATGGTAAGAGTATATGGACCAAAATGAACCTTCTGACTAGGACTATACGGACTACTTTATTGAGCAAAACGTCATAGTAGGGGAGGTAAATGGCTAGATTTGCAGTTACTCGAACAACATGGAATCGGAATAGGAAGATTACGAAAAGTATATTACACTTTCTTTATAAGTGGGGGGACAGCGATTAATACAGGAGGACTACTTGGTAACAAGCTGTTGAAAGAAAAAAGTTATTTGACCGTGTCGGTCATTCAAAGTGCATGTTAAATAATCCATAAAAAGAGAAAAACACATAATCTTGAGATACTTTAGCGCGTTACATTTTGTACGCAGGAGGTTCAAGTTGATATCAAAGTCCTGCTGTATAATAATCTGTAATTTTTTTCTTAACCTGTTTCACCGTGGAGGATGTGTAACGATTCTGGTCCATCTATTGTTCTTTATCCTCGCACATTTTACATTACATTCCCCGCCCATTGCTACATTAGTTTTGACCAATAACAATACCAGTACGGGAGTGGATGGTAGTATATTTTATTTTTTCTTTTAACTTAATACTCCGCTTCATAGCTTTTTGAAAAACCTTGAGTTTGGACTTCTGATTTTCGGTGGGGGACCTAGATGGTGCCCCATGTGTTAGGATAGGCAGTATGAAAACGTCGATGAATTTGCAGTTCAGTGATATAAGAAGATCACCCTACATATACCGATTCATGGACCAGAAGCTTTTCCAGGCGTTGCCTGCTCTACGGATCATTTCTTTGTCCTACCTGTTTTCGAAGGAGACTGCCTAGCCCAAGTATATACTCCTCTACATATTGCTTTACCTGCCTGTTGACTGAAATCAACCAAATCAGTGGTGCTGGCTGTTGGTCATGACCTTGGTTTTGGATCTATTCATCGTCAGTCTAACGTCAACGCTTTCTGCGCTCAGTTGTTCGAGCATCGACTCAAGTTCTGTCGATGTATGCGTATTTCGACTAGGAAAATGTAATCTGCAAAGCGAATGTTTATCAGTCGCCTATCCTCTACACCAATTCCTTTTGTTGCCTTAGAATATCATAGTGATCTGAAGACTTCTTAGAGCGTGCTACTGAAAGCTTTGGTGATAGGGAGTCACCCTGTTTAACTCTTTTTGTATGTTGAATGTCAGGCCTTCAGTGTGCAGTTTGATATCGGCTGTGCTTTGTTGGTAAATGATTTGGGGAAGTTTTATATATGTGGGTTCGACGTTTTGCTGAAGAAGAGAAAGCTAAATGGGTTGATGTGGGTGATTCCATCGAAGACCTTTGAATAATCCACAAAGGCCAGGTTCCTTTTTATTAACTTCGCTACATTTCTCTATTACCTGGTTTTCGGTATGGAGGTGTTCAGTTGTCCAATATTTACTTGCTGGCTTACATTGGTGGTTTGTGTTGTTCCAATTGATAGACTGTTCGATATTATCCGAATGTTTATATAGGAAAATGTTTATATAGGAAAATGATATCGCTATTCTAAGCAAATAAAGGGAAATTTTTAAACATTCACGTTAAAATGTTGGACATTATAAAATTAAAAAAGCTATCGTATATAAAGATCGTTACAAATAAAATCACATAGATCATTAGAAAACTGGTCAAGTGCCCCTTGGGTATTTGTTGTGTCAACGGTTTTAGTAATTGTTGTTATAGGCGCGATTCTACGGTCATCGCCCCATGGAAACCGTCAGAGATTATTAGTTCTTCATAATCCTGCCCAATTCTTTTAACAGTGTCTTTGTAATTAGCATTAGCAACTATCCTATTTAAGATCACGCACCCCCTCCCGTATAAAGTGTACATACATACACGGCAGAGGTACATGAAAGGGTGCAAGGAGTCTCCCATTTAAAAATCTTACAAGACTGAGTCTGAGTTTGATCAAGACTCCAAAAACTCCCGTTGGGCTCCCCAACTATCACGTTCTTAGCTGGCAAGTCATGTCAAATGCTGTCAGATTTGATATTATGACATGAGTGTTTAGTTCTTGGTTAGTTAAAGAGATGTCACTATGCTCTATTATTTCGCAATATTGCTTCAAATACTAAAAGTAATTCATAAGTTATAAATTATTAAACTTGCGATTTACGTTATTATCTCATTGTTTCATTACGAATACAATACAATCTACGAGAAATATACAAAAAACAATGCGCAAAAGTGGCACATAACAAAGTAGCAAAGCAAATACTGACTAATTCGTCACATGGCGACAAACATCCTTTATAGATATTTTGAGACAGTGGATAGGTAGTTTGTATTTAACCTTATGAAGTTATCCTGATATCAAACATCTATTTTGTGTACTAACTACATAGGTACAGTATGCTGTTTGCAACAATTCAAACCTGTATCTGACAAAAAAATAAAGTTTTTATCGTGGTTTTAGTGCTAAAATGTGAAAAATAATTTTGCGAGTCCTAGCTACCACTCTCCTTTCAGGCTAGATCATTGCTTAGACAAAAAACATATTGTGCGAGTGAATTATCTTTTAGTTGGCCGATTTGTAACGAAAATGTGATATGTTGTTTATCACCTAATATCTGTAAACAATTTTAGGTTCTTTAATAGATATTAATCTAATCAATTACAATTTTATAATTTTTGTAGCTTTATTTATTTTTCCTGTAATTTCTTAAAAAAATGCTTCTTGAAATTAAAATGCAGGCAAAAGTTACTATTTTACGCAGACGAAGTTGCGGGCACAGCTAGTTTATTAAATAAGGGCTCAGTTTCAAATCAAATTTTCATATATACTTGTAAATGTAAATTAAATGATTGCTTTAAGTATCACATGTACAATTTCAGCTTTCAGCTAAAAAGCTCAGTTAGTTCATTATATGGAGCACTCAAGTATCCCATCTTTGTAGTAACCATTTAATCTACTATGGGTGTCAAAGACTGTTAAACATAATAAATGTACATAGATATTTATAAATACATGTTCACATCCAGCCATGGAACAAACACAAACGTTCATCACATGAATTTTTGTCCATGACTCTTGCAACTGTAGCCCGGATCTCTAACTAATGATCCACCAAGTAAGTCAAAAACAGCCTTATTCCACTTTTCTTAACACTATTTTTAACCGACTTCAAAAAAAGGAGGAGGTTCTCAATTCGTCTGTATGTATAATATTTTTTTTTTTTTTTTTTATGTATGTTCACCGATAATTTCGTCAATTATAGACGGATTTCAAAAATTTTTTTTTGGTTGGATAGAGTTCACTTCCGAGGTGGTCCCATTTTCACCAGTCCCGGATCTGATGATGGGATCCAGGAGAAATCGAGGGCAACCCTCAAATTTTATAGGCACATGTACCGCGTTTTACATATTTTCTGAAGTTATATTGACATTTGCTTCTGGCAATCATAATGTTATGATGCTGAGCTGATGATGGAAGGTCAACTCCTTAATAGTTGGGAGTAAAGGGATAATTCTTTCAAATCTGTGTACATATTGATACTACTAGTTATAATATCAGTAGAATTATAGGTGAGCTGAACTAATAGGGTGTAAATTAATGTAACACTAAAAAGGATGAAAAAAAATTGTAAACAAAAAAAAAACCGCCTTCAAAAACCCGACTCACTAAAAATTACAAAATAATATAATACGAACATTAATCTGGGTATGAATTTGATATGTTGTTGAAGGCGGTGCCAATAAATATTTGAGGAAAACTGCATGAAATATAAACGGCACCGCCTTCAACAACATATCAAATTCATACCCAGATTAATGTTCGTATTATATTATTTTGTAATTTTTAGTGAGTCGGGTTTTTGAAGGCGGTTTTTTTTTTGTTTACAATTTTTTGTCGTAAGACGTTTTTTTGCTTCTCTTTTTATTTTTAATTTGTTTTTTAAATAATGTTATAAATAAGTAACTGATATTTTCGTACGTTTTTCTGTTTTATTTAAACAACAAACAACACTTTAATGCCCAGAAAAAGAGCTAGAAGTTCGCATACAAAAGTATACACCGTTCAAACCCGTGTTATTTAAAAAAAAATCAGTCCACAGACCACTTTTTTAAATCCTCTGCGCTAGTACCTATCGCTCAAAGCTTAAACTGCCAGTTTGTACTAGCTTCACTCTCGTCAAAGCACAAGAGACGACTCAAACCACGTATTGGCTTAGTCAGTAGCGAATAGTTACGTAAACACTGCTAGTTCTAATCGTAGCAGCGAAAAGCGCGGTCCAGAGTCCGTGTGTGGATCGACCACGTCTTTTTAGGGTACCGTGCTTTGGAAAGGGAAATAGAATCCTTTTTTTTGAAGTAAAGTTCTACATGGATCCCCAATAGTTCGGCTAAAGGCGTATTTCGGACTCCTGACTTAATCACCCGTGGTGTTCCTTTTCGTTCTGGAAACGCTATGCCAACTAACGAGAGAAAATACAATCTTTACAATAAGCTTATATGAGGCTTTTTGGGACGCGTTAAAAGGTACCAAGTTTTCATATGAATTTATTACTTCCTTCATCATCATCATCAGACTATAGGTTTATCCCAGCTCCTTAAGTGTCCCAAAAAAGCTGAGTTAGTTGAGTTCACTCTTTTTTTTCTTGAAAATGTAAAAAACAGGCTTTGTAATACAAATCGATCCCGTGCACTGACTAAGGCATAAACCCGAAATGAGTTTGCATTCACCTTATTTTTTTGTTACTGTATGAAAATAATATCTAAGATGTAATTTATAAAAGGTACATTTTACGCATTTAAACGATTTTATTTAGCTCGACCCGTACAGTATTTTTTTCTTTGTTTATTTGGGTCATTAAGAACGATATTATTGAATAATTCAAAATTATTATTGAAAATTTGTTTCTCAAAAGCATTTACCCACGCATCAGTACCTACAGAACCCTCGGTAGATTATGGACTCGCACTTGGCCACCGTTTTGTCCGTTAATATTCCGCTTCGCTCCACCGTTAATGCCCTGCATTCGTAATTCGGGTTTGTTCCTTACATTTCAAACGAGTCTAGGTCTCATTTTGCCCGGTTTGTGTGAGTTTAGCCTGCCTTTGTTGGAAACTATTTGGAACTGGCAAATGGCCGAACAATGGAGTCGAATAAGATAAACATGCTGTTTGAAATTTTATTCATTAACACGTCTTTTTTTGGTGGCGATGGCTTTTTCAACTCGTACGAGTATTAAAATATTTTCATCTTGAAAATAACACTCGTATGTGTGTGTACGTACCGTTAAGCCGATAATCCTGTAATCTTTAAAGGTATATGTAAAGCTCATCGTGGAAAAAGCTTCTTAAAACTCATTTAAACCGATATAAGAGGAGCCAGATGAATATTCATTGTGCAATTTAACACCTACAATCACAGTTTTAAACACTATTTGGTGCCTTATACGACCAGCTAAGCAGACAAAGATTTGGTAAACTTTTATTTCTTGCTTATTCCCAAAAATAACAATTAACTAGATTATTTTATTAAAATATTATCCTCTTGTGCGTGCAGTATTGTTCTCCAAAATTTAATGTGCATGTTAAATACAAATAAAACCAAACCTCAGTTCACAAAAACACATTGATTTCGGTAGTATTAATTCGAATCAACATTCCGAGTGGCAATCCGTTTGGAAGCTCTTCAATAATGCATTGAGTCGTGATATGGACAATACGGACAAACGGACATGACTGATGTTGTATGATAAATTGACTACTGTCCTAACATTAAATTATTGTTTTGGTTATAACCTTGGAAATGCTATTGTAGGCAGCACGAATATTAATATATTTGTGTAAGGTAACGTTTTAAACAACAAACTAAAGGTTTACTTATCGTTTGTACTTACAAACGTTACTGTAAGGTCGACTAACTCGCACTTGCCCAGGGTGGATGACTAAGGCCTGAACGCCATAGTTAAGAGTAGGCCCTCAGAATGTAAGTATGTATGTGCGTAAGTATGTATGTGCTGTTGATGAAAATGATATGACGGAGACATAGTTGAAATATTCGATATTTACAGTTCAGCCAAACAAAATAGTTGGAGACACGATAAAAACGACTTCCCGAATAAGAAGTAAGCATTACAGTGATCAAGATTTGTTGTTCATAGTCAGTAGTTGATGTCAAGAAAACTGTTTAGATCTTACTTTAGTGATCTTCTGAGTACTTACTGTACAATAATATAGTACAAGAAATGCAACGTGAATAGTTTTTGACAGCAGTAGTAATAGGGGAGTTTTCAGAGTCTGGTTTAACATCATTATTAGCATGGGCTGATGACATATACGAGCCTACCCTAAACTAGGCTTAACTCAATCACGTTGGTTAAATGCAGGTTGGTCGACTCTACACCCTTAGAATTTCTTGGTAGGTGTGCAGGCGTCGAATAATCTTACATATGAATTTCATACATACATAAAACACGCCTTTTTCCCAGAGGGGTAGGCAGAGATCACTTCCAGCGATCCACTTTTCACCTCTGTGGGAAACGTGACGTGACGGGTTGTGGACCACGTCGCCGCCATTCTGCCTTGTGCATTGTTTTAACAAGGTCATTGCGTTCCCACGAGTAGCAAAGTATCCCCTCGGATGATTTGGACTGAGTCGATAGTAGCTCGAGGAGCCGGGGTCGCTTACCCGTATACCGTTCACCAACCACCGGACAGATAGTTGAGACTGGTATCCCTACATATGAATTTCACACTTGAAAACACAGTGGTTTGAACTGATGTCCTCTCGCTGGTTTTACATGCCATTTATCATTAATAGTAGGATTTAGATAAATTAAATACCCTACCTTACCCATATATCACGATCACTGTTAGTTGTCACAATGGAATATGACACTCCTGACACTCAGTCGATTGGAGTGATATCCTGAGTGAGATAGAATCATCACTATTAATAATCAGCAGTTCGATTCCAGTGATCGATGACTGCCCCGCACTAATGATCGCTCGTCCATCACTACCGCTCATGTATTATTTATCAATAACGAACGTTGTTGATGAGGAACTATTTGAAAAGATACGCTGGGCGGGATTTATTTTTCAATGGATTTCAATCGAAGTTGAAAAGTAACATCCGAACTTGTACAGTCAGTAGCAAAAGTAGATGATCAAAATCAGAAACTCAATACTGATCATCGGATTTCGCGTCAGATGTGTGACGTCGCAGTGATTGTAAATTGTACCAAAAACGTACTTATGGTACAGCTATCATATATTCTTTATCAATTATTATACCAGAAGTCGTAATCGCAATTCGCTTGAGAACTAAGTATTGCATATTTTTCAAATCTAGTAAATAGATAAAATCCTCAATTAAATTATCAAAACTAATAATAATAAGGCAAATAACATAGAAACAATTTAGAATTATAAATATAATATAATAAATAACATTTATTGTGTTTCCCCCGTCTGCTAACAGTAATATCAAACAATAATAATGGTAAATTATCTAATTATAACCAATTAAATATTACTTTCAACCAAAAATAATTATAATTAAACAGACATACGGCATTTATTCTATCCATAGCTAAAATATCAGGTGAAGGTGACATCCCTTTGATTTATCATTATTCAGAGCAATTATGAACCCCAATAACTTAACCTAACTACCACCTCCTCCGACTCACAATTGAATGGAATAATTCATATTGTCTTTGTGAAATTTCGTTCCATAATATTCAGGTGCTTTTGAATAAAACATTTAAATTTTAGCACTTCAGTGTCAAAGTAATTCTCTCGATAAACGTTTAGGAGCACCTTTGAAAGGTGATATTAAAAAGAGTTGAAAAATATTTCAAAAGATCAATAGGTATCTGTTATCTGAGTACAGTCAAATATTATAAATGTTGAGTCAAAACTTCCACGAATGTTTGTTGAAGAGCTATCGCAGTACACAACAAAGGCTTGATACTGTCAGCATCATTCGAACACCCGTTTTATGTTAAATGTTTGATGCTATATATTGAAATGGCATTTGTATGAGATACCTTTTGATATATCATGCTTTTATGACGTTTGAAATTTAACCATTATTATAACGTGTTTGTTTTTTGACAACCAGATTAAAGTTTTGCTATTGTTTAAGATAATATGAACGCATATTATACAATAGTAATCGGTGTAACAGTAGCGATACCATGAGTTTAAAAGTTACGGACTCGATATCGCCTACGTTAACATGTCTATGAAAAACTTATTAAATACAGCGCCCCTGGTGGTTACGCTAAGAACTAAAATCGGTAGCATGAAAAAAAAAACTCGATAGGTTTTTAACGTACGTAAGTTTTTGATAGCCAACTCATGGTACCGCTCCTGATTGTATTTATTCAATCACAATCCGTATCAGTCGTAATAAAGCAATACAATTTCTTATCACACTTGTGTTATACTTTCATTCACACAATTAATCTAAAAGTAATTTTTAGCGCCGCTCAGAAGTTCTGTAATATTGAACTTTTCTCAGAATAAAATAATCAAAGGACTAAAAGGATTAAGTACTTTACGTAAGTATTACTTTAATTGGTTGAAAATTTGGAAGCGGTTACAATAAAATTTCATTAAAAGCAGAAAGATTATTATATTGATTTAATATCAAATAGCATACTTTTAAATCTGTAGCAAAACTTTCCCTGTTTTATTATTTGTCAAAATGCAATGACATAACTCACCCAGACACGGAACACACACCGATGTTCGTCACACACAAAAATAATTGTCCCGGGTGGAAATCAAACCCACGAACGACCGTAAGCCGTATGTATGTAGTGAACCTGAGTCACCAACCACTGAGCCAGTCTACTGAATATTGAATAAGACCTATGTTTACAGGTTTATAGCCATGTTAGAGGCCTACGGGCGGCTTAAAAACTCTGACACCAGGTTGTTCATCAACCATACGATAAGAAGAAGAAGACAGGTTTATGTTTTGCTCATATCCTGTATACTTAAAAGATACATGAATGATTATATGCAACTTTTTTTGTAAAATCGATTAAAAATTTTTTTTTCTCAAAATCTTTGAGATTTGGACGAAACGGAAGAATCACTCGTAAGCTGATTTCGTTTGTCCCGGTTTTAATTAATTATTTTATTTTATTTTCTCATTAATTGGCCCATTTAAATAGTACTAATTACTTATTCTGTGTTATAATAAGTGTATGTGTAAAAGTATAACTTAATTACTAAGTATCTTTCGTGATTGTGAAACAGCGACAAGTACAAAGCGGATGACAGTGCAAATTTGAATTTTGTGTGATCGTTTTTATCTCTCAAAGCAGGTAAATACTAATATCTGTGCTAATAAATAGTATTATCGACTGGTATTTAATATATTTTAGTTAATTACGTGTCGTTTTTACGCGATAAAGTTACATTTATTACCTAAAACATTGTGTAAACATCTCATTGGTACCGCGATTTCTGGTGATTGTTTTATTTTGCTTTGATAAACATTGTAAACATGTTGACTCGTAGCAAAGCTATTTCTCGCCAGGCGGGGTCTGGGACCGTCTCGACGGAGACTAAACTAGACCTGGCTTTGCGAGAGTTAAAAGCCACCAAGGAGGAAGTTACACAATTAATTCGAGAGAGAGATGAAAATGAGAAGGAACTGTTGGATGTATTGGATAGGAGCAGTAAGTTAAAAAAAGATATGGCCGAACTACATACTCAACATATTACTGTAGTTGAGGAACGGGACAAATTGCAAACGATTGTTGATGGGTTTGGTGAGTGCAGTCAGGAGTACGTCCACAACCTGCGGCGCGTTACGCTGCTGGAGCAGGAGCTGCAGGAGGCCCACCACCACATCAGCCACCTGGAGACCGCGAAGCAGGAGCTCACTGCCTCCCAAACCCAATCTCTGTTTGACGAGCTAGTCGATAGTGCACCCAGCCTTGTTCCTGATGCAATTAACATTAACCCCACTGTGACAATAGATTTGACCAATGACACTACTATCTGTCCTACAACCACAGTTGGAAATGTTAAATGCAGCCGGAATAAATTAAGAAAATATTTAAAAATTAATAGATTTATTAAAAAAACCCAGAAGTTAATTAAAAAGCAACACTGCTCATATGATAAAATTAAATGTATTAAGGAAAGACAGCGTTTAGGTGATGAGTTAGATTTATATACATTAACTTTAGATAAACACATAACGACCTCTGAGGAAAGTATAGGTAAATTAGAACTTGAGATAATAAGTTTGACAAACTCCTTGGACAGCATGACTAGCAGGTATTTAAGCTGTAAAAAAGAGAATGAGGAACACATATTGGCTCTGAAGAACCTTTTGGATACCTCAGTGACCAGTGGTCAAAGTCTAAAAAGTGAAAATGGTTCTCAGTCAGTTTGTGACTCATCATACTCACCCTGCTGTGATAGTTTGTTGAATTTATCTAATGCAGTCCACTCCAATGGTTCCTATACACATCCACTTCAGGCATGTAGCAAACAGGTATCTTTTGTAAGTAGTACCAATAACCAGTTTGTTATGTTTAGTGACGAAATAGGTAAAAATATGGGCCCATTAATGAGTAATATTATGGGGCAACCAATTCATAATTATTGTTTTCCTAATACACAATATAATGAAATTATTAAAAAAGTGAGTAAATTTAATTTTAATAGGGACACAACACTCATAATATTTATTGCAAATAGGGGAAATGTAAATAAAAATGAATTGATTAAAAGTTTTAGTTATATGAATAATTTAGAAGTAAATAAAATAATTTTATTTACACTTCCTTATAGTAACAGTTTGCCACAATCAGAAAATTTTATTAGGTATAAATTGAATATGACATTGCATACCATGACATTTAATAATAATAATAAGTTTAATTTAATTGATTGCAATAATAGTGTATTTGACATGTGCAAAGGATTATTATTGACAAGAGATAGTTTTTATCTTCCTAAATTTTATAAAAGACAGATAGCTTTGTCGCTATCATATTGTATTAGTATAAGTAATTCAGCCAAGAATTTGGCTACACAGTCTGCTTTTATTGAGCAGAATAATGACATGTTGCCTAACAATTCCCTGGAAAATGTTTCAGGTAATTTAAATTATACCATAAGACAATAGAGGATAACTCTAGCAAATTAATTGTAAGGACAAAAGGAAAGCATAATAATTTAAAAATTATCCATCAAAATATTCAAGGCCTTCCTGGGAAGGAGCTTGAACTTGAATTATATTTAAATGAAATGAATATACATGTTGTATGCCTTACAGAGCATTGGTTAAGACAATATGAGTTACTGATTAGTATTGACAATTATAAAGTAGTTAGTTCGTTCACAAGAGAAGATGCCATTAGAGGTGGATCACTTATTTTATTAGATACATCATTAGCGTCAAAAACCGTAAAGATGTGACATCCCTCTCTATTGAGCGAACTATTGAGCTTTCTTGTGCAGAGCTCGAGCAGTACATCATTGTCTGTGTCTATAGGCCTCCATCTGGTAACTATGTACTATTTGAGTCTACTATGGAGGAAGTTTTGAAAAAGGTATGTAAATGCAGCAAGAAAGTAGTTGTTTGTGGAGATTTTAATATTAATATTTTGGATATTGACTCTCAACTATCTACTAGGTTTTTGAACTTATTTAAGTCATTTGGACTTAGTAATTTATTTATTGAACCAACTCGAGTAACTCCTGCAACAGCTACTTGCCTTGATAACATATTTTGTAATTGTGAAGTGAATGATAAATCTATTATTAATTTTATTAACTCTGACCACAGTGGTCAGATGGCAATATTTGAACACCATCATTACAATCCTTCATTAAATTTTACATACAGGCCCATTACTACAAGGCGCATAGAAAACTTTAAGAAAAACATTGATTATAAATTTTCCCATTTTCAATATAATCTTAACCAAAACATTGATGTATCATATAAAAACATGTTTGACATAATTTTTAATGAATTTAATGGGATTTTTACTAAAAAAACAATAAAAGCTAAAGATCCCAAGTCCAAATTTAGTGATTGGGCAACTAAAGGCATTTACAAAAGTAGAAATAGATTATATGAATTATATGACATTAAATCACAATCAAATGATATTAATGTTATAAATTATGTTAGAAATTACTCAAAACTATTTAAGAAAGTGTGTGCAATTGCGAAGTCTAATTATTTTAAAGAAAAAATTAGTAAATCAAATAATAAAATAAAAACTACATGGAAAATTATTAACAAAGAGACTTGTAAAAATAAAACACATGACAACAAGTTCTCTCTTATAGTTGATAATAAGCATATTGATTCTGATAAGGAAGTTGCAAATGCTTTTGAAACATATTTCTCTAATATTCCTATAATTACTACAAGCAAACTAAACTCATGCTCACACCAAGCTCAATCCCTCCTTATAGCAACTGTAGAAAAATGTTTAGTATCTTTTAAATTTACCCAAGTAAATCACAAAATAATTTTGAGAGCCTTTAAAGAATTAAATTTTAAAAAGACTGAAGATTTATGGGGTATTTCTGTGGAACTATTAAAAACAATTATAACCACAATAGCCCCGCATTTAGCTATCGTATTTAACATGTGTATAGAGGTAGGTCATTTCCCAAATTTGATGAAATTTAGTAAAGTAATTCCTTTATTCAAGGCAGGTAATAAAAGTGATCCATCCAATTTTCGCCCTGTTTCTATACTACCCGCACTTAGTAAAATTTTCGAAAAAATTATATACACTCAATTAATGTCTCATTTCAATGAAAATAAGCTATTACATAAAAAACAATTTGGCTTCACCAAAGGAAGATCCACCACTGATGCGGGAGTGGCACTTGTCAAGCATATCTTTGACGCATGGGAGAATAAGCAAGATGCAATAGGCATCTTCTGTGACCTGTCAAAAGCCTTTGATTGTGTAAATCATGAGATATTGCTAATGAAATTGAATCATTATGGAATCTCAGATGAGGCGAATAATTTGTTGAAATCATATCTTAAAGATAGGGTGCAAACAGTTAATGTCAATGGAGTTGATTCTTGTGGCGCTCCCATTCTCATGGGAGTGCCTCAGGGCTCAATTCTGGGACCTTTACTGTTCTTGATTTATATAAATGATCTTCCTTACTTAACTGCGAATCTATGTGAGACGGTACTGTTTGCTGATGATACATCTTTGATTTTTAAGGTTGACAGAGGTAAAAATAACTACGACGAGGTAAATAGTGCCCTCTCGCAAGTTCTGCGCTGGTTTAATACAAATAATTTATTGTTAAATGCAAAAAAAAACAGAAATGTATAAGATTTACAATGCCTAATGTAAGAAAAGTTGATACTAACATTATTGTAAATAAGGAAATTGTAGAATTGACTGAATCTACAAAATTTTTAGGAATCACTATAGATGCTAAGTTACAGTGGGGACCTCATATCTCTGTTCTGGCAGATAGACTTAGTTCAGCTGCGTATGCAGTCAGAAAAATCAGGATGTTGACTGACATTGAAACGGCAAGATTAGTTTATTTCAGCTATTTCCATAGTGTTATGTCATACGGTCTTCTGCTGTGGGGATCTGCTACAGACATTCAAACCATTTTTGTACTACAAAAAAGGGCCATCAGATCCATATATGGTATAAGACCGCGCGACTCCTTAGAGATATTTTTAAAGATATAGATATTTTAACCGTAGCTTCTCAGTTCATTTTAGATTGTATCGTATATGTTCATAAAAACATGCACTTATTAAATAAAAAGTCGGATTCTCACAATTTTAACACCAGAAATAAATATAAGCTTTCCGTTCCAAGACTCAGGCTTCAAAAAGTTGGAAAATCATTCATAGGTTTAAGTATAATATTGTTCAATAAAATTCCGCAAAATATTATTGAATTGCCGTTGTATAAATTTAAAGTCTATATTAAATCTTGTCTTTTGAAAAAGGGGTACTATAAAGTAGAAGACTATTTGAATGATAAGAATCCATGGACATGATGTGCTGCTCGCTTGGACATCCAAGAATTATGTAACTTGTACATATTATTATTTATTTGTAATTAATTAACCTGTGATTTGACATGCGAAAGAATTTCATGAAATCTACTTGCAGAATAAATTATTTCATTTCAAATTATTTCATTTCATTTCATTTCATTTCATTTCATTTCATTTCATTTCATTTCATTTCATTTCAGTGCAGTGACCCCCTTCAATGTTCCATTTCCCCCTTAAGCCCGTTTGCCCGCGCTGTAACAATAGAACGTCGGTGGCTCGCGTGACCTGAGAGGTTATGGGATTGAGATGCCATGGCTTTCAATCTTCGTCAGAAGTTATTAGGTATTGTGTATAGTCTATATTAAGTGTTATGTTAGTCAAGTTATAGAGCACTGTTCTTGTGATCCTTATAAATATAAAAAATTCGAAAGAACTCTTTATGTTGGCGAAAATGCGAAATTTGTCAAGTCAAAGTCATTCATGAATGTGACAAAGATGATAACAATAGATTTTCCTATAAAACATGTTACTTGTTTGGACATAGCTTAATGTAAATAGTCGAGATATGAAAGAAGACAGTGGCTTTTTTTTCGACTCCGTTTTAAAGGAGTGATGTATCACGCAATAAACTACACATCTTAATTATATTTTTCGACAAATTGTAACAAAACATTACTCGAAAAAACAATGGTAAGGGATTTCAGAAGATTAACATTCAATATTTTAAACGCACTGTAATCAATCACTTTTCTTAGTCACTTTCTAAACATTTTACCAACAAAAAACTGTAAGTCTACAACATTTTATTTCATTCAATTCGCTACCAAAGAAGGCACAGTCCATTTACATAAACGTCATTTCATTAGTTGCCCAACGAACAATAAACTTGTGTAGGTACAGTCGGGGACAACAACACAATCTTATTTCGTTTAATCAAATCAAACTACCGGACAGTTGGTCCATCCAGGCGATCAGATGACCGAGTAATTTGTTACGATGAATATTCAAAACCGACCCACTCATCTATTTGGCAATGAGTGATGGCGCGACAATTATTTAATTACTCTAATTGATTGTACTATGCGACCACTCCGTTACGAACGGGCCAATTCTATCGTTAATTAATCAAGGGCTTTGCGAGTCGACGGAATCGGAATTTATTTTACCCCAGAGCCTAAGAGCAACTTCGATAAGGTTTCAGGGACCCTTTTGGAGAATTTCTTGCGAGTACCGTGACGAACATAAATCTTTGTCTGCTTTAATCTTGAAATAAGTAGCCATGTTCTAGTATTAAGGCGGGTGGAATGGAAACATCTTTCACAATTTATCATTTTCGTCATTTATCATTGGACGTATTAGGACTTCGTGTGATTGTCGCGAGGTTTTGTACACAAAAAATAAAACTGTTTGATTAATTGCGACGAGAACGAGTTTAAAATTGATTACTTTCAGAAGAAATCGACGCCTTCCAAGACCATTCGTTCAATATCTTTAATCAATTCAGTTTAAAGGTAGCTAGTAGCTTCATTACAGAAATTAATCTGAAACTTTTGTATGGAACAACGCGCGAATATTCTCCAGCCAGTTAAATAAATTACCTTTATAATAATTATGTGTAGGAATACTGCAATTTTTAATGATTATTATTGTTTCCAGATTCCGGTGGTTCAAGTCCCCGTTCAGGCGGGGTCATGAATGCGATTATTTTAAAATTTTAAATTTACATTAAGCTTTAATAGCATTAAAAAACAACAAATTAAAAAAAAAGATTATTGTTTCGTTCGAACTTGAATTAATAAAAAATTCAAACCTTGTATATTTATGTATTATTGTTGAAAAATAACATCAACTAATATCGAATCCAACCATCATAACAGTAACACTTCACAAACTCGAGTTTTTGTTTCTAATTCAAAAGCAAAATGCAAGACCCCATTCCCCGTAATAGGGTTATTCGAAGCCAATTCTCGTCCGTATATTAGTTTATCGCAGCCCTCAAAAGGGCTAATCCCATCCTACCCTCAGTAAAGCGATTTCTCGGCCTCAAATGTAGCTTGGACCAGCAATACGGTTACAACTATTCCGCGCCCGTCCATTCGACCCGGCAGTATTCATTTTGCCTGGATTAAAAAGGATCTGCTGGTTTTGATGCTTTGACGGGTTCGTTGTGTTTCTGTGGAGCGTTGACTGGCGGTATAACAGACTGAGACCGAGTTTTTTTAAAAAAAAAGGCGTCGATGGCCGAGTGGTTTGTACCAATGTGTTTTTCAAATTTAAAATTCATATGTACCATCATTCGACGCTTTAACGGTGAAGGAAAACATCGTGAGGAAACCAGCACACCTGAGAGATTTTTCAACGGTGCTCATTTTATCGAGGTTAAGTTTGTTTTTTTTTTCTGACTGACTATGGTGATGGGTTGGAATAGTCTTGAGGGGGAGAAATGATGGCTGTAAGTAAAGTGTGAATTTATTTTCTCGCGCAAAAAGTATATATTTTGTAAAGAAGTTTCTTGTCAGAGACTACACGGATCAGGGTTGTGTATAATAGCTACTCCACTATAAATACGACTAGAAGACTTACTCAACATAAATGCACTTGAAACGAAATCCTACTACCAACCCGAATGAACAGCAGATCCACCACAATTGAAAAATAACAACTTCAAGAAGTCACCGAATCCGACACCGCGTTATCTAATTCACAACTCTAGCGGCGGTTTCCTGCAAAAATATCAGTGCAAAACCCGCCATACAATCTTATCATTCCTTTATTTTCCCTCGCAACACGCAGCACTCACCTCAGTAAGGGATTAAAAAGGAAATCCCAGCTTAAGCCTCAGCGAGACTCGCGCCACCAACGGTTCTTGTCATCTCCCTTATTTATTTTTCCTAGTCGCGAACTTTGCAAGGAATTGGATTTGCCTTCGCCCGTCCGGTTTAAGTTTTAATAAATGAAATTCTCTTTAAGACGTCTCGTTTTTAAAGTTTATTTTAATAGCGGCCCGCGGCGTTCTTTGTTCCAATGCAGATGTTGATTATTTCTATTACTGTTATAACTATTCGCGGTTGCGGGTCAAACTCTTTTGACATTCGAAGTTAATCATTAGAAGAAGTGTTTGCTTTATTGATTGGTGATTGGATTCTTTACGCCTTCATATTTTTCCGCTGTCTCTAGAGGCACTGTCTCGTTAGGAAATTACTTGGCTCGGAGTCAAGATATTAGCGGTGTAAACTCCAGTAACTCGGAAAGCTCGTGAAGCTCTGATTTTTTATATGTATAAATATCACAAAACATCACTTACATTGTTTTGATTCTGAACTTACTTGGTTATCTGTTAATTGCGATTGCGGACATTAGAAAACAAATATGGACTGATCTAAACACCGATGTACATCCGTGTGAATATTTGTCCCAAGTGGGAATCGAACGACTTGCACAAAGAGACACGTGCAAAATCCAATAATCCCATGTGCCATCGTGCTACTCGAACTACAAAGAGTATTCACACTGTCTTAAGTCCTGACTAAGATTTATTTACTAATTTTATATTTTTTGTAAGTTTTTCTTTAAAATAAACTATTCAAACCAGAATAATTAGGAACTTGTCGGTTGTACGCTCGTGCCTCGGAAAGCACGTTAATGTGGTTGTGGCTGCGCCCAATCTCTCATCGCTCATGTCGGATTGCCGTCTCACCGAACTATGAGAGTAAGAGAACAGAGAGTGTACTTGTGTTTGCGCGCACACTTGTACACTATAATATGTCCTGCGCACTTGACTGTTCTCCATTAAGATTGGCTGCCATGGCCGAGATCGGTCGGACGTCTTATATTTATTTATTTTTACCTAATAATATAATATATAACAGCCCCGTTAACCGCAAGGCAATCTCTCGAAGCGCCACTACCGTTATTTGAGTAATTAAGTCCGTAATCGGATAGAGTGCGGATGTTTTATTCAGGTGATCGGCGTAAGTTTAAATCGGCAGTAAACTTTTACGTTCCCGTCTCGGGAGGGATCGTTTCTTCATTATGGCCGCGGGTCCACTAAAGAGGATTGCATTTGGTAGATATTAATGCGATATGGATGTGTTGAATAGATAGCTGGGTAGATAGTTTACCTCTTATTAGGTAGCATAGTTTTATCAATTTGGGTTAAATATCTTATCTGTCAAAGTTGGAAAAGGTCGGGTCTATTGACCCGTGAAGATACTTGCAACAGTACCAAAATATTGGAAGATCATCAAAACAAAACGACATGGTAAATATCCAAGACATATTTAGCTCTCAAACGATAGATATTCACTAAATATTAGTCTTTATGGGTCTACACACGATATTAAAAGTTGCAAATACTTAGCTACTTACTGCCCGACATTTTGACTGGGTTACACCAATCATGATCGCGAGCGAACTGTATTAAAATCATCAGAATAAAGAAAATCATCAGTGTTAAAATCATACGATAGATAGGCACTATCGTAAGTTGAATAATTACTAGGTTTGACCTTTTGCACACGGATTGAGAATATACAAGAATTTTTCTCCATTGCATTGTAGCGTTGTGTAATCGTTTAGAGATAAGACGTTGAAGACATAAGTCCTAATCTATTTTAAAACAAGTACATTATTAAGGTAGTAATACCATTTGGTAATAGCATTAGCAAGACAACGACACGATTTCGTTACGCACCGCTTATAACATTGACTAGCATATGTGATTATACTTTGTAGCATATAAAAATATATAAGAACATGACCAAAGAATAAGCTGGTGAAAAATCAATGGATTGAGTTAAAAAGGGTCTTCTATGATTGGCTTACTATATTGGTACACAAGATTAATGGTATCCAGATTCTGAGAAATAAGGGTCTGGGAAATCATTCCCACTTAACTTTACGATTCGCATAACTCCCCTTTGTACTCACTTACAAGTGAGTATGTTATGTTTAATCAGTTAGGACTAAACTCAAGGCGCTGAATTCTGAAAACACTACTATTAGTTATGGAGTAGCCTTATCATCATCACCAACATTGACATCTGTTAGTGCATACCTTCGTTCACTACGGCATGTTCATTCAGTAATGATGAAATATCTTCTCACTGCATGGTATGTGCACCCAAATTCACTGTTTGTGCACATGCGTGTGCACAAATGTGCACTAATATTATCAGATAGAAGATATCTGATAATGTTAGTGTTTACCAGTTGTGTTATTATGGGACTGCTTTCAAAAAATAATAGTTGGGAAATAATGATAAGATCACCTTAATCAATAACAATAATCAATTTACCTAATTTGGTACAATTAGAATAATAATTTATTCTTTTTTCATATTATTTCGAACAAACTTCAAAACCGAGCCACGTGAACAATGAAAATTAAAACTCATTCCCATAAAATAACTTAAATTGTATTAGTTACTTTGTATGAACATTTCGTTTCGCCAAAGTGCATGTCTCAAATCAGATAAAGATAAAGAAGTCAAGTTAAACTGTATTCATTATCTACTAACTTTATTTCCTTTCCTCGTGTGTTATCTTAATGGCGCTCTATTGTGTTAGTCACGCCAAGTCTTTATTTTGTGAAATAAGAAATGGCAATTAATCTATCGATCTTATGTTAGCACATACGAGCAAGAAAATCTTAAACATAATAATGATGGTTAGCTGGTTGTCACAAATACAGTTTAATTTATTCATGACATAGTAAAGATAGAGTTTTGAGATTATGAAATGTTAAGTACTAAGTGGTACGTTAGCAAAACCTAGACCAATTTTATCAGGTTATAAGCCGGTCTAGATTCTGGTTACGTTTATTACCCTCAGTAGGTAGTAAAAAAAATAAATGGGCATGAAATACAGATAGTATCTCATAATTCAAATCCGTACTTACTCTACACAAGGATTTAAAAAACAAATTATAGATCATTGCAATTCGACTGTAATCCATTAATTTACCTATGATTCCTTATTGATCAATCAAACTATATGGTAAGAATGATAATACGCACACTTTTGTTTTCACTAGACTAATTACGCCTGAAATAAATCACACAGTACGAAACTATCAAGTTATAAGAGTTAAAAAGAGCCGACCAAGATCCACATGCCGGCCAACCTTACCTCGCAACAAAACACTGTATCACACACAACGACTCCGCGGCCGCCGGTACTTTCTGTCATCAATACAACGTTTGCCGATCCAATCACTCACACACTGTCACAACAAACGGTCGACGCAGCGCGCGACTAATCGCACTCGCGGGTTTGCCCGCGATCATCACGCACGGACGTCCTCCCGCCGCGGCTGCCCGGGGAAACTGCCGCCTACCCGCAAGCGCGCGCACCCCCCGCCCCGCCCCGCCCGCCCTGCGCGCGCCGCCCCAACGATCGCCAAGCCTCCAACCATTTTTACATCTGCACTGTTGTGACATTGAAATTCAATTTTCGATCCGCCCTGTACGTACATCACGTATTTGAATAAACGAAGGACTGTTCTTGATAAGAATTCGCGCGAATTAATTGGGAAGGGAAGTGGAGCGAGCTACTCGATGAGCCAACATAAGTTTTGGCGATGACGTAACAGCGAAAATTTATCATTAGGTTCTAGATGGAGCAGCCAACATGTGGAATTATTTCTGAAATCACAGGAAGTCTTTTATCAATTATCTTATCGGTTCTAAGAATCGGACACTTGTTCTGATTTAAAAAAAAAACAAATGCTTGATTCTGCAAAAAAACGTATGCGGTGATTACTAGAAAAATGAAATATGTGAAAAGGTGAAAAATAATAAGGAAAAAAGTTGGAAAAACAAAAATATTTCAATAAAAGATTCTCCGTGGATCTTCATTCATAAAAGTTTCATTTCACGGACGCGAGCAGATTTAAAGCCTACGTGTCGACACAGGAAAATGAAAAGAGCGTTGCGTAGTCCGTAGCATTCGTAGCGTAGCAGGCTTTACGTAGCGGAACGTAGTCCAATGTAGTCGTAGATTGAGACCGTTGCAAATTTCTCGTAGCATCGTAGCAAGTCTGTTGAAGTTTCACTAAGTTGCGTGTAAGTACTTATACCTAGTACCTCTGCCTCTAGGCGTAAAGTTTGAACTATAAATGAAGTATTGAATATAGTCTAATTAAAAATATAATTATGTTTCCAGCGTAGCGCAGAGTTGCTATATTAGTCTAAAAATCTACTAAAAAAATATTTTTTGTTTAAAATTCAAAACAAAAACATAAGGAATTACATGAGAGTATTTTTATGACGAATATCAAAAGCAACGGTCCTATATCAGTAGAATACAAAATATACATACAGATAAATAATAAAAAAAAAATAATACAACCAAAAATAAAACAGAATCAGATACTCGTCACACAAAAATATATCCCGGGTGACCTAAGACTCCCAGAGCAAGAGACAGGAACACTTAATGAGCCTTCAAACCGGTCAATTAGATTGACACATAAAACATTATCCTGGTTTTTGTAATACCTAAGAAGGAAGATAGTAGGTCAAACTTGTACAAAAACATTCGAAGCGTATTATTTCATACCGCGAAACATCAATTTCCTTGCTCTCTTAATCCAGTGACCCGATAGTAAAGAAATCGGGCATAATGGCCTGACGTATCCTATTTCCGACATCGTAACGTATATTGTTTCTATTTACTCTAGTTGCTAGCTAAACCTTGATAAAAAGATATTAAAATATCCCGTAGACATGTGGCCTGACTACGCCGTAGCACGAAGCCTGTCACAAAATATCCCGTAGCTCGATTTCGTGTCAGCTTGTATGTAAAGCGTACAACGCTACAGCGTGGACCCATGTAGCGTTTAACACGTCTCGAAACGTAAGCTGTGGTAGAATGTGGCGTGTGGCTCAGAATATATGAAGTTAAGGATTCTATGGAATAATACTTTACAATATTTTGATGAAATTTGTCTGTTAGCAAACACAGCTTTTTGTCTATATAATGTTTGGTTGGGACATTATAATAAACAGAAAAAGAGTAGGAACAACGGCTTGGTAGCCAAACAGTGCTCGTAAATTTTTTTATTATTTTGTTGCTTTATAATAGACTTGTATAGTTAAATCATGGCGGTTTTTGATACTTCCTTAATTCGGTTTTTGAGATAAAATTAAAAGAAAAACTCAAATGAGCATAAATGGATATTTAAACTAGTCATAATACAGAATTTGGCACCAACAAGGCACAAAAACCTGGCGTAAGCTAAATTTAGGTCGCAATAAACACGAACACATCGTTCAGCGAATTCAGACAGCAGGAAAATCAGAATAAAAATATGGTTGCGAAGTAATAATAAAGATGAGATTGACGTTTATCATTATTACGAGTATTAGGAAGCAATATCATCATGAAAGGATTTTTCCTCTTATACATTTGCTTACTTCCATTTTAGGAAGTTGGCGGATGTTGTAATGATTCCCAGTGAAAACAGAGGAAAGGTTTTTTGAAATAAAACCTGTGATTCTTAGGACAATGTTATAAATGTACAGCTTAATTGATATTAAAATCACCCACATAAGGAAAAAGAAGTAAATGTCAGCATGGTATAAAAATAAATGTTCTCAGAGTAGTGAAATTTTAGTGGTTTCCCACAGTGAAATGATTCTATTCTAATGTTACAATACAATTTGTGCAGTTTTTTTATTCAAATCAATAAATACCAGTTTTGTGAAAGTAATAAGTGAAACATAAAAAAAAATTCGTAGAGCTTTCATGCTTTCAAGCTTTAATCATCGATTTCATGCGGCAAGCAGTATCTGATTACGTCACATCTCGTAATAGAGCGATCGCTTCTCAAGCTTACTAGGATTTTATTGACAGAAAATTGGAAAAAAAACTTTTTTAAGGAACAACTCGCATGACTCGATAGTACTACTAAAGACTAATCGTTATGCTACGGAAAAACAACCACTAAAATTTCACGGTGTGTACGTTAAGTACGAATTATTATTTTCATAGATCCGTGACACAACCAAGTTGTGGGTTGAAATGATAATGATCGATACAACAAATATAACATTACGCAAAGAAATACGCTCAGAAACCTGGCACCAAGCTTCAGATCTGAGACCAAGACCCTATCGAGCGATCACTCACGGCCCCCACAGATAAGGAATCGAAAAAAAAAATTGCGTATTCACGCAACTTGTCAATCTGCATGCGAGTCCCAATCCTAATCCCGCGGTTCTCACTCCTTACAAATGGCTACGCTTCGGAATTTAATTTGGAGCATTTCTTTCGCGGTATCGGATATTGTGGGGATTTTCGGATTCCGTTGGTGCGTACTGTTTCTCTGGAGTTGTAGACGAGAGATTGTGTTGGTGAATAAAATGCGACGTCTGCCGAGAGTCGATGAGATCCTGGTGCCGTAGACAAAGTAACAATATCGAAACGATAACGAAGTTCGAAAAGAATAAAATGTATGGGATTGACATTAGACGCGATAAATCACGTGGTCAATCCCATACATTTTGTTCTTTTCGAACTTCGTTATCGTTTCGATATTGTTACTTTGTCTAAGCCCCCTGAGCTTAGCTTAAATTAAAAATTGGAAAAATTCACTTTCATGCCTGACTGGACGTGGACTCGAACCCACGTTCTTGAGGTTACGCGCCCCACGTACTACCAATGATACTATCCAGGAGTTTTTTCTTATCTTTACCCGTTAGCCACGGGTGGCGCCCCTACCAATAGTAATCAACACTATCGGTTCGTAAACGTATCTTTACAGAAATATTTTATATTTTTATATTTTTTCTGTTTAAATACTATTTTTGCAACTTGAGGGATTTGCGCTATTTTTTTTATGGGTCTGTTTGACTATTATAAATAGCTAGACTAGATAAATACTTCAACCATAATGCAATATTATTGTATAAGGGAAGCTCACATGAATCCTACAGAACTCCCAAACTTATAGGTACCGATTTGGTCCAGACCACATCCACCAAATATCTATGACTAGAAAACTGAACTGATAATTTAAAGTTATAAATATATTTCCTATAAAAATATTACCCTTAATGAAACCTTTTATAGACAAGCCTTAAGTACAGTCAGCAGCAAAAGTTGATGACCAAAATTATAAATTCATTACTAATGAACGGAGTTCGCGTCACAAAAGTGTGACGTTGAAGTGATTGTTAATGAAACAAACATTTATAATTTGGTCGCATTTTTCTGTTATTTTAGGTAAAAATAAAATTTGAATATGGATTTAATTCCTGATTTTAATCAACTTACTAGCGGCTCTCAGGCTGATGTGGCACATGCTGAGGCCTGTACCTCGTTGACCACTTCTTATCTTCCTTGTCTATGTTTGATATTTCTTTGTTTGAGTTGAGTTTTTGTGTATTTATGTATCATTGTAACTTTTCGTGTCTTTGAAGTGGTCAATTAATGTTTTTAATTTTTTTCTTATTTTCTTTACTTATTCTGTTGACTGTACCTGCTTAGTATCGCCTCTCTCCCAGAGTGCTTTTCAATTCAACGCTATTGTTACGTAATTGGTGGTACAATGAAGTCCATACATTTCAGTGTTTTCGCTTCAGGTGGAGTGGGGGAGGGAGTATCATGATGGCTATTAACGAGGATTGTGTATCATTCTTTCGATACCAGAAGATATGAGAGAGATTTTGGAAATAAGACAAGGATTTCAATTTATTTTATTTTTAAAACGGACTTTTGTTTTTCTATAAAGCAAACATTAGTTTATTTTTAGAACAAAGTCCAGGCCATAACGGATAGTAAAATAAATATATAAATAAATAAATTGATTTATTAATACTCACTATGGGTCTTTACATGATAAAATTTGTTGTTTGGATATTTGAAACCCCCGGATGAGTAAGTGATGCAAAATAATTATTTTATTGTAAGACGATTGTTTTATTCAAATCAATAAATACAAATTTTAATTTTAATTATGATGTGATCAATTATATAAGTAACTATAGATATGTTTTTTTCATAAATAGTAATTTGAGTTTTAAATCTGTGACGTTCAATTTATTTTTTACTGACAAAATTAAAACTAAAGGTTCGAAAAAGTGCGAAAATGGAATAAATAGCTATTACAACCCAAGGTGCCCGAATTAGGACACCTTTGTGTCACAAACCCTCTTATAACACATCTTCACCTCGTTTATTAAATGGGTCAATTTCAACAAGTCCATATTTTTTAACATTTCGGTGAACTTTTTTATTTGTTACTTTTTTGAAAATACAACCATGTAGAATTGTTATTTACGCTATCGTTATAATTAATTTTAACACGACATTAAATTAAATTCATATACTTAAGAGATATAGTACTTTGAAATTTTGGTGTCACCGAAATGAAAGAAGAGTTCACCGAAATGAAACTTCTCATCACCGAAATGAGAAACGCAATACACCGAAATGAAATTACTTATGTAGTCACCGAAAAAAGTAAACTGTTACCAAGTATACAGCCTACAACCTACGTTTTGAAGAGTGTATTCATCACACAGTAACAGATTTTTTCTTACTAAAATTAAAACTTCGGCCTTATCAATAAAAATGCATCTCCGTTAATCGTTTAACAGTGGTCGATGAAAACGTGGATACAACCCAGTCTTGATCTTTGTCAGTTCCAGATTCAGCTCTCAATGCATAAAGTCCATCTGCCAATCAATACCCCTAACCTTACATAGACCGATTAAGTGCAATATGCAGTAGTGCAATAATTCGTTAAACAATTGACAAAGCCATTATAAAGCTAGCTTCATTACCGAACTACGAACGATTCGTAGGTATCATCTGGAAATCGTCGTGCCAACATATCCCAAGAGGCTGTCGAACTTCCAACGTCCCGGGTTTGACTCAAGAGTCATCTGCGCCGTTTAAAAATTATGAATCCGCCTATAATGCCGATCCATTTTCACAAGACACATGTGATGCTTGTGAAATCTTAATGCTGTCTATCCATGCAAACCAGCGAACCAAATGGATTAATACAGTCACCAGCATTGACATGACCCACAATAGTAAAAAGGCCTAGACCACAATCCGTAAATGGACCGGTGAGCCCTCTCCTCCAAAGTTCCAAGTAAAGTTACTGCAAACAAAATTCCTCATCAACTGTTGCTGAATAAGAAATCGTACACTCGCCTTCCCAGAATTCAACTTGTACAATGCCTTCCGAAAGAGAATTTACTGAGCCAGCCTTTTGACGATATCATTTTTAGTGTTAGATACTTGAAATCTGGTAAAGCATCGAGTGTTGATAACATTTCCACAGAACAACTTAAAAACTTGGATCCTATGACTATTTGCTGGTTACAACCGAAGTTCAATGATTGTCTACAATCTGCGAAATTATCACGTCTATGGATCTTGATATTGCCATTCCAAAACCGGGAAAAGTTCTAGATGACCCTAAAAACCTTCCGCCCATTATCCTTGCTCAGTCACACATACAAATTATCTCAACGACTTTTGCTTAACCGCCTATCACCTATTAGATCAGCACTTAATTCCAGAACAGGTAGGATTCAGACCTAAAAAATCATGTTGTAACCAGACGTTAAACCTCACCCAACACATGCCATTTTATCATAAACGTCTAGTCCATAAGATTTGTATTTGTAATTCAGAAGCTACACTGATGTTATTCTGTTTTGTGAACCAAAATAAATAACACAAAGAGGATAGTTTTGAAATGGGAATGATTACAGCGCTGTATGCGTGGATCTGACAGCAGCTTATGATACAGTGAACCTGAAGCGTCTCTTGTGGAAAGTCTACTCGATGGTCAATGACTAGAAATTTATAAAAATACTTGGTGAGCTGCTCCGCAACCGTAGCTTTCAGGTCCATTTGTCTGAAGAAATAGGCAGATGGCGATCCCAAAAAAACGGTAATCCCCAGGGTCTCTACCCTGGGGATGACCGTTTTGTTGGAATCACTACTTTTCAACATCTACACAAAAGACCGACCATGTTGCCGATGACCTGGCGCTCATATCACAAACACAATCCTGTGAAAACATAGAAATAAACCTCACTTCAGCCTTAGGGTTCAGACACTCTCAGACTAAATTTAACATGGCAGGGACAACCACAGAAGTTAAAGTCGGCATAGCTTTATATTTAGATTTAGAAAGTACCGAATCTTGACACAGATCCACCTACTGCTCGTCTTAACCTCTGGTCTAACACGTTTGCTCCACCCGTCCCCTTGGTTCTACCTTCAGAAAGCCTTCCAACAGGACACGATTTGCCATGGTTAACCTGAAGGTCCCTGGACAGACTCCGTAGCCAGGTTGGCCAATGCAAAGATAATATGTTTAGGTGGGGGTTTCCTGGACAGGAGGATATCGCGTGCCTATGTGGTCTCTCACCATTGTCCATGGCTCACCTCACTTCGTGCCCCGCCTGTCCCGACTCCTGTACACAAATTGAGCTGATAGAAGGGTCAACAACCGCGGTCCGGGTGGCGGAATTATCCAAAATATTTTTAAGTGTTTTGCCATCGACACGAAAAGAAGAAGAAGAATAATAACTTACCATTTTGAACTTCATCATTTGACTTTAGATGCTGTTGACAAACATTTCAAGTTAATCTGTTATTACTTTAATCCAGAGTCCATCTGCGAGTATGTTTTATTATTAAGAGGATACTCTTAAACATACAAAAGAAGAATCACTGACTGACATATCGATGCACAGTCTAAACGGCTAAACGTAGGCACTTGAAATTTGGTAAGGACGTAGTTTAGGTACCGTAGAGGTGCATTAAGAAAGGAATTCCCGAAATTCTCACGGGAACGGGAATCATCCGGAAAATCCTTTTGTATGAAAAATCGCCCACGCAAACGAAGTCGCGGGCACAGCTAGTGAAAAATAATGGTATTGATTACAACCACACATAGATTTTAATAATTTAATCTGAAATTCATTTGGGAACATGTAAGAATAAATCAACAAATATATTGTAATTATCAACAATAAAAATAAAAATATATTCCTTTCGAAATTACAATGTAACAAAATAAATTAAGGTCTTTATTCACCGAAATGAAGTAATTTGACACCGGAATGACAAAAGAAATCACCGAAATGAAGATAATAATCACCGAAATTACCAAATTCTCACCGAAATGAAAAAAGTCACTGGAATGATATTTTTTCTCATTCCGGTGGTCAATTTAGGTCACCGAATTCACCGGAATGAGGTCACCGATATTATATACAGCCCATAAAAATAAGCACAACAAGGAAAATATAAATAAAAGAAATAAATTGATACGACCTACTTAATTGAGCGACATTTAGTAATAGTACATAGATTTTATAGACATACTGAATGATTGGATCACAACTTATATCCATTCACGTGAATGACAAAAAAAACGGTACGCAGTCACCGAAACCGACTTACTTACGTTTTTGGCGGGAACTGCAAACAGCAACACACGTCCTCTTACGTTAAGCGCTTAGGCGGCACTGATGCGCAGATTTACTGCGCAGTGGCAAGAAGCTAGTGTTTTTCGATGCCTAGATATTCGCGTACAACCAAAATTCACCGCGATGACATATCTCATTTGGACACGTGAATTTGTACTTACCATTCATTAAATATAACAGATTTTGTATTGAACTTTCCGCAATAAGGTACTGTCATAATTAAGGATTTAAATAAAAAAAGGTAAATCCCTAAAAAATCAACTGTTTTTAAAATATGATTAAAAGTATACTGAAAAACAAATTGTGCCGCGTCACCGATATGATACAATTGGGGGTTTAAGATTTTTTTTACCTAATTAGCGATAATCATAATTTAAAAATATTTATAGTCACCTATAGGAGACAACACCTTTTATCTAAAAAAAAATATTACAAGTTAAAAGTGCCATCCTGCACTAGCAGTTTCAGCCGTGCCGTTTACGATTTGGTGTCGGGAAATTCACCCAAATCATTGGTTGTCATACTAGAAACACGCATAATCATCTGACATTATTTTAAATTGAAACCATTGTGACTTTCCAATTAAACGGTTTGTACAAGACCTGATCAATGTATCTATTAATTGGTACATCCAAATGTGACGAACGCGATCACCTATGAATAATAACGGGCTCATTCGCTTAAAGCGATAAATATGCAAAACTCATCAAATTAACCAGGGATTATCCCCAATAGGTTCAGGCGATGTAATAAAAATTAATGCGGATAAATGGCTTTGTGTGAAAATTTTAGAACATTGTCCGGTATCTGGCATGCTTTAATGTTTTTACTACCCTCATAGATAACACATTACTCCTTAACATAATTAATAAGGTATATATTTTGTGTGTTTAGGTCTGAAAAATCACATATTTGAAGAAAGTGCTTCATTTAAAAGCGGGTACTTAATATGATTTTCAGATTAATTCAGTAACATTGATCTATTAAACTGAAATACACACAAAAAGCCAAAACTTGGCAACTAAGTTATAATATTTTTGTCAAGCATAACATCTCATCGGCACTTCAGAATCTATCCCCAACAGTTGCCGGCCAATAATTCACAACTTATTTAAACTTCCCAAATTCTATTTAAAACTTAGTCGGGCGTGAGGCGCGGATTGCCGAGTTGAGTAAACAGGCTCGCCGTCACTCCGGCGAAGCCTTTCAGATGCGGATGTGGGTAGGATTAGTTAATCAAGATTTTACGCCTTTTCAACGGGTTATTAGTAACATGCCGCTTTTGGGGTTCTGTACCGCAAAAGGACCTTATTTCTTACATTTCTTTTTGGGGTGAGAGCCATCCGCTCCCCCACAAGTCCGGTGATGATGACAAGGCTACTCCAAGCCATCATCGTCGGTCAGTTAGGAAAAAAATACATTTCTACGCAGTAGACATGTTTGTAAAGAAACTCGTAGTTCAAAGCAAGGTGAAGGCGCAGTACTCGTAGATCAACAATGCGCTAAGGTATTTTAGGCGTAAGAGCCGTCCGCTACCCACAAAGTCCGGCGATGATCACAAGACTACTTGTCAGGATATCATTGTAATAGGTAAAAAAAAAGCTGAAGGTTCAATCATCTACCATCACCCACAACCAAGTCAAGACCGTACTAAATGGTCCACTCTACCAAAGCAAGACACAAAGGACTTTACGTAATGAATGACGAAGTCGTAACTATAACCAACACCCCTATCATGATAACCACGACTGTCTATCAAGAGTGTAATGACAGAGATGATGACCTTAAGACCTTAATAAAAAAACAAACGGAACCTTTACAGGATTTTCACGGCTTGCACAGTCATCTAGCAACATCCCATGGGCTGCTTCGGGTCGCCCCGAAGACACGATAATCCGCTCTGACGGATGTGGCCGCTTATTTTATACCTAATCCTGTTAGCGCGTTCACTCGCAAGTTTTGAATAGAATTTCAAAAGTTTACACAAGTTTTGATGGCCGTCTCGCCTGTTTGGCCATCTGGGATACCGAGAAACAGTGCGATTTAATCACTTTTAGGTGGGTTTCGTCAAAATAAAATCATTCAAAAATAGGATAGGTTGGTTACCCCGAAGTACAGTTTGTATTGAATAAGTAATAAATAAATATCTTTCTCTACAAACTAAAAGGTACAATATTGCTAAAAACTAGTAGTACATTGCATTGAGTGTTTGTATGTGAGAGACTAACTGAACAAGTAGAATGTAGAGCGCCAGGTCCCCGAATAATATAATAAGCTTTAACAAAATTTTAGTCGAATCAGTGTTATTTCTCTCTTTTACAATGTTTTCTTGTACCTTAGCTTAGTAAGAAAAAAAGAACATAAATAAATGAAGACCGTTAACCCCTTGAAAGATAAAATGGCATCTAAGAACAGAATCAAAGTGTGAAATCAAACGTTAAAAGACCCCAACACTTAATTACCCGGGTATCGTTTAATAATTTCCGACAAATTGACCAATAAAACAAAAAGTTGGCGACTCTTGATTTCCTCTGAGCTCGGACTTGTTCAAAGTTCCGATTGTAGTCGGATTGTTTTTTAAATCATTGCCTGCTCCGCCTCATGGGACGTTACGTCCCGTCCTGTCCCGTCCCGCGGGCTTGGGAGAGCGCATTTGCGGGTTATTAGGTGTCTTGATTGGGTTTGATTCCATGTCAAGTTTGGACAAAAGTGGTTGGATTGGGTCTTAAGATCTGTCTTGTCAACAATGGACTATGATATAAGAACCCGATCCCTCATCAGTCATATCGGACTGCCGTCTCAACAAGCTATGAGTAAGGGAACAAAGAGTTCACTTGTGTTTGCGCGTGTGTTACTTCTGCACTATTATATATCCTGCGCTTTTGGCTGATCTTAATCGAGATCAGCCGCCACGCCGAAATCGGTCGGCCTTATATTATTATATTGTGATCCGTTTGTGAACCTATTATAAGTAAATAAATAGGTATTAAAAAAACAAATTATTAATTACCTATTGTGAAAAGTCCAACTAAACACATACCATATTTAAGTATATTTAGGTACCCTCTGTAGATTTTGATATCTGCAACACAAGTGCTTAAGCTACTTACCACGGATCAGATCAATATAAGAATAAAAAAAAATATAAAAAATACTTTCTAAAAATAAAGGTAACTTATTCTGAGGTTTCAATCCAAATGAACAACCAAAAATGGTTTAAATCGTCGTAGAGACCTCCAAGACGGCAAGACACGTTCTCGTTGGCTAATCCCGAGGACGCGATGAGACGTGACGGTTGGACTAAGACTTGTTTTTTTTCGTCGTTCGTCTTTGAGGGGAATCTCTTCTACAGAATTTGGAGATAGGGTTCAAATAAGTTAAGGGAGAAGTGAATTCTAACTGAATCCACTTATGTCTAATGAGAATTCAAATAATCACAATTTCTAGATTCTCATTCCTAAAAAATAAACTAGAAATTGGCACGTTCGCAGCAATGCAATAGGCAAGCATAGTATTTTTTGAACATATATATTTTTTTACATGCATTACATACAAATTATTCCACATTTTCTATTATTATTATGACTGTTATCAATACAATAAAATTAATGGTATTAAAATGACAAAATTTAATTTTTTCTTCGCGGCGGCGATATGCATATTATTTAAGAGGTATGGTTGTATGGAAGAAATCTAAAAAGAGAAGCATGCAAGAGATCATAACCTTTGCTTAAAAAAAAAATAGTGTGCCAGAAAATTACCAACTTGTTGACTGGCGATCCTGGGCAACAGAACGATATTCGCGATACCTAATTGTCATAAAAAAAATGGTAATATTTAAAAAAAAATGCCTCCTAAACCTAAATCTATCACTGTTCCCTCGGGACGTCAGGGCACGTCCTCCCGCTAATCCGCTGATCCCGCGTGACGGACGGACACTCGCGCTGCCGCGCGGATCCGTCGCTCAAACGACAACTTTTAAATAGAATTCGGGAAGTTCGCTGCGGCCACGTGCGTTTCGTAGACGTGTAGATAAATACCTCGGATTTGGTAATGTATACTATATTATTCTATAAGTTATTATTAGTATAAGTACTTAAGCTCATATTACTGTTAAAACCAATAATGTACACTTAGTTAGCAATGAAAACTTTACTGTTAATATATAGTGTTAATTAGTTAGTTCGCAATAAACACTTTGACTTTGACTTATTTTTTATCCTGAATAATTTTCAACAACTTACTAAAAACTTTCTAGTAAGTTGTGGAACAACATTCGTAAAAAATATGATGATAACCAATTTGAAATATCTGAACACGCTATTAACATTGCACATTTACCGGAAAAAATAATAAATGTTTAAAAAATCTATTAATATTTATAGTAAGTACATAAACATTTTGTATGGTTTATGCTATCCAAGTATTACAGTAATGCAAGCTGTACTGTTTGCTATGGAGGTATCAATAAAACACAAGATACTATTACGTACGTACGCTATTCCTGGCCGGTGCCCGGACAGAGACTGCGCGGCGAGCTGTCGCTCCCCGCGCCCCCACCACCGTACGCCAAACCAGTATGCGTAGTTACGTATATATTTTATACGTATTCATTACATATACACTACATCTACCTTTTACAAAATAGAAAATTTAAAAAAATAATATTTATTTTTCCACATACAATCATAACTAGATATCTTAATCATAACTAAGTTCAGAACAAATCAACATTTTTCGATATATAATAGTATTACAAAGTTTACCAATTAAGGACACATTGACCACCTTAACCTACATTAAATTATTCATCAGTTTTATTCTTGTCGTCAAAATCTTCTGAGTCTTCGTCTGCACAAACCTTCCACTGTCCTTCTACCCGTTTTAAATGAACTACGTTTCTTCGAAGCCGTTGTCCGTTATTGTCATTCTCCAGTTCTATGTCATTTCCTTCCTTTTCAATAACGGTATGGGGTGCATTATTAAAATTTGAAGATAGCTTATTTTCTTTTGTCACATTTTTCACATAGACTTTTTCTCCAACCTGAATGGTTGATTCTGCTGCTCGCCTCTTCCTGTCTGAGTACTCTTTGCCTTTTGCTTTTAACTCTGTATCTCTATCCCTTGTTTCAAAATCACTCTGTTGAAATTCTACATCCACTACCGAAGGCAGTTTATCTCTAAACTGACGTCTGTAAAAAAGCTCTGCGGGGGATTTTCCTGTAACGGAATGGGGGGTGCTATTATACATAGTTAGATATTTGAGTAGATCGTCTTGCCAATTAGATTTCTGACTTTGGCTAATTTTCAATCTTTTTAGTATGCTACGGTTTTGTCTCTCAACCTCACCGTTTTGTTGAGGCCAGTAGGGTATACTATGTAATAAACGTATACCAAACTCGTCACAAAAATTAATGAATGCTGTGCTAGTGAATTGTCGCCCATTATCAGCAGTGATACTTACAGGGACTCCTAAGCGGGAAAATATTTCTTTTAGTGTGCCAATGGTATATGAAGAATCTATAGTTTTAGTAATTTTGACTTCTTTATATCGACTAAAATAATCTATTATTACGAAAAGATAGTGGCCACTCGGTAATGGACCAAGGAAATCGATGGCAACATCAATCCACGGTTGAATTGGAAGTTGCCGTCTGTGCATAGGATTTGGGGGATTTGGTGCGGACACCAAAGTGCAACCTTTACAAGCTCTTACGTAACGCTCTGCATCCGTATCAATTTTAGGCCACCATACCTTTGTACGTAGACGCATTTTCATAGCTACAATTCCAGGGTGCCCTTCATGAGCGGCTGCTAGTACTTTCGACCTCAATATGGATGGCATAACAATTTTGTTATTCCGCAAAAGTAAATTATCTTGAAAACATAGCTCATGCTCAAAGATCTTGTAATTGTTGACACTTTGATCCCAAATACCTTGGTATACACCATTTTTAACTAGTTTTAGTTCACGATCGTTCTCACACGCCTGTTTAAGTTCATTGAGAGAAATTGCCATGGGGCGAGACTGCTCAACAACTAAATTGATATAATTTTCATCATCGAACGGCTGCGGTGCATGAGTACTAGAACATAAACGTGACAATGAATCAGCAATATTTTTCTTACCTGAACTGTATACAATTTTAAAATTATACGACTGTAAGCGCAATACCCAGCGTTCAATCCGAGCACATGGTTTCGATTTCGGACCGAATATGACCTCTAGGGGTTTATGATCACTTATTAATTCAAAGCTGTCCTTTCCAAATAAGTACATATTAAAATGTTCAACCGCCCATATTAACGCCAGAGCCTCTTTCTCAGTCTGACAATAACGTTTTTCGCGGTCTGTCAGACTTTTATTGCCATATGCAATTATTCGTGGGCCTCTTGCGTTATGTTGAACAAGTACAGCTCCTAGGCCGACTGGACTGGCATCGGCAAACACTTGAGTCCTATCAAGAGGGTCGTAATACCCCAAAGATCTTATTTGGGTCATAGCACGTTTCAAACAGTTAAATGCTTCTCTTTGATTATCACGCCAGTATGAAGTAATATCCGCACCCTTAGATAGTTTTAATTTTAATAACTCGCGCAATGGCTCCGTCCATGTTGCTAAATTAGGGATCCACTTGCCTACATAATTGACTAACCCAAGGAAGCTGTGGACTTCTTCAATTACTATAGGTTCTCGAAACGACTCAATGGTTCTTACATATTTATCAAGAGGTTTGATCCCCTCAGATGCCAATTTGTGTCCAAGAAATTCTATACACTTTACCCCATAACAGCATTTGGTGTCATTGAGTAGGATATTATTATCCTTCAAAACCTGTAGAACTTTTTTAAGTCTCGTTTCGTGTTCGATCTCGTTACTCCCGAATACGACAATGTCGTCGATAAAGTTTACTACTCCGTCACAGGGCAATAACACTCTTTCTAGGGTTTTTTGAAAACATTCAGGAGCACAAGAGATACCAAACATGAGACGCTTGTATCTGAATAGACCCTGACTACAAATAAACGTTGTAATGTGCCTACTTTCCTCGCTCAATTCTAGCTGATGAAACGATTTTTTTAGATCTAGCTTCGAAAATATTTTGGCGTCACGAAACTTAGGAATTAGCTGTTCCATAGTAGGTAACGGATGCTTCTCTCTAACAATAGCTTGGTTGGCTTGTCTCATGTCTACACAAATCCTAACATCCCCATCCCCCTTTAGAACAGGCACTAAGGGAGAAATCCAGTCTGATGGACCGTTAACGGGCTCAATTATATCTGTGTCAATAAGCTCCTGTATTTTTTTATTTATTTTAGACTCTAAAGGAATAGGAACTCTGCGGCAAGGCTGAGAGACTGGCTTAACCGACTTATCTATAGGAATATGAATTTTAACATCCTTAATTTTAGGAAACATACCGTTTACTACATTTACTTCTAATCCTACTCTCAAAACCCCAAGTTTAGTTGCAGTTTCTTTGCCGAGCAAATTCCTGGTACCATTTTTCACGACATAAAATGTTGTTTTTACAAAATTAGGCCCATTGCTGACCATAATGGTAGAATCAAAAGAACCAAGGACTGCTAGTGGATGGTGACTTCCATAGGCAATTAAAGTTTTTTCCGGATTCTTCACTTGATTTTCAATTTGAACTCCTTTACTCTTAAGAATTTCCCAACTTGCATCACTAATAATATTACTCTTACTCCCCGAATCTATAAGCATGTCAACTTCCACGTTCCCGAGTAAACATTTAATTGTGCCGTCACCGTCCAAGTGAAAGATGTAGTCTATTTCTTCATGCTTCGATTTAGATTTCAATTTCTTTGTAGTTGGACCGTTTTCAGTTAGGACGTCGCTTTTACGTTTGGCTACCCTAGTTCTGCAATATTTTCGAAAATGTCCAACAAATCCACATTTCAAACATTTTTTATCTAAGGCTATACAGCGTCTGTCATTATTATGGTGATTTCCACCGCAGCGAGAGCATAAGGCCTGATTCAATTTCTTCTTTATGGATACTACGTGGTTTATTGATAAGTCTTTGCTGAATCCTGTCTTTGAAGAATCGAAATTATTCAGTTGCCGGTGAACAATTTCTAAACTATTCGCTTCAAAGATAACTTTATCCAGTGTGACGTCATCTCCAAGAGTTAAAATCTTTTTTCGCAATTCGGCGGATTCACACTTTTCCGTGATCTGGTCAATGAGATGTTCTTCGGGAGAGGTGAACTTACACTTAGAGCACTGATGTCTAAGCCTTACAAGAAACTTGTCAAATTTCTCCCCGATCTCCTGTTTAACTAGCCTAAAGAGATGTCGTTCAAAAACGCGGCTTTGTTTAGGTGAAAAATATCCATTTAATTTTTCGACAGCAGCAAGGAACACGTCCTCACCATCGGCTGCTGTTTCTGGCGTGTTATAATAAATTTCTTGCAAGGCCAATCCACCCATATGCAAGAGTGTCGCCTTCTTTGCCTCCGGCGTACTCACATTTGTGGCTGTCAGATACAGTTCAAGGCCTCGCTTCCACTTCTCCCATCGTAACCCAATTGAAGCTGGCTCACCCTCACAGTCTAAAGACTCCATTGGCGGTATTAGTGACATGACTTTGGGACTACCTGTAAACAATTTGTTTGCTTTTCTTTAGGTACCGTTCTAATTTTTATAAAACTACCTGTAGAGATTTTATGTAGGTACCGTTCCAATTTTTTGTAGAACTCCCTATTGAAAATTTATGTAGGTACCGTTCCAACTTTTGTAGAACTACCTATTGAGAATTTATGTAGGTACCGTTCCAACTTTCGTAGAACTACCTCTTGAGAATTTATGTAGGTACCGTTCCAACTTTCGTAGAACTACCTCTTGAGAATTTATGTAGGTACCGTTCCAACTTTCGTAGAACTACCTCTTGAGAATTTATTTGTTTACATTATAATATGTATTTGTGAAACTATTTTATACAAAATGATCATTTAGGTACCGTTTGGCCACCCAAACTACCTCTTAACTTTCAGCATTAATCCCAATTGTCGTCAAAATATTAGAAGTAGAACATTTCGATAAAAATTAAATTTTATATTATTCTAAAAATAGATTTAAAATGGAAGCAAGGTCAAGCAAGTCGAGGCGGCGCCGGCGCGGCGCCGCGGCGCAGCGAGAACAATAGGAGCCACATTCCGATTGATAAGCGAGCGGCAAGCAACGAGTTATCCTACCTTATTTAATTTTGACAACAAATTGGGCCTTAACGTTGTTGTATATCATTTGATTTTCGATATAGATTTTAGGTACCAATCGTTTATACATGACCAGTTTTATATTTAAATGAATATAACGTAAAACAGGTCTTGTGCATCGAACTACCTCTAAGATCTTGTGATTTAATATATTAGTTAGTACATACCTCGGTATATTTAGTCACTGGCAGGGTCGCCACTTGTACTGTTTGCTATGGAGGTATCAATAAAACACAAGATACTATTACGTACGTACGCTATTCCTGGCCGGTGCCCGGACAGAGACTGCGCGGCGAGCTGTCGCTCCCCGCGCCCCCACCACCGTACGCCAAACCAGTATGCGTAGTTACGTATATATTTTATACGTATTCATTACATATACACTACACAAGCAATACGGCATTAGTTTGCGAGTGTAACGTCGGACAATTAGTATAACTAAAACCGGTTTAATCCGTCAGTTTTGATGACCGTCTCGCCTGTTTGGCCATCTGGGATACCGAGAAACAGTGCGATTTAATCACTTTTAGGTGGGTTTCGTTAAAATAAAACCATTTATAGGGTAGGTTGGTTACCCCGAAGTACAGTTTGTATTGAATAAGTAATAAATCAATGTATTTCTCCACAAACTAAAAGGTATGATAAAAACTAGTAGTACATTGCATTGAGTGTTTGTGGGAGACTGGAGTCTGAACTAGTCAAGTAGAATGCCTGTAGAGCACCAGGCCCCCGCACGAATATTATAATTAGCTTAAACAAAAATATATTCGAATCAATATAATTTTTTTAATTTCCAATATTTTCTTTTACCTTAGCTTTGTAAGAAAAAAAGAACATAAATAAATGAAGATCGTTAACATCTTGAAAGATAAAATGGCATCTAAGAACAGAATCAAAGTGTGAAATCAAACGTTAAAAGACCCCAACACTTAATTACCCGGGTATCGTTTAATAATTCCCGACAAATTGACCAATAAAACAAAAAGTTGGCGACTCTTGATTTCCTCTGAGCTCGGACTTGTTCAAAGTTCCGATTGTAGTCGGATTGTTTTTTAAATCATTGCCGGCGCCGCCTCATGGGACGTTACGTCCCGTCCCGTCCCGTCCCGCGGGTGTGGGGGAGCGCATTTGCGGGTTATTAGGTGTCTTGATTGGGTTTGATTCCATGTCAAGTTTGGACAAAAGTCGTTGGATTGGGTCTTAAGATCTGTCTTGTCAACAATGGACTATGATATAAGAACCCGATCCCTCATCAGTCATGTCGGATTGACGTCTCACCGAGCTATGAGTAAGGGAACAAAGAGTTCACTTGTGTTTGCGCGTGTGTTACTTCTGCACTATTATATATCCTGCGCTTTTGGCTGATCTTAATCGAGATCAGCCGCCACGCCGAAATCAGTCGGCCTTATATTATTATATTGTGATCTGTTTGTGAACCTATTATAAGTAAATAAATAGGTATTAAAAAAAACAAATTGATAAATATTGTGAGAAGTCCAACTAAACATACCATATTTAAGTATATTTAGGTATCCTCTGTAGATATTGATATCTGTAACACAAGTGCTTAAGCTACTTACCACGTATCAGATCAATATATGTGATAAAAAAATATAAAAAATACTTTCTAAAAATAAAGGTAACTTATTCTGAGGTTTCAATCCAAATGGACAACCAAAAATGGTTTAAATCGTCGTAGAGACCTCCAGGACTGCAAGACACGTTCTCGTCGGCTAATCCCGAGGACGCGATGAGACGTGACGGTAGGACTAAGACCTTGTTTTTTTTCATCGTTCGTCTTTGAGGGGAATCTCTTCTACAGAATTTGGAGATAGGGTTCAAATAAGTTAAGGGAGAAGTGAATTCTAACTGAATCCACTTATGTCTAATGAGAATTCAAAAAATCACAATTTCTAGATTCTCATTCCTAAAAGAGAAACTAGAAATTGGCACGTTCGCAACAATGCAATAGGCAAGCATAGTATTTTTTGAACATATATATTTTTTTACATGCATTACATACAAATTATTCCACATTTTCTATTATTATTATGGCTGTTATCAATACAAAAAAAAAATAATGGTATTAAAATAACAAAATTTAATTTTGTCTTCGGCGATATGCATAATATTTAAGAGGTATGGAAGTAATGGAAGTAATCTAAAAAGAGAAGCATGAAAGAGATCATAACCTTTGATTAAAAAATAAATAAAAATGTGTGCTAGAAAATTACCAACTTGTTGACTGGCGATCCTGGGCAACATAGAACGATATTCGCGATACCTAATTGTCATAAAAAAAATTCTAACAAATAAAAAAAAAATTGCCTCCTAAACCTAAATCTATCACTGTTCCCTCGGGACGTCAAGGCACGTCCTCCCGCTAATCCGCTGATCCCGCGTGACGGACGGACACTCGCGCTGCCGCGCGGATCCGTCGCTCAAACGACAACTTTTAAATAGAATTCGGGAAGTTCGCTGCGGCCACGTGCGTTTCGTAGACGTGTAGATTAATTCCTCGGATTTGGTAATGTATACTATATTATTCTATAAGTTATTATTAATATAAGTACTTAAGCTTCTATTACTGTTAAAACCAATAATGTACACTTAGTTAGTAATGAAAACTTTATTGTTAAGCTATAGGGTTAATTAGTTAGTTCGCAATAAACACTTTGACTTTGACTTATTTTTTATCCTGAATAATTTTCAACAACTTATTAAAAACTTTCTAGTAAGTTGTGGAACAACATTCGAAAAAAATATGATGATAACCAATTTGAAATATTTAAACGCGCTATTAACATTACACATTTACCGGAAAAATAATAAATGCTTAAAAATTCTATTAATATTTATAGTAAGTACATAAACATATTATTATCCAAAAGTTCAGTTTGTATGGTTTATGCTATCCAAGTGAATGCAAGCAATACGGCATTAGTTTGCGAGTGTAACGTCGGACAATTAGTATAACTAAAATCGGTTTAAACTGGTTAGAGCCGGTACATCCGGTTTGCTGCAACCGGGCGAAACTAGTAGGTGGACTAGTTCGTAACTATTGTGTGTGTAGATGATATTGCAAATTATTATGATTTTATTATTTGACTTATCATACTTAACTACATAAGTTTTAATATATATGACATTACCACTTAGTATAACACAAAGTCGCTTTCTCGGTCCTTATATCTCTAGATACGCCTTAATCTTTGAAACTACACTACTGATCTTGATACGGAGATTTTTAATGGGTAAAAGGATTCAAGAGGAAGATTTTTATGTAAAAATACCAATTACTGCGTGTATCATATATTTTTTTTACATCTGGCGTTTATCATATGGTGACCTCACTCTCCCTGATGGCAAGCGGGTGTGAGATCCACAGATGAGGTTGAGAGGCACAACAATACCTATAGACCTTGTCATTCTTACCCCGAAGGAGTGCATAGAGCTCACGCTCAAATATAATATTGTGTTGTTGAATATAACAGACAGTCTATGTGTAAAATCATAATATGACTTTTATGAATACTATGACAAACATAAATAAAAAACCTTTTGACATCGCTGATTTCGTGATACGAAACACCCAAGAACTAGCAACAGGAATATCTCATACAGTACCAATGTATCTCGGTGAGTGGATAATTTAATATTCCGAAAAGGGCAGGAGGGTCGCCGAGACAGTTTCATTAATGTCGTGTGCGAAACGAATAAACTAGAGATGGGTTACGTATCTCCGTGGGTTCACTAATACGGAAACGAGAGAAGTGTAGTGCGTCGCGCAATGAGTTAACCCGATTTTGGTTGGTGGCGCATTTGTTGTGCTTTTTTTTGTAGATGACGTTAGAATGTGCCCGCGGGGCCCGTTTGTTAATGAACGGTTGTTTTGGGTTTTTTAAATTTTATATTTTTTAATTTACCTACAGTAATCCAGTCTATGTAGACACAATTAAGCGCTAATCTCGTATACTGAAAGCCCATTCAGCATTTTTTTTATAATAGGCTAACAAGATGACCTCACTCCACCTGATGGTAAGCGGCAGTGATATCCACATACGAGATCGACATTATGTTATGTTGGTTGTTTCAAAAATGAAGAACTTTCTTTTGCTTTGTGAGAAAAATGTTCAATTTGAATAGACTACAACCCTTGTACTAAAAATTGGAACATGTTGTAAAAAATTGGAACATGTTGTGTCAAAATACGGTATTTATCGGAGAAAACTTGTTTGTGTTGTCAACTCATTTGAAAAAATATGTTTGTGTTTGTTGTTTTTTTGTTTTACTGAACTCTCGATATTTCGGCACTGTTACAACCACCATGATCACGGGTTCATCCGTGTTTCAGTTTTCTATTGTGCGTAACACTGAAAATTAAAGTAAATAATGATACCCGACGCAGTAAAATGAGTTAACTCATTGTGTTAGTATTGCCCGTCTCTAGAATAAACTGCTCACGTGCTTCGTACACATTTTCACTTGACTAGGCACGACGAATATTACTCCGGCTTACGTGGGAGCGGAAGATGGAAAGGTGTACATTTGTTTTTTATAAATTTTGCTTCTTTTCTAATTAACAAAGTTAGATTACGTTGCATGGGTGAGAATAATTAAAAACAAACACATGGTGAAAACGGGACCCTATTACTGGGACTCTGCTGACTGGCTAAATTTAAAGTGTAAAATAGTAGATACTTTAAAAAAAATACCATTACGAAATTCCGGTGTTATACCCAACACTTTAGCAATGCTAACTTATAAACGCACTGTTATTAATTGGTTTATCTTTCTCGAAATACTCCGAGATAAACGAATCAATAAGGCGCACTCAAAACGCTCTCAACAAATGTTGCAGTTTCGATTTTTCGATTCTTATTGATTAACCAAAATCTTATTACTAAATATAAAAAAGAACGAAAATCCAGTCTTAGAAAACTACCTCATACTGTTTATATAAGTGTGAACTTAACGATACCGTCATTAAAGACAACACACTCACGCGGGGAACCCCGGCCACATTTGCCCCACAGCTGTCTGTACTGGCCCCGCAGTTGTCTGAACAAGCCCCGAGTTTCACCCAGTTCACACCGGCCGGATCCAGCGCAAACCGGTTAATTTAACTTACCGAGCGCATTCGATGCATACGAACAGATAACTTCTCTTGAATGACAAAGAATATCGCAACATTAATCGTTTACGACTTCTCCGCTATTTCCTAGTTTCGATACGCAAATGTTTCTGCTTGAGATAATGTCGTGGTAGAGTTTTGCGCAGGAAATTGAACGGTTAGACTGGTTGTGATTGTTATTTTTAGACATTGGTAGTTAGAAAGTTATATCAGAAAAATGATCGTGGTTGCCTCAGTGGATATGAAACCTCAATCTTTTTGGGGAATGAATGAAATGTAAGAAACGACGTAAAACGTCGAATTTGCGGTTTCATGCGTAATAGTAATATCAGGAGAATTGTAAGGTAAAAATGTTCAGATTTCAAAGGGTGAGTTGTAGTTGGTCATAAAGGTTTAATTTACATGTAATTTAATAAGGTTTTATAAGTAGCCGCTGATATCATAAATCTTAAATTTTTCTTACTTTTTCAACATAAATGTATTTCTTAGCTCGTAGGAATCTAAAAAAAAAAAGTCAAGTGCTAGTCGGACTCGCACACGGAGGGTTCCGTACTTTCAATAAATACCCCCCAAAGAATATGTTAATATTATTTTAATTTTTTAGTATTTGTTGTTATAGCGGCAACGGAAATCAAGAAATTCAGCTTTATAGCTATCACGGTTTATGAGATACAGCGGCTAAGTAATAGGATCCCGTTTTTACCTTTTAGGTACGGAACGTTAAAAAAGATATTATGAAGGTTTTCAGAAACGCAGGTTTTCAAATACTCCCGTCTGCTTCGCAACGTCTTTCCGCAAAAACAAGACATGTCAGAGAGACAAATCCTATTATGCGATGACAATGGCTGTTTTGTCTATGAAAGTGCTTTGCGGCGACAATGGCCCGGCTCCCGCTGTCGGAACTACGATCCTGTTATAGAGAAAAAGATGAATTTGATGTGGACTTTTGTATGATATATGTATTATTTATGTATTTGCGATTAATTTGGTATAATCTGTATTTTGCGTATAACGTTATTAAAACAAGTATTATTCGTGAAACAACTGTTCAGTTTTTTATTTTATGTCAATTTGGAAGCAGTCGTCTGACCAACCATACCAAATTCAGATTCATAGATTAGAAAAATTATACTTTAACTAGACCTCACTCAACAAATTTTACTAAAATACAAAATATTTTTTACTTGAAACCAACATAAATGCTTTACTTTTTTTAATACAAATAAAATCATTAATGACATTCCACATACTCAAATATTACTTTGTTATTCCACGTCTCCAATGAGGATCTAGGCTAACAAGTTAGTTTGAACTTCGAATTAAAGATCGCGACAAAATAGACCTAAGATATTCTTAAAAACGACTACAAACATTTTTTGCTAAAATAAGTCTTTATGGGTCTACACGGGCTGAGAATTTAATGCGGACTCCTAGTCCTAAGATTTTTAGGTCGTCCGTTGCTTTTATACGAACTAAGGGTGACTCGGTTCGAATACAATTCTGGTCTCGGAGCGTTGTGGTGAGGCCAGATGAGGCATTCAGTGTTGAATAGTCAGTGTACGTGTTTTTGGTCAGCCCCTGGTTTTGAATAGACGCTTGCCTTTTTGTCTATAGGACACATCCAGTTAGTACAGTGTATATTCGTAAGAATTCAATTCAATAGACACTTTAGTCACAACATATTTAAGATGGGATTAAACTTAGAACTGTCCGGGATATTTACCATGTTGTTTAGTTTTAATGAGCTCCCGATATTTTGGCACTGTTGATAGCGCCGTGATCACGGGTGAACAAAATAACAAAATATTTTTATTAAAATTATATAAAGGCATTAAACTTCCAGGAAATTTAATTTAAAAAATCTCATAATTGACAGAAAGAGCAATTTCATTTATAGGTACTAAGTAGTGATACAGATTTAGGTATTATAAGATTTGAAGTTTTTCAATCCAAAATAGGACAATTGATAAATGACGTATGGCGTATACTTTTGCAGTCATTTGAGCTTATAAGTTTTGCATCCGTAAACTATTTAGCAGTGTTTCAAGCTGTGTATAAATAAATAAATAAATAAATATTACACAACATCACATACATTATTCTGATCCTGTGGTAAGTAGCTTAAGCACTTGTGTTACGGAAATCAGGATCAACAGTGGATACACAAATAAACTTAAATATATTTAATAATACACCCAGACACGGAACAAACACCGATGTTCGTCACACAAATATTTGTCCCGAGTGGGAATCAAACCCACGACTCTTGGAACCGTAGGTTTTGAACCTGAGTCACTAACCACTGTTCCACCGAGCTAGTCAGTGTATGCCAGTGTAGCTTTGTATACAAGGTTCTGCCAGTACAATATTGTATTTAATTCGATTCGTCGGGACGTGTCGTACAGCCATGCAGACGATTGGTCGAGGAATGCGAGTGGCGACAGGATACTGCTACAAAGGGTCGTGCCCTAACAAAGGGGAGCATTTAGTTTTTACCCGACTGCCGAAGAAAGGTGGGTAATGTTCCTCTGCAAAGTGATAAAAGTTTGTAAGATGTTTTGAAATGAGCAATTGTGTATAATTAATTACTAGGTAAATTTAACCACCGGACTAAAGTAATTTTATACTTTTTAATAACTTGTGCTAAAATAATATACATATCTTTTAATTTAATAATGCAATTTCAATAAATGTTTATCAAATTCATTCCTGTGTAATATTATTCTTGAGCTAAATAAACCTAAATCAAATTTCAAATCATATTTAATGATGTTTTCCTGTAGACATTATCAAAATTATATCTGAATTATGAATTCGTACCCTTTAATGTATCAACACCGTGAAATTTTAGTGGTTGTTTTCCCGTGGCAGAACGACTTGCCTTTAGTAATACTATCGAATCATGCAAATAATTCCCCGAAAAAAAAAATTTTTTTTTTCGATTTTTCAGAATAATAATTTTCCAACTCGAAAACGAGAGAAGCTATCGTTGTTTTTGAAAATGTGACGTATTCAGGTACTGCTTGCCGCATGAAATCAATGCTTAAAGCTAAAGAAGCTCTACACCCTAAGTCATAAAGCGGTTCGAACGTGCTTTCGAGTTACGGTTAAACCTTTCGTAAAACCGGCATTTATTGATTTGACCAAAAAAGAACTGCACACATCTTTTGTACTACTAAGATAGAATCATTTTACTGCGGGAAAACAACCACTAAAATTTCACGGTGAATAGTTCTTGGTTAAAAAAGTAATCTTAAAAAGACTATGTTCCAACTACTGTCTTTTAACAAATTTTAAGTTTCATGGTGAAAAAAAAACCAAAACAAGCAATTTGAATAGTCAAATCCAATACTCTTTGTCGCTCGCGCCACATTCCCGCTGGGTCGGTCGGACCGGGCATTGGGATGGTTGCGCGGTCCGGTGGACACTGTGACTTGCGCTACTGTGGTCAAGATGTCCGCTGGATTATTGCTTTGTAGATACGTTGTGTGGGCTTAAAGACGAAATATGCTGCTGTGTCGGGAAGTGGGAACATCTCTACTGAAATAACAGGCTTACTGAATCATGTGTAGTTAATGAATATAGCAGTAATTCAATTGAAAAAAAAAAATATTTGAATTATTCAAACAAAAAAGTTTTTTTAACACGCTTTTTATTGAATAAAGTATAAAACAACAAGTCATACACATTATGTTATTTTTCAGCCATTGAATAATCATATTTCTATCGTGTAATTAGTAGTATTTGAGAATTTAAACGTTATCTTATTTGAATGATGATTTTATTTAAGTGTTTTTATATAACTCGTAGCTCAAAACCAAACAAATCTATTAACATGTAAGTTTTATGACCAGATACGATGGTAAGCGATTTTATATAGTCAAATCCAATAGCTCTTTGTAGCTCGTGACGACCGCACCACATTCCAGCTAGGTCGGTCGGACCAGTAGCGCTACCATGAGTTAGCTATCGAAAAAATACGTACGTTAAAAACCTATCGAATTGTTTTTGACGTGACAACGTCTTAAATTAGGTTGCGGCTGGGAGTCACTTATGAAAAAGTGTAACGCTCGGTAACGTTACGATGAGTCACCGAACGAGAGAGAGGCCCACCGAATGCCTTGCGTCTCTCTCCCACATATCAATAAATATTCTACCGAGAAAAAGACGTTGTCACGTAAAATCTTCGCCCGTAAAACCGACTTTACAGGCAACCATTTTTTTTTCATACTACCGATTTTTGTTCTTAGCGTTACCGCTAGGGGTGCTGTACATTTTTTACAAAGGCGATATTGAGTCTGTCACTTTTAAACTCATGGTAGCGCTACAGGTATTGGGATGGTGGCGGTGTCCGTTTGACACTGTGACTTGCGCTACTATGGATTCTGTGTGGATGTCTGTAGGATTATTGCTTTATGGATACATTATTAAGCTTTTAAACGATAGGTCTTATTGTTAATAGGAACAAGCTTTTACAGGGCAGAAACTTGATGTTTCCGTTTTTTAACCGACTTCAAAAAAAGGAGGAGGTTCTCAATTCGTCTGTATGTATAATATTTTTTTTTTTTTTTTATGTATGTTCACCGATATTTTCGTCAGTCATAGACGGATTTCAAAAATTTTTTTTTAGTTGGATAGAGTTCACTTCCTAGGTGGTCCCATTTTCACCAGTCTTGGATCTGATGATGGGATCCTGGAGAAATCGAGGGCAACCTTCAAATTTTATAGGGACATGTACCGCGTTTTGCATATTATCTGAAGTCATATTGGCATTTGCTTCTGGCTATCATAATTTTATGATGCTGAGCTGATGATGGAAGGTCAACTCCTTAATAGTTATGAGTATAAACAAAAAAAAACCGCCTTCAAAAACCCGACTCATTAAAAATTACAAAATAATATAATACGAACATTTATAATAATCATCTGGGTATGAATTTTATATGTTTTTGAAGGCGGTGCCGTTTATATTTCATACAGACAAGCACAGAGTGCTTCATTTTCCTCAAAATTTTGATTGGCACCGCCTTCAACAACATATAATATTCATACCCAGATAATTATTATAAATGTTCGTATTATATTATTTTGTAATTTTTAGTGAGTCGGGTTTTTGAAGGCGGTTTTTTTTTTGTTTACAATTTTTCTTATAAAAAGTTAGTTCGGGAGAATTTTATTCCTTTATCAACAAAACATGGAAATTGCTCTATTGAACTAACTGGCTTACAGTTTTAGACGTAGTAAGTCAATATCGTACAATACAAATATACATTATTCAAATAAAATCAACTCAGGTCGGTTACATTCATTGAACTAAATATAAATACTCACAAGTAAATTGTTTCAATAAATACACATTGAAAAATGATTTTTTCATATAATAATGTAAAAGACCTTAATTACGTAGTTGAGTATACATAAGCACAGTTGATTGATTCGCAGAAAGCAGTTATACCATTTGCAACATCTTCAAGTTAATAATAGTATGTTCATCTCCTAGACATAAAACAACATTCTTTTCTCACTACAACAAATACCGATTGATCAATCGTCACCGTCACGTACGGGAGGGGTCGTCGGGACCCCATCAAGCGTAATGAAACAATCCCCGAAGGCGCACTGAGATAATGCAACATAAATCGACGGGGTCATTCCGCATCTGGACAGAGTGTTCGCTGATCATCGCTTGGGGCTTTGAGGAATGGGATAGAGGGGGGTAATAAACACCCCACTTTTATATGTGACTGTTATTGATGGAAATACCTGCGTGCCGCAACCAGGAATCTATTAGAGAATATTATTTGTTTCACGTGTGAGTATTTTCTTATTTATATAAAAGTATAACAGGAGGATCTACTTGATTAGCGGTGATGAGATACACATATGGCATAATAGACCCTGAAGGTCTGCTTAAATGCCGTTTCTATGGCTTTACTTTTACTCCGTACTATGGCTTTACGTAGAGCCGCAAGCGGAACCCAAATAATATAACATAAACAAGGAATGAACTAACTATCAAGAACTTTAGACAAATAAATTATCCAATAAATAGTCAGACTAATCACGTTGATCTTAAATTTGTTATTAAGTTCAAAGACCCAAAGACACCAGGTGTCTTAATTCAGATGTATGTTGTGAGGGGATTCCCCTCGGTCGAACTCAACTCCTGCCGCTGTGCCAGAGTCCCGAGGGATGGATTGCGAATGAGATTTGCTTAATATCGTCACGTCACTAGTTATATATCATACGCGTATATTGTGCAGGAAGAGTTATTGAGTTGAGTAGTGTAGTGAGTAAAACATTTTATTTTTCAATAAAAATATAGATAGGTGTAAAATTTTGGAAGCAGATAAAGCAAACATTTTTGTGTAATACGTCCGATGATAAATTATTGACTTTGTATCTTTAATCTTGTGTAATCTTAATTAATACTTATGGATTTGCTGTCCGGGATCCGAAAAAAATATTAAATAGAATCGGTCCTTAATAAAATATTAAAAAATTATCAACTGCTCAATACGCCAACAGTCCTCTTCGTACATAATTAACAAATATTATAAAACGAACTATATAACCACGGGGATATAAATAGACATAAATATATAAGTAGAATGTAAAGAGGACATAGCTAAAACAAATAAAGAAAACTAACTAACTGAATAAGAGATTATAGTTACTTTACAATCATCTCGTTAAGTTACAAATGCCTTTTTGAGTACACGATTCAGTTTTATTTTAAACAAAAAAAAAATTGTTTTTCTTATTTTATTCAAGTTTTAATGTCCAAGTATTAAATTGACTTTAATATTATGAGTTTGTTAGTGTAAATAGTGTTTTTCGCGTTACATTTTTCCTACCTACAAGAATACTTATAAAATGTTCCTCTCAGATCATGCATGACTCATCGCACCCCTGTTCGAAAACCCCTCTGAATTCAAAAGTACTTGTTTTGAGTTATAGGTGCTTCCTAACCCCTGACTCGAATACACATAGAAATAAATTTCCCACCCCCGTTTTCTGTGTTTCTAAAGTTACTCTTCTTAGTGCGCAAATATTTACTTAAAAAAAGAAACTTGGGAACTGAGTGAGAATGTGTTCTTCGCTTGTTACTAAAATTGGTAAAAATGTGATCACATTGAATAGAACCAATGAAAAATTACAATTTTATTGTGACCGAATTTAGTTTCAATGTAGGTCCATTTTTCACATCAAAACTGTTTATGGTCACTGCAAAACAAGCTAAGCTTAGAGCAGTTCAAAAATATTAAAGGAAATAAAGACTGTATAATATTTGACGCAAAGCAGTAGGCACATCGAGCCAAGCACAAATTATTGCGTGACAAGAACGTTTAAAAATCTCAACACAGGTACGCAGACAATCCGAATGCATAGAGGGACATACCCTCGCCCTCTTTCGCTAAAATTAACTCCGCCATTGATACCCTGTGTTCCCTCGGGAGGGAGTGGATCCGTCCTACTAACATCGTGGATTCACGGGAAATTGGTAGTTATTCCATCATCGTTAAAGAGTGATCCCGATGGTGGATAGGGCGATAACTTTATTAGGGTCTCGATGAGATTTGGATCGTTGACATAATTGTGTTATTTTTTAATTTCACACTCCCCCTATTATTTATTCGCAAACGTGTTTCTATTAACATGTGATGCCATATCCCAATAAAGGTGCATAAATATAATTGACACTACTTTTTCATATATATTGATTGCTAAAAATATTGTATTGTAGTTGACGTAAGAGTAAAATAATAATAAGCCGTCTGACCTATTTCGGTCATGGCAGCCGATCTCATTTGATATCAGCAAAGTGCGCAAGATATATGCACAAGTGTGCACGCAAATACAAGTGCACTCTCTGTTCCCTTACCCTCATAGTTCAGTGAGACGGCAATCCGACATGACCGATGAGAGATCGGGCACAGGACCACCGGCTTAACTTGCTTTCCGAGGCAAGGGCCTCCAACCGCCAACTTCTTAACTACTGACTACTGAGTAAATTCTTTACCGAAAAACTCACACAAGTTTCGCGCATTCTTGCATGATATATATTTTCCTTTATATATTATTACGTAAAGGGACAGCTAACCTATGAATCCGTTCGTGTAGTATTTAACTTATTGCTACAATAAATTCAACATGGCATTGGACACGTTTCTATTAAAATACTAATAGCATCCGAAACAACTTACACACACTTTTTCATTTAAAATAATACTAATTTTACGGATTTAACACTACACACTGTTCGCGCAAATCATAGACAATACTACAAACTATTTCATTTTATTTTTACAAACACTACGCCATCCACTGAATCAAATACTTTTGTTAAGTTTTTTTTTCGTTTATTAATGGAGTAAATAACATAGAAGAAAGTTATTACAAGATAATAGATAGCTTATAAATAAGAAACATTCTTGAAAGGGTGTGCTAGACATGCGACAAATTTAAACTATTTTACAAAGTTATTGTGCATTATGTAAGATTTTAGACTTTCGCGTTCCATTACACTAAAATTATTCTTTATGGGTCTACACGCGATAATTAGGAGTAGCAATATTATTATTGTGGATACGTTTTTTTTTAAAACCGTTCATAGGTTGCTATGATATCAGAATATGATATCAGAATATCTCTGATATCATAGTCCCGATGTCTCTATTACAACGAAAAAACCAGATGAACCCGAGTCGGACTCGCGGTTTTCAATACCAATATTTCAATAAAAATAAACAAATTTTTGTCCATACCAAAATCTTGTTTTTAAGCTATTGCATAGCTTTTATCACGGGCTTTGAGCGCGGCGACCGAACCAAGAAATTCCGTAACGAAAAAAACCTCACAATCGTCTAACGTCGTTTCGGTTCGGTAGACTTCGGCACTGTTTGTGTGCGTGCGGTTAGACGTATTGTACGACTCTACGAAACTCGCACGAATCGAGACGAGCTGCTCCGAAATCGGACGATGCTATGCAATAGCTATACCGCGGCAGTCCCCGAGTGCCACACGTCTTTTTTTTTATAATATTGCCATACCCATAAGCATCCCTTAAATATTTATTTCTAGTATTTTTGTTATAGAAGCAACAAAAATACATCATTTCTGAATATTAACTGTCAAGCTATCCCGGTTTTTAAGGCCTAATGACAGACAGACAGACAGACAGCGAAATCTTATTTATAGGATCCCGTTCTTTCCCTATGGGTTCGGAAACTAGGGGACCCTAAGAAACGAAAGACATTGGCACGATATTTGTCGAACGCTGCAAATAATCAGAAACAATACGATTGAAACCCGACCCTCTATGAATGGATCTGGCATTGCCATTGTTCCTCGCACCGTATTTGTGTTTAATTGATGCCAGTTTAGTGTAAAAAGGCGGGTGTAAGAGCAAATGTGGGTACATTTTAGCAGAGTATCGTCATGGTCTTAGGTTCAATGTGTAGAATGAAACTTATACGCAAATAGACAAAAAAATAAATTAGGCGTCCGACCGATTTCAGCCATGGCGGCCGATCTCAATTGAGATCAACCAGGTGCACAGGACATATTATAGTGCACAAGTGTGCGCGCAAACACAAGTGCACTCTCTATTCCCTTACTCTCATAATTCGGTGAGACGGCAATCCGACATGACCGATGAGAGATCGGGCGCAGGACCACCGGCTTTACGTGCTTTCCGAGGCACGGGCGTTCAACCGCCAACTTCCTAACTCCGGGCTGAGTAAATTCATTTCAGAAAACTCACACAAATTTTGCCCGACCCCGGACTCGAACCGGGAACTTCTCGGTCCGTACGCAGCGCTTGCTACCAATAGACCAACGAGGCAATTAAAAAAATACTATGGTATCCAACTATTGAGCCTATTAAGCAGGTAGGTTGAACAGTAGTTGGTAACTCTAGCTACTATTTCATGATCCATGGGTTCACGAAACATCAATGTTTGTTCCGTGTCTGGGGGGACGATTTAATTATTTATTTATGAAAATATATCTATGTAATACCTATATACATACTTACTGATATCAGTATCTGACACATATAGTATAAGCTCTTTTCAGTTTGGGGTTGAATGGCGGAAGGAGGAGTGGAGGAGAAGTCCCAAATATTGAAAAAAAATATAAATTGATCAACCTAATTTGGTAACGTAGGACGTTGCTGAAGCAAGCTCTACTCATATATTGTTCTTTATAATGTTATCCTTTCTAGAGATAAAAGTCACTAAAATGATGATTATTCAAGTAGTAATTAAGATAGTTTGAAAGACGTTTTTGATAGAACACTTCATTCAAATCAAAAAGTAATTTTCCTAGTATTTTTCATTGTCTAGAATAATTGAAATGGTAACATTACCCCTTAAATGTAATTAAACTACCAAGAATTCGTTTTAGACTACAATATCATTGTTGGTGCTTGGTAAACATTATTCTTGTACAAACTCGAACAAAAGTGAAGTATGTAACAAAATATAAACATAATTAGAGCAGGAATGCAACGAACCGTATGAAAATGCAAATAGTTTTACAACACCACTCTCATCAAACTATGGAGCTGGTGTTTAACAATAACTCCAACTAATTTACATACATATGTCATAAGTACACCCACGTTAAAGTACTATGACAGTCAACCACTTAGGCCTTTTAGTCATCTCGTTGACCTAAATGACCTTCTATACCTATTACGTTTTCACAAATCTATACTTACTAATATTTTAAAGCTGTATGTACGAGTATAGTTCCTTTGTTTGTTTGAACGCGCTAATCGCAGGAAGTATTGGTAAGATTTTTTTTTGTTTATACTATGACACCAACACTAAAAAGTATAAAACCAATTGAATAATTACGTATGATTTTAAGCTTTCGCGTATCATTACACTAAATATTAGTCTTTATGGGTCTACACGCTCTCACTCGCGACCATGACTGGTGTAACCCAGTCGAAACGTCGGGCAGTAAGTAGCTAAGTATTTGCTTCTGCTATAATCGCGTGCAGACCCATAATATTTAGTGCAATTGAATAATTATTTTTGTGTTTAAAGATCAGTTATCGAGGAAGGAATACGTGTATCACGCTGCAACCTGTGAAAAAGGTGTAAAAAACCGCCGAAAACCCGGACAAAGTCGCTCGCATAGCTTATAGGTGATGGCCATCCGCTCCTTCGCAAGTCCGGAGACTATGAGCTACTCCAAGCTTCCTCGTACATACATCATCGTATGTCAGTTGGGAAAAAAACATTTTACATATCTATCTAGCAGAATTAGTACTAGCGCGCCAATTATGTTTTTTTTCGTATTTAAAAGAATAATACTATGTTATTACCTGACAGAAGGATGGTTGCTATTAAACTTTATTATTTAGAAAACCTGACGTTTTGAGCTCTTTATATCGTTAGTGTTCCCCGGATACTTTTTCTATAGTTAAGTACGTCAGACTGCGATTTTTTCATTTACAGCATAATAAATTCTGGTTACCGCCTTCTTGGTGAATATCATGATGGGTCATAAGAAATACTTTTTAAGGTTTTCTTTCTCTATTGTTCGAAAATGTTGGTTAAAATCGCTGTACCTCTCGTTTGCTTCTGTTCAAAGCTTAATTTTTAAATTGGTTCATTGTATCGACATAAAATCAATTTGTAAGTAATAGTTTTTGGATAATTAAAAAAATCTTTAGAAAAACATTTTTTAGATGTAAAGAAAGGTAGAAAAAACAATTATTTATATAATAATATATTCTCTACCTAAATAAGGAAAATAAGACATAAAAACTTAAATGTTATTAGAAAATTAATAGCATAATATTTTCTAATAACAATTAAGTTTTTATGTCTTAAGTTAAGAATTAAATCTGAGGGCTTACCATGAGTTAGCTACCGAAAACTTACGTACATTAAAAATCTATCGAGTTGTTTTTTATACGGCCGATTTTAGTTCTTCGCGTAACCACCAGCGGCACTGTACAAGTTTTTCATAGACATATTCACGTAGGCGATATCGAGTGCGTAAGTTTTAAACTCATGGTAGCCACACTGGTACCAACTATTTAATTATTACTTAAACTGAACCATTACACGTTCATATAAGCTATGCACAAACGGGTAACATATTGTACAGGAAATGACATTATTACCATCATTGTCACATTTATGAATCCAAATAAATACTTTAACTAATATATGAAAATTTAAATTTTTGAAAAAACTGCTATAATTTTGCAAAAACGTAAAAAGTTCAATTGCTCCACTGTCAACCGGGGATTTGAACTGTGGACCTTCCAGGGATCGCGCCCAGACGTGCAAACCATTACACCAACCAACAGCTTATTGAAACCATCGAATTTTATAAGTAAGTTGAGATAATATGCGTTCGGGCGATTCCTGGAAGGACGGGTGAGCATTAGATTTTTTTTCCGTTTTTCAAAATATTTGACTCATCATCATCATCAGCCCATATATACGTCCCCACTGCTGGGGCAAAACTAAACTAGGGCGATAAGGCCTTAGACGACCCCGCTGGCCAAGTGCGGGTCGACTACACAACCTTAAAATTTCTTCGTAGGTTTCCTCACGATGTTTTCCTTCACCGCTAAAGCGTCGAATGATGGTACAAATGAATTTCAAATTTGAAAAACACATTGACACCTAGCGGGGCTTGAACAGGCGACCTCTCGCATGGCAAGCACCTTAGCCACTCGGCCATCGACGCTTTTTTGACTAATAGAAATTAAATTGAGTTGGTCAATCATTAGCAAATATACAGTTGTTAAATCAATTTACCTCATAATAGCGTCACTTATGCGGAATTCCATCAATTCGTTCAGGATTATGTCAGTGTAAAGCACTTTGCGCAATGAATATTAATTAAACACCCAATACGGCAGTAACGGTAATTAAAGATTGCAAATGGTTTGCAGCGAATGCGGCGGCATGAACAGACTCCGGTTTACTATATCATTGATGTTATTTTAGCATTTGTCCGCGTTATATTCTGATGGTGGGGATTGAACTGCCTCGTTGGTCTATTGGTAGCAAGCGCTGCGTAAGGACCGAGGGGTCCCCGGTTCGAGTATGGGGTCGGGCCAAATTTGTGTGAGTTTTCCTGTAATGAAATTACTCAGCTCGGAGTTAGGAAGTTGGCGGATGAACGCCCGTGCCTCGGAAAGCACGTTAAGCCGGTGGTCCTGCGCCTGATCTCTCATCGGTCATGACGGATTACCGTCTCACCGAATTATGAGAGTAAGGGAATAGAGAGTGCACTTGTGTTTGCGCGCACATTTCTGCACTATAATATGTCCTGCGCACTTGGCTGGTATGTTATTAGAGCTATAAATTTCATTAAACTAAAATGAAAATGGTTATTTATTTATTTTATTTAAAATACACTCCACTCAGTTCATCTAGGCAGTAGTCTTTAGAGACATAATATAAGTGTAATAGTAGGAGCTAAATGCGAGTAGCCAAGGATAGAAATAGTGGCGAGTCTTTGGGAAGGCCTATGTCCAGCAGTGGACGGAAGTGGGCTGATGATGATGATGGTAAGTATAATACCAGTATTTTTCAAATCAAGTATTTTTTAAATGAAATTATTTTATTTGCTAGAAAAGAAATATGTTTTAATATGATTTTTCATTTCAATTTAAAGGTACCCTATATCCATCTCCATGCTCTTAACTATGTATGTACACGGGCATGCTATGTAATAACAGTATTTATGTTACACGACTTATTTTCGACGAGGTTACCCGAGTTCAGATGCATCATCGCGCTAAAAAAATATTCCGTAAAAGATAAAGAAGTGACCTTTTAAAATTATCTATTTTAATCACTCTTTTTAAGAGCCAATCTGCGCAACTTAATAAAAAAAAAACTCGGTTCGATAGAGTTATTTTTAGCAAAAAATGTTAGCACGAACGTTTTGATCCCATTTATGATATGAACCCACGATAGAACAAATTTCATGTTATAACGCCATTTTTTTTGAAATTCTTATATTTTTTATTCTAAAATCATTATTCCAAATTAACCTCAACACAAAATCCAAAAGCAACAGTACTCTGTCTGTCTGTCAGTAGTACTTTTAAATATTAGTCTTTATGGCTCTACACGCGTTATAAGGAGTAGCAAATTACATAGCTACTTGTTCAGTTCGCTCGCGACCATGATTGGTGCAACCCAGTCGAAACGTCGGGCAGTAAGTAGCTATGCAATTTGCTACTCCTAATATCGCGTGTAGACCCATAAAGACTTATATTTAGTGTAATGGACTGGAATAGTACTTTTACTCGTACGCTAAGAGATGAGAAGTTCTATTTTGTTTCCTAACTGACCTACGATGATGGCTTGGAATAGCCTTGTCTTCATCACCGGACTTGCGGGGGAGCGGATGGCTCTCACTCCTAAATATGTTTAGTACTCTTTAATCCGTGACTATTTTTTAACCCCCGACGCAAAGAGAGGGGTGTTATTAACCCCCGACGCAAAAAGAGGGTTGTTATAAGTTTGATAAGTTTGACGTGTTTGTCTGTGAGTCTGTCTGTCTGTGTGTCTGTCTGTGGGACCATAACTCCCGAACGAGTGGACCGATTTTGATTTAGTTTTTTTTGATTGCAGTTCAAAATTAGCGGTTATGACCCCGACACACCCCCCGATTTGTGAAAGGTGGCACAAAATTCCGAATAGATAGTCTAACACGCTTTAGTTGGTACTTACGTAGTTTTAAAAATTATTTTTTGCTTTTTATAGGGTTTAGCATTTTTAACTTTTTTACCCTACTACGTTATAAGCGTGTAATGTTTTACACTTCAAACGGGCCTACATCTGTATTATAAACCAATTAGGTATTTTAGTAGGTCATCATAATTACAACGACACCCTAGCAATTCGTCACACAGCTACCCGGATTAGCGAGCTTGTGACGTCACTACAGCATCTGTCTTACCTCCATGACGTCAGAGATAAATTACACTAATCTTTGTGCACAAATGAGTCGTTCTCACGCAATTCGTTACTGACTCCGGTTAATGAATTACTGGCTTAGTGTCTTCGTGGTGTAGTGCATTATTTTGCGGGATTTTGTTTTGTCATAATTATAAAAATAAGTTTATCGTTTGCCACATGCTTAACATTGCTAAGTCGGTTAAAAATCTTATAAATATAGTTTCTCAGGCTTAATTTTTAATTTATTATAGTGACCTGCCCTCGCTTCGCTTCGATGTAATTCAAAAATACCTTTCTCTTGATCTTAATACAGCCAATAGAAGCCAAAAATATGACTAAAAAAATGTCTTAAAGAGGGAAAAAAAGGGGAGGTAAGTTTGTATGAAAAATCTAAACCGCTTAAGTTAAACGCTTGAAATTCGGCACGCACGTACCTTAGTAAACTTAAAGCTTAGTTGCAACAGGATATTGCAAAATTATTATGGGAATGGGAGATATTGGGAAAAATATATGTGAAGTCCTGTAGTCCACGCAAACGAAGTCGCGGGCACAGCTAGTAAATAAATCCCTCTATCTAGTAAAAAAAACCTCATCAAAATCCGTCGTGTAGTTTTAATCTATCAATGCGATTGTGTGTGTGTGTGTGTATTGCTTTGTTCTCACATAAACCTGGGATCCTCTTCTCGGGGAATATATCCCGTAATTAGAAAGGGAACGCTGCGAGCTGGACAAAAAGCGATGCGGTTCTTGAATACTAATAGGCTGCAGGGGACGTTAAGTGTTTATGGGGCAGCAGGATTTTGTTTGAAGATTTTCTTTGAATTAACTACAATAGAGAGGTAATTAATAAATAAGGCATATAGCCGGAGAGCAGAGTGTAATTTAAGTTTAGTCACGTTCGTCAATCTCTTATTTTACGGATATCAGAAACAAACCGGGGGTCAATGGATAATGTTCATTATTTTAGATCATTAGGTATCTTTGAAGTGTTTGATAATCTGAATCGACATGTGTAATTAGTTTCGACATACAACCAAAATTCAAAAAGTTATACGTGTTTAAAGTTCTGATCGTTTGCACTTTTCATACCATCCAGTATTGCAAAAAAATTTTTTTCGTAATTTTTCGTTCTGGAATATAATTCGTTTTACAAATACATTCAACGTGCCAATATAATGTGCATTGTTAAATTGAGTCACAGTTACATTCTCCATTATTGTACCTGTCGACCTCATTTGGGGACCTCACGACTTCTCACCATCAGGTAGAGTGAGGTCATCCTGAGAGAATTGAAAAAAAAAACGGAGTATAAAAAAATACCTTGCTGCTCACCACTTACTTCAGCGAAATCGCGATTATAGTATTTTTTTTTTACAACATCACATACATTGATCTGATCCCGTGGTAAGTAGCTTAAGCACTTGTGTTACGGAAATCAGGATCAACAGTGGATACACAAATAAACTTAAATATATTTAATAATACACCCAGACACGGAGCAAACACCGATGTTCGTCACACAAATATTTGTCCCGAGTGGGAATCGAACCCACGACTCTTGGAACCGTAGGTTTTGAACCTGAGTCAATAACCGCTGTTCCACCGAGCCAGTCAAAATAAAAGTATTGTTTTAATTACTAAAGTGGTCGACTGCGGTAGATGAATAAATATTATTGTAAAGTAAAATAAGCCTATGGCGGCCACTCCAATTTCAAACCAAAACCTAGGAAATCTGTAAACCAACTCAATTTCCAACAACTATCAATTAGTTGAGCCAAAGGCTGCTAAATACTACTCAGGTACCTTATTTACTTGTCAAACTTTAGTACAATTTGTAGTAAAACTTTATGTAGCCTAGTTTTTAATACTTAAGGGTTTCGTAACTTTTGTACCTAAGAGATGAATGCTTGACCCGATTAAGGTACATACATACATAAATACAAGTCTTTTTTCCAGAGGGGTAGACAGGGATCACTTCCTGCCATGTGCTACGTAAAAAAAAGCGTCGATGGCCGAGTGGTCAAGGTCGTTGCAAACCCCGCCAGATACCAATGTGTTTTTCAAATTTGAAATTCATATGTACCATCGTTCGACGCTTTGACGGTGAAGGAAAATAACGTGAGAAAACTAGCACACCTGAGAGATTCTTCAACGGTGTGTGAAGCCATGTCAGTGGCCTACAGGCGGTTTAAACTCTTGACACCAGGTTGTTCATCAACCAAACGATAAGGAGAAGATGTGCTACGTTATATTTTTTTATATGTCATTTCACTTAGTTTAAGACTGTTGAAGCAAAAAGGATCGATTATCAGAGACTATTAACGGCCAAGAGTCGTTATATTGGCAGTTCAAAAACCAAGCCTGACGCTTCCTGTCGCAAAACGAAGAAAAAAAACTGTTTATCTAAAAATAGCCAATTTTAAAACGATACTCTTCAATATTATTTGTCGCTTCGTCCGCTCGCTTAAGCTCTTTGGAAAGAAATTTTATTTTATACAAGACTTATTCTAAAAAATAACTAACACAATTTTATAAACGAAGGTAAAAAAAAGCTTTTATCAGACAGAAAGTTACTGTCACATAATTTATAATAGTAAGCACAACAGAATAGCTTAGTTAGGACGGCATTCTAAACGGCATATTATTCGTCTTGGCTATTTCGTAGTCCGATGACCAGTGACACGCGTTCAAAATGATAGATAGCCGAGAATGCGTATCCAAATCTGTCTACAACCCTTCAAGGGCTAGACGTTTTTATTGCTCGACTGACTTTTATATATCTTTAGGCTGATGGTCAACGTACTTTTGAATAGACGAAAGGTTTGTAAATGTTATATTTCGTATGTAAATAGATTTGAATATTGAATAAGTATACTATTCTTGTATCAGTTATTGCTTTTTTTCTATGATTTGTTTCATAAGTTATAAGATTTGTTGTGTAATGAAATCAATTGCTTCTATTTCCAGGGACGCATTATAACAAAAAAATATTATCAATATAAAACACTTTCGAAACAATTTAAAAAAAATACGTGTGGCAATCGGACTGCCGCGGTATAGCTATTGCATAGCATCGTCCGATTTCGGAGCAGCTCGTCTCGATTCGTGCGAGTTTTGTAGAGTCGTACAATACGTCTAACCGCACGCACACAAACACCGTGCCGAAGTCTACCGAACTGAAACGACGTTAGGCGATTGTGAGGTTTTTTTCGTTACGGAATTTCTTGGTACGGTCGCCGCGCTCAAAGCCCGCGATAAAAGCTATACAATAGCTAAAAGGTGCTCTTTTAGTGAAAATGTAAATAGGTTCATTGAAAAACATGTGTGTTATGTGACATGATTGTTCAGATTAGAACCTACAAATGTAAGAGGCCAATATGAAAATAGGTATCCATGTTGTGTATTTATATTTTGAGACAAACATCACATCAAAACAAGTCATCAACTCATGACCAATATCTCCGATATCAAATCGATGGCCACTACTGCCCATTCCGGTCTATAAAGAGTGCGTTTTCCCGTTTTTCAAGCCGGAGTCCCCCAAGGGAGTACCGTTGGTCCGCTTCTTAGTGTTACACACTGTATCCTTTTTGTAATCTGACAACTTTATTACGGCCTGATAAGAGGGAGTGGATATTTCAGTTTCCTTTGCCGAGTTAATGTTCGGTGGTAATCCCTTAGTTATCGCACAGGGACAAGAGCTAGGGTTAGGAGTTTAGTAGTGTGACAGTTTGATACTGTTATAGGCGCGGGTATCTTAAGGAGGAGTGAAGCTTTTTTATGGTAATAGGTGGTCATTTGAACGTTTTATCTAAGAATGGGAAATCAACACCTTAGCAATTACTTCTTATGTTTAGTCAGGACAAGTAACTAAAAAAGTTATTCAAAAATACCTTTTAAAAGCTTCTTTCTTTCTTTGTTCTGAACAAATACTATAAATCGGTGTTTTGTGTACAATATGTCACAACAATAAATTTAATACATGTTCAGAAATATTATGAAACACATCTTAACATTGAAGTGCGTGTAGTGTTGAAGATGTAATTTGCGGTCTACATACAAGTAACTACATGTATATTAAACCAATTTCCAATGGATGTTTCTATAGTTATATCACATTTTAGAAATCACAGAACCCTATATCCTGTAAAGTACTTCGAATCGTCATGGTGATAATTGAAGTTGGAAAATAAGAAACAGAATAATAGCTAATTGATGAACCTAATTCTAGAAATTCAGCAATGCGGCAAAGCATATAACCAAATATAAAAGCTCTTATTCTAGTAACTAGGCCATTCATGTCTCGTATAATAATAAACATAACATTTATGATAACGACGCGAAAAATATTTTTTATCGTGCCCAATCTAAGTAGAAGAAGAATATTTATCTCGAACACAAATCACGTTTCATTAACAATAATTCGTTTTCAAGGCGACAAGTGTAGGTCAGGCCATAACGTCTCAGTAGATAAAACCACCAGGTGTTAATTATTTCAGCCGCCCGCACTAACAATACATTATAGCCAACGAACGGAATAAGGGACGACTCCCCATTTCCCCATTTCCCCTCCTCCCCACCTCCCCAGCTCCCACCTTCTCGATCCGCTACTAATTAAACGAGAATACAGAATTAACTTTTTCTCGGCACAATAAAACGGCCGATAAACCACGGGGTCTCGACTGGACTCACTCATGAAAGTTAATGCCGCTTTTATTGTCCCAACAACGTTGTCTTGACAAATAGAAATGAGTTTGGTCACTTTGGGAGATCAATTCGAGTAATGATAACATCTAGCTCCTTTGTTGCTCCGAAACCGTAACTCAAGTTGCTCACTTTACATTGTACTAGAAAATTTATGTTTTTTTACTGAAAACTTAGGAAAACATGATTTAGATAAATTAATATGTCCGGGATATTTATCGCACATAATCTTTTGGCGAGTTGCTGATATATTTGGGCACTGCTGCAAGCGCCATGATCACGGGTTAACTAACCCTTTTTTTTTCTAATTGACTTACGATGATGGCTTAGAGTAGCCTTGTCAACATCACTGGACTTGCGGGGGAGCGGATGGCTCTCATACTTAAGTCAAATGACACGTATAACATGGTAAATATCGCGGATACAATATGAACTATTATAATGTGTGTACCTATGAACGTTTAATATTCATAAAACTTTACTGTGGTTAGTATTTTAATACACCGTTCGATAAATAATCCAGAGTAAAATGATCAGTTATTAAAACAAATTAAAAGCTTTAAGGTATGTCAAATAAACCAACCCCTTAAATTTTAATCATCAAGTTCATATAATAAAGTTTTAATCATACGAAAATGTATTCTGCAACAACAATAAAATTGTGATTCATTAATAAATCAATTCAGTCTCATTAAAACAGATGCGTAAATAATCATGGGAGGTATTTGTAATTGCAAATTAACAAATGTAAAGCGAATGGCAAAAAATAAATTTAGTGTGATAAATTTATTTTCGCGCTATTTTTTTTTTCAAGTGTAACACATTTGAAGATAATAATAGTAAACTTTGATAGAGTCATTTGTTTGAATGCAGTAATGGTAATTTTCTATGTTTAGTACTTAGAAACCGTTTTTAAACTTTTAATATACTTTCAATCCAACATTGAAAGAATAAAATTTTAATATCAATTACTTTTCCAATCTAAAAATCATAACTTTTGTAACTTTTTTTATGGGTACGCGTCATTATCAAGTTAAATTTAAATTAAGTTTAATGGTCCCAAATTCTTCCAGCGCTCTGTGGCCGATTATTTGAACTATACAAAATAAGATGTAGCCACTTAATTTAACTGAAATGCATGAAATATTACGTAGCAAATAAACATGTTATTTAAGATTTTAGACTTTCGCATTCTATTACACTAAAATTATTAGTCTTTATGGGTCTACACGCTCGCGACTATGATTGGTAACCCAGTCGAATACCGCGTGTAAACCCATAAAGACCAAATATTTAGTGAAACACGTTATAAAAATAACATCTTAAAATGTTAAAATGTAACATATCCTGGATATAAATAAAATACTACAATATGCAGTAGCAAAATCATGAGAATCCACCGATTCGCGAAACGGGCGTCCAATCAGTTGTAATCCCTTCGCGATCGGGTGGACTGCGGATTGAGGATTATCTTCTTAGTTCTGTCATTACGCTGTGCTAGAAGCAGACGGGGATCGGAGACGGGAATTATTTTACTATAAAATGTGAATTAAAAAGTTTAAATCGGCGTTCCGAACCGGTGGTAGAATCTTATTATTAGTAATATGACGATTTATAAGTGCATGTAATTGCCTATATGAATAAAGACATTTTTGATTTTGATTTTGATTTTGATTTTTAAAGGTAACCCTTTCTTATATTTTTTGCTTAGTGTGGAATATTGGTTAGGTCGCTAGATAGTTACGATATCCATGTTTGAGCTGCTAAGAAAATCATTATCGTCTAAGCACCTTTCGTGGTCTAAGAACTATTATTTTTACCATAAATTAATACTTGTAAACCAACTGGTCATCTACTTGTTATCAATCTAAGAGATAAGCTGACTGACATAAAGCAATGAAAGTCCCAAATTATTAGGGTTTGTATCTTGAAATTTTGCAAAGGGTCCTTATTTTATTTTGAATTAAAAGAGTAACTGTCGAGTTTCTTGCCAGAGTCTATTCAGTAGGATCGGCGTTCCGAATCGGTGGTAGAATCTTATTATTACTAATGTGACTAGTAAATTGCCTTCATAAATAAAGAATTTTTGATTTTGATTCGATTTTGAATGTAGGGAATAACTAGAAAGGGATTCTCAATACTACAAGAGCAAAATATGCACCTCTGCTTGTTTTCAATATAACAAACAGAATTTGAACATAATCCCTACTAAAGCAATTCGTAAGAAATCATACTGACAATTAAACCTGTTTTATCCACCATCTGTAGACTGCATGCAGCCGTAAAACACTTGTCTGCTACTTCACCATTAATTTACAAGCCTCAAGGGATACATATTTATGCGTTTCGGAATATGACCGCTAGAGGTCGCTACCCTCGTAGACGGTGATATGAACACTTTCAAGATTCAGGCAAATTTTTAGGGGATATTTTTATGTTTATGTGTCAGAATTGATTAATGGGATCTATGAAAAATTGGAAATGTGTTGCGTAGGTGATTATGAATATGTTTTTATTTTTTATGAAATATGGTCTTTATTTTTTTCAGACGAAATTTTCTTACCACTTTATTTTATCAAACTATTGAAACCCTCTCAAATTTAGAAGTGACTTTCAAACAAAAAAGGCAGTCGACCCAGACTCAGAAAAATGTATTGACTAAATAATACCAGAAATGGTTAATATTGTCTCAGCACAAACAATCTGCAGCAGTTGTCGAATGTTGCACCACGTAGCTAGTAAAGAGAGGAGATGTCAAATAAATAAATATGTATTATTCAACATAGAATAGAATAGAAAAGAATTTATTGGTCACATATTACAAGAAAAAATAAATTTAACATAAAATAATAAAAATTAACACAACATAATATATAAAACGAATATTTCACATCAGTGACCAACAAGGTACGTGCCTCAGCATAGACTGCAGAAGCTCAACAAGAGCTCCTGCAGCACTGGTATTCTGGCCGTATCTTTTTGGTTGAGTCATCACATACATTGATCTGATCCCGTGGTAAGTAGCTTAAGCACTTGTGTTACAGGTATCAGAATCAACAGTGGATATACAAATACTTAAATGTATTAAATAACACACCTAGGCACGGAACAAACACCGACGTTCGTAACGCAAATATTTATCCCGAGAGTGAATTGAACCCACGACTTTTGCAACTGTAGGTGTAGAGGGCCAGGGTCACTAACCACCGTTCCACCCAGCCAGTCAATTGGAGCATTGTACATGATGTAATGTGTCATCGGTCGGGCAAAATTTGTGTGAGATTTTCTGTAATGAAATTACTCAGGCCGGAGTTAGGAAGTTGGCGGTTGAACGCCCGTACCTCGGAAAGCACGTTAAGGTGGTCCTGCGCCCAATCTCTCATCGGTCATGTCGGAATGCCGTCTTACCGAATTATGAGAGTAAGGGAATAGCGAGTGCACTTGTGTTTGCGCGCACACTTGTGCACTTTAATGTCCTGCGTAATTGGTTAATCTCAATTGAGATCGGCCGCCATGGCTGAAATCTGCTGCAGGAGCTCTTGTTGAGCTTCTGCAGTCTATGCTGAGGCGCGTACCTTGTTGGTCACTGATGTGAAATATTCGTTTTATATATTATGTTGTGTTCATTAGTAGTATTCTGTGTTAAATTTATTTTTTCTTGTCATATGTGTATATGTGACCAATAAATTCTTTTCTATTCTATTATATTCTATTATATTCTAAATCGGTTAGAAACCTTATTAGTATCAATGTTGAATTACAGTGCAAGTAGTTTAGGCGCCTCCTCTTTTTACTTGCTCCATGGTACCTACGGCCACACCGCGGCCGCGCTGTCATTCAAATAATTGCTTTACTTCAATCTGTGATATTGTGCTCGGGTTTACTGCACACTCTGTGTCGTGTAGCCTCTGTGTAGACAGAGTTGGACAAATATTTTGCTGTTCATCAATGAAATTAGCTACTGTATCATTTGGACTCCCGCGATCCATTAAGTTCAATTGAATTAGCAGAGGCTTAACGCTATGACAAGTACGGTAGCAATAACATAGGTATGTTGTATCTGTCGTTTTGAGGTAGTAAGTACTCTTGTATTTCATACTAAATTTGTTTCGATAACACGTTGAGTTTCAGGTTATACCATATAGTTGCCTACTATAGTTAATAATATATGACATTATTTTATAAGCCACCATCATTGCAATAATCGAAACAATTGTGAGATAATTTATTTAGGTATTTTATGAGAAATGATAAAGTGAGAATCAACTTCATGTTCTTACTGCTATCGCCCGCAACTTTCTGGAATCTCGTGCAAACTTAGCTAGCCCGTTTAACCCCCTTAATATTTAATTTTGTGAAATCCTATCTCAGTTGGAATATCCTTAAAGGAACCTCATGCAGAGAATCCTATGTAGTAAGTTGTAGTTTCTGAGATTTTGTAACGAGTTTCTAGATTTTGTACATAATTTATGCAAAAATAAACAGAACAATTTCTTTATGTACTGAAAAAATTTATTATGCGTAGATTAATAAATAAATTTAAAAAAAAACAATAAGTATTAGGTACATTTTAATAACACACCCAAACATGGAACAACCTATGTCCATCACAAAAATATTTGATTCAGGTAGGATCGAACAAACGACTCTTGGAACCGTAGGTAGAGAACCTTGGTCACTTTGAATTTAAATATACTTATTCCATAAGGCATTGTCATTTATTACGCACAAAATACATTTAAATCATTTATTATCTGTAAATTTTATATTCCTTATAACTACTTACTTTGACTGTAAACAACTAAAAATACATTTTTAGCTTGAAATGCCCTTCCAATATAATACATTTTTATTTGAACCCTTTAAAACAAAAAAGCCTTTTTCTCTAAGTCCGCAGATTTCCAAGATAAAATTGTTATTAGATTTATGTTTTCCGCGTTTACTGGAAATAAGAATTGTTATTTTAGATGATTTTACGGTTTACAGGCAACATTTTTAAACTTTATTTTTGAAGTGTATTCTTTAACTAATAAATAAATATTTGTAAACATTATGTAAGATTTTCGCGTTCCATTACACTAAATATTAGTCTTTATGGGTCTATACGCGTTATTAGGATATACGCGTATAGACCCATAAAGTTAAGTTATTTGTAAACATTGTTTAAATAAAAAAGAAACGTGTAAACAGATGCGCGAAAATTTAGAACCCATTTTACTAATACTTTAGAGTGACTATGGTCATTAAAAGGAAAGTAGATTCTCGTATGTAACTATGTAGAAATTGTCTGCTATTTCTCGAGCATTTAAAATAAACCAAGTTCACGAGAACCTTATTTCCGTCTCATGTGCAAATTACCGACAATAATACACAATACATCGAATTGTCCTAAATGTGCGAAACGGTATGTAAATTCGCAAAGGGCCTTCAAATTGATACCCACGCCCAGAGTAAACTTTGACCTACCTAAACTATAACCTGCATGGGATTACATACCCAAAAGTTTCGGCCTCCAGAAATCCATATGTATTTCCTTAGATGAACTTCGACGAATCGATTGAACTGTGAAACGGGGAGGATTATGGAGGTTGTTTACTAAATCCTTATTATAAGTTGACAGAGTCGCAAGCAATTCGGTTTCTATTTGTAGTTCATTGTATGCAAAAGGTCGCCAATTCAAACCCCGCTACATAACACTGTGTTTTCAAACTTGAAATTCGATTACTTCGACGCTTAAACAGTGAAAGAAAAAAGTGATCGTCTGGCAACCTGGACACCCATGAAAAAATTTAGAGGTTGTGTAGTTGACCAAACTACACTTGGCCTGCGTGGTTGACTAAGCCTCATCGCTTTAGTTTAGGGTAGGCCCGTGCCACAACAGTAAGAACTTATATGGGCTGATAATGATTATGGAAAGCGATAGCCGAGTTCAATATTAATATTTTATGGGCTATTATGGAGTAGATTATTTTAACTATCAGTCATAATAAGCCCGGTGACAGCTGACTTTATGATGATTATAATCATCTTTTAACGTTCAAACGTTTAAAACTTCAAACATGATTTTACTTGGTATCTTTTTTAGGTATTAGTCCCAATCGAATCTTGCTTAGCTGGACTCTGCCTTACCCTCAACGAACATTGATGTGTATGTGTGTGTATGAAAAGGTACCAAGTGTTTCTGGTGGTCCTAATGACGCTGTAACATGACGCAAGGCGCAAAAGTGCCGAGCGACTCAGGGATTGAGCCAGCCGCTTTGTACCGGGTCAGCTGATTACAAGGCACTAGGGGTGGCTACTAAGTCATTAGGACTAGTGTTTCATTCGTAAAGTTAGTTTTAAGAATGTTCACGCTAATAAAACATTGATCACCCGTTAAGCTTTAGCTTAAACACTAAGCTTAAACACTTGTGTTGCAGAAATCAGAATCAGGAGTAAAATCGGAATTAGGAATCAGACAAAAAAAAAATTTTTACAATTCCGCTAAGTTGAACTTTTGGACCCAAAATTTATAATGTACTAGAAAATCTTTTGTTTAAAGCTGATAATTGAAAAAAAAAAACATACATTTTCCCTTTAAATACCGTCTTACCAAAAAAATTATTACAAATTATTATAATGTTACTTGTATGTAAAAATTGTATTTAAGTAAACCGCGTCTGTGTTAAAATATTAAGTCATTAAGAAACAAGACCTTTTAAAGATCTTCAAAAATGTATTTTAGTAAATATTAGTAATTTTACTAATTTATTCTCTAAGGGTCTACACGCGATTTATTTAGACGTAGCAAATACGTAAGTGGTGTGCCAGGATCTTAGCATATGGCTGGAAGTGACTCCCAAGTAGGCTGAGATCGCTTTCTGGTCTGGAAACAGGGCGTTTACATTTACATAAACATAAAATCACGCCTTATTCCCAGAGGGGTAGGCAGAGATCACTTCCAGCGATCCACTTTTCACCTTTGTGGGAAACGTGACGTGATGGGTTGTGGACCACGTCGCCGCAATTTTGCATTGTTTTAATAAGGTGATTTTATGTATGTATTTTGCAAACGTAATGTTTTTTAGTGTCAGCCCTAAGCTAAATCCATCTGCGCGGTGAAATATGTCAGCCATTGCAGTTGTGGGGGAGGGCGGGAGCTCAAGGAGGCGATCGGAGCGAGCAATCCGATAGAACAGGTTAAGTTGGCTGTAGCATTTTTTACTGGATCCGATATTTCCAATATTCATAGTCGGGTGTTAGGAGTTTCGCAGATTGTATTTTTGCGCGTTCTGTTTTTATTTGCATTCCAATTGTAGTTTACTCTGTGGTAGGACGTTTATCGAGGGTGGATAACTGTGATAACATTTTGTGAATGTTGTTGCATTGTCTTTTTTTATAATTCTGTACCTAAAGGGTAAGGATAAAAACTGGGGTCTGTTAATGTGTCACTGTGTCACTTGTTAATATTTTTCTATCAGTCTCCATCCACCTTGAATTTATATGTATGTTCTGAACGGAATAAACGACACATTCAATTTTTTTTTTAAGTTAATAAAGGTAAACAACCTTACTTCCGCGAGTGTAACTCGCATCTGAAATTATTTTGAAATTGTAATCATGGTCAAATTAATCAATGTTTGCGTGTTGGCTTAAATTGTAAATATCAGCGTTGAAAATGTTACACACCTTACAAATTAGTATGCCCTTAATAATAAGGGCATAAGCATAAGCTCAGCTAGGTTTATTTCAGTTCTAGGTTATAGCTCATTAAAATAGAGTGATATTTTAAAAATAGAGTATTATAATTTGTAGTTACAAAATTGTTGAAATTCAAATTTATGATGATATTATTAATTGATCATTTTTGAGTACTGGTGATAAAAAGCTGTCATTCTTGTACTCTCAATTTGTATTCGAAAAGTTTGTATTTTGCGTGTGAACATTTACGATGGCGGCTGTTTTAATGAAACAAGTTGAAGCAGAGTTATATTACTTTTTGTGTGACACATTTTCCGTCGCATTTTGAATGGGAGAAGTTTGTGTCGGCAAATGCAACTCGATGGACTGGTGAATGTGTGGGATATGAACCTTTTATTATTATTTTTGATAGACATAGAAAGGGGATGTTTTTGGTCTTTAAAAAAAAAATTAACCTGATTCCCTTTTTGGTCAGACAGTAATTTTGAAAGTTCAAATTTGACGTCTTTCTCCTATATATTTTAAGATTTTTCTACCATTTTATTTGTTCGACGCAGTTCTCGTCTTATTTCTATATTAGTCTATATATACAATGTTTAATAACTATTTTCGAATTGCATGTTGATAAAAGTTGTTATCATCTCAAAAACTGTGACAACTCAAGATTGAATCGAACTCGTGATGAAACCTTTTTAAAAGAACAAAAGTGAAAATTGTTTAAAAATGTAAATATCCAAAACTCGCGTGCCTTCAAACGCGTAGCTAATTTTGTAGCTCACTTGATAAACGTTTATAAGTACCGCCGCGTACATATTTCATGATGCCAACATTAGATTAATGAGTCGGCGGCCGGTCGTGACTTCTGTATACCTCCAGTCGAAACAAAACAGGAATACGAATAATTAACATAAATGCATGATTAATAAATTTATATCATAAGGTTGAGAGACTTCCCGTTTTCATTTTATGAGCATATATATACACTGGAGTATTATTATAGTTATGTTTTTTTATTTGATGAATCGTTTTCATTCCGTTCGAGTGTGTACGGTAAATAATTCGTTATTAACTTCGGACATATGTGTTTTGTAACATTAAGATAGGTATTTTTTATTACAAAGTCAAAGTTAAAGTTTTTTTTTAAATATAGGTATTTACATGCACTCAAAAATCGTTGGTACAGTAAATAAGTAAGTAATAGATTGGTGATTATAACACCAGTGATTCTACATAAAGAAATAAATGTAGAGTTACTTATTTCAGAAATAATACAAAGAAGGCAACCAGATATTTTTTATTTATTTAAATGATGTAATAAATTTGCCAATACGTTATTTTATTTGAGTCAGATGAAAAAAAAATCCCAAAAACTGTGAAAACTAAGATAATGACCTGATTATCTTTGTTAAATAATTTGACTTAAAACCATGTTGAATTTTACTTTATACAATCGATTTATCAAATTGGCCTCCTAAAGCTGACCTAACTTCAACTATTTAACAATTGCCCATACAAGCATCATCATCAGCCCATATACGTCCCCACTGCTGGGGCACGAGCCTACCCTAAACTAGGGCAATAAGGCCTTAGTCGACCACGCTGGCCAAGTGCGGGTTGGTCGACTACACAACCTAAGAATTTCTTCTTAGGAGTGCAGGTTTCCTCACGATGTTTTCCTTCACCGTTAAAGCGTCGAATGATGGTACATATGAATTTTAAATTTGAAAAACACATTGGTACCTGGCGGGGTTTGAACCGGCGACCTCTCGCATACAAGCATACCGCCAAAGATTCCCTTGCCTCAGCGTAGCATGTAAACCGATTAATATCCCGGGTAAAGTAACTTAACATCCTGAGAGGGAATAAGTAATGAGTGTAAGTAGTGTAAGCAGTGCTAGGTTCCAATCGAGGTTAAAAGCTCTCTGTGGCACCCATTAATCAGTAGAGGAATTATTAATTACCTTTGTGCTAAGATCCTTGCGCTAACGGAAAGAACTTTGAAAGTTTAAAGTTTATCTGCGTTTTAATGATAGTAACATTCTCTTTTAAGTTTTGACCATGTTGGTAATTTTGAGATGCGGCCAAGTAATTTGAACAAATCTTCTAATTGACTGGCTTGGTGGAACAATGGTTATTGACCCCGGCTGGCGGTTCCAAGAGTCGTGGGTTCGATTCCCACTCGGGACAAATATTTGTGTTATGAACATCGGTGTTGGTTCCGTGTCTGGGTGTGATTATGTATTTAAAAATATCTATGTATGTATATCAGTCTCTGACTCCCATAGTACAAGCTCTGCTTAGTTTGGGGTCACATGACCGTGTGTGGAAATGTCCAATAAAAAAAAATTAAAAAAATTTAGACCACTGATTAGATAAGATGTTCAGTGCACTTACTTAGGTACATTTCCTTCATTTTTTTGATGATTGGACCAGCTTTCCTAATTAACAAGAAACTGCCTCGTCGCCCTTGCCTCGGAAAACACGTTGAGCCGGTGGTCCTGTGCTCGATCTCTTATATGGGATAAGGCGTCCGACCGATTTTGGCCACGACGGCCGATCTCAATTGCAGCATATTATAGCGCACTTGTGTTTGCGAGAGATGTTTGTAGCTTCGGCTTTACGTGCTTTCCGAGGGATGGGCGTGCAACCGCCAACTTCCTAACTCTGGGCTGAGTAATGTATTAACAGAAAAAACCCACACAAATGTTTTCCCTACCCCTGTCTCGAACCGGGGACCTCTCGGTTCCTACGTTGCTACCAATAGACTACGAATAATGTAGTAAGGCCTACATAAATCACTTTTTAAAATAAACATAGAACACAAAAGTGAGATAAAGAAGCTTACAGCTCTTTACCCTTAACTACCCTCTAGAGGATTACAAGAAAGATAGTGTATGTATCGCGATATAGGAGCAAAAGGGAACTGGTATAAGTGAATGTAAATCTTGACACGCGGCTCGAGCAAGTTGGCAACTTTACCCCGGATACAACGCGATATGCCCGGGGATATTCACAGCTGCCGGGGCTTTAGCATATGTAGTGTTAGTAGAGAAAGAAAGAACGAGAAACGAGGTGCTTTAAATAAGGATCTATTTGGGTAAGTAGAGAGAAAGCAGTCATTAATTGAGACGTAAACTCGTTAACGATCCTAATATTTGACCATAAAATAAGCCTTACTGTGTTAATGATAAAATATGAAATAGAAATACCATTTTTGTTTTTCTATGAGTATTTTGTTTTAATAAATAAATTAATATCTGGGACATTTCCATACACGGTCACCTGCCCCCAAACTAAGTACATCTTGTATGAACTATGGGCGTTAGACAATGATATACTTACATAGATAAATACATATTTACACCCAGACACGCAACAAACGCCGATGATTATCACACAAACTATTTTTCCCGAGTAGGAATCTAACCCACAACTCTTGTTGATTCTGAGATCTGTAACACAAGTGCTTAAGCTACCACGGGATCAGATCAATGTATGTGATGTTGTGTAATATTTATTTTTTATTTATTTATAGAAAGACTTCCAGGGCATAGGATGGTTTTGTTTTTTTTCTTGGTATCTGCACACAGTATGTTTTCATAAGTCTACAAACATATTGCCTTGACTGTATTTATACAGTGTATCGACATATACAAGTAAATCTTGTGGCAAACGTTACTGTACCAAGTGATCTAAGTTAGGGGCATATTAAGGAGTTGTCTCTGGACTCTGGGTAGTGATCGAAGTTACTTAATAACTAAATATATGCCATGTATGTATATGTGAGGGAAGTTGATTGTTGTTTATGTATGTACATTTGATATTATTGGTTGAGGTTTAAAAAAATATGCTATCAGCACTACTGTATCTAAGTATATCTCATCTATACAAATTACGCAAAAATCTTTACTACATAACAAAATGTCATCCATTAGTGTTTCTGGTAAATTCAAACTGTTTATCATGCTAGATTTAATAATACTAAAAGAATAAATAAATAAATAATAATAATAAATATTACACAACATCACATACATTGATCTGATCCCGTGGTAAGTAGCTTAAGCACTTGTGTTACGGAAATCAGGATCAACAGTGGATACACAAATAAACTTAAATATATTTAATAATACACCCAGACACGGAACAAACACCGATGTTCGTCATACAAATATTTGTCCCGAGTGGGAATCGAACCCACGACTCTTGGAAGGTAGGTTTTGAACCTGAGTCTCTAACCACTGTTCCACCGAGCCAGTCAAAGAATGATTTACATAAAAAAAAAATCACCTTGAAGAAATATAAAGATATCGTAGATAATGTGTTCCTAGCATTTAAATACCAACACAACGTTAACGTCAAAAGTAACTTCTCGTATCAGATCTGTAGTCACATCAAATAACAATTCAACCATGCGATTCTCACCTCATACCCCAATGGGTTTGAATCCCCGCGAAGCTTACATCAACGGATGGCGCGACAAATGTCGCTTTAAGCTTATAAATAATTTGTTTCCAATAGCAAGAATATGAGTCACAAATGCAGCAGACGTTTCGTATCAAATAAATTTTCAGGTGAGAATCCGTCCAGGGCTGTCCTTCTAAAGGTTGTTACATTTTTTTTGTTTTTTTTAGGCTACATCGAAGTTTGATGAAGCGGGAAAGAATACAATTTTCTTTGTGCTATTGCGACCACAGTGCTCTTACTTCTTTTCGCTCAGTTAGTTCGTATAACAAATCCATATTTTTTTGTTTATCCTGAAAATCATAATGCCACACAAATTGGCAGTAAGATAAACTGAATAATCCTAACTGAACATATTGATCTGATAAATTAAAGACACATTGATCAGAAAGTTGTTAAACATTTTTTTTAAAGCCAAGTAATTTTTTTGCTTGATTTCGTTGAAGCCAACCCTACTCAATGTCTCGACCAATACTATGAAACGAGACGATCAATCAGTTGAAGCGGGCGCCTATCTCGGCGTCCCCGATCTGTTATTATGAGTGGTGGCACCTGTACGTGCTACGAGCTACGACGACCTGCTACGGGCCCGTAGTCTCGTAGTCGTAGCATGACGTAACGGTGAAAATATGGCGGATAAGGGAATTCACCTTACGTGACTCTACGTATGGGAGGATGATATATATAAACGAAGAGTCAATTCTGATTGATGGTATTGTATCGGTATTGTGAGGTAGCTGTGGACATCGGAAAAGATCAAGGTTATATTGGTGAGAAATATTTATGTACCCGTCAATATAAAGAGCACACGTGAAAAATTGTGTACTGCCACTAAGGGTTGAACTTTGAACGTGTAGGGTTCTAAGTTGATACACAAAACATCAAAAAAGCGTCAATGGCCAAGTGGTGAAGGTCGTTGCTTGCCATGCGAGAGGTCGCCAGTTCAATCCCCGCCACTTACAACTGTGTTTTTCAAATTCTTAATTCATACGTACGATTATTCGACGCTTTAATGGTGACATCTTAAGGAAACCTGCACAAGTGCACACCTACGAAGAAATTCAACCAACCCGCACTTGGCCAGTGTTTTTGGTTGGCTAAGGCCTAATCGCCCTAGTTTAAGGTAGGCCCGTGCTCCAGCAGAGGAGACGTATATAGGCTGATGATGATGATGATGAAACAAAATATTGGAAGAACCTAAGATTGAAATAATGAGAATTATTGTAAAACTGTACATTATTGTGTAAGATTAGGCAGAAAACATATTTCCTACATCTGTCTACACATTTATCTGTGCAATTAAACACTATCCTCTAATATACGCTAAGCGAGTGACACCTGTACGTATTTCAAAGGACAGTATCTTGGAAGCTTCGACAAAGACAGGCACGTGACGTAATTACTGCACCAGCGCAATTACTAGCACTTAGCGGCTTGAGCTGTTTGTGGACGGCCGCTGCCGCAATCCGAGGAGCTAATACCGGACTGGGTAAAGAAGCGGTGCACTTAGGCCGCAAACACAGTGTAGTTAGGGGTGAGAGCCATCCGCTCCCCCGCAAGTCCGCTGATGATGACAAGGCTACCATATATTTCTAGCTGCCTCGTTGGTCTATTGGTAGCAAGTGCTGCGTTAGGACCGAGAGATCCCCGGTTCGAGTCCGGGGTCGGGCAAAATTTAAGGAAATACAAGGAAACAGTGTAAATATCTTCAGTTTTTTGATTTATCCAATTCGCAATAGAAGTCAAAATTATCATTAAATGAATGTTTATCTTATTATCTGTACATTTGTGCACGCTCATCTCAGACACCCCCACTAATTTTCGAGCTAGCTCTACCCAAAATGTAGTGTTATATTCAGTTCATACAAATAACTTATATCAATCAACGACACACGGACAGATTCGCAGACGGAACTCTATTTATAATGTTATTTATTTATTTTGCAACAACGAGAAGATATAATACGAACAGAGTAAATGTTATACCATAAAACAGTTTGCAGGTACTCTCGGACAGGACGCCTGAGGAAATCTTAAGCCGTCTTTGCTAATGCCTAGTAATGAATTAGGATTTAACAAGAGTACTGATAACTTGGTAGGTACCGAAACTAATGTTTATCTTAAAGTTTCTATATATTTTAGAACTGTTGTTTGTTGTGTGACTGGCTCGGTGGAACAGTGGTTAGTGGCCCTAGCTGGCTCCAAGAGTCGTTGGTTCGATTCCTACTCGGGACAAATATTTGTGTGATGAACATCGGTGTTTATTCCGTATCTGGGTGTGATTATGTATTTATAAATATCTATGTTTGTATATCAGTCTCTGACGCCCATAGTACAAGCTCTGCTTAGTTTGGAGTCTGGTGACCGAGTGTGGAAATGTCCCAGATTTATTAATTTTTTTCGTGGATATTGTTAACGCTTCATGACAAAGTATTTTATAATAAAATCGATTTCTGCTGTCTGTCCATCCTATTCGTTTAGATCTTTAAAACTTCACAACGAATATTGATGCGGTTTTCTTTAAAGAGGTAGAGGAATTCAAGAGAAAGCTTTGAATGCGTAATAAACCCAAAACCAATTGATTTTAAATCCGATGCGATATTAAAGATTCAATATCTTGTTGTAGCACACAAATAAAACGGCTCAATTCGTTAAAACATTAAACTAAAATAAATATTTCATACTATAAGTAACAGAAGTAGCCTTGTAACAAGTAACTTGGCCTTAACTGGGTCAGCACTAACCGCAGGTTTATTTCGGGTCAATAGCTTAATGTTTTCGGAACTCAAGTAATTTGTCTAATGTTCGAAAATCGTCGACCGTTCAAATACTGCGGAATACTTTAATTTCGGACGAATTTCTTGCAATCCCTGTGAATGTTTATTGCATGCTTGAGCGAGTTTATTTGGGCGCTGGGCATAACAGTCTATAGATCGCGCAGTGATGAAAAGGTTCATCGTATTTTACTTACTTTGACTGAACTGCCTCGTTGGTCTATTGGTAGCAAGTGCTGCGTTAGGACCGAGAGGTTTCCGGTTCCAGTCCGGGGTCAGGCAAAAATTTGTGTGAGTTTTTCTGTAATGAAATTACTCAGCCCGGAGTTAGGAAGTTGACGGTTGAACGCCCGTGCCTCAGAAAGCACGTTAAGCCGGTGGTCCTGCGCCCGATCTTTCATCGGTCATGTCGGATTGCCGTCTCACCGAATTATGAGAGTAAGGGAATAGAGAGTGCACTTGTGTTTGCGCGCACACTTGTGCACTATAATATGTCCTGCGCACTTGGCTGATCTCAATTGAGATCGGCCGCCATGGCTGAAATCGTCCGGACGCATTATTATTACTTTGACTGGCTCGGTGAAACAGTGATTAATGACCCAGGTTCACTTCCGGTTCCAAGAGTCGTGGGTTCGATTCCCACCCGGGGCAAATATTTTTTAACGAACATCGGTGTTTGTTCCGTGTCAGGGTGTGTTATTAGATATTTTACTATATTTGTGTATCCGCTGTTGTTTCTGATATCCGTAAAACACACATCCGTAATTACTTCGTTTCATGGATTTTTGATTTTTTTATTTACCAAATTTATATTACTTTTTTAATAGACCAAATGAACATTTTAAACAAGTTTTGACACAATTTGCTGTCACTTAACTCCACAAAGACGATACGGTGCCAACTCATTGCGCTGTAGCCAACCTTTTGACCGACTTTAAAGTGTGTATTTTTTATGTTTGTTAATATAGCTTAAAAGCGAGGCTCCACTGGTGCTTTGCGCTGTGTTGCATCGTCACAGCGTCGTTATTGCGTCATTTTCCAGACATTTAATGACATATACCATTAGACGGTTGACGGACAAGGGTTACGTATCAAAATAACTAAAGCTGTTTCGACTACTGCCGATTCAACTATGCTCGACTCACCTAATGTTTGAAATACCTAATGATCGTTTCACATAATTTCATAATAACTAATGCACTTAATCCCTAATGGACAATTCGCCTACGCTCGACTCACCTAACCTTTTTTCGTCTACGCTTTATTCATCTACGCTTTATTCCCCTAACGCTTTACTCACCTAAGAGCGAATTCACCTACGGCCTATACTTTGGTATTTGGTATCTGCCACGTTGATCTATTGGTAGCAAGCACTGCGTAAGTACCGAGAGGTCCCCGGTTCGAGTCCGGGGTCAGGCAAAATTTGTGTTGAGTTTTCCTGCAATGAAATTACTCAGCCCGAAGTTCAGATTGCCGTCTCTCCGAATTATGAGAGTAAGGGAATAGAGAGTGCACTTGTGTTTGCGCGCACACTTGTGCACTATAATATGGCCTGCGCACTTGGCTGATCTATATTGAAGCTGCGATGGTGAGCGAAACCATTCTGCGACGATAAGCTTACGTGGAACCGCCGGAGCCCCGCAACGCCAGAGCCGTGATAGAGCCCAAACTGCGCGGCGCGCAGTAATGATAAATAGTAGGCAAGTTGTTGATTAGGTATTTCAAATATATTCGAAACATGTATTATGTTAAAAAAGCATTAGATTAAAAAAGCATTAGATTAATTGGTCCTTAGTGCAAACAATTTTAGTTGAAACAAAATTATATAAGTTAAGCATTAGGCGAGTCGTGCATTAGGCATAATAATTTTAGGTGAGTCGAGCATAGTTGAATCGGCAGTAGTTGAAACAACTTTAGTTATTTTGATACGTAACCCGGACAAGATACGAAACCGGTGAAGTTTGTTGCGCTGCGACGACGCATCTATCCATTGCGAAAGATGATCATCGACGCAACCCATCATGCAATGCGTATGTATCATACAATGCGTTGTTGCGTTGCGACGACGCGACGCAACGCAGCGCAACGCACAAATGGGGCCTCGCTCTCAGTCATAAACACAAGAGTGCTCCGTAAAAGCCTTCTAATTGAAACTTCACGCGATAGGTTTTGCGCGAAACTTTCCCAATATCTATCCATTTGTCGCTGAGTGCGGATTGTCGCGAATTAAAACTTTGCTAATCAAGTTTAGGCTTAATTTAGTATGGGGTCAGGGTCGGCCTTGACGGTGCGGTTTGGTTTTTATGATTGCTTATTCAACAGGATTTTGTTGTTTGTGCAAAATTTGGTGTTTGTAATACTGGTGTATTATTATGTAACATTTCATGACCCATACAAATATTTATGATACATTTTTGGATCTAACTAATATACCTACGGTGTGATAAAAATTTGACCTTTAGATTTTATTTCTTTACTCCTGAAATTACTAAATATCAAAACTATAATGTTTGAATATCTCACACATCTGTAAATGATCTATGATTTTGTGTGACAATAGCAACGCAAGTTTGATGATTTATTTTCAAATTCAATTACCTTCAAATTACCAAAACTCTTAAAAACAAGTATCATACTCTTAATTTAAACAAAGTTAAAAGGTAGTAAGGCGGGACCAATTTTGAAGGGAATTTCACTTATAAATAGCTAATATTACAAGGTATTCAAACAAATCATTGTTGCCAAAAGAATTTCCATGTCGAAGTGATGCCGTGGGTATTGTTCCTTTAGTACAGCCCGAATAGTGCATTTATGTCAAAAACCTCGCCAATTCCCTTCAGTTTCATCAACAAGAATCATCATCCCTTTTTGTTAAGATAATAATTATTCGAAACGTTTCGCACAATTGTGATTCGAACACAACAATGGCTCGAGACTGTATCGAGTTCCCTCCAATAGAGCCTTTGAAACATCCGAGAAAGCATTCGAAACTAAGTTATACCGTTTTGCTCCTGAATTTGAGACCCTTGATGTTTTTTGTGGGGCCATTGTGTTTTTTAACTGACTGTACTTTTTGTTTTCGTGTGTTTTATAACGGTTCTAAAGTGTTTAATCATTGTCTATTTTTTATAAATGTCACAACATCAGAAACATTGATCTGATCCCGTGTTAAACAGCTTAAGAACTCGTTTTACGGATATCAAAATCAACACAGGATACACAAATATATGTACTTAAAATATTTTAAATACATACCCAGACACGGAATAAACAGCGATGTTCGTCACACAATTACTACTCCAGGGTACGAAGGAATCGAACCTAGGACACTTAGAACCATAGGTAGTGAACCAGGGGCACTAACCACTGTGCCAAGAGACAGTCAGTATAATAAAGTAAAGTGTTATATGTTGTGTTTGTATAATAAGAATATGTGGGTGAGACTACTAAATGAAATTGTGAATATGACATGACAGGAAGTGACATAAAAAATGTCTTTCCTAAAATAGAGTTGCCTGCCTTAAAAGTTACAAAGTCAATGTTTAAATATGGGCTCCATGTAAACACTCACACGACTGATTACATCGTTATTATTTATACTGTAATAATAATAATAAGAAAAAGCGTCGATGGCTGAGTGGTTAAGGTCGTTGCTTGCCATGCGAGAGGTCGCCAGTTCAAACCCCGCGAGGTACCAATGTGTTTTTCAAATTTTAAATTCATATGTACCATAATACGACGATTTACCGGTGAAGGAAAACATCGTGAGGAGACCAGCACACCTGAGAGATTTTTCAACAGCCATGTCAGAGGCCTACGGGTGGTTTAAACTCTGACACCAGGTTGTTAATCAACCATACGAAAAGAAGAAGAAGAATAATAATAAGGCGTCCGACCGATTTCAGCCATGGCGACCGATCTCAATGTAGATCAGCCAACTGCACAGGATATAAATTATAGTGCACAACAATAAAGCAACGCGCAAACACAAGTGCACTCTCTGTTCCCTTAACTTCACAGTTGCTACCAATAGATCAACGAGGCATTAAAATACTAACGCACTAATATAATAACACAATAAAGACATTTTCGACAAACATTTTGTACAGGATAATGATCATTAAATATTCTTTAGGAATAACAAATTATTTCAAACTCAACTCAGAGTCTTAGAAATCTAGCAAAGCCTATATTTTTTTCTAAACGGAGATAAAAAGCCGACGCAATAGTTTTGGAATTACCTTCGTTACAGAACAGTGGATCACAATTTCCGATAAAAAACTGTCTCATTTTGTTATTCTTATCCTTAGAAATGAAATAATGATGGCATTTTTCGGAGATATTAGTACAAATTGATAGTACTCATATCAAAAGTCTAGATGTCTAGTTTAAGTAGTATTTTTCTGGCCTGGCTAGTAACTTATTAAAGTATTAAATTATAATGATTACAATAAACGATAAATAGCTTGATCAACTCTTTAATTAAGTTATTAATAATGTCTTTAATGAAGGTTCTCAAATAGGAAGCTATATTAAGATGAAGCGTTTATTTTACAAGTGACGATTTGTTTTTTAAAAAAAAACGAAGTTTGTGATTAAACAGTTTTTTTTAAAATTAGAAAGTAAGAGAGATAGAGCATTTAAAAAACATTTCGATTAAATATAATATTTAATATTGCATTAACGACATAAATCAAAAGTACGGCGGAAAATCAGTTTAATGTAAATTGAAGCAATTTAATTTGGTTAACTAATTAAATCTGTGATTTCCAGGTGAGCGGACAGGGGTTTCATCAGATGTAAGGTTGTATTTAATCAAATATTACTTTGTATTTAATGTGATATAAAATTGCGTTCAATATAAACCTCTGTGACTGATCAACTGTGCGCGAGAAGATTTCATTAAGTCAATATTGAAAAATTCCTGGCAACAGTCGATTTCATATAAATTAATATGTTACGTGAGTATTTTGATGATTTCATACGCGAATAAGTGATGTTTGTTGTAGATAGAGTACTAATTAAAATTAATTTGTGGTAATAAACAAATTTTAAATATTTCAAGGCTTTCAATTATCCGATTCCTGGAAACGTTATGGAGAAGGTTTTTCGTACCAGCTATTTTGCTTTGAAATAGGAACGCAGGGATATTAATAGATTTGAAATGAATTGTATTATAATTTGAAATGTAATACATTTTACTGATATAGCTCGCGTAAATGAGTTGTTATTACGTAGACGGAAAAATAGTTTTTTTTTTTAAATGTATTTGCGAAAAAATAGAAGTCCATATTAACAATTCCTATAATACCGCTAACAGCTATAAGACCTAAAATGTTGTTCACTAACTGAAAAATTAAAATGTTAATTTTTCATTTAACGAAATAATCCACTTCACACATCTCACAATTTGGTTTCGGTTTCATCGGTATGCAGGATTCCTCACGATGTTTTCCTTCACCAGAAATTGCATTGTAAATAATAAATATTTCACAACATCACATACATAGATCTGATTCCGTGGTAAGTAGCTTAAGCACTTGTGCTACGGGTATCCAAATCAACGGTGGATACTCATAATATTCTCAAATATATTTAATAACATACCCAAACATGGAACAAGCACCGATGTTCGTCACACAAATATTTGTCCCGGGTGGGAATCGAACCCATGACACTTGGAATCATATTATGTAATAAACCTAGGACACTAACAACTGTTCCACGGAGCCAGTCAAAATTGTTCATTTGAACTGGATACCTCTAGCATAGAAAGCGCTGGCTTTAACCACTCGGTTATCGAGGCTCACGGGTTACCACCGCGTGATAATACACGCAATACCGTGATACTGCCAGGAACCACCAGGGGGCGTCACGTGATTATGAGGAAAGAAAACTAATCTTCACTACTACACACTCGCCTATGTCTCGTGTCAATTTGGAACTGACAGTTATGTATATACCTGCTGAAGACGAGAAAACACGTGAATAAGGGACATTGCATGACATACCTCGTGTTCGTATCAAGTTAATATTAGTTTTTATGGGTCTACACGCGATATTAGGAGTAGAAAGTTTTGTTGTCAATTTGAATAATTGACATTCAACCAATCAAAATTGACATTAAGTTGCAAAAATTAAGTAGTATTTAAGTGATTATTGGGGAATCAATTACTTGGTAATATTTCTACCTTTTGATTATGAATATATTTTTTTCTTTGCGCATATATACAGTTGCATATTACGTTACTTTCTGTCACGTTATTATTCTTCATGAGCGAATCCGGGTCACATTCTTTGCGTTTATTAAAGACAGTATTTTTTAAAAATTAAATACTTCTTGAGCTTGAAACCTGTCTCTTGAAACTTTTTCTTAAACAATATATCGTTTCTTAAGCCCTTTTAATTATCAGAGACCCACCAAATCGAATATTCACACAATCAGAACCAAAAATCAAAAGATACCTGCATAACCAAAGCCGTGTATATTCGCTATCTCATTGCCATGTATTATTATTCCCGCAAATTCATTGTTTCTACGTCTGGATCAGATCGAGGGGTGTGATTTATAAATAGCGATCCCGTCTGCCGGTGTCGGGCGGCACGTGCTGGGCGCGTGCTGTGGCACAGTGGTTTTGTTGTCAGTAAGCTCGTTGGTCTATTGGTAGCAAGTGCTGCGTTAGGACCGAGAGGTCCCCGGTTCGAGTCCGGGGTCGGGCAAAATATGTGTGAGTTTTTCTGTAATGAAATTACTCAGCCCGGAGTTAGGAAGTTGGCGGTTGAACGCCCGTGCCTCGGAAAGCACGTTAAGCCGGTGGTCCTGCGCCCGATCTCTCATCGGTCATGTCGGATTGCCGTCTCACCGAATTATGAGAGTAAGGGAATAGAGAGTGCACTTGTGTTTGCGCGTACACTTGTGCACTATAATATGTCCTGCGCACTTGGCTGATCTCAATTGAGATCGGCCGCCATGGCTGAAATCGGTCGGACGCCTTAAGCTGCGTTGGGGATAGAATGAAGCTTAATCTTGTCCTTGACTTCGTGCGCTGTGAAAAGCTCAAAACTTCGGGTCTCTAAAGATGAGTTTAGAATAACAATACACGCGAGTTCAATCCGTAAAATGTGTGTTATTTCAAATTCAAATATGTAGTGTTCGCGCAAATATAGACAATACTAGAAAGAAGTTGTTATTTTTTGTTTACGAAACTAAAAGAGATGTTTTTGTCGATGTATCTTTTATTAAGGTACAAAAGTTCCAGATTCAAGTGTGGTTTTAGTAAGATACGTAGAGAGTATTAAGTAACTGATCACAATTTATTAAAAATCTGTTTTGAAGTATTTTATTATTAACCTTCTCTAAACCTCAAAAAACGGAATACGATGACAACTTTTTTCTTCATGAAATTTATTTGTTTACATCTTGTGTCAGTAATGAATACAGAATGTGGTCTTTTATTCATGAAAATTTACACTATAATTTTTTATTACTTATATGGTTCATTGTTAACCATATTGCACATTGCATTACTGCTTCCGCCTTACACTGTGACCGAGGGTGAACAAATAAGCATGGCAATGATGGGGCATGACGGGAATAACGCGACACGACGCGACATAACGCGACACAACGCGTATGTGCGTACGCGCGCCGCATGCCGGATCGGCTGATTAAACGGGGAGCTCGTATTGACAGGGGCGATTAAATATATTATGTTGATCAAAAGAATTACAGTGATAAACGTTAATTTACACCTTTTACCACCCCCGAAGGGTTCCCCCTTCGCGTATGAGGCGTTATGTAATTATCGAGTTATCATTTCTTAGACAAGATCACAATGCTCTGTATCAGTCAAAAGGTTTTTCGGGCATGTTATTTTGTTTGCTAAATAAATTTTGCTCTATTCTATTCCATTCAAAAACATTTTTAAGTTCGACAAAAAATCACAAAATACTTTGTGATATTTTATCGTGAACATTCCGTGTGAGTTTTAAAAAGATGATTTGTCTTATAATAACGGGAGTTTTACTAATAAATATACAATAACATTTATTGCCCCTACATACGTTTACTGAGTCATGGATTTGATCTGCTCCCGTGGAAAATATTATGTTACTAGTGACCCGCTCTCGCTTCGCTCCGGGTGAATCTAAATATTTATAACTCAAAAGTGACTGACTGACATAGTGATCTATCAACGCACAGCCCAAACCACTGGACGGATCGGGCTGAAATTTGGCATGCAGGTAGATGTTACTACGACGGCATTCGCTAAGAAAGGATTACCCGAAGCGAAGCGAGGGCAGGTCACTAGTTTTACATAAAAACCTCTCTCATGAATCCCTCTAGGTGTTAAAAAAAACAAATAAAATCCGTTGCGTAGTTTTAAAGATTTAAGCGTACGTATGGATAAAGAGACCGAGAAAGCGATTTTGTTTTATACTATGTAGTAATTAGCATTCGTATAACTTCCGTGTCTCGTATATTTTTAATAGTATCAGACAATTTTACGGGTAAACGAGGAACGATAGCGTCTTCCAAGTAGCAAAGTGCACTGCATAGTATTCTCCAACTAGGAATAAAATTGGTAGGTATTCAAGGTCTAACCTTACAAAGGGTCCTAACGGCTACCTCGTTACGTCAGCGGACGCCGGGAAAATTAAAGTCTAGCCTAGAACCGTCGTAGCACTAAATACCTACAGTGTAGATTTTCACCGAGTTGAAATACGAACGTCTAGAAATACTATCGCTTAAAGATCAGCTGGTTTTGTTCTGCAACTTTTCATTGAATTGTTAAGGAGTCAGATTTGATGGCGTGGAATTTTATGAAGGACTTTTTTAAAGTAACTCACTCCACCAGATGGTAAGTGGTAGTGAGATCCAAATATGAACTACTAAGTTTTTGGTAGGAAATGTTGATTTGAAATGACTACTTTGCGCATCAATAATTTTCGAATGATTTTCTGAAATTTTAAGCAACACCAAAGGTAAATCAGACTGGTCACTGACTAGTACTTCCGGTTTAAAAACATGTTAATGAACGAACTCATAGTAATATTAGATTTTGAACTTAAAAGTATTGTTGGGTTGACAGTTTAACAATTTAAGGAATAACTCATTGTTTTACGTCATAAACAAAGCATCTATACATTAAACAAACTACCTACCATTCGCCCCCAATCTGTCCTAAGTGCACAGAAATTTTATAGCGGAACATCTTGCCACAACCTTCGCGTTAAAAAAAGGCAATTTCAAAGATTAAGTCTCAGTGCCATAAACCACGTTGGTTTTACGGCCACACATCGCAGCCATAAATACGGTGGCGATACTTCACACGTCCATTGTCGCTTGGCCACGGGACCACTCGGGACGGTTGCAGACCAGAACTGCAATGTACAACGGTGCCAATACGGCGAAATAGTGCGATTGGCGTGTCGACGAAGCGGTTTAGCTTTTGTTAGACTAAGTTGCGCGAACAATGTTGGTAGAGTTAGTGTTCTTTGATGTTGTGCGGCTGACTCATGCAATGGTTGGTTGAACAAAATGTCTACGACTTCTTGGTGTAATGTTTACGTTGTAGTTAGGAACTTAACTTAAATTACCTATTTTGGAGCTCACACAAATCTAGGCATTGAAAGAATAAATATATGAAAAATATTACATTATTATGTCAGGTTCATTAAAAAGTTTTTGTTACATATTTAGAAACGAAATTATACGGAACCATCCGTAAACACACGCGACCCTCATTTGATTTGTCATCATCAAAAAACATGAATTTATAAACGTTTTCAAAATCGAGTACACAAATTACATTACAATGCAATTAGTTTCGTTTGTTGTTTATTCAAGCTCTTGGAAATAAAATATTTGTTACTGTAACAACCCTGTTAAAATTGGTATTTTTCTGTAAATTTTCTGAAGAGTGAGAGAAGCTTTTCAATACGCAAAAGGAGATTTCATATAATATTACAAGGGACATCAAAATTAAATGGACATTTTATGCTCTATAATTTTATTTGCTTTAGGACATTTTAAGAGCTTCACATTACATAGAAATTTTGAAATGACGTAAATTACCTCCAGTCACTTTTGGATAGACATATTTCATTATTGAAAGACAAGTATTATTTCAAAACAGAAATCATTAAGTTCATCTGTTAAAGATAAGAGTTTGTAGAGTCAAAAGTCATGAAGGAAATTTTTGCTAAAAGTACAATTTTGGCAAATTGAATTTGGGAGAATGACAAGTGATAACCATTTTAGACAACTAAAAATAAATTGTTATTTTAAAAATTTTCGAATTATTTGGCCATAATTAAAAATATGTTAATTTTCATTAAAACAGACACGCATATTTTTTGCCAAAATTTTAAGATCTTTATTGAGCCTCGTTACGCAAAGTTTCCTTCAGACCAAAGACAGAGCCACGGAATCAAAATAGTATCATATTTACGTCAGGGTCGTACTTGAAAAACAAAATAGTCTGAATCGAGTCGGTCCCTCAGGAGGAAGAGCATGATACATTAGGACTACGAAAGGATTGACAGACGATTTTTATGTTTCCAATAAATTGCGGATCGAGTTTCGGTAAAAATTCTTTTACCGAGTTTTATTTAGACTTTTGCGATGTATAAATAAATAAATGATGTATCTCTCCGATCTTCCCGCAAAGTCCTTTGTTCCTGACAAATAACTTCCAATAAAATGATATACGAGCGAATATTGACAATATGTTGCTAGATACAAATCTCGTTCCTTTTGAATGATGTCGAAGAAAAAACGTGCTATTATTATGAAAATGATAATCTATGTGACTCACACACATATGATTATAGATTTTATATTTATGTAAAATTAAAATTCAGAGTTTTAGAAGTAACTATGTTTATGTAACTCGCTGATCCTGCGGTCAAACTCTTTGACGGTTTTGCGGGACATCATTTAGTTTATAAGTAATTTTTTTTGTTTTTAATAATAATAAATAAATAAATGTACATTAAAGCATATATAGAGATAATTATATCATTTACACACTTCGGTATTGTGCTAATTATAACATCACCACCGTCTAAGAAAGTTAATTATATTTCGAAAAGGGACCGTCCCACAAATTTAGGTGTTCGCCATTGAACTTGCCAATTAGAGGATTCAAACCATGTATCTGTAAGGTTTTATATATAAATGAACATTTCGAAAAAAAAAACAACGCTCAGCTTAAACAACAAGTATGTAAGTAAAAAGCATTTCAAAGTTAGTGGTGGAAAATGCGGTAACCGTTATTTTATGAACTTCTATTCTCTCTTAAGCTTAGATCCTATTTCGTTTATGTAAGTCGTTCCCCTTTACCAACCTTTATTATTATAAACAGAATATAATCGGTTCACTTCCAACAATCGGATACACACACGTCATTATTTGGTTTCCAATCAAGCGAAGCTCACGATTAGTCGTGGAGTTTGTCGATAAGAAGCATCCCCAGTTATCTTGCGCGCGCTCTCACGACGTCTATATTTAGTTATTATTTTATAAATTCCCCCGCAAACTTGGGATGTACTCGAACCCAATTTACACCCCAAGGGATGCCGGGCCGGTCTCCGAACAACAACTCTCCAACTCTGCATCTTCGGAAACACGTAACACTCTTAAAGACAACTTATTAAAGTCCACTTTGGAATGTAACGTTCGTAATGAGTGTAAAGTAGTGTTGTTTGGGAAGCAATGTCGCGGACAAGATCATACCCGGTTTTCGTTAACTTTCATTTATTGGTTTCGGCCTGGATGTTTATGGGCTGGCTTCCTCGAGATTCGTCCTTTGTGGTGCCTCGGCCCGGGAAGATGTACCGACGAATGAGGGTTTACGCGTATGAGGTATTCGCTAGATCGTAATATGTGTATGTATGTATTTCACAACATCACATACATCGATCTGATCACGTGGTAAGTAGCTTAAGCACTTGTGTTACGGATATCAGAAACGACAGTGGATACACAAATATACTTAAATATATTTCATAACACACCCAGACACGGAACAAACACCGATGTTCGTCACACAAATATTTGTCCCGAGTGGGAATCGAACCCACGACTCTTGGAACCGTAGGTAGTGAACCTGGGTCACTAACCACTGTTCCACCGAGCCAGTCAATAAGTAATACGTAGGCGTGAAGGCCTACTCTAGCATGATTGGCTATTTTTGACAGACATGTCAGTATTCACCAATCATGTAGTAGTTAGACGTCATATCAACGTCTTGCCATCTAGTGGATTTCTCATACGCATCATTCCCACAATGCAGATCCATGTGTCAGAAGTAGTATTACCTCTATTCTCTGTCTTATGTCGAATTCTTCGGACTATTTTTGGAATTGCAACGGTGGAGCTGAAACATGTTTGTGCACTTCATATTTTATTAGAGTGAAACTGATTTGTGATTGTTGAAACAGAAATACATAGAACATAAATAACGCTGATTGAATGACGACAGTACAAATATTGTGTTGAGATGTTGACATCCCTTTGAAATTGCGAGGGTTTCGGACTTTTTGAACACACGTATAAATCTCACAATACTATTATTTCTTATTTTAATCTCAGTTTTAAAAGTATTTTTGTAATTAAATTTATTTATATTATTGATTTATGTAATATCGACTTAATAAAACTTACTACAATAGAGATTCTCGTTACTTTAGATGTACTTTTAGAACCGTAGGCGTCTTAATATAATGTGCTAATTACAATTACTTACCAAAGAAACAGATTGGTGGGGCAATAACGTCTCAAAGCATTCGCTGGATTTACTCAGCGTTCGTTTATAGTCCCGGGCATGTTTACGGGCCGGCTTTCAAAAGATTTGTGAACGAATCCCTTTGTAAATGCCGACGTTACTAGTCTTTGGTGGGAGTTTTGGAATTAAAGCATAAGTTTATGAGTAGGTACAAATAGCTAGGTTTAATACCAGTCCGACTACATTAATATTATTAAAATACTTTAAAAATTCATAAGCACTTGTTGCGAATAAAATGGGAGAAGCCTGACTGACTCTTGAGATACAGGCACTTTAGCCTAATTCGAGTGTCGTTTTAAAGGAATTTGTAATTACGATTATGTCAATAAAGAAATTATAGACACTATTATTATTATTATTAAAATTTACATTCAAAATAAAATAATGATTTGCAAATTATTCAGTGACTATATTTATTTGAGCATACATATTGTATTGTTTAGTGTATTGTTGCATATGTTTGACTGGCTCGGTGGAACAGTGGTTAGTGACTCAGGTTCAAAACCTACGGTTCCAAGAGTCGTGGGTTCGATTCCCACTCGGGACAAATATTTGTGTGACGAACATCGGTGTTTGTTCCGTGTCTGGGTGTGTTATTAAATATATTTAAGTTTATTTGTGTATCTGTTACCGGCCAAACCCGATTTCAGGACAAACTAGTTTAGCCTAGGCCAAACTAGTTTGTCCTAAGCCCGTTAGGATAAACCGGTATAGCCTAGTCCAAACTAGTTTGTCCTAAGCCCGTTAGGATAAACCAGTTTAGACTAGGCCAAACTAGGTGATCTTGATATAGATACGCATTATCTAGGATAAACTGGTATGGCCTTTTCCAGACATTGTAATATGTCAAGAAAGTCAAAATAAATAGATTATCCAAATAAAATCCTTCGTAATTGGAAAAATTATAATTTTTATTATACTATAATCTTATTTCTTACTTCTTATAATGATTCGTCGTTAAGTTTTCATTCGTGCAATCATACTATATTTGGCAAGAAATAAATGTTTTTTTTTTATGTAAGCAATAATGTCTTACTTATCACAATTATTATGACGTTAAAAATTATCCTTAATTATAAATATAATATCCTAATATTATAAACGTGAAAGTTTGTAAGTATGGATGTATGGATGTGTGGATGTATGAATGTATGTGTGGATGTTTGTTACTCTTTCACGCTCAAACTTCTGAACCGATTTTCATGAAATTTGGTATGCTGGTATATCTATCCCCATGTGGTTCATTGGGGGGGGTTGAAAAATGTATGGGAGAATTTTTACGTGTTTGTCTATTTTTATAAAACTTGGTATAGAGGTAGCTGGCACTCCGGAGAGACACCAGCGCTATTTTTTGTTAATTCAATCCCCATGGGGTTCATTGGGGAGTGGGGGCGGGGGGGGGGGGGTGGAAAATTACTATGGGAGACTTTTGACGTGTTTGTCGATTTTTATAAAACTTGGTATGGAGGTAGTTGGCACTCCGGAGACACCAGCGATATTTTTTTTTATTTCATTCATTGGGGGGGTGAAAATTAGTATGGGAAAACTTTTACGTTTATAGATTTTTATAAAACGTGGTATGAAGGTAGCTGGCTATTTTAATACATCATTGCTACTTAAACCCATTAATACGCGGACAAAGTCGCGGGCGGCCGCTAGTGGATAATAAATTATAATACAAACGATACTTTAACAAATAATAATAAAAAGAAATAATCATATGAGTATTATGTACCCCATAACTTCAAAAGTGAAAATGATCTGAACTGCGCCTATTATTTTAAAGGGTGTACAAACAAAACTTTAATCGAAAAACTTTAATCGATAAAAAAACATGTCTAATAGTGAGTGATGAAGTCGTGAAGTGTTTTCTTTCTAACACAATGACCTCATATTAAAATAATTTCAACCCTTGAAAATCTTACAACCCTTGCAAACAACCCCTAAATTGAAAAAACACAAAGAAATACATTAGTGTGTAAATATAGAGTAAGTCATATTTTATATTTTCTATAATAATTTTCAAGTTTTAACCCCCATTCAACCCTTGAAACCCTGAATTTTTTTTTAAGTTAACTTGCAACGCGATATTGCAAAATTCGCACGGGAACGGGAGTTATTGGGCAAAAACTTTTGGATGTAAAATCTCATAGTCCACGCGAACGAAGTCGCGGGGCACAGATAGTTATGTATATTAATTATACACAATACTATAGTTTTGGGTCTCTGTATTATACTGCGTACTGTCACATTGCTCCAAATAATCACATGCCGAAATTTTCAGTTACGGAGTAGAGAAAAATAAAATATGTTTTTGACTACAACTCCTTTAATTTTCATGCTATCACAATTTTCAAATTTAATTTTTGTAAACAGAAGACCATACCGGTTTATCCTATCTTTATAAGAAACAAGAAATAAGATTATAGTATAATAAAAATTTTTATTTTTCCTATTGCGGAGGATTTTATTTGGATAATCTATTTATTTTGATTTTCTTGACATATTACAATGTATGGAAAAGGCCATGCCAGTATATCCTAGATAATGCGTATCTATATCAAGATCAACTAGTTTGGCCTAGTCTAAACTGGTTTATCCTAACGGGCTTAGGACAAACTAGTTTGGACTAGGCTATACCGGTTTATCCTAACAGGCTTAGGACAAACTAGTTTGGCCTAGGCTAAACTAGTTTGTCCTGAAATCGGGTTTGGCCGGTAACATATCCACTGTTGATCCTGATTTCCGTAACACAAGTGCTTAAGCTACTTACCGCGGGATCAGATCAATGTATGTGATGTTGTGTAATATTAAAAGCTTAACTTAGTAATGTCTTTACAAAATTCTACCTATACATAATACAATTGAACGTATTTTAAGACTTATGTTCTGAATCATTTATGCCCGAGTTTTAATCGAAAAAATAATCTAAATAGTGCTAGTAGTTTATCATATCGATTACTACAATGGACAGTGTAGTTTCCTATTTCATGTATACAGAAGTTGAACAATAAATGAAGCGACAATTTAAAAGAAATTAATTTGAATACTTCCCTTAGAAATATAGCCGTCTTATTAATAACGGTTTAGTGCAATCCTTCCCTCACAAAATCCTTCGTTAAGTAAAATTTATAGATCTCTCCCGGTTATCTTGAGATTTGTGAGTGATTCCTTTTGTGGCCCCGGAGATATTAGTCTCTCCGCAGATGCTTCGAGATTCCAAGACAGTTTTAGATCGTGACCGTGTAGAAGGTAAATCAGCTTCATTAGACGCTGAATTCTTTGAGTGTTCGAAGAAATTTTAGAAATACCAACATTTTCTTAGTAGACTGAGGGAGAGAATACCACAGTCCAAAAATATGTTACAGGATATGGAGATAGTGCATGCCACAATAAATTACAAGGAGATTAGAAAACCATTTAGTAACCTGTGACTGTGACTTTTAACTTAGTAAATTTTTGTGCAGTTGTTGAGATAATCGTTTAGTTAGGCTGCTTCAGGATTAATATTTTTAGTGTAAGTATTTTTTCATATCTTCATGTTTATAACCAAATATCTATGCTACTAAGAGTCAAATGTCTCACCTAAACTTTAGTCCCAATATTTAATTCAGAAAATAATTCCAAAAACCTGATAAAAAAAATCGAAATAATCTTATTACCCGCACAGTGCCAAAAGTCCAAAGTCAAAAAGTCAATGAAACACACGAAAGTTAATTCACAAGACAATCCGATAAAACTCCGATAATTCCTAATTTAAAAAGGGACAAACATCAAAATGGCGTCTCGCAAACAGCAATACCAATCAGAAATCGTTGAACTCGCGCGCGGCAAAGCGAAGTGTTCATTCCTCGGCCACCAATAGCCCGAGGCACGTCTAAATAAAACATAAGCGAAATACCAAACATTCCCGCTAACTTAATCAACAGAAAACGATTAAAACCCCCTGTCACAACCCGAAACCCTTAATTGTTCCAACAAAGACTTTCTAACAGCTAAATACCGCTTAAACCCGTAAATATTTCACTACAAAGAACTTCTTTCACGACTTTTTTTGCGATCGAAATAAGACATTACCAGAATAAATGGCTTCCTTTGATGTCGGCGATGCGGCGTCTTGTGGATTCTACCTACCTTATCCATATATACTCTTTCGGCCACAGAGCAAAAAAGCTCCCCGACGAAAAATTACGTACTGGCTGTTTTCATCTGGTGTTGTACGAGACATTTTCCGCTCCAAAAAAGTCCTTCGCGGCGTACAAGCATTGGAATCGTTGAAAAACAAAAACAGTAAATGGGAATACATTGTAGCTCCTGTTCTCTGCTTCTTTAACAAAGTAATAACTCGAGTATAAATTCGAGTGTTTCTGTCGGAATGTTTTTAAACATCGTCGGAACGGAATTCTGCGGAATATTTCTGGCGGCTCAGATATTGAAGGGGTGAAGTGTTTTCGTTAAGTCTTAAAGGTTTTTCGTATTCGACATCTGCGGAATTGTGTAATGTAAAGTGTTCCTTTAATATTTTTTTGTCGATAATTGCTTCTTTTACGGGTGGGTTTGATTCATGGATTTGGATATTCAACTTGCTTCAATCTTATTTAACACTTTTTAAAGATTTCAAGCATTCTTGTTACATTGCGATTACATAAATAATGAAATAACGCGTAATTATGTTAAATAGCAAATTTAATAATAATTATAATACCCATCACGGAAATGATTCGTCTCTGTCAATAGGTAGGTATGTCATATATTTTTGTTTAGTTTCTTTTAAAAATAAGTATCTATCCTCGAATATGTCTTATAAATATATGTTTAGGTAATGTTTGTTTCAAAAGAACAAAGTAATAGTGTTTTCCCTTTTGGTTATCTGGATAAATAAAATAAAAAGGTTTTGTAAGGAATTAGTATTAAAGTCACAAATGGGCGGCTTATCGACCATACAATTTCACCTCCTTAGCAGCTTTTTACGTAATGTTGGGGATAAAACACGGTTCAGATATTTTATTCATAATCACTGCCTAGTCTTTTGAACATAACTTTTTGATTTTTAAACAAATCACTCAGTTGTATACAATTCTACAATATTTGATCTAGCCCTTAACATTCACAAGTTTACTAGAACCAACCTTACACGCTATTAACCTCAAAATGATTTAAACATAATAGACGATTTATCAAAAGCGATTCATTACCTATAGCTCAATAGAACTAACTCTATTTGCCGATCAGAAATCAATTCAGTAGTTCGACATCAAAAGCCATAAACATTCATAGACTTATATTAGGCGTTAATATGGAGTCGATGTGCAAATTCTCATCATTATTGCCGATCGGTTTCAAGGTTGTTCAGTTAGTCTGGATTATGTAAGCCTATTAAGGAGGCAAAAGCGTCGACGGCCGAGTGGTTAAGGTCGTTGCTTGCCATGCGAGAGGTCGCCAGTTCAAACCCCGCCAGGTACCAATGTGTTTTTCAAATTTGAAATTCATATGTACCACCTGAGAAATTTTTCGACGGTGTGTAAAGCCATGTCAGAGGCCTACGGGCGGTTTAAAAACTCTGACACCAGGTTGTTCATCAACCATACGATAAGAAGAAGAAGAAGATTTAAGAGGCTATCAAGTCATCATCATCATCATCTCAGCGTTCTCCCGGTTGCATCCTTGCGGAGCCCGGGGTCCGCTTTCCTGCTCCTAACTCTCCACCTCGCACGATCTTCAGCATCCTTCGCGGAGAGTTTGTTGGCACGCATGTCATCCACTACGACGTCAAGCCAGGCCTTCTTGGGCCTTCCCCTTCTGCCGGGACCCGGCGGTAGCGACATTGCGAGACACTTGTTCCCTACGTAGTTTGCCGGTTTCCGTAAAACATGTCCGTACCAACGTAGGCGGCACTCTTGCAATTTATCAGCGATGTCTCGGACATGAAGGCTGCCGCGAATACGGGAGTTCTTTACGCGATCTGCTCGCGTAACTCCCGACATCCAGCGCAGCATCTTCATCTCCGTGACCCGCAGTTCTTGCTTGTGCCGCTCAAGTACTGGCCATGCTTCACTGCCATATAAGAGAACAGGCCTAATGATGGATTTATAGACCTGTCCCTTCAGCTTAACCGGCATTTTAGGGTCGCAAATGACGCCGCTCACCTCCCGCCATTTATCGGCGGACGGACATGGGATCTGTAGTGTTGCAGGCCAAGTACTCTGTCTTCGCCACGTTGAGTTTCAGACCCCCGTTCTCAAGCGATTCCTTCCATGTGTTAACACGTCTCACCAGCCGTCCCCTGTCCGAGTCCACCAGCGCGATATCATCAGCATACATAAGTAGCCATGGTGGCTGCTCATGTTGGTCTCTGATGCTGTCTGACAATACGTCTAATATCAGGCTGAAGAGAAACGGACTCAGGACGGAGCCTTGATGTACTCCGACGGTTATACGGAAGGGCAAAGTGTCGCCAACAGCGGTCTTAACTACAGAATCGGAATCACAGTACATGTCTCTAATGATATCAACATACGTTTCTGGCACTCCCTTGGACCTCAGGGCCCACCAAATCATCTCACGCGGAACACAGTCGAAGGCCTTCTCCATGTCCAGAAATAGGAAGTGGAGAGGCGTGTTCTTCGTCCTGTATTTCTCCATGATGATTCTTAGGGCAAAAACGGGGTCCATAGTCCCGTGACCGGGGCGGAAACCATATTGACATCCAGAGACAGTGCACTCCTGACGGATTCGAGAGTCCACTATCCGCTCGAATAGTTTCATGGTGTGGGACATGACCTTTATACCGCGATAACTACCGCACTCCTGCACTGATCCCTTGCCCTTGAAGACCGGGGTGATAACACTCAGTCTCCATTGGCGAGGAATCCCGCCGGTGCTTAGTATGCGGTTATAAAGGTTAGTTAGGATGCCCACACCACGACCACCCATTGCCTTCCAGGCTTCGATGGGGACTCCATCGGCTCCGACAGCTTTCCGATTCTTCATGCGGCGAAGAGCCTTCTCTACTTCTTCAGGCGTTACCGGTGGCCCAAGTCCTTGATTCGGAGGGAGGTCCGGTGGCTGCACCTATCTATGCTGTTTGTTTAACAGCTCGTGGAAGTAAGAGCGCCATCTCTCCTTCACCGCGAGGTCCTCGCATAGTAGGTTACCGTGAAAGTCTTTAACACAGCGGCACTTGGAGATATCCTGTGCCGCTTTGACCCTCGAACGTGCCAATCTATAGATAAGCTTCTGCCCCTCAGACGATTCCAGCCTATCGTAGAGCGGTTGTAGGTGGGCTCGCCTGGCTCTGGCAACAGCTTTCTTAGTAGCACGTTTTGCGGACCTGTATGCGTCGCGATCTTCGGGAGAGTTGGACGCTTGCCACTTTTTAAAGAGGGTTTTCTTCACCCTCGTCTCCCTCTGGACTGTGTCGTTCCACCACCAAGTCTCCTTGTCAAATTTGCGTCCACCCTTAGACGTGCCAAGCACTGACTTCGCCGCTTCGGTTATGGTTGCCTGAATCCTGTCCCAGTGGTTCTGAACTGGTTCGTTCTCAGCCTCAGCGCACTTGTCGCCGATAGCTGAGACGAACACCTGGGATTTGTCATCGTCAAGCCGCCACCACCTTATTTGACGCCGACAGCGCTCAAAGCTTTGGCTTTGGGCTTCACGCAGAGATCCATGACAAGTAGACGGTGTTGTGCTGTGAGACTCTCTCCGGGTATGACCTTGCAGTTGACTACTTTGCCGATGTGGTGCCTCCTAGTGAGTAGGAAGTCGATCTGGGTAGCGTGCCGCCCACTCCTGTAGGTGATTAAATGTTCAGGCCTCTTCTGGAAAAACGTATTCACAATAGCCAGGTCGGCAGCCGAACACAACTGGAGGATGTTCTCCCCTTCAGCGTTGCGTCTGCCGAACCCATAGCCTCCATGAACACGCTCGAACTCCTCAGGCTCCTCACCCACATGACCGTTCAGATCGCCCCCCAGAACGACTCCCTGAGATGGTAGGATTCCACGCAGCACCTCTCCAAGTCTATCCCAGAATGAAGTCTTTTCGGTGTCGCTGCAACCAGCCTGTGGAGCGTATGCGCTTATCAAGTGGGTCGTAACCCCTTCGATAAGCACCGTTACGTCCATTAAGCGGTCGCTGTAGCGTTTCACCTCCAACACGTCATCCTGCAACTCCCCGGACAGCACTACCGCAACCCCGTTCTCTCCACTAGGTGCTCCTGTGTAGATCAGCTTGTAGTCATTCCCAATGGCCCGGGATCTGCTGCCTTTCCACCGAGTCTCCTGCAGGAACGCCACTGCCACCCTCCGCCTGGTGAGTACGTCGGCCAGCTCTCTCGCGCGACCGGTGAGCGTGCCCACGTTCCACGTCGCGAAGCGGAGTTTCCGAGGGGTTGGGGCTAACGTCTTTAGCCGCGTCCGTCCCCAACGCGGTAGCCCTCGCCCACTTGCCACAGGAGTCGGGCGAAACTCCTGCGCGCCGTTTTGCGGCGGCGCCCTATTCCTGGCACTTTTCTTGATTTTTCTTTCCATTTTAAAGTGGCGTGTTCACTTTTACGGGAGCGACTGCCGTCCGACCACCCAACCCCGGGGGGAAAGCTGGTGCCAGAGCCTCGTTCGTTGGTCAGCAGGGGTACGTACTTGCACGTGAGGTTGGCTTGGGCCCAAAGATCTTGGTAGGGCCCCATCCCCCCAAAGAGGCTATCAAGTATTAATTTAAATACTTGATGTAAACCATTAAGGCTTGTTTTTGTGCTTTGAAAACCTGAGGTTGAATTGAATGACTTTATTTTGTGTGTTATGTACTTGTGTGTTATATTTATGACGTTGATAAGTTGGTAGCTTACAAAGTTTTATTTTTGCCACTATTTTTTATTATTTTATTCCTTTACCCAAAAGTAGTTTTATATAGGGGTATTTTTATTACTTTTCTTATCTGAATTTGATTCGAACACTAAATTACCTATACTTTGACAAAGTCGATATCTGAAAATGTTCTTTTTTAAAAGACTTTCAGGATAAACTTATATGTGAATCTCACAACCGCTCACCATCAAGTATAGCGAGTTAATCCTAAGAATCTTTAAAAGAAATTGCGTCGTCTGATGGTAAGCGGCAGCAAGTAATTTTAAACTGTCATGGTTACACAAATTAGAAAACTGTAACTCAAAACAACATGGTAAATATCCCGGACAGTTACAGTTATCTAAAGCGGCTGAGGTCGAAAGGCACAATAGACCCTGTTGCCCTCACCCTGAAGGCCCTACGCCACGCCTAAAGTGAAATTCAAGTAAATTCACGTTGAAAACGTCACAGTTCAAAGTATTGTCTATTATTTGCGCAAATACAATACTCTATTTTTTGTCTTACACAAAATAACTGTCATCTTTCGTCGGGTCTCTAAATAATATGTTAAGAATTAACAATACACGCGAATTTAATCCGTAAAGTAAGTTTTATTTCAAACGTCATAGTTTATATCAGAATTAGACCAAACTCTGTGAGTGGTGAGATCTAAGTCCATTAGGGATCCGTGGACGGCGGCGCAGGGACTGGTGACCGTAGTATGAGATTAATGACGTCGCGAGTAGGGTGACCAGATTTGTATCAGGATGAGGAGTCTTTAGTCTATAAGTTACTAGTGACCCGCCCTCGCTTCGCTTAGGGTAATTCTTTCTTAGCGGATGCCTACATCATGAAATCTATCAAATTGGCAACTTTCAGCCCGATCCGTCGGACGTTCGGACTGTGCGTTGATAGATCACTATGTCAGTCAGTGACCTTTGAAGTATATATATTTAGACTAGCTGTACCAGCGACTCCGTCCGCGTAGGGATGTTTAACGGGTAAAACATTGCTGTTTTATAGCGCAGTCGGTTAAAAAGTAGCCTATGTCCTTTCTCAGGCTTTGGATTATGATATGATGAGATTAATTTCGTTACTGTTTATTGTTAATTCAAATGCATTTTTATAAAGGTATAATAATTAATTGATACACTTGTTTTTTTGGGTTAGAATATAAAACATAATAAGTTATCATTATAATCACTGTAAATAAATAAATAAAATAAATAAATACCTGGGACATTTCCACACACGGTCATCTGACCCCAAACAAAGCAGAGCTTGTACTATGGGCGTCAGAGACTGATATACATACATATATATTTATAAATACATACTTAAATACATAATCATACCCAGACACGGTACAAACACCGATGTTCATCACACAAATATTTGTCCCGAGTGGGAATCGAACCCACGACTCTTGGAACCGCCAGCCAGAGTCACTAACCACTGTTCCACCGAGCCAGTCAATTTTAAATTATCTTGATAGATTATATTACAAGCTGTTTTTAAGGTTACTCTATTTATTACCTTATTGTTATATTATATTGCATGCGTTATTAGCATCAAAACTGTGAACATAATAATTTGCATAATACATGTCCTTCAATGAAGCAGAAGAAAGTCTTCAAAAGTCGCAATAGTTGGTCACAACGCCCCTTCGCCCTACGCGCCTTGCATCCATCACTTATCCCTTTGATGTATTATTTACTTGGGAACGCTACTTCACGCTGTTTTGAAGGGAGCGCGAATATTTTTAACACCATCTGTCATTAGGAACACCCCGCGGACGGATTATGAACGTGACAGATCGTTGGCGAACGCTGTTACGTCATTTCTTTGTTTGCTTTGCTCGAGGGTTGTCGATTTGTCTTTCATTTCGTGTGACACTTCATTTGGTTATTCTTGTTTATATGTTTTGTAGGTGGAGTGGTTTTATTGAACGTGTAGGCTGTGAACATTAAAGGAGCGACAGTCGTCTGAACCAATTTTTAACGTTTTTGGTTACTGGTTACCATAATATTTGCCAGATAGTAGAGTAAGTAGTTTTTTTTCAATACCTCCTACTGATATATGAAATCAAGCAATCAATGAAATCAATAACCATATTATGAGATTAAGAACCTTAGACGATAAGACTTTTGCAATATGGTGCTCGATGGAACAGTGGTAAGTTACCCTGCCTGGCGGTTCCAAGAGCCAGGGTTCGAATCCCACTCGGGACAAATATTTGTGTGATGAACATTGGTGTTCGTTCCGTGTCAGAGTGTGGTTAAGTATTTAAGTATGTATTTAAAAAAATATCGTCTCTGACGCCCATGGTACAAGCACTGCTTAGTTTGACCCCAAACTAAGCAGTTGATGAGATGACCGTGTGATGATGATGATGAGAGATGACCGTGTATGAGAATATCCCAGATATTTATTTTTTTATATGTTTTCAAGGGTGAGCAATGATTATAATGGACTGTCTTCTCTTGGAAACCTTATGAGATTCAAACAGTTTTCACCCCAACATCGAACTATAAAGTATAACGTATAGTAAAAGTATAATCTTCTTACTCTCCAGTCCTAAACATGTTAACACGGCTCACCAAGTTTTCTCAACAGGAAATCGGATAACATCTGTCCCGACCGAATTGGCCGGACTATTTAGCCCAATCAGCTTACAACGGCAATTTATCGGACGCCAATTAGCACTAGGCACCTTTCAGCCAGACCGGACGCAGTCGGATTAGTCTAGGCTATTGATCTAGGTCTAAACCTAGACATTCCTGGAGTGGTTACTAATGCAATACTCGATTGGGCATTGGGAAGATTAGGGTTTGATCGTCGGAAGTTCCATAATGTCAGGAGATCTTATGCTTGCCATATTAACCTTCTAAGAATAATAATATACTATCACGTTGTCCAGTGGATTTTGGTTAAGGTATCTCAGTGAAGACAATAGCAGTTTAAAATTATATATCACACAAATTGGGTAGTTTCCTAAGTCAAATTTTACATGTGATTTCACAATTAATAGTAAGATATAGGCAGATTAATAACATAAGTCAAATTGAAATTAAAATTTCTGACAAAATGAGGCAATAATAGACATTTGAAGTTGGGTGGGCGAGTCCATTATAAAATATCAAAAGTGATTAAAATAAACAATACCATAGGTATTTCAAATTACATAATTAATAACAACTTTTGCTTTGAGACCATTTTCATAAACGCAATATTTAGTATACTTGCCGAACAAATTTCTGGCGCGTTGCATACAAATAACTGAATCGTGACGTCACGATTCAGTCACTTTTTGTATGGAGCGTTTTGAGCTTGCCTAAATGATGTGCTATTGAAACAGTAATATCTCGGCGAGTTTTAAAGTTATGACAATAATTCTTTAAGCATTCTCTACATCAAAATAAAAAAATAGGCTACTACCCAATTGTTCGAAGTGGGAATCAAAACCACGACTCTTTCAGAGACAACACACTTACTACACTACACTTTACAATCGCGCGAGTCAGGGGTATTGAAAAAAGGGCTTCGAAATAGAAGCATTCGGTTATCAGCTGGAACAAATAACCATTGAGCATCGAGTACCCGGTTTGCATCCTGTAGGAAAGCACATAAGCCCCAGGAGTCCCGGGACGTATGTTCGTTGCACTAATGGAGTCGGATTAATTTGTTAGCGCGGGAGCAGAGAAAGCGTTTGTTGGTTTCCTTTGTTATGTAGTTACAAATTTTATTAGACACTAGAAGTTTTGGGGACTAGTTCTTGTAATGCTACAGGCTTTGGCAAAGTTTTTTTTCTTTGTGGTTGAAATGAATAGAGACGTTTTTGTTTCAACGTGAAGATTTTGGTTGGTACCTACCTTATTTTACCGGCTACAGTGTTTACTAAGTTCGCAGTATAAGTACAGAACAATATGTAAAACCATGTTATGCATATGTTTTAACAAAGAGGGACTTCCATATCAGAAGGTGTCGATAGCCGAGTGGTTAAAGTTGTTGCTTGCCAAGCGAGAGGTCGCCAGTTCAAGCCCCGCCACGTACCACTGTGTTTTTTAAATTTGAAATTCATATGTACGATTTTCCGACGCTTGAAAGAAAAAATCGTGAGGAAACCAACGAAGAATTTTCTGGTTGTGTAGTCAACAAACCCGCAGTTGGCCAGCGTGGTTGACAATGGCCTTATCGCCCTAGTTTAGGATAGGCCCGTGCCCCAGCAGTGGGGACGTATAGGTGACGTGATGATTATTATTATCAGAAGGCAATTGAGACTTTAACTGAACACTCCTGTAAATTGTAAAAAAAACCTATCTTACGGATCTCAACCTAACGACATTCCGAAATCTCGTAACATAGTTTAAAATCTGACTAAATGTTCGAAATTTAAGGTGACATTTAGTGCTTAGATGTTAACTTGTTAAGTCACCGAAGGCATCAAGGCTATTTCCACTCGCCTCCAACTTGGAACGCGATTAGCCTCACTCGTTTGTTGACATTCTCTAGTTCAATAAGCTCCAATGTTGGTCTATCCGCCAATTACAACACTGAGATCTGGTAAGTGAATTAAACGTTTTGCCAAGTCTTTTGACGGTGGTTCTTAAGCTTGGCATCCACTCTACGGCATCGAATCGACTTTATTAAGTCAAAGTCAAAATTCCATTATTTATAAAGGCATTTACACGGTCACATCAAAAGAACCCGTAATCGACGTGCATGCATGAAGAGATTGATAAATGTGGATGAAGCGAAAGTGGTGTGCCAAGACCGTAGCACATGGCAGGAAGTGATCTCTGCCTACCCCTCTGGGAAATAGGCGTGATTTTATGTATGTATGTATGTATGCATTTACACGAACTTATGAATCGTCGGAACAGTGAATAAATAAGTAATAGATTAGTGATTCTACCATCGGTTTGGAACGCTGATTCTACCGAGAAGACACCGGCAAGAAACTCGATAGTTATTATTTTAACTGATTATCACACAACATTGTCAAAAATTAGCCATGCCATAGAGTTTGAGTATGTCACAGTAAAAAATAACAGAAATAACAACTTATACTGTATTTACTATGGATAAAAATAAGCACCTGTTAGGAATAATGACTATTTGATCTTTCCGGACAATAGTATTCTTGATTTGAGGTAAACAGATCTGTCCACCAATCCGCGCCTTACAGAATAAACGTTGGAAAATATTAGGCTTTGAGCAAGACCATTGATGACATTTTTTTCCTAACTGACTACAAAAATGGCTTGTAGGAGCCTTGTCATATACACCGGACTTGCGGGGGAGAAGATGGTTTTCCCCTAAAGGGGGTATTGTATATAATACTTGGGCAGTATAAAACATTATCAGGATAAGAAGATAATTTGATAATGACTATCATCTTAATCTTTTTTTTTTTTACATATTTTTTGTGTTTATACTAACTGGATATCATTGCAGTCTTTTCAAAGAACCCATGTGTCTTTTCTAATTAAATATTTTTGCAATGTGTGTATTGTGTTTATCTATTTGTGGTAACGATAACAGGCCTAGTTTCAAGGAGTGAGAGCCATCCGCTCGGTGATTGTAATGAGGCTACTCTAAGCCATCGTATTATGTCGGGAAAACAAAGGAAAAGAGTCCCAATTTTTTACACGCTTCTTACATTTTGTCATGTAAGTGTAGGTGTACATCTTTTAAACCCAGAATTCAAATCATTAAGGGTTTGTAGACCATCTTATGTATCAGCGGTCGGAGTTATCATCCATTACCATCCACAGCCAACATATTTACTGCAGTAAACAATAATTACGGCATCTGGTAACATCGTGTAATGCAAATGGGGCCGTAATCGATCGCCGTGAATTCCTATTACGCACACGAACACCGTTCCAATCGTAATTGATTTTGCGTCTGATTGCAATAACACGATTTGATGTGTAAACGTGATTAGGCATGTTATTAGTACTAGATGGAACTAGAAAAGTTGTAATTTTTATGTTAGAGTTTGTTATGACGAGCGTTAGCCCAAACATATCTCTGATGAGAGAAACGTCTAACTTTTTGATTTTCGATGTCAAAATATATTGGTATTCATTAATTACTGAATTAGGTACTGAGTTAATTATGAAATACTACATACATAAAATCACGCCTTTTTCCCAGAGGGGTAGGCAGAGATCACTTCCAGCGATCCACATTTTTTACCTCTGTGGGAAACGTGACGTGACGGGTTGTGGACCACGTCGCCGCCATTTTGCCTTGTGCATTGTTTTAACAAGGTCATTGCGTTCCCACGAGTAGCAAGGATATATGACGGGGGAAGGAAAAGGGGAGGAAGGATACTATCGCTTCGGATGATTTGGACTGAGTCGATAGTAGCTCGAGGAGCCGGGGTCGCTTACCCGTATACCGTTCACCAACCACTGGACAGATAGTTGTGACTAGTATCCCCTGACTGAAATACTGGGAAACGAAAATTACAATTAACTCACAAATAGGTAGTGAACGTAACTTAGTATGAATTAGTTGAGTGTTTAACATTCTATACACAACTAATAGTGCGTACCTGTAGTCGTATTATGAAAACATAATAATTAAAATTTGTGTCGCACATAAGTTACTTTATTCAAAGCAGTTGAATTTTTGCCCGACTTCAAAAAACAGGAGGTTTCACAAATCGACCGTTATGATTTTTGTCTTTCAACAAAGCATCTAGGAAAAAAAGCACGTTCGACGACATTCGATTGTTTTAAAAAATCCGCTCAAACTCTTACCATTAAAAATGCATGAGGATTTAGATCAACGGGATAAAGTCAACCAATAAAGTTCCAAACGATTAATGAAGTTAACCGTCGAGTTCATTGACCCCAGGTGCAGATTGACGACAAACGAAGACAAATGCCGCGACAAGGCTGCGGCCATTAGCAAGCAATCGGAACCTTAGAGGTACGGAACCTTTAAAGGTTAACGACTTGTCTAATCAATACAGTTAGACTGCGTTAGCACTATTGTTTGTTCCAGACGGCATAATGGCTTTTTTCGTTGTCTAAGACATATATCTTGAGTGTGTTTAGTTCATCTATCATCCAAGTTTGGTTGAGGATTAAATCGGGTATAATAATGCGATGTAGCGCTGATTTACGGATGAATACTGATGAAATACGTGTCCGTAAATTTATTGTGTATATTTACTTTATGTGTTTGAGTGCTTTGTAAAAATGTAGATATTCTATTATCAAATTGTGAATTGTAAATTGTAGAATTGTACTGTGAATTGTAGTTTTAGTAAATTATAATATAATATATTTAGTGTAATAATATTACATAATAATACTGAAAAAAAATATTTTTCATTATAATTTACTAAAACTACAATTCACCGACAATTCTACAATTTACAATTCACAACTTGATAATAGAATATTATTATTATTATAACCAACAAAAATATCGAAAAGAAATAAATTAACAAATCACTGACCATTTTTTTCGAAACGTAACGTACGCTATAATCCGATTTGAGTAATTACTTCACCGATCTCCCACCTTAAGAAAGACACGTAATAAGCCAAATAGCCCAATCTATTAAGTCTTGATTAACAAATCTTTATCCCTATATTATTTTGTTCGCAAATCCTAATACTTAAAGGTTTTGAACGTGCAAAAAATTGGCCGGCCTCCGTTAATTTAATGAAATCCGTCCTTGGAATGTGAAAGCCGAGTTTATCTCCTTTTTAGAAAACGCTGAGATAAGAATTCTGTTTGCGAAACGGAAAATAAGTATCGGATGAAATGGAAATGGATTTGGGCTTAAGAAGGTAGGTGGTAGGTGCGATATAGCCTTGTATCGGTTTTATGAATAGTTAGGAGACTGAGTGGGATGAAAGAAGTTAATGTTGTTTTCAAAAAGATTGGCTGCGGTAAACCGGTGTAGTTACAAAATAAGCTGAAAGATTTAGTAGTTCATCTTCTGATGTAGCATTTTATTTGTTGTTAATGCTACATAGAGCTCTAATGTAAATTAAAAATTGAAAAAATTCACATTCATGCCTGACTGGACATGCCCATTAATGTTTTTATCAAATCTTAGCATGCGTAATTTTCAAATGTCATGGTTATACATATTAAAAAACTGAAAGTGTCCGGGATATTTACCATATTGTTTAGTTTTAATGAGCTCCTATTCAGTACACCTGTGGTCATGGCGCTTGCAACAGTGCCGAAATATCGGGAGCTCATTAAAACAAAACAACATGGTAAATATCCCGGACACTTTCAGTTTTCTAATTTTAGCACGCGTTTTCATCAGCACGCCATACATCAGCACTAAGCTTTATCGTAATTTAAGGCGATAACTTATCGCTGATAAGGGTTGGTCGACTTCATACAACCTTAAAATATCTAGGACATAGTTTTAAATATTAAAGTGAATATTTCGTTCAGAGCCTGGTTTTTTTATAATAAAGTAACAAGATGACCTCACTCCATCTGATGGTAAGCGGTAGTGAAATTCACATCTGAGGTCGACAGGCACAATAGACCACATTGAGCCTGTTGCACTTACCCTAAAGGCCTGCTTAGATGCCGTTTCACACCCCGCTTGAAGAGCCCGGGTTCATAGGAGGGAGGGAAAACATGAGCTGGAAGGGCATCCATGTCACAATAACATGAGGCAGAAAAGAGAAACTGAACATCTTGGTCCGAGTCACCAGCGCCTGCATTGTATGTGGATGGCAGCGCTGTCCAGTACGTATCATTCGGGAGTGGAAAATGGAGGGAGGGACTAGTTGAAATAGCTCTTCACAGCTGATTTTTAAGTAGGTATTATTTATATATTTTCACGAAACTCCTCAATATTATACTCTTTTGATACTCTTAAGGGTCAATTACCTTTATATTATTAGCCAACCTTTTTAGGCAATTCATTACTTAGTTGTAGGTATGTTACGTACGCTCTAAAGATTCATTCAATTTAGATTCATTAAATAAACAGATATAAACACGCAAAATCTAGCGTATTGGTCCTACATAAACACTGAATTATGATACCAAAGGTCTGGTGATACAAAAAAAAAACAAGAATTTAAAAAAACCGGCCATGTCCGAGTCGGACTCGCGTCGAATCAACTATACCGAATATCTTTAAAATTACGTTTATTAAATGGGAGTCCCCATTTAATTTTTTCAGTATTTGCATCTACCTGTTATTAATATTAAGCAAAAAAATACGAATAAAAGACATTTGAAATTTTAAAAAATTCGCATTCATGCCGATTGCCGAGTGCAACCATTCTGTAAAACATTTCTGTAAAGAAGCGAATAAAACACTTTTTTTGTATGGTTTTTTCAGAATTTTTTTCCCATTAGTATTTTTTTTTAAATTTTTAGTATTTGTTGTAATAGTGGCATCGGCAATACACAATTTGTGAAAATTTCAGCTTTCTCGCTATCATGGTTTATAAGATACAGCTTGGAGACAGACAGACGGACAGACGGACGGCGGAGGCATAGTAATAGGGTCCTGTTTTTACCTTATAGGTAAGTACGGAATCCTAAAAACGGTTTGTAACCTAAACTTACGCGTCGGCCGCCCCGGTGTCTCTCTCCTTGTATTTAAACAGCCGATGTTTGCGCAGGATAATCCCGAGGGAGCCCAATTACTGGGGAGGGATTAGGATTCCCTCCACAAAATGCGAGGTCTCAGACCTTCCAGGTTAATGTAATAATTCCCACGTCACGACTGATCAGGGGGAAGTGCCGCATTTTCAAGAGGAGGAAGGATTTTTTTGTTATTGAAATTTAATTTTTAGGCTAAAAGTGTTGTTTGATTAGGTAGGTGAAATAAGTTGCCTATTAAAAAAACTGAATATGTACGGGATATTAACTATGTTTCCTCAAATTGTCAAATAAAAATAGGTTACTTACTCTTTACCTATTAGTATGCTACATTGAATGTTACTTCGTAAGTATTTAAAAGTAAATTTTTAGGAAATATCTATATAGTAACTTTCTGTATTGTCCCATGTCCATCCTTAATGCCTGACCGACCAACTTCCTCGTTTATTGAGCCGAAATTAGAATATGTCCAAATCAAATCTGATATCTATAAATATCTATCTATGTGGGACATTTCCACACACGGTCATCTAACCCCAAACTAAGCAAAGCTTGTACTATAATGGGCGTCAGTATGATAGATACTTTAAATACATACTTAAGTACATAATCACACTCAAGAAACAAACACCAATGTTCATTACACAAGTATTTGTTCCGAGTGGGAATAGAACCCACTACTCTAAGAACCACCTGCGCCAGGCAGGGTAACTAGCACTGTTTCACTAAGTCAGTCAAATTCAGCTATTTTCAAAGGGTGCCTTTATTTTTTTTTCACCTAATCGAAGTATTTAATCATTAACATCATGACAGCAAGCAACTAACGTCAAAACGTACCTCACACCTGATTTTACACGCAATGAGAGATGTATTCACTCGTTCATAACGTTTACCTCATACAAGCACACACGTTGGGCCTCACCAAAATCACGCACCGCAACCGCAATCGTGTTATTCGATTCACAGAGTAACAATTAGACAGAGAAATCGATAACACATCGGTAGGTCGGCGTAATGTGGCGAGATTGATTAACATTTCATTTGAGCCTTCACTCAGACAAAACGTTGAAAGCTTATGTTAAGTACAAGTACAAGTACATTTAATAACATAAAGTACAATACATGGTCTTGTATCACTGGATTTGATGGATTTCGATCCTTTTTTTAATAGGTAGAGGGATTCAAGAGGATGGTGGTTATGTAATATTCACCCGAAGTGAGGTAAGGGCGGGAACATACATACATAAACATACATAAAATCACGCCTTTTTCCCAGAGGGGTAGGCAGAGATCACTTCCAGCGATCCACTTTTCATCTCTGTGGGAAACGTGACGTGACGGGTTGTGGACCACGTCGCCGCCATTCTGCCTTGTGCATTGTTTTAACAAGGTCATTGCGTTCCCACGAGTAGCAAGGATGTATGACGGGGGAAGGAAAAGGGGAGGAAGGATACTATCGCCTCGAATGATTTGGACTGAGTCGATAGTAGCTCGAGGAGCCGGGGTCGCTTACCCGTATACCGTTTACCAACCACCGGACAGATAGTTGTGACTGGTATCCCCTGACTGGAACTAGTATTAAATATGTTGGTTATACCTACTTCAGGCATAACATTACTCTAAATTGAAACTGATTCATAGATTTTTTGGAATAAGAAAGATAATCCTTCTCCTACACACTCATAAATCCAATAAAGTTAAAGTGATTTGCCTCCTATGATTTGAAATGTAATATACTTTTACACGATTTTTTTACTCACTTGACTGAGGAAACAGAATTCACGTAATTCTTCAGTAGCCAATACTAATAACTAATTATGTGTAAGTATTACATAATGTAATAGTACTAAAACTAATGTAGTACTTCAACATTCATAATATCATAATGCCGCTTATAAAGCTACTTCTAACGTCCTACGTCGTTAAAAATGTACATCATATTATGTTGTAATACCAAAATGGGTTTTTCTGAGCCCATTATATCGTTATATCGTTATCGTTGTTACGATATCAAAACGTGTCCATACATCTACTTCAAAACAATAAAAAAAAATTACAACATCAAATACATCGATCTGACCTGTGGTAAGTAGCTTAAGCACTTGTGTTACGGATACGGATATCAAATTCGACAGTGGATACACAAATAAACTTAAATATGTTTAATAACACAACCAGACATGGATCAAACATCGATGTTTATCACACAAATATTTGTCTCCAGTGGGAATCAAACCCACGACTCTTGGAACCGTAGATAGTGACCATGGATCACTAACCACTGTTCCACCGAGCCAGTCAATCTTTAAGGAGTAGTTTAAAGATGTATGGTTTTACTTCTCGTCAATTAATCAATGCCTACTTAAATACTTACTAACTCATACACCCTTCCTTTTCAATGAAGATAAGAAAAGGCTATCTTACTTCACTCGTTAAAAAATCCACAAAAATAACGCAGACTGGAGAGCAAAACATTGTTTCACCTGCAACTAAAAATAGATTAACAACGAGTTACAACTTCACAGGCCGTGTGTACTTCTGGCGACTGTACTCAACAATAAAATATGACGGGTCGGTAAATCAACATGGTGGATTTAGTTTTATTATTCAAGCGAAGTACGCCCAGGGCACCGATGCTCAGAACAAATGGGTACGGGCTTTGAAAGCGAGCTCTAGCTAGAGCGATCAGTTTTGTCATCAGGAATTATGTAGAGCTTTAAACTAGGCAGGGACTACTGTTTAGATTTGAGGCTGTTGTAGAGGCGGCTAATGTGGTTTGTTTACCACAGGCGCTGACAGGTTTTGGTTTTCAGCATTGGCACATACATATTATATAAAATTGTCTTTCACAGAGGAGTAGGCAGAGTGCACTTTCTATCATGTGCTACGGTCCTGGCACGCCACTTTCGCTTCATCAACATCCATCATCCTCTTGCATGCTCGTCGATTACGGGTACTTTTGATTTGACTTCTCTTTAAGATTTGACCTATTTGGTCATGAAAGATCTTTCTTGGTCTCCCCCTCATGACGTAAATATGTTCCCTGTATCTTTATTCATTTTGATCTAATCTTAAAAGCCAGAATCGACGTTCATTTTTTTTATCATATTTTAAGATCAAACTTTGGGAATTTCAACTTTACGTAGGCACTAGCAGATCATTCTTAAATTAAAGTTGTTGTCTCAACGAGCATAAGAGTAAAATTCATCGCGCGGGCGGAATCGTGAAAAAAAATGTGTACGTACATTTTTCCATTTAAGATTTATAAACAACTAGCGGCCGCCCGCGACTTTGTCCGCGTATTAATGGGTTTTAGTAGCAATGATGTATTAAAATAGCCTACATGTCTTGTAAAATTTGTTATTTATTAGTGAAAGTTCCGTCAACGTTCTCCCATAGTACGCCCTCCCCTTCCCGGTCGAATTTTGAAAAAAAAAGTAGCGCTGGTGTCTTTCCAGTGTGCCAGCTACCTCCATACCAAGTTTTATGAAAATCTATAAACACGTAAAAGTTCTCCCATACTAATTTTCACCCCCCCCCCCTCCAATGAACCCCATGGGGGTTGAATTAAAAAAAAAATGCGCTGGTGTCTCTCCGGAATGTCAGCTACCTCCATACCAAGTTTTATAAAAATCGACAAACACGTAAAAATTCTCCCATACTAATTTTCACCCCCCCAATGTACCACATGGGGGTTGAATTAAAAAAAAAAGTAGCCTATATGTTATTCCAGAGTGCCAGCTATCATCATACCAAATTTCATGAAAATCGGTTCAGTCGTTTGAGCGTGAAAGAGTAACAAATATACATACATCCATACATACAAACTTTCACCTTTATAATATTAGTAAGGATGTTGTTACAAAAGATAAAAATCCAATAAACGTATACGGAATAGCTTTTATCAGATCAGCACTGCGGGTGTAACGGTTAATTGTTGTCAGGTTGAGACCATTAGGATACAATCAGATGAGGCTGCATGGAAACTTCGAGATAACCTCCACCATTGAGGTTATTGTGTCTACTTCAAAAGCTATCAGAACTATTAAACAGGCTTTACACGTATAGGGCTTTTCCGTTGAAATATTATTAACTAAGTAATAACATGCTCGAACAAGTTATAAGGTGTCCAACTGATTTCGGCCATGGCGGTCTATCTTAATGGAGATCAGCTAATTGCGCGGGACATAATAGTGCTAACACTAGTGTATTTTGGGTCAAATTAACCGGTATTTCCTGGATTTAACCGGACTATCGTGTGGTTACTCTAATAACTCGGTGAGACGGCAATCCGCATGTTAATAGATCAGGCGCAGAACCAATGACTTAACGTGCTTTCAGAGGTCTTTATTAAGTGCGGCGTACATGCGCCCCAATTTCTGAAACGTATTTTTTTAAAAGGAAAAATCTTAAAAAAAATTACCTTGCCCAGGACTAAAACTCTGGGCCAGTCCTTACGGGGCGCTTGTCACCAATTGACCAAGGACGCGATTGCAAATAGACCGAGCAAATTATCATCAAGGCCATGCCTCAATGAAGATTAGCAGATTATGCAAGATGATTAATTATGCACATGTGTGTTCGCAAATACAGGTTTATTATGCTCCTAAACTAAGAGATATAACAAACAACCGCTGGGCCAAAGCGTGTACTTTCTTTGACTTTTAAAACATGACTGTCTAAAACTTGCCTACGTCTGGTGAAGGGCAAAAGCTTTTAAAAATAAAACTTTTCAGCGCGGAGAACTTTCATTAAAGATTTGCATTATTATTTGCCTCTCTGACTCTAGTTTACATAATTTTAGCTCAACCCAAGACTAGAAGCTAAGATGTCACATTTTTTTTCCCTAACTGGCTACGATGATGGTTTGGCGTTAGTTTTAGGAAGCCTTCAATACGACGACGACTTAAAAAGCAGTTATGGTGTAAGGTGCTCACGTCTGGACGCGATTCTCGGAAGGACGGATGTTCAAATCCGCGGGTAACAGTGGAGTTGTTCTTACATCTTACATCTGATAATATTATAAAAAAGAATGTTTTGATTTTTGTTTGTTTGAATTGAATAGCCTCCGAAAGTACTGAATAGATTTGAAATATTCTTTCATTGTTGGAAAGCTACATTTTCCTAAATAACATAGGTTATATTTCATTTTCAAAAAAATGGGGATCCTATCCTTAATATACGATAAAGTGTTAAAAATGTATAATATACCCGAAGCGAGAAGAGAGACTCATTAGTGCTAAAAAAAGCGTCGATGGCCGAGTGGTTAAGGTCGTCGCTTGCCATGCGAGAGGTCGCCAGTTCAAACCCCGCCAGGTACCAATGTGTTTTTCAAATTTGAAATTCATATGTACCATCATTCGACGCTATAACGGGGAAGGAAAACATCGTGAGGAAACCAGCACACCTGAGCGATATTTCAACGGTGTGTGAAGCCATGTCAGAGGCCTACGGGCGGTTTAAACTCTGACACCAGGTTGTTCATCAACCATACGATAAGAAGAAGAAATGCTTAATATTTACGTAGCCTCGTCATCACAGGATTTGCGGGGGAGCGGATGGCTCTCACCCCTAAGTATTCAGCGTAAGACCTCTCGATTTTCACCGGTCAGACTAAGCAATATTCCATTGCCCCGTTTTTCCGTGCCACAGCGCAGAATAGAATTAATTCAGCAATGATGGCTGACTGTCCGTTTCCGGTCCTTTCTTAGACCGTTCCGGTCGGATTGGATAACGACTGCATCCATATTCATGTCCCGATCGAGCGTTTGCCTCACCCGGGTCTTGAACCCGGCGAATTTGCTGACCTATTTGATTTGGGTGGTGAGCAAGAAAATAGTTTATTTGGATGTTATGGGCTATATACGAAGGTATTAGTAATTTATTCAATTAAAAATGAACAAAGTGTAAAAAAATTGAAGGCATTCAAAAAAATATTACATCGTCACAATTACACTATTAGAACATTGTACGGTGCTGGTTTACAAGTGTTTTTCTTTTCTTTTGTCTATGATTTTATCTTAGTTTTTACCTCAGAATGTAGGAATATTTAAGTTTTATAATTGTGCAAAACCAAAGTGTGAAAGCATGGAAAAACTCAAAACATCTGTACATTTAAAATTTGAAAAAATTCGCGGGGACTTGAACCACCGGATCTCTGGACCTCAAAACATCTGATTCAAAAGACTGACTCGGTAGAACAGTGGTTAGTAGTAACCCAAACTCACTAGCTACGGTTCCAACAACACGACTCTTGGAACCGTAGGTCACTACCTACAAGCTCACTAACTTGGGTGGAACAGTAGTTAGTGAATCAGGTTCTCTACCTACGGTTCCAAGAGTCGAAGGGTTCGATTCCCACCCGGTACAAATATTTGTATGATGAACATCGGTGTTTGTTCCTAGTCTGGATATGTTATTAAATATGTTTAAGTATAATTGTGAAGCCACTGTTGATTCCGATATCCGTAACACGAGTGCTTACGCTACTTGCTACTGCTTGACTGCCTCGTTGGTCTATTGGTAGCAAGTGCTGCGTTAGGACCGAGAGGTCCCCGGTTCGAGTCCGGGGTCGGGAAAAAATTGTGTGAGTTTTTCTGTAATGAAATTACTCAGCCCGGAGTTAGGAAGTTGGCGGTTGAACGCCCTTGCCTCGGAAAGCACGTTAAGCCGGTGGTCCTGCGCCCGATCTCTCATCGGTCATGTCGGATTGCCGTCTCACCGAATTATGAGAGTAAGGGAATAGAGAGTGCACTTGTGTTTGCGCGTACACTTGTGCACTATAATATGTCCTGCGCACTTGGTTGATCTCAATTGAGATCGGCCGCCATGGCTGAAATCGGCCGGACGCCTTACTTACTGCTTACGCTACATACCACGGGATCAAATCAACGTATATGATATTATGTATCTTAGTATTGTCTATTATTTGCGCGAACACTACCCATTTAAATATAACTAGTAAAATTTTACCGATTAAACCCGTGGTTACGAGCGAAGTAGAGAGCTCGAAACGTCGGATCTCTAAATAAAGTTTAGAATAACAATACACGCGAGTTTAATCCGTAAAATTAGTTTAATTTCAATTGTGTATCTTTCAAAAATCAATGGAGATCTAAAAAATGTTATGACATACCGCTAATTAGCCATCGATACAGAGAATAATCGTCCAAAGGGATGCGATTCGGAGCTTATTATGAGATTACACGTTGATTGCGGACGCGTGTGTGCTACTGAGCTAATGACATTACGGCGCTGTAACCCTGATAGCACCGTCGGCGCGTTTATTGCACTTCCGTCTTGGAATCGGGTCGGGTCTCTCTGATAGCGATTTAAGTAAACTAATGAAATAGAGAAACATAAAAAAAAAATTAAAAAACAAATTTTGTTTTAAAGTTTTTTATCATTCAAGAAGTCTTTAACAATGTTATATTTAAGTTAACTTATTAAATTAACTGTTTATTTATTTATTTATTTATTTGTTTATTCAAAATCCACAGCTCTTGTTTTTAAACATGATTTCTTCAGGACAATTGTCAATTTAATATATTTTAAATGCAAAGTTGTTTGTGACGCTTTAACGCTTAAAGTTCTATAAGCATAATGTTATTTCCTGATTATCTCATTAGGTCCCGCTGCACCAAAATTTTCTATTTCCTGTCATGTGCATACAATTTATCACGCTTTCACTACGAAATCGATTTAGTTGTAAAATAATTCAACGCTGTGATAAAGGACAAAGGACTTTTTAGCCAATCGCTTTAAAAGCTGTTAGAGTCTTAACACAGTATGATTTGCTGAATCGAATACTGCATTGCTACATAAATATAACTTACCATTATACCTATATAAATGTTATGTCACATCCTGCACGCAGTTCACACAACACTCTTTGATGGAAATAAGCGTATTACCTTTATAAGGGTTTACACTCGATGTTTGATCATTCAGAGATCATCTTAGGTGTGAGAGCCATCCGCTCCCCCGCAAGTCCGGTGATAATGACGAGGCTATTCCAAGCCATCGTCGTATGTCAGTTAGGGAAAAAAGTATCAGAAATCATATCTTCTTCACAATATCCCAACACGCTTTCACTGGCACCCCACCCGATCAGTCACTTATTCCGCTCCCACCACCGTTCGCCGTCAGCCGTGTTTGCACACAACCTGTTTCCTCAAACATCCACTTTGTCATTTTATTACCAAGACTCCATTCAGAACCGATAATATAATTGAGTAATATTGATCGTTCAAGTAATGAGATTATTTATTATCGATTACGGCATATTGTTATGATCTATCTCATCACAAGAAATGGCATCTCTAAGATTGAATTTCCTAATCTCATGGACTATGATCGTTTGCTTTGATTATAATAAGAAGAGGTATGTGAAGACTAATTCATAAAGTAGGTACGTTTATTTTAAGGAAAGTCATTCACTGTGATCTGACAAACTTACATAACAGGTGTCGTAGACAAAGTAACAATATCGAAACGATAACGAAGTTCGAAAATAATAAAATTTTATGTGATTAATGTGTAAAAGAAAAAAAAAACATTAGACGCGAGAAATCACGTGGTCAATCGCATACATTTTGTTTCGTTATTGTTACTTTGTCTAAGCCCCCAGTTAATTAAAAATCAATTAACACTACAACTTCACACAACCGGTCAATACAAACAACTAAATTCCGATTATTCTATCGGGTACCGACCCTTTCCGATATTCGACCCGTTATCACGTTATCGAATTATCAGCCGTGCACTAACAAGACGGAAGTTTTCGGAAGTAAGAGATCGAAACAATTAAGGGGTAACTGCACTACTGATTAAAATGGGTCCATAGTTTAGCCCTTAGTTGGATTGACCTTTGATAGGATATGGGCCCTAAATACTTCTCCCCTTCGGAAATTAAGGGCCTATTGAGACAAAGGTGATGTTTCCGTTTATTAACTATCGGCTGATTTAGGTACTTAAATATCGATAACGTTAGTTTAGTTGGTCCGGGGAATAACACATTATTAACTGTTATAACAGGAACATTACAGGTTTTTATGGGTCTATACGCGTTATTAGGAGTAGCAAATTACATAGCTACTTACTGCCCGACGTTTCGACTGGGTTACACCAATCAATAATAAAGACTAATATTTAGTGTAATGGAACGCGAAAGTCTAAAATTTCATAACAGGAGTTTAATATAACAAACATTGTTTATATTGCAATTCAATGCTTTATGTTAAAGTGCTAATGCTTGGACAGCTGTTTAAAATATTTATTTTTCATGCCTGTAATATCCTGGTTCATTTTGAATAAAACGACTTGTTTTTATTCGATAGACTAGAGAAACAAAAAATAAAATGTTATAAAATCAACATTATTTGGTTACGGAGTTTTATCATTCAAAAAGTCATTAAAAGAACTCCCGTACCGCAAACCAATATTGTAAAATAATTCACGTTTATTTTATTGTTGAAATGTGTTCCTTTGTTATTTTTTGAATATTTGTTGACTTAGCGGCAACTGGCAACATTATTTGAAAATATTTTTCGTCTATCTGTCACCGTTCTTGAGATACAGCCTTTTGACAGAAAGACGGACGTATCGCAAAGTCTTATAGGTAGGTAAACAATGCACAAGGCAGAATGGCGGCGACGTGGTCCACACCCCGTCACGTCACGTTTCCTACAGAGGTGAAAACTGGATCGCTGGAAGTGATCTCCACCTACTTTGGGTTACGGCGTGATTTTATGTATGTATGTATGTATAAGTAGGGCCCGTTCTCACTCTTTGAGTAATATAACCCTAAAAACTCCACATAGTTGTTATCATAGTTAAAGCCACACCATCAACCAGAGTTATCACAGTACCAACATGATATTTTAGATGAGAAATGCATACGAAGTGTAGCGGCACTCGCGCCAATAAAACGTGTTATCGAGCGCGTATCTGCCCGCGTATAAATTCCGCGTAAAACAGTTCATAGTGACGTAAACCGGAGCGCGTATCAGTAGCGCAATCAATCCGCGTATGTATGTAAGCACATACGCGGTTTTGTTTTATTTTTGTCCATAAAATTCTGTCTAAACGTGTTCCAATGAATTTTGGTTTGGGATTTTGGATGCAGGATTTTGATGTTAGCTTTTAATATTTTTTCATATTTTATTTTTAAAAAAAACAGGCATTAGTTGATTTGTAAAGCTCTACCGAGTTTCGTCTGATTCATCTACAGAAATGTTTTGACAATATTACATAAAATGTATTAAAAATACGTTTATGAAGCAACAATAAGTATTTGAAAGATAGAAACAAATTAGAAAACGTGCGGTTCACATCAATAAAATTAAAGAAATATTGCAAACAGTGAGGAACTAAAAATTAACAAGATGTTTATTGTAAAAAGTGGAGACATGATTTAGAAATGTAGTAAACTTATAAGAATAGTCAAACTTATGAAGAGTACATCAACTTGATTCTACCTCTCTACTATTTTAACGTTACTAAAGAACACAAGGAAGACATCAGAGGGCCGGGCACATAAATCTGTTCGGAGGACCGCGGTGCCTCTCTGCGACAAAGAGGGAAGAGTCGGTGGAGGGCGTATGCACAGCTTGTTAATTTATTTATGGGTGAGAGCCATCCGTTCCCCCGCAAGTCCGGTGATGATCACAAGGCTACTGCAAGTCATCATCGTTAGTCAGTTTGGAAAAAAAAGAGCACATTTTGGAGATAGTACACATCGCTTTTAACTTAATGTTTTAACTTTCTTCAACCCTCTAACTGGTGATAGCAACCACATTGTCACCACAATTTAAACCTTATTCCCTCACAATAAGGTCCAAAAGCAATGAAATTTTCAAAATAGTATACTGGTTAAAAAGCCGTAAAGAAGGTACTAAAGGTTCTGAGAATCTCTTTTTTTGGTGTTTGTCAAAAACAACAAAATACCTCAAATAAGATCACACCTAAGAAATAAATAACATAATATTTTATATATAAACTTTATTTTTTTAAATTTAGATATGATTGAGGCCTTCCCATATTTATTCTATGTTTGCCAACTTACGACTAAAGATGACCAATTTAGGTCTTTGGAGTCGTTACCATCAAGTTTTTATTTGTCAAAATCAGTTATCACGAAAAGCAATCTTTTTCGTCGGTTTTGCTTTAAAAATGGATTTTATTTATTTGGCTTGTTGTACTCATACCACTCTTAGTTCCGTGGCGTTCCGCTCCCCCGGCGTCTCTAGAGACCGCCTCAGTCGCGAACGAACTTTTTAAACACTCATTACATATTTACAGAGGACACATTTCACGGAAACTCCATGTAAAAGATTACCTTTGGGAAGTTCGCAATTGTCCGGAGACAATAAAACGTATTTGCTTATCGAGTTTTCCAAAGAAACAGATTCAACGAATACATAAATACATAACATGAGCAATAGTAATGGTTGCCATGGGAAATGCTTTTGACATAATTCAGTGGTTCACATTTGGGGAGAGCCGTTCTTTAAGTCCGATGATGATGACGAGGCTACTCCGAGGGAACTTGTACTTCTCAATCTTTAAGTAACCTTTGTTACTAATAAACCAATGTGGCACTCAGATATTTGGCTTATAATTATAATTATGAAGGTATTTATTACAAAGATATTATGAAGTTAAGTAAAAAGAAAAAAAATACTGTAAATGGCTTGGATTGACAAACGATATCAATGAAAGAATTTGAACAAAAAAATATTTAAGTAAAGATTTTTTAAGCATATAAACTTGGTGACATCAAAATCTTTTGAGTTATTGTTCATTTATTCACTGAGCAAATTTCAAAAGGTGCCTTAACAGTCACTAGTTCGAGTTGAGTTTAACTTGGAGAATATCGAAAAGGGGAGTTAAAAGTGCCACGTCAATTCGCTAAAGGTACAGCCTTTGATGTCTCCGACGTTATGACACATGAAAGAACTAAGCGTGCATTTAGAAGGGGAGAATTTACACTCTGAATTTAAATATGAAGGGTTTAGGCGTTATTCAGACCTGTCCGGACTGAAATCTTGTACATAATGTAAGCAAAATAGTTTTGAGCAAATGACTTGTCCTAAAGTATTATAACACTAGCTTTCCGCCCGCGACTTCGTCCGCATGGAAACCCTATTCCTGTGGGAACTACGAGATAAAAAGTAGCCTATTAGTATTCATCTACCTGCATACCAAATTTCATCGTTATCAGTACAGTAGTATTTGCTTGAAAGAGTAACAAACATCCATCCACACATACAAACATTCACGTTAATAATATTAGTAAGATGTGTTTAAACCTTCAATCTATGATATGAAAACCGAATTGCTGAATATTATGTTGCTAAGAACAAATGAGAATATATTATGAACTGATGAAATTGGAAACAAAAGGTAAAAATATAAATGTTCGGTATAAACTTCGCCAGGAACACAAGTTGGTCATAAAATTACAAGTATTTAGACAACCTAAAGTATTCCTAAAACAAAAATAACTTTATATAGGCTTTAAAAATAATGTGAGGTAATAAACACATTTGACACTATCTAGTCAAAAACTTTAAAGCCTTTTAAAAACTAGATTGTTTCTAACAAAGCAATGGGGTCTAATATTGTCTCAAACGACATCAATAAAGCTTGAAACAAAGCGACTTCTACTTGCTCGTTCATTACCTTAACAACTTTGTTTGCGCGTTACTTGGACGGTTCAAAAGTAAGAGATAAATGATGTGATTGTAGCCTAGAGAGTCATATTTTAAACGGAGATATTTTGTGACATTGTTCTTTTGTTTGTATACGAACTACCCGTTCAAGTACGGGTGTTAAGTGACCCAGGTTCACTGCCTACGGTTCCAGGAGTCTTCAGTTCGATTCCCACCAGGAACAAATACAGAAAAAATTTCGCTGTTTGACCTATATCACTTAGGCCATTCTCAAGGACCAGAAAGTTGAAAGGTTTACGAATGTAGTTCTGAAGAAATACATGCAGATTTTTTTTATTAATCTGTATCATCCCACTGCTGGGCAAAGGTCTCCTCCAAACCTGTCCACCTCTGTAGATATATTATACATCGAACACGTCAACTCGCACTTGACTGCATGGCTGCATGTACAAAAAGTGTGTAAAACATAATAAAATGGTACCGCTGAGCATTGCTAAACGTCTCGATTCGTGCGAGTTTCGTAGAATTGTACTATACGTCTAATCGCACGCACACAACACCGTGTCAAAGACTGCCGAACTGAAACGACGTTAGACGAGTGGGGAGCGTGAGGTTTTTTCGTTACGGAATTTCTGTATTCGGTCCCCGCGCTCAAGGCCCGCGACAGAAGCTATGCAATAGCTTAAAATTTAACGGATCCCTGTCAGTACATGGATGATATTAAAACTATCATAAGAGACCAATATTTTTCTGTTTGTATGTTTATCTGTGCGTTAGTGCACGCTATTCTCAGAAACGGGCTTATTTTATCAGATACTAGTGGCTCGCCCTAGCTTCACTTCGGGTAGATCTATCTAATATGCGCTTCCTCAGATGTAAGACTGAGCTAGATCGATTTCTCGTCCCCGAAAATGGGCATTGGGAATCTAAACCATCCAGGGCACCACTCAAACGCATACAGAAAAAATCATTTAAATGGGTCAAGCCGTTTAGGAGGAGTTAAATTACATACACACGTACAGCAGAATTATAAATATATTAAGAACAATACAATGGCTTTGTTTGACAAGTTCGGTGGAACAGTGGTTAGTGACCCAGGTACACTACCTACGGTTCCAAGAGTCATGGGTTCGATTCTCAACCCAGCCAAATATTTGTGTGACGACCACCCTATTTTGATCCATATCTGGGTGTATTATTTATTATTAACATTTGTATTTGTATATCCAGTGTTGATGCTGATATCAGTAACACAAGTGCTTAAGCTACTTACCACGGGATCAGATCAATGTATGTGATGTTGTGTAATTTTTATTTATTATTAGTTTTCGCGAGAAAAGTAAAACGTCAGATGTTTTAAGGTTTTGTTTGGCTGCCTTAACATCGGTGTTTGTTCCGTGTCTGGGTGTATTGTTAAAAAAATATATTCGTGTATGCCACTGTTATTTCTGATACCCGTAACACAAGTGATCAAGCAACTTCTTTTGGAGTATAACAATGTTAGTGGTGTTATGTGATATTTTATTTTATTACTTTATTTATTTTATTTAAATTTATTTTTTAAGGCACATCAACAATGTAAACACAAAGATGCTTAAATTAAGCATGCATTATAAATATTCTAGTGCTTACATCTATTACAGATATGCGCAACATGGTTACAGTTAACATTTTAGTTATTATTATACGCACTTGGCTAATCCCCATTGAGGTCACCCAAGGAGGGATTCGGTATTATTAATCCACTGAAACATAGAGAAAATTGTTTGCTTTAAAAAGGGAAAGCTTCTAGTGTAAATAATTTGATTTGTAGGCAGCGTTTCGTTCAGAGCACTTTGTGATACACGTGGCTCGACAAAGGACGGTATAGAAATGGCGAATATACAGGAATAGCGAATTCCCTACAAAGGTATTTGGCCGAATACACCGCATTTATTCGTACGGATTCATAATTCAATTTTCTGGGTCAACGGCTACGGGCACATAATTTAATTACTGTTAACTTTGTTTTTTGATGTTTTTTTTTACATGATAAAAGCTACCCAGCTTTTTAGAGAGCTTTCGCAGAGATGATACCCATCATCTCTGTAAGCAAGAAGTTATGGGAAATTTTTATCTTCGTCATTATTTTGTTTACTGATTGTTAAGTAAACATAAAGATATAGTGAAACATAGATGATTATTATGACATTTGAAATCTATACTAATATTACCGACGCTAAAATACGTTCTAATAATACTTATTATGTTTCCATTGACACGCCTGATCGGCAAAACTATTCGACTGATTAAAATGAAAATTTGCTACAGACTGAAAACTTATGAAGGATATTACAAGTGTATTTGTTGATATTTTGCGATTAACGCAACTGACTAGCAGCCGGATTTGCGAGGAAAAGGCTTGGATACTTCAGGTAAGGGGTTTTTTGGGGGACAAATGCACCTATTGCACTCTTTACAAAACGCCCTACATCCTCAGCTCACACCAGAAAACGCCGCCCTTAAATTAGGTCAAGAATACATTATCAACCCATGCCACAAGATGTAGTGTAACGGTAGCGGGTTGTGACAGAGGCATTCGTCAGATAAGCGCCAGTCGTGGTTATCTACAAGAGCCATTGTCTACCACAAAGCGAGCGTCTTGACCTTAACCGCACTGTGGAGCCTGACCTTAATATTGAGCTTTCATTATGCTATGGAAGTATTTTCACTTATTTAGCAGTTAAATACATAATGTATCTTCAAATATTTGAAGGTTATGACCCAAAGTTGCTCATCAATTTCCATACATCTTTTAGTGATTTTATTAAAAAATGTGTACAAGTGTAGATTGTGGGAGTGTAGTTCCTGCTATTTAGAAAATAAAATAAACCATTTAAGATTTAATCATTTTATGTTAAAATTAAATTAAGTAATAAATTGATCAAAGTCATATTCAAGTCACAAAACATAAATTTCTCAATTGCATAAATGAATCCAAAAACATAATGACATTTACTAAGTAATACATTCATAACTTGGCTTGAATTAAAAAAGGTCATGCTACTTTTGTAAGTCGTGTAAAATTTTAGTTTTGGATATTAAATAAACCAATATACGTAAAATCAACTCTAAAAACCTCCCATTCCTTCAACGTGACCTTATATAATCGAAGCCTTCCCCTTCATGGCTCTGAACAAAACGCACAGATATACGAACCTTAGAGGGTATCGCTTAGTTCAGATAAGAGCTGCAAGTCACTGGCTCACTCCCAAAACAGCAATCAGTGACTATCGAGCTATAGCGCCGGCAAAAAGGGCTGTGGAATTCTTAAAAGAACCTATAGATACCTACAATATATAGCTACAGAGGTAGGGTGTAAGCTTAGTTTAGGTAAGGATCCTTGAAGTGTATTTTTAGGTATGTGTAACATACGCGTTTTATGTAAACGCAAGCGATCAGAAGATTTATTGCGTAAAACATTATCCTTATAAAAAAAACTGTTAAAGCAGTCTGTAAAAGTCCTTCTCAGTGTCTAGACAATCTGGGTACCAAATTTCGTTATAATCAGGTCAGTAGTTATGGCGTGAAAGCACGATTGACTGATTTATGATAACTTCTACTAATATGTAAATTTTAAAATTAAAAAGTAGAGCGGATTCCTCTGTGATATTAATTGAAAAAACTTTTTCGTTTTTGACCGTTTTCATCATTATCTTCAGCCCATATACGTTCCCACTGCTGGGCACGAGCCTACCCTAAACTAGGGCGATAAGGCCTTAATCGACCACGCTGGCCAAGTGCGGGTTGGTCGACTACACAACCTAAGAATTTCTTCTTAGGTGTGCAGTTTTCCTCACGACCGTTTTGAACTCTTAATTCGATAACACCTATGGTATATCAATCTGTAAACATATAATCAGTGTATCATTTCAACCATAGATCAGTCTAAGTTAGTCTCAATAGCTGTCGGGACTATCAAGGAAACTTTAACTTAACCTCGCGTCGCATCACTACTGATAGAGGCGATAATCGTGTGTCTTGGTGTGTTCCGTCCTTTTCAATCACGGGAAAGTGAGGCAATCGAGATAGCATTTATTTATGGTTTTCGGTGCAATTCACCTGCTGAACAGAAACTGCTGTGATATACTATAGATAATAAGGCTGTATTTCAATATATATCATGTGGTATTGGAATGTTATACATTATATCGAAAGTAATAATTATGTTTTAATACCGTGGAATCACAACATGTATTATTTACACTAAATATTAGTCTTTATGGGTCTACACGCGTTATTAGGAGTAGCAAATACATAGCTACTTACTGCCCGTCGTTTCGATTGGGTTACACCAATCATGGTTGCGAGCGAACGTAGCTATGTATTTGCCACTCCTAATAATGTTGGGTCTACACGTTAACGTAAAGACTAATATTTAGTGTAATGGAACGCGAAAGTCTAAAATCATGTATTATTTAAATGTAAGTGTTGCATAATGCGATTCATCTCTACTAATATTAAATGAGTATTTTTGTTTTAATAATTTAAAATTACAATTGATTCAGTGAAGTAAGACAATGTTACTTGACCAACTTTAAGTGTGTTATGTCGATTCTGTTTATCAAATACTTCTTCTCTACATTTACAATCTGAAATGAAGATAATTTTTTTATTTTTTATTGTAGTCTCTCTTTCCGTTTACTATCACAAGCATTCAGCTAATCTCTAAATTCCGTCTATTACTCACGCGTTTGACCACTTGAAACGTCCACTTTTACAAACCGCAAAAACGCCACCAAAAATTCTCACCCCGCTCCGTCGTCGCTACGGTTTCAAGCGAAATCTATTTTGTGTCAGAACTCCCACAACAAGGGCATTTGAATTCAACGCAAAGCTAGTGAAAATCTAAAACATTTCGGTACAACGCTGGGACAGGGGAAATGCAATGGCTCAATATTGCACGTGCAATAAAAATGTCTTCTTTGAGGTTTTGATCCGTGGCTTTTTTTATTTTGATATATCGCATGTGTCATGTTGTTGAAACAAAAATAGCTGATTTAGATACTCTTTCCTTTAAGGAAAGTACACAATGAATGAACTTGTAACTTAATACCAACAGGATTTGCATTTATTGTGATGCGAATTTATTCTCCAACTTTTGTTTTCTTCAATAATCATTCTAGTTTGCTTTCTGTAAAATCTTTAAAGATTTTAAGATGACATGGTAGCATTAAAAACAGATCTAGTTTAATGTGCACACATAAATGAAAACATTTAATATTATACGGTATTATATGGTATACGGGTAAGCGACCCCGGCTCCTCGAGCTACTATCGACTCAGTCCGAATCATCCGAGGCGATAGTATCCTTCCTCCCCTTTTCCTTCCCCCGTCATATATCCTTGCTACTCGTGGGAACGCAATGACCTTGTTAAAACAATGCACAAGGCAGAATGGCGGCGACGTGGTCCACAACCCGTCACGTCACGTTTCGCACAGAGGTGAAAAGTGGATCGCTGGAAGTGATCTCTGCCTACCCCTCTGGGAAAAAGGCGTGATTTTATGTATGTATGTATGTATGTATGTATGTTTAATATTATATCTTTAAAAAAGTTCGCGAGAGCTTATGTCTACCTTTTATAGTTTACCCATAACAATCGTCTTAATGATTTAGATGTTTGCTCCAAAGTAATGTCATTTTGGCATTAAACTATGTAAAATATCTTAAGTCCCCCCGTGCAAAGCCGTTACGGGCCGCTAGTTATTAAAATTATAAATATTACACAACATCACATACATTGATCTGATCCCGTGGTAAGTAGCTTAAGCACTTGTGTTACGGAAATCAGGATCAACAGTGGATACACAAATAAACTTAAATATATTTAGTAATACACGGAACAAACACCGATGATCGTCACACAAATATTTGTCCCGATCGGGAATCGAATGTTCAAAACCTACGGATCCAAGAGTCGTTCTTGGAACAGTAGGTTTTGAACATGAGAACCACTGTTTCACCGAGCCAGTCGAAATTAGTAGTTTTAATTAGATTTTCTGACAATTAATTTGATACATTTTGTTGTATTTACCATTGTTATGTAAGTATGTGTGTTAAGAAACTCTTCTGGAACAGTTGCCAGCACCTAATAAAAGAGAGGTCAATCCTAATAATGCCCAAATGATAACAACAATCAAATCTTTATTTGAATTCTGAATTCCTTTATTTTGTATTTGGGCTGATTTTTTTTTAACTTAAATGGCTCTTTAGAAACAGTTTTAAAACAAAGTATAGAAGTCCCGATTTCCCTTTTGGTAGCCGAACTCTTAAATTTAAATCATCAACAGAAAGACAGAAACGTTTACCCCCGTCCTACGGCTTGTTGTAAGGGCGAGGCAACGTTATTGAGGGCAACTTTTGATAGCAAACTTGTCGATTAGCCGTCGAGGCAAACATTCTCAAGGAAGATGAGTTTGCGAAAGGCTTACGGGGTACTGAGGAAACAGCGAATGTTTACCGAGAATCGTTATGGTGGATCATTCTTATGGGGTTCTATGATGGGATGTACAAATTTATTAGCTTTTTTTTGCGGCTTGGACGGATTTTGTGAGCTAAGATTTTTTTTTATTTTGAGGCAAATATAAATTCTAAAAAATTTATGATAGATAAATTATGTGAAATAATCGAAAAAATTGTTGGAGGAATAATATTGTGAGATAAATACTTAATTTTTATCAATAAAAATGTATTTTTTTTATAATAATACCTTGTAAATATTTTGTTTCAAATAAAATATATCTTACAAACATCATCTCTGCATTAAGCAGAGTCAAATGTAAAGTAAAAAATCTTTAGAAATATATTAAAGCGTATCGTTGATATATTTAAAAAAGTTGGAATTTTCATAGATCATTACATTACTTAAGTAGTTAGGAAAGTAGGTACTCATTTAGACCCTGTTATTATTGTCCCCGTAAAGTAAATAAATACAAACTCACTATAAATCTATAAGATCAATAAGCAGTGCTTTAGTCTTGTGTAGACAAACGAAGCCACAGAGTAGAAAATACAGTAGTGTTACTTGCTAACAATGATCTTTTGATATACTTGCCTGATTTACAGCAGGGCCAATATAATTAAATTTAAGTTGCCTTTTCTATTTACTTAAAATTGAGATTTTTCTTATTTATTTTTATACTACCATGGTTAAAAAAACTGAAAATTATCGATATATTTAGCATATTTGTCGAAATATGAGGAACTCGATAAAATAATGTAACATGTTAAATAGGTTATTCCGAAAATGTTCAGTTTTCTAACTTTTTAAGCTATTGCATAGCTTCTATCGCGGGGACCGAATCCAGAAATTCTGTAACGAAAAAACCTCACGATCCCCACACGTCTAACGTCGTTACAGTTCGGCAGTCTTCGACACGGCGTTGTGTGCGTGCGATTAGACGCATTGTACGACTCTACGAAACCCGCACGAATCGAGACGAGCTGTTCCGAAATCGGACGACGCTATGCAATAGCTTTACCGCGGCAGTCCCCGAGTGCCACACGTCTTTTTTATTCTTGATTTTCTGCTCATTTATGAACATGCAGCATAACATTAATTTGTGTAGGTATTAATATAAATTTAATTTAATCCTAATTCGATTTCTTACACTGTGTCTACACGAAAGCCACCAAGCGCAAGCGGAATGCGAATTAGACAATATTGTCTGGTGAACGTTTGACCCACGATAAATATCAACATCTTCCCACCCCCTCACACTCGCCCAATCACCCTATTTCCATCCCGTTCCCCCACACACCTCATCCAATGTTTAATGGAGAGGAATGTAGTGTAGTCCCGACTGCTTAGACGAAGAAAACAGTGTTGACAGTTCTATCTGGGTTTATTAGAGTTCCTTACCTAAAAGTAAATGGATTCCTTATAGAATTACTTTGTTGTCTGTCTGTTGAAAACTTAAACTTTTTAGTTTAAGGTGTGGACGTAATTATGGTTAAGAGACAAATATTTGAGTACTTAGTATTTAGTTGGAAATTAATGTTGAATGTAACATTGTCTAAACAATCTGTGGTTGGATTTTTATACTAAAAAGGGAAAAAAAAGATATAATACGATTTCTGGCCCATTTTTTTCTTTATGTGATCAAGATAAACGGTTACGGTGATGAAACATCACATAATGTACAACATTCTATCCAAAATTCTATTAAAATCAATGTACGGAACCCACCGCGCGCTAGTCCTAATCGATCTTACCGAGTTTTTTTTATTCGTTCAGAAAGTACTCGAGCGATTTTTTTATTCCAAGTCTGTTAGTTCAGACCAAAGTTATTAGAAGATGATAGAAGTCGAGTAGAAGGGGGAGGGCGATCGGATCGCTTTAAAAGGAATACGGGGGGAGAATGCAACCCCTTTTTATCGCAATGATAGATGCTATTAGCGGGAGAAAGAAATCGGAAGCAATAAGATGAATTCCAGATAAGTTGGTATGATGTAACGCGGTGCGATTCATGGGGGTTTAATGGGTTTCTGTTATAAGGTCGTTTGGGGATTAACAGCCAACTTTGTGAGGCTTTATAATTTACATTTCCGTCCTGCATTTAAATATTACAATGAAAGTAAATTTAGTGACTTAGCTCGAAAACATTTAAATAATGTAAGGCGTCCGACCGATTTCAGTCAAGTGCGCAGGACATATTATAGTGCACAAGTGTGCGCACAAACACGTAAGTGCACTCTCTATTCCCTTACTCTCATAATTCGGTGAGACAGCAATCCGACATGACTGATGAGAGATCGGGCGCAGGACCACCGGCTTAACGTTCTTTCCAAAGCACTTATGACTTTACAGAAAACCTCACACAAGTTTAGCCCGACCTCGGACTCGAACCGAGGATCTCTCGATCCTTACGCAGCGCTTGCTGTCAAACAGGCAGTCAAACACCTTATAAATCATAATTATGAGTCATAATTTGACGTAAAAGTGATGACGTCACAAGTTTTTACCGTTATTACTTAAAGGGGATAAAATAGGAAGCAATCAAATGTGTTTGCGATAAGTAAGAGCGATGCGGGATGGAATGCATTTCACTTCGGTCCTGTTGTAAGCTTTGAAGTATTATTTGATTGCACCTCACTCAATGGTGAAAGCGTTTGAGGGGATATTTTTATGATAGTGGGAACAGATCAAAGGAATGCTTTTTTGTAACATATGTTTAAGAAGATTGCGTGTGATTTTCAAAATATAAGATTATCACTATAGTTTGGATAGAGTCACAGGAGAGTAAAAAATGTTTGGGTAAAGTCATAGGAGAGTAAAAAAAAGACAAATCATATAATTCATTTACTTATTTAAGCCCGTCCACAGCTCTCTATTCAATGCTTGGACTTGCCAAATCCTCGATATTTGGAGCAAATTGTTTACTATAAATTTTGAAATCTTGAATAATCTAGGGCGCAAAAATAGCACACTTGTGCACTGTAAAACTTGTGCTTGCGCTTTAACTCATTTCCATTGCGATCGGCCGCCATGATCGTATCGACTTCTTATTATTTTGCCTTAACTGATCTAATGAGGTCAAATATCTTATTAATTAACTATATTATTATATGGGACTAGGACATATATTATCACATGTGGGCGCCATTCGCGTCATTCATTTATCTTCGCTGATACGGTCGAGTTCACGCACATCATTAATTGTGCTTAGAAAATACGCCGCTTTTCGGTTCTTAAAAAAGCTGTGTTCGAGTGAATGTTCTAGAATGACAAGTTTCAATATCAGATATTTCAAATCGAGTTTTTTCACAGTCAGTACACCAGTGCTAATGCACTGGTGTAGTTCTACTAATATTATGAATGCGAATGTTTGAGTGTGTTTGTTTGTTACCTTTTCACGACTAAACGGCAGGAGCGATTTTAATAAAATTTGGTATGAAGAGAGCTGATACTCTGAATTAACACATAAGCTGTATATAATGCGGATAAACCAAGGGGAAATCACTATTACCATCACTACAAAGTATAAAACAAAGTTACTTGCCGCTGTCAAGACGGTGTGTAATTTGACGAAAACATGCTGCCCAAAGTCAGTATTCCACGCGTATGAAGTCGCGGGTAAAGCTATAGTCTTTTTCAGCTAAGATAATCCCTGATCGCTGATCTGATTAAACTAAACGATACTATTTCCCTTTTAAAAGTTTAAAATTATTAATTTAATATTTTTCTTAATGAAGCCGCAATAAAATTAAATAAGTGTGCAATAAAATTATTTTCGTTTGTCAATCGTAAGATGCGTGATTCAGAACACAATGAAGGGATCATCTTAGGTGAAAAAGAGTATAGTAGTGTCATAAATTAATGTTGCATTAGATGATGACAGCACAATTTTATTAACCTTTTCATGTTTTTGACAGACTTCTTGGTAAATTTTAAGAGACCAATCCTAGATTTCATAAGAAACAATTTTTTATGAATTTTTGTCATGGCTTATCGCACTAATAACAAGTGATTTGATGTAACTGGATAAACTATGTATGTGCATAAAAAATGCACCGTATTATATTTTTTATGTTAATTTGTTTCTTATTTTATGTGAAACTTAAATGTTTTCTTTGAAAAAAAGGAAATACAAAAACTCATGTAAATACGAATTTGGTTATATCAAACACAACGTTTCATTAGGCACATTTATAATATATTTACTTACATAGTTATAGCTGTTAATAAAGGGAAGTAATTAGTCAATAGTAAAATAATTAGCCAATTAATCTATTCCTGATTGGCGAGTAAGATAATACGTGGGGTATTATAGAGTTATACGTATCACGCTTAGCTATAATCACGCAAGTGACATGATTACCAATGCCGTGATTTGTCACTTCACCGATAATGTCACTATGTTAGTTATCTAGTCATCTAATATGACACTATCAATACAGCGAATAGATCAACACTTACTTTTTAATGTGTTGTTGAATCATATTAAATCACATGCTCTTTACGTAGTTATATACACAACACATAACTATATACGATACGTTCTTTATTGAACACTAGTGATCCGCCCTCGATTCGCTTTTGGCATATTATAAATTATAAAAACCTTCCTTTTCAATCCTTCTATCTATTAAGAAAAACGAATTAAAAATCCGTTGTGTAGTTTTAAAGATTTACAGGGTCTGTACCAGACGAAGTAGGAATGAGAACTTATTTTATAACTAAATGGATACGTACTTTATTGAACATAAAAACAAAAAATTCACAAAGTTTACGTTACAGTAAAAAATAGTAGCTTTATTTTTGAAATATTATCGCTATTAGTGATATCTTCCAGATATGATTTTTAGCTGTATAAAGAAAAATATTTTAATTCCAAATCAAAATCAACTAGGAAATAAATCCGCAACCACCTCTTTTAGTGAAACTCTAACAGCATGTTTATACCTTTTTATCTTACAGATAAAATAAGTTAATAGATAAAATAGTAGTAGCTCCTAGTTCCACAAAAATAGTTCTTGTCACTTACAAAACAATCTTCCTATATTGTAGCCGATATCCCCACGTTTAAGAAATCTGACCTCGTGAATGAAACAAAAATGGGACATCGAAGGGCCGTGTGAGCCCGTGACGCCGTGGCCGCCATATTTGTTTTGTTTGCTAGATATGATACGGGAAAGTGGGCTTTATATCCTTAGAAAAGGTAATTTGAGATATGTGTTAGTATGCCGTTGAATTGATACGTATACATTTGAAGAAATTGAAAAGTTTTCTGCTGAAAATTTCTCAAAATATTCTTAATATTTTGTCAGAAGTAGGAAATCTATGTTTTAATGGCATAAGCACGTTTATAAAGCATTCGGACAGGGACCTTTTAACTTTATTCCTAAAATTGAATACACATAATATTTAATAAGATTTCCCGTTTCGTTCCCATTTTAGATTATAATAGACAATATTGTTTATTGTGCCTAACCATTAGGTGGAGTAAGGTTATATTGTTAGCCAACGATAAAAAAAAAATTGCAACTTTTAAATTCAATACTTTATACACTAATCAACATGACAGTAAAGTAGCATAGGTACTTGTAACGTTGTAACAATCTATACCAGAAATTTGAGAAACAAGGCCAATCATAAAGCCCTACATCTACAATAGAACCTCCAAACTTCCAATTGAAATACAATATCGTTTACGAAATTTGAAAACAAAGCAACGATACATTGCAACCTGAATTCTATTCGGTGAACAAACAGCCGTAAAAAATATCAAGAGGGACATTTGCAACGTTTGGAACATGGCGTAAGCAAGACAAACGATTGAACGGGGTCAGCGCGACCCGTTAGCGACGACGAGTTAGATGCTGTTTAAGCTGGTAAAATGAAACATACAGCATAATCATACGTTTAAATAAACATATTTATGAGCTTAATAATAAATAATTATAAATTAAATAATAAACTGGTCATACATTGATCTGATCCCGTGGTAAGAAGCTTAAACACTTGTGTTACAGATATCAGAATCAACAGTGGATACACAAATATACTTAAATATTATAATATTTTAATAACACACCCGGGCACGGAACAGATTATCAGCGACGGAAAGTTAGCGACAAATAACATATTATGCATCTTTTTTGCTTAGATGGATTGAGTAATGTGTACTACGTGCATATCTATTGCCAGTTTCTTTGACAAAAATGATAGTCGTTTGTTTCTTTGGTAATGAGACAACTACTTTAAAATTTAGGTTATTAGCATATTGCATCTACGAGTAGTAGTACCAAACTTACGTTCTTTGCGTGGGTATCGGCGATCCTACGTCTCTTGGCGTAATAGATAAGGGCATTGTTATTTTTAATATAGCACTATTTTCTTTTTTATTTTAACTAGCTGCTGCCCACTACTTCGTCCGCGTGGAAATGGTTTTGGCAGCAATGATTTATAAAATAGCCTTCAATATACCTCGTTAAATTTGCTATTTATTATTAGTGAAAGTCTCGTCAAAATTGGTCCAACCGTTTGGGAGATCATCGGGGACAAACAGACAGTCAAAAATATTTTCAATTCTGTTTTTATTATTGGTATACATTTATACCCATTTAGTAAAAAGTAATTATTTTTATATTACAAACAGCCACTTCAATTTTATTTAGTTGTGTAGATGGTTTTCATATTGCAACTTAGAATCCAGTGGGTACCTAAACCGGGCTTTGAACCGGGAGTCCGCCGCCCTGTCGCAGCCGGCCGCGCTGATAGTGACGCCTCCTCGGGCGCCGGTTTTTGCCGGGGCCTTTGATCGCCACAAAGCGAGCGACCAAACTGTTTTTATTTGCCCATGTGCCGTCTTTGTGGCACCACGATGGCTCTAACACCGTATAGTGTTAGCGAGCTATGACAACAGCAATCTGTTTACGTTTAAGTGATTGTACCAATGTACAATTACTTAAACGTAAATAAAAGATAACCGGTCAAGTGCGAGTCAGACTCGCGGACGATACCGGTGTTTTTAGTACATAAGGCAGGAAACAATTATGTAAAAAACAAACATGTTTATCGTATAGGGGCAACCCTTAATATTAAAGCTATTGCAAAGCTTTTATCGCGGGCTTTGAGCGCGGCGACCGAACCAAGAAATTCCGTAACGAAAAAAACTTCACAATCGTCTAACGTCGTTTCAGTTCGGTATACTTCGGCACGGTGTTTGTGTGCGTGCGGTTAGACGTATTGTACGACTCTACGAAACTCGCACGAATCGAGACGAGCTGCTCCGAAATCGGACGATGCTATGCAATAGCCTTACCGCGGCAGTGTCCGAGTGCCACAAGTCTTTTTTTTACATAATTAGCAGGGAACCATTCGTACCAATTATGTATAAAACAAACATGTCTATCGTATAGGGAAAACCCTTAATAATTTAATTTTTTTTATTTTTAGTATTTTTATTGTGGCAACGGAAATACATCATTTCAGCTGTCTAGCTATCACGGTTTATGAGATACAGTTTGGAGACAGACAGACGGATAGACGGACGGCGGAGGCTTAGTAAAAGAGTCCAGTTTTTGCCGTTTAGGTAAGGAACTTTAAAAAGCAGAGCTAATACGTTTTAATTTTTAATCTTGTGAATAAAAAATCGTCGTAACTCTGGTTTTAATTTTTGCGCCCTTTTGAAATTGCATAATATGTAGCTCTTTTATCAATCTTATCCTATATATTGTTCCATGTCAAATATTATTTTCAAATATCAACCACTTACAATCCTCTCTATAAACTTGTTCGATGTTCAATCAATAGAAAATTTATATATACGCTTGCGTTTGAAATGTAAATAAGTCATTTTAGTAACATTTTGCGTGCGTCTGACTTTTAAGGGCTTACGTTCATTATCTACAGAGGTGATTTATAGTCCCTCCCGAGAGATTTCAACCAGCGTCAAAAAGAAAATTAGGGTAATATACGTTAGGCCACAAAATACACTGGCATTCAACCAAAATACTTATCTGGGTACTATTACAAAGGTGACCGATAGTCGACCTTAGCTCTAGACATTACCCAGTTTAGAGCAATAAAGTATTTCTACTTGTATATTCTATTCGGCAAACAATGGCAATCAAAAGAGCTAATGGTTGGGATTAATGAGACGTGAATATTTCTTGAATGTAATTACACGAATAAGTTGAAATATCTTGGAGTACAATTTGAAAAGTATGCCAATATGACGTACCTATTGTTTCAGTAAGGGCAACTGACGAACAAAACAATATTGAATAATAGGTTTTCAACTGATACGTTAAGTTATAATATTGTGTCTACATGCAAGCTGGAGCTAAAGTATACAGATTTATATCAAATCCTTACTAATATAATATGTAAAGGTAAATGTCTGTCTGTTACCCAATCACGCATAGAGTACGAGTACTGAACCGATTTAAATGAAATTTGGTACTGATATAGTTCAGAGCCTGAGAAAGGAAATACGCTTGCCTGACTGCGCTTAAAAGAAAGTCATATTTTATCAGTTCAGTCAGTACGTGGACGGAGTAGCGGGTAGAAAGCTAGTGAAGAATAAAACAAGACTTGAACAATTTTTTTATATATATTTATAATATTCATTTATTAATTAAAAATGAATGTTAGTTTATACATTTACAGACTTATAAACTAAATTAACTCAAAGACATCTTAAAATAACAATATTACACATTTAGGCAGCGGCCACTGCACTAGACTCTAGGCCTGTATCGCAGGAACCATAAAAGATTAACATTTGTTTTAAGCAGATTAGACGACTTGTGCCTGATTAATAAAATTGTAATTCATCATTATCATCAGCCCATATACGTCCCCACTGCTGGGGCGCGGGCCTACCCTAAACTAGGGCGATAAGGCCTTAGTCGACCACGCTGGCCAAGTGCGGGTTGGTCGACTACACAACCTTAGAATTTCTTCATAGGCGACTTGTAATTAAAAAAATGAAATTTCCATATTTTCATGATTATTAAAATTATCATAATTTATATCTCCAGAATGTCACGAGCATTCGGAATAGAAAATATTTGCCTTAATATATTTCTTACTGCGCAAATTCAACCCCATTGTTTCATATTTAAAGCGAACTGTTCCGTTCGCCACAAAGGGGTGTCCCGCCATGAAACGCGGAACGATATATCAAACGGACTTCACTGGCAGATGCGTTTCGTCCCATAGCACCTCGGCTCATTTGATAAACAGTTAAAGCGACTTCAGACTAGCGTTTGTACATCGTAGGCGTTCACGAAAGTTTGCACCACGCAGCCGTTTTAACTACACGTTGCTTCTGCAGTTGGATGATAGTAGACGCACCTTTCTTTTTTCTAGCTGACTAACGATGATGGCTTGGAGTAGCCTTGTTATCATCACCGGACTTGCGGGGGAGCGGATGGCTCTCTGTAGACGACGTATGTCACTCACAAAAGACTTCACCGAGAGCTAGACATCAAATCACCCTGAAGGCCTGCTTTAAAGCCATTTCTCGCCTCGCCTGAAGAGCCCGGGATCATAGGAGGGAGGGAAAACATGAGCTGGAAGGGCATTCCATGCCTTATTGACACGTGGCAGAAAATAGTAACTAAACCTCTTAGTCAGAGCCACCAGCACCTGCATTATTATGTGGATTACAGCGCTGCCCAGCATGTGTCGTTCGGGATTGGAAAGAGGAGGGATGGACTAGCTGATATAGCTATTTCGTAGCATACGAAAGGTGTGATTCTGTGTTTGTTTGTATGAATATACTCGCAGCTGCGAATTTTCGCCCGTGTGCGGGGAAACTTGTAGTACTTACCCTATATACCTTACTACTTAAACCGAACCGTAATCACAACCCCTCAAGGTCGATTCTCAAATGATCAGCCGCGATAGTGTGGGGTCCCACCCATAAAAGAAATCGGGTAATGGCTCCGATTATCGGCCATCCTAAATAATAAATGTCCGAGTATTGTTGCCGTCCGATGAAAGGCGCGTGTCTTTTGATCGCGATTTCAATTAAACGTGTCATTAGGATGGTGTTTTTGAAGCGTGTGAACCAACAAAGTGGTACATAGGAGCGGAGTAATTAGTTTACTGACGTAATTATGAACGTACTGGTAATTGAATTTGTCGTTTTTAATGAGATAGAATTAATGAGGATGATGAATGAAATTATTTTGGAGGTAAATATTTAGGGGATTTGGTGGATATTATTAAAAAAAAAACTTTTTAAGAATATTTCGAAGTAGATCGTCGGGATTATATGTAAAATTTTACTTTACAACATGTTAGTTTGACTTAGCCGATTAGACATTTTTGCATGCAAATTGTTTGATACGTATCTATAATGCATTGTATGGCATTAGGTAATCAGTTGAGGCCTGATTAGCTGGCAAGGATCTCGGTCCCATGATAGCACATTATTTTTTTTATTTATTTAATAAAGCTTACCAACTAAATACATATTAGAAATACACAGTTACAAAAAATCACATATAAGGGAGTAACATTTATACACATCGAAATTATAGGTAAGCACAACATTCAAGTAAAAGAAAAACATTATTAAACTAAGATTTATATCTAAACTAAGGCTAAAGGTAAATCCCGAAAACTAAAAATTGAATTGACAAAAATTTTAAACACATTTTTTGAAACAGGTAATGTTATTACAAAAAATATCTAGCTCGCTAATTTACTTGTAATTGTGTTCTTTTTTTTGCATTTTTGCTATTTATTTAAAATGTTCAAGTGAGCAATAAAAAAATTCTTATTCTTATTCAAATATTACAGAGAAACTTTATATCCGTATTTTATTGATTTACACCTGTCGAATACGAGTGGCACTTACTACACAAAACATTTTGTGTAAATTCAGATGTGTTGAGACATTTTATGTGCGTTTTACGACCGCTCGAAACAGGCGAGAAAATAATAAAAACAAAACAAACAACTATACGTCGGGAGTAAATACAGGGATAAACGGGGATATTGCCTGTTAAAATGTATGAATGTTGAATTGCAATAGAAAGATAGGGATTTTAGAATGTGCATTGTTGATGCCAATCGGTATATTCTGCATTATTATAGAAATTACATGCATCGCTGTGCCTCGGAAAGCACGTTAAGCCAGGAGTCTGGCGCTCGATCCTCGGTCATGTCGGATTGCCGTCTCACCGAACTATTAGAGTAAGGGAACAGAGATTGCACTTGTGTTTGCGCGCACACTTGTGCAGGGTATGTTCTGTGCAGTTGGCTGACTTCCATTGAGATCGGCCGCCATGGCAGAAACTGTTTGGACGTCTTATTATTATTTTGGACTCATCAACATAATAATGACCAAATACTTAAAACAATTTAAAATTTGAAAATTTACATTGAGCTTTAATAGCACAAAAACAACAAATAAAAATAAATTATTGACATTCAATCCGTAACACCTACTTAATTTTCAACTGTAAAATGAAGTAGTATTTGTAAAATTTACACCACGATTGGTGTAACCCAGTCGAAACGTCGGGCAGTAAGTAGCTATGTAATTTGCTACTCCTAATATCGTGTGTAGACCCATAAAGACTAATTTTAGTGTAGTTCCATTACAGTCTAAAAAAAAAACAGCGAAAGTCTAATATTATCTTAAATTTTCAATTTTTCAATAGTAGGAGAAAAGATAATGTAGGAGGAAGTAGTATTGTTCTCATAATACGGAAGGCTTACGTCACATGAGCTCATAAGAAGCCTACATTCAAAAGGCATTGAACAAATCACATTATGATATCTCACAAGGCTACATACATTGTCCCGATTGCGGGGAAATCTACTTATCTCGGAATCGGAACAAGTGCTTAATCGAACAATAGTGAAATACACAAGTAGGTATAAGAAAATAAATAGATATATAATTTACCTAGACCAGACAGAGATTACTAGAACGCATCCATACTTAAGGGGCTAAAAATAAAGCAAAGGCTCGACTGTCCAATTACGAGTTCTCAAGTTCTTTGGCCACGTCATCCGTAAACACACACACATTCCATGGAGCGCCTGGTTGTGCAGGGGCGTTGTGGAAGGCAAAAGATCACGGGGTCAGTCTCCAACTAGGTGGACTGATCTTATAAAAACTACGACCGGTTTCTCCATCACAGAGTGCACACGCAGTGTCACATACAGAGACCGGTGGAGAGCAATCGCGAAGGCTGCGGTCAGCACTGAAAGACCATAATCATGACCACTCTGCCAAGAGTGAACGACTAAGAAGAATACCTAGACCAGGGATTTAAAGACTGATGTTCATCTCACATATATTATGCGCGCCGTCCGTGGGTATCAATCTCACGACTTGTTAAGGAAGAGTGGCTCTCTCTGGCACCTGTGCTACTTGCACTTAAAAGAGAAAGTCAACTCTACAAGGGCTTTGTAGGATTGTCGATAAGAAAACTGGGTGAAGTTTTCCAAAAACTGAGCTGAATTCTTCAATTCACCTGCAATTGCATAGTCTACCCAAGGAACAAATAGAGTCCGCGTCTCGGCAATCCTATTGTGGGACGCCCTCAGGCCAGATGACTGACGAACTGCATTGGAACCGGTAGGAGCTGGATGCAAGAAGCCGACAAAAGACAGAAGTGGCGAGCATTTTGGGAGGCCTATATCCAAGAGTGGACTTCAATGAACTGATGAAGAAGATATAGGTTAAAGTTTATCATTTTCTCCACCGAAGGTAGCCTTAACATCATGACTTCAAATTCGCCGAACTCCTTTGCGACCAAAAATAACTAACGACACTTTTCCAGTTGCAACATTTTCGAAGTACAATCGTTACGCTTGTCACTCAAGACTGGATCTAGAGAGGTTAGGGTCTAAAGTGGAAGCCCTTGATACTAATGCGTGCCTTATAATAAACGTCGCTTTGATCTTAGCAGCCTTAACTGAGAAGTTTCTCTGAAACGAGCTGTTTCACCAAAGAACTTAAGAGGAACGGTGAAAAAAGTAAGCTGCCGTGAAAAAAACACGCTTCGTGATAAAAAAAAATAAAATTGTTTTTAAAAATGTATTTATGTTAGCATCACTATGTTGGATTAGTGTAAGTTAGAATGATAACTTTTTAAATATAATATCACTACAAATAGAAAGTCGCTTCCCGCCTCTGCCTCTACTTATATTAGAAACAACGCAACATTTTGTGATGCGGTCTTTATAATATACATCCAATTCAAGAAGAAATGTTTTTTTTTAATAACTAGTGACCCGCCTTCGCTTCGCTTCGGGTATAAGTATTATACATAAAAATCTTCATCCCTCTATCTATTCAAATATAACCAATCAAAATCCGCTGTGTCGTTTTAAAGATTAAGGCATACATAGGGACAGACAGAAACGGGAAACGACTTTGCTTGATACTATGTAGTGATAAATTCATAGTATAGTAGGGAAACAAAGAATTAATCTGTTGGAACCCAATTAACCTGTCTTCTTTTCAGATCGGTGGCAAAAACAAACGTAATCGGCACAGTATTCGGAAAGACGAGTTATCAGAGATACCCATCTAGTCGATCAGTGAGACAATGATGATGAAAAATAAATGAAATGATAATAAACCGACTAAGTGCAATTTGGAAAAAATCCATACCGAGTAAAAATTTCTTAAAAATTACGTTTGTTGTATGGGAGCCCTCTATATTTTTACTTTATTACAAGATACAGCTTGGAGACAGACAGACAGATGGACTGACAGACGGTCTTAGTAATCGGGTCCCGTTTTTACCTTTTAGGTACGAAACCCTAAATATTACGTTTTAAAAACGAATAAAAGTAGAAATTTAACAATGTCCGAAGTCTAACAAACAATGTCCGGTATATTTTCTACGTAGCACGTGTCTTGGCTCGCTCGGCACGGCTTGTTTTGATCAGTTACAGACTTTACTGCCGCAGTAAAATAAAAATTACGGGTTCAGCTATATTAAACCGTTGTTGTTAACTTTTAACTCCTAGTTTAACACTTAGTTGGTATATGGGAATGTGTAGTTTAATTAACGAACGATCACATACTTTTTTTTAAAGTTTAAAAGAATATTACGATTACCTCACTCAAAGTGATGGTAAGCGGTCGTGAAAGTGGCACTAAGTGGTTCGTGTCATTACACTTGGCGCTGGCTAGCCAGTTCCTATGCTTGAACTTGACTTTGACACGCTGCCGCGTGTCTAGCTTGTCACTGTTTATTATTTCAGCATAGCTTATACATTTTTGAAGATTTAAAAAGTATATTTTTGAAGCCTATATACACCGTGAAATTTTAGTGGTTGTTTTCCCGTGGCAGAACGGTTTGCCTCCAGTAATACTACCGAATCATTCACATTATTTCTCGAAAAACAAAATTTTATTTTCAAATTTTCAAAATAATAATTTTCCAACTCGAAAACGAGAGAAGCTATCGTTATTTTATAAGATGTGACGTAATCAGGTACTGCTTGCCGCATGAAATCGATGCTTAAAGCTCAAGAAGCTCGACGCCCTAAGTCATAAAGCGGTTCGAACGTGCTTTCGAGTTTCGGTTAAACCTTTCGTTTCGGTTAAACCGGCAACTATTGATTTTAACAAAAAAGAACTGCACAAATCTATTGTACTACTAAGATATAATCATTTTACTGCGGGAAAACAACCACTAAAATTTCACGGTGTATAAGTATATTTAGAAATGTGTAATACATTTACTTTTTTCTAAAATAAGGCATAAGACGATAAGCAAAAATATAATTATGTTGGTGTCATTAAATGAAACCAAAGTCTTCAATTAAGCCGGATAAGTCACTGAGTTTTTACGTATATTGAAACAGAATGAATATTAATTAAATACATACGTTAATTCCATTAACTTAATAACGTCGTCATCAAGTTGCTTCTGTTTAATTTAATTTGAGGTCCGTTTGAGCTTACGCGTATATGTAATTAAAACAAAATTCATTGAGTATTATTAAAATAAACGAAAGCATCCTAAATTTCGTAAATTATCTGGATATTTACCATCTTTCCTTATTTTGGCACTGTTAACAAGCGCTATTTTATTTACTTTTATTTTATTTTTTAGGTCTAATAACATTTATAAACGCTAATGCTTAAAATTTAGATACTTAGGTAAACATGCTATGATCACGGGTCAACTGCAGAAATGCTAAAATAATGGTAGATTACCTGAAGACGTATATTTTGGTAAATATCCTTAACATTTATTGTTTTCTTATGTGTGTAACCATGGCAGTTTAAAGATGCATAATTTTTTTTAAACTACGGTAAAATTAAATGGGTATATTATCTGTGCTATTCTTCTGTCACGATAGACCATTATGGTAACCTTAGAAGAAATGTGGACTTTATGATGTCAGGAACTAGCTGAGAACCACAGTGCACGTAGTTTAGTTCTCCTTACATAAGAAAACGGAATATATCCGGGATGTTTACCATGTTTCCTCAAATTATCGAGCACTTGATATTTTGGCACTGTTGCAAGCACCAGGCCCAATACCGGGCACACGATATAATTTATGGAAACAAGGTAAATATTCTGGACATATTCCGTTTTCTACTGTATGAAACCATGACAGTTTGAGCATGACCATTCACATGAAGAAGAAAAAAAATAAAGAGACAGCTAAGCTAGGGGTGAAAGCCGTCCGCTCTCCCGCAAGCCCGATAAAGATGACGAGGCTACTCCAAGCCATCATCGTATGTCAGCCAGAAAATAGAGACACTTAAGCTTCGTACTTCACGAAGAGGTTAAAAGATAGAGTTTCAATCCATTAAACTTGTCTCTTTTATTTCCAAAGCATGTCCATTCACACAACTATCCCAAAACTGACCCTAACAAAATGTCACTATAAAATAAACAGGACTCCATTCTAAAACTTGTCCACATAAACATAAGACCGCATAAAGGATCAACATAAATTGGGCTGAGACGTTTAGGGTGACAATAAATACGAAGACAATTTAAATAAACAGTAGTAGAGTCCAGCGAAATAAAATTACGGTAACATTTGTGAGGATGAGGGGCTTTACGGGTTAACGAATGCGGTGGTGGACGAGGGGGTTTACACCGGACGATTGAGACCTAAATTTTAGTCTTTATGGGTCTATATGTATATATCTATTATTGTTGTGTAGATCCTTATATTAAGTGTAATGGAACGCGAAAGTCTAAAATCTTACGATTGGGATCTAGTTATATAGATCATAATGTACACCACACTTCATATAAGAAAATATCTTCGGAGGTCGCCAACTACATGGGCCGTTCATAAATGTGCGCGCAATCACTGATGCATTCCAATATATTTTTTCCATACATACATACATACATAAAATCACGCCTATTTCCCCAGAAGGGTAGACAGAGATCACTTTCTTCCATTTGCTACGATCATGGCACATTACTTTCGCTTCTCTCACATTCATCAATCTCTTAATGCATGCTCGTCGATTACGGGTACTTTTGATTTGACCCTCTTCAAAATGTTACCTATTTAGTCATGGAAGGTGTTTCTTAATGACTACAATGATTCCTGTCAACACCACCGGACTGCCGGATGTCTCTCACGCTTGAGGTAACTTACAACTTCATTGTCTGACATAAGATAATCTGAGAAAACGAATGAGAGATCAGGCCACGGTACAAAAGCTTAACATGCTTTTTAAAACGACAACCCAGCTGCTATATCCGTAAAATAAACGTATGAAAGTGACTCACAGAAGAGCATAGGTTCAAATCCCCGAGCTTCAGTGGAGTAGTTGGTTGATATATGTATTTGCAAAGAGCTTTTTTGTCGGTTAAAGCGCCAGAAATATCTATAATCACATCGTATAAAGCCCAGTGGGCTATTCACTGGGTTTACGGCCAGTCCGGGACGCGCGTCCCGTTTAGCGCGAGATAATGGAGAGCTGTCCCGCGAGACAGCCGAGTGGGACACTTAGTGCTGGGACACTGGATAGAGTAATAGAGAGCCAGTTTAGTTTGTCAAGCGCTGTCCCATTTTCAAAGGATAAGAACCACTATTACTAAACCATGTAGGGGCAGGTGTAGGTAGTACAATATTTATACTATTTTAAAATAGCGTACGAATGGTACCAATTACATCTCATGTGTAATAATACGTATTATGTATATATGTTATGGACCAAGTGATAAATGCGAGCATTATTGATAATGCCCGGGCATTATTTATAATGTCTAGGCCTATCGGGCCAAGTGATTAATTATTATTTAAACTTCATTATTAATCACAATGCGCGGGCATAATTATAAGGCTATGTGATAATTGGGCAATATGATAATTGTGCGTAATTTGAGGTGGTGTGGGGAAAAAAGAACGCGTGGTATGCTTAGACCAATCACATACAGCCGCTCAGCGCGCGGCTCGTGCGACGTACTTTAAATTTTCGCTATAAGTATGTGGGAATTGATTGTCATTTATTTGAACCTTTGTGAGAGATGCGAAAAAAACGAAGCGTCCCAAAAAAGGATTAGTTGTGAAACCAATTCTTAGCGGTGAACTAAATGCAAGATGTGTAGACCTAATTAACATGCAGTCGCAAGGAGATAATGAGTATAAATTTATACTTGTGTATCAAGATCATCTCACAAAATTTGTTCAACTTCGTCCACTCAAGACCAAAACTGCTGAAGAAGTAGCATAATATCTCACTTGACATTCTTACAATATTCGGTGTACCAAGCATTTTTCAAAGCGATAATGGCAGAGAATTTGCGAATAAAATTGTACGACGGAAGCTTAAAAATGGAGTAACTTCTCCCGTTTTCCCAACAATTCCCTTAACTACTCTGCTCCTATTGAATGTGGCGTGATCAAATGTATTCTTCAACCTGCCCAGAAGTATGAAGATTAATTGTACCGAGTTTCGTTAAAATCCGTCGAGTAGTTTTTGTTTCTATAAGGAACATACAGACAGACAGACATACAAAAATTACTAATAAAAATTTTACTAATTGCATTTTTGGCATCAGTATCGATCACTTATTACCCCCTGAGAGTTATTTTGAAAATAGATTTCCCGTACAGAATTGACTTCTCTACAGATTTATTATAAGTATAGATGATAATAATGATAAAGTTTTTTCTACATAATATGTTTGTATTACTCTGCCCAAAAGGTGATAAACATTATGTATAATGCCCGGTCAAAGTGATTATTTGAATAATTACTATTAAATTGCACTCTCATATTGGGCATTTTTCATAAGGACCGGGCAGTATGTATAATGCCCAATTTATCATTTGGTCCATAACATATACGAGGATACAATACAAGTGATAATTTTAACATTTGTCAGAGAAACTGTCGGTTAATTGAAGAGAATCCATTTAACTGATTAATTAACCTCATCAAATATCTATTTTCTTTAGAAGACAACAATCGTATTTCGCTTCTGCTTCAGGTAACTAACTCAACACTCTACTAAGATTCAATCTTCAAACCGCTCCGTTAACCAATCGGCCGCCTAGAACAAACATCACACGAAGACGTGGTCCAAACGTGTGGTTACACAAATATTGGTCCGAGGTCCTATTGGTGTTAGTTGTTGATGGGATAGTCTCGGACAAACCTGCGATTGCTGGGAGTGAGGAGTCGTAGCGTGAACTTCCGGGAATGAGACCTTTTGCACCGGGCGCGATGTGAAACCGTTTTAAGACAAAACACGATCGCGTATGATTTGAAAAAAAAACCATCATGAAGATTTTTAGTTTACAATTTAGTCAAGACACTAAGTTTAACAGGGGTTATTATTCAGAACACTTCATGTAACTTCTTTTAAATAAATGGGCTAGTTTGATATCATTAGTGCAAACGGTTGTGAAAAACTTTTGACACATTTAATATTTTTATATCACCTATAAATACTTAAGTAACGCAAATGGATTTATAAATATATTTTTTAATTTATTTGGTTAAAAAACAGTCCCAGATATTTATTTATTTATTTTGACATTTAACATTAGGAGTTTAAGGCACAAGTTTTTTACAGGTAAACTATACATGCAATTACAGGAGTATTTTAAGTCATATTTACATGTAATACAACAAAAAAAAAATATGACAGTTTTATAAAATTATGAAAATAACTTTGCTTTCATTAATAACTAATTCGGTGTCCATTAGTTCCCAAGTCAAAGTTGCCAATTTATGCCTATATAAAATTCAAATAATATAAACCCTTAAATATCACACCTTCGCAATATTAATAAAAGTTGGTCTTAAAGATGTTTTTATCCCGCTCACGATTCGGTTCGATTTAACGAATAATAAATTCCGATGGGAGTAATCTAGATCTCGATAGCTCGGCGACTCCGAGCGGTTCATCATCGCCCATGGAAATGGTCCAAGGTTCAAACCTTGGCGTGGTAATAAAATAATTTTTTTTGAGGAAAATTGTTTGTTAAATATTCTAAAAAAATATATATCGAGTATAACTTCGCATGATTATTATTATTAGTATACGCTTTTTTTGTTATCACTAAATTAACTATTTTTTCTTTCTTCTTGGACTGGACTTGATCAATCAATCGATACGACTAAATTAATGGTTATTTGATCAAGTCAAAAGGTACCGATTAAACACATTAAATTATAAATCACTTGGTTTTCTTATAAATGTTCAAAGAACGTAATTTTTCAATAATCTTTTAATTTGTGTAGTAGTTCGAGTTTATTATACATAAATACCTTCTTCTCAAATCCCTCTATCTATAAAAAAAATCTGCACCAAAATCTGTTGTGTAGTTTTAAAGATTAAGGCATACATAGGGACAGACAGACGCGAGAGGTGACGTGGCTTTATACTATGTAGTGATCAAATTCGATAAGATGTAGCGAAAATCGCTAAATCTTATCATTTAAACTTTCAAATGAATGAGACATTCAGTATTAATACTAATGTATAATTCTCAGACCCACATCAATCATACTTTTTTTTTATACTTTTCGCAATTAAATATCAATACGAGTTTTCCAGAAAAAGTAAAAAAAAATAATTATTAATTAATTCGCGGTACAAAAAGTCAAGAACTCTGGTTTCCAGTTATGTTAAAATATTATGAAAGCAGCTTTGAAATCTGCATTTTCCTAGAAAATGTATCTCTGTAAAAGCGAAAAGCGCTAAGTCCAATCAAGACAGCTGCGAATAAATTACGGCTCTACCACAGCAATAAAAACTGGGTAAAAACATAATCGCGTAAAAAAGATTCGTACTCTCAAGTTATGTCTATATATATTAATATTTTGTTGATTAACCGTTGGCATTAGGGCAGGGAACCTGCACTTGGTCAGCTTGGTTGACTAAGGCATTATCGCCCTAGTTTAGGACAGGCCAGTGCCCCAGCAGTGGGGATGTATATGGGCTATTGATAAATAAGACAAGGGTAGATACCTACCAATTGTTTTTTCGAGACGGTTGATAGGTGCTTAAGTTCTGCACCCTTAAAAAACAATTATTTCTTTTTATTATTTCATACATTTAAAAAATGGTTAATATATTATATCTAACAAATTATTAGTAAGACGTTATAACTTTGTTTTAAATAATTTCTTACTGCACTTATTTTACATATTTAACCCGGTAAAGGTTTATTATGTTAATCTACGCCGCTATGTTAATTTCGGAAGACACTTCCTGCGGCGTTGGTAGAAATGACCAAAAGTAAAGAGGGCTGAACTGTGAGGGTTAATTAAGACAACGCGGCTCCAGGGGACGAATTATCCCCGGCCATTTTTGCTGATGTTAGCCCGCCGATGTTTTGCATTAGCGGTTGAGGGTTGGCGGACTGAATTGAATAATTTAGTTATTGCTTAGGCGACTACTAATAAAGTGAAACTTGTGGATATAGCAAGGTGTTTTCCCAGATGTTGGTCAAGATTGACCTCACTCCACCTGATGGTAAGCGGCTATGAGGTTCACATATGAGGTCAGCGGGTACAATATAACCTATTTTGCTTATCACCGTCACTCTATCGTGCAGAAATGTCATCTCATGCCCCACCTAAAAATCTGAGGGATCCATATTCCCACATAAGGCCTCTTGTGTCTGCATGTGTTGCCCAAAATCATGATAAATATCCTATACCATAAAATACCTAAAATATTTATCCCGGTTGCGTACTGAACCCACGACCGTGTCTTTGACAGGGGCGCTACAAACTTCCATCGTGAAAATCAATGTGTTATTGAAACCACAAACACATCTTCCCCAATCTCAAGTAACATCTAGAAACAAAATAACACGACAATCTTTCTTACACAAGGATAAACAAAAATCTCCCACAGCAAAGTTATATGAAAACATCTTCCACTTAGTCTAACCAGAATTTAATATTCCAATATACTCACAAATTACTGCAATGCTAATTATATGAATTCCAGCGAAGATAAATATAATGTAATCATGATATTAGATTGGAGTTCTGAGTATCTCGTGAAATTATTTTCCCGATTATTAAGCACCAAATCAATTACATACTCATCCTTGAATTCCTGATATAAAATATATAAATAATACACAACATCAAATATATTGATTTGATCCCTCGGTAAGTACCTTAAGCGCTTGTGTAACAGATATCAGAATCAACAGTGGATACACATAATGATATAAACTCTGACTTCATTCGCTTGGACTACAGGATTTTACACACGAATTTTTTTTCCAAATAACTCTCGTTCCCGTGGGATTTTTAAAATATCGCTTTGCAAGTAATCTTTATGTACATTAGGGTACCTGCATGCCAAATTTTAATCATCTATCCTACGCGGTTTAGATTTTTTCATACAAACGTTTTTTCCCATTAACTCCCGTTCCCGTGGGAATTTTGCAACATCCTGTTGCAACTAAGCTTCATGTTTACTAAGGTACCTGAATGCCAAATTTCAAGCGTCTTACTTAAGCTGTTTAGCACCACTCTTGGAAACGTAATAGATAACCTGGTTCACTAACCACTGATAAATTAAGTGGAAACGATATTAAAATTTCACTTGTATTCGTAGAAACAACGTATCAACGGTTACTGAAACATACAATTGATCTTAAATAATTCCAATAAAGGCTGCTCTATACAGGAACATTTGTTTCCATTCCGCATTTGTACCTTTACTGGAAATTTACCCTTATTACGGTAACAAAATGGTGGGTCATATCGCTCTACGTGACTCAGGAATGACCGTACCATATTGTATTGGCACTGCGGGAATAATTTAAGCCCTAAATTATCTTGACAAAAGACTACCTACCACTACTGACCTTAACAACCAGACTAGTCTTTTTTATAATAATAGACGTTTAAGATGACCTCACTTCATCTGATAAAAAATATATAAATATATTACACAACGTCACTTATCTACATTGATCTGATCCCGGTGTAAGTAGCTTAAGCACTTGTGTTACAGATATAAGAAACAACAGTGGAGACACTCGGACACGGAACAAACACCGATGACCGGCACACAAATGTTTGTTGTCCGGGTGGGAATCGAACCCACGACTCTTGGAACCGTAGGTAGTGAGCCTGGGTCACTAACACTGTTCCATCGAGCAAGACAAGTGAATGCGACGGAAAGTGGGAAAAAATTGTGTGAGTTTTTCTGTAATAAAATTACTCAGCCCGGAGTTAGGAAGTTAGCGGTTGAACGCCCGTGTCTCGGAAAGCACGTTAAGCCGGTGGTCTTGCGCCCGATCTCTCATCGATCATATCGGATTGCCGTCTCACCGAATTATGAGAGTAAGGGAACAGAGAGTGCACTTGTGTTTGCGCGCACATTAACTTTTGTTTGTGCACTATTATAATATGGCTGATCTCAATTGAGATCGGCCACAATGGTTGTAATCGGTCGGACGCCTTATTTACTGTTATATCACACTAACAAACAGCTACGGTTATTGGAATCAGCAATGTTTATTCAATTAATGAATTTGTCAAGCGGTTGACATTTTAATCAGATCAAAAGGATTATTCCACTATCGTTACCGCTAATGAGAACGACGGCCACCTGTCTATAAACCGATTTGTTGATTAATCGAATTAACGTTTGGATGGATTTGTAAAAATCCAATCGAAATGTTTGTACGAGTTCAGTCGACATTTGTTTGTAGGATTACGTTACGAAATACGGAAACGCTGATTAAAATTTGCCGATACCATTCCTCATGAAGCAGCATTTTATGTTTCTTTTAAGATTTAAAGTTCAAAAACATTTGAAAACCTTAGAAGGCCATTTAGCATTTTTTTATGATTCGCTAACATGACCTCACCTTATCTGATGGTAAGCGGTAGTGAGATCCAAATGTGAGGTCGACAGGCACTATAAAACATATTGAGCCTATCGCATTCACCCTGAAGGCTTGCTAAAATGCCGTTGCACGTCCCGCCTGAAGAGCAGAAAGAAGAGCTAATTATGTTTCGTAATTCTATTGATACACTTTAGATATTTTAGTGACATAAAAATGTACTAAATAATCTACTTCAAATTCAAATAGTTGGTCAATTCAATAATACACAGATCGTAGTATTTTTGTACATGTATACTTTATATTTTTACTCCCGTGCACAATGTTTACAGTAAACAAAATGTACGCTTGTTTAAAATCCACCATTTGTTTTCAAAGCACGCAGAACCACAGTATTTACAATCAATTTTACACTTGGCCGTTTTTAATTTGTAACAGAACTAAATTGAATTAGCGATATGTGACTCGGGTAAACTCGTTCCCTCTCCTTCATACGGCCCATGTGGGAGGAGGATGGGTGTAAAAAAATACGTATCGTATTGGATACTACTCCGAAAGACTGATGAAGCCTTCTAAATACGTGATATAGGGGGCAAAGTGTGGATAAATAACTGGACGCCAGTGATGTGGTCAAATCAAGATATCGATAGTTGTCATCTTTGGTATCCGATTATACACCGTAAAATTTTAGTGGTTGTTTACCCGCAGTGAAATGATTATATCTTAGTAGTAAAAAAGATGAGTGTAATTTTTTTTTCATTAAAATCAATAAATACCGGTTTTATGAAAGGGATAAAATCAACTCGCAAGCACGTTTTTACCTCTTTTCTAATTTCTTAGGGGGTAGAGTTTCTTAAGCTTTTATCATCAATTTTATGCGGCAATCTGTACCTGATTACCTAACAGTTTATGCCTAACAACTTATTATTACTTTATATCGTTAATCTAATATCATTGATTTAATTTGTTACTGTAATTTTAAGTTTATGATATCTCTGCTAAGGCGGAAGAGTTATATAAGTTTTAATTTAAGTTTTTAAGAGGCTAAGCCCTCCATCTACTTAGTTTACTTCATATAATATAATTATATAATATAGAAGAATAGGAACATCTGAAAAACAGCATTATCTGGTTTACTAGATAAGCCATGCTGAGATGTTTCCTTTTGCTCACCTTCATTTTAGTATTGTAAGACAGTATGTACAATTTATGAAGCAATAAACGTTTTTTTATTTTTTTTTTATTTATTACGTCACTGTCTTAAAAGAGCATCTCAGGTTTTCGAGTTGGAAAATACTCCGATGTAAAAGTGAAATATCCATGCATCAAATGCCTATGTTGCCTGTGTCTATTGCAATTTTAATATTTTTGCATTTAATATAAGGGCCATCAACCCTGCAAGACAACAAGGTCACTACTACATCTACACCTACACCAAGCCATAATCGTAGTCAGTTAGGAAAAAACACACATTATTAACAACCCACTTTCAAGCAATTTTAGAGCTTATTTATTTATTTATTGCACTCCATACAAAAGGTTTTAACTCTAGCATCTAAAACTAAAACTCGATTAATATGGACCCTATTGGGCACGGCAACTTAAAAGAAGCTTAAAAGTTCGTAAATTACCAGATAAATATCTCGTTAGGTCGATCACTGATTCTTGCACACTGAATCAATCAAAGCGATGAGCCATTCAAAAGTATTATTGCTCGAAACCCAGCGCCCCGTAAGGTTTCTTCGGGAAAGTTCTTTTGCATTTAAAAGTAATTCCTCGTCCGCCCTTCCGGCTCCTTAGCCGTGATTAAATTTATTACAAGTTCAAAAACAAACTCCTTTTGATGGCCGAGCCATTGATTGGGTCTGATTATAGACTCCGCTTTTGTGTGATACATTTAAAGTATCCGGTGTTTTTGTGTGGGCATCGGATATTCGCCGTTCAATTGACTTAAGAAAAGTTCGCTTTGAAGGAGTTCGTTTTGAATGTTACCGAATTATGGTTTATTTTTGGAGAAGAATAAGTTTAAGGCTTCATATTTTGTTAAAAATTTATTCTGATGGTGTGTTTAAGGGAAATAAGACTTATTTTATATTTTAAATAGTTAATTTAGTCCAAAAATTTAAAAAAAAATGACATTCCATATACAGCCATCTGACCCCGAACTAAGCAGAACTTGTCCTATGGCTCTCATAGACTGATATACGCACGTATTTAAATCTATATTTATAAATACATATTCACATCCAAACACGGATCAAACACAGGCGTTCATCATACATATAGGCATTTGTCCCAAAACGGAATCGAACCCAGACTCTTGGAACCGTAGCCACCAAGCCAGTGTACGATACAATGATTTCAGATAAAATAGATTTTATATAAATTATCCAATCAAAAACATAAATGTGAAATGAGAGCCAAGTTCAATATTATGATAACTGCCTTGGTTGTTGACTTCAACGACAAAAGGATTGAGATCTAAATGGGTGCCAAGTTCAATGGTCAACCCTGAAATTTATTCATAAGTAACACTATAACATACCTATCATATCTTCTTATAACATAAGATAATGTATGGTGGTAGCCTATGAAGGTCTGTCTTGGCTAGTTTCTATAAACCTACCAACGTATTATTATGTTCGCTCGCTAGTTTCTACCAACAATCCAAATTTTCGGAATTATAAAATAAATACCGACAAATACCAAACTAACCAAGACAACTAACTAGACAACTAACTAAAGAAAACTAGCCAAGACAGACCTTCATAGGCTACCACCATACATTATCTTATGTTATAAGAAGATATGATAGGTATGTTATAGTGTTACTTATGAATAAATTTCAGGGTTGACCATTGAACTTGGCACCCATTTAGATCTCAATCCTTTTGTCGTTGAAGTCAACAACCAAGGCAGTTATCATAATATTGAACTTGGCTCTCATTTCACATTTATGTTTTTGATTGGATATCATTACTTTTTGTAGAAAAGTATATCATCGTAATACCGTGGGTCCTTTGAAAAGGACAAATTCAAAACTAAAACTAGACTTTATGTAGGTACCTACCCTAAGTAATAAATATGAAAACCGACTATAAGTACCTACTCTTAATTGTAAATAAGTAAGTATACCTAAATATATACTTAGTGCTCTGCCTTCCCCGGTATATAGGCGTGATTAGGCACTAATTAGGTATTTATGTTAAGCGTTCATAATAGAACCTAACCGCAGCAGTGGTCTCCTTTTTCACGGCTTTCAGGGTGAGTGCGACTGTCGACCTCATATGTGGATCTCACTACCGCTTACCATCAGGTGGAGTGAGGTCATCTTGTTAGCCTCTTATAAAAAAAATTAAAAAAAAACCTAATTATTAAAAAATTGCCAGTTTTTTATTTTTTCCTTTGTATTCATGTAATTACCTATCTGCATACCAAATTTTAACTCTCTAGGTCATTTGGAACTGGGTTAGAATTTTGATCTGTCAGTCAGTCAATGATAAAAATGAGGATTTTTGGACATTAATATCTAAATAACTGTTTGAGATAAGCTTATGAAATTTAGAACACATATTTATCTCGCAAGTCACAATATATGAGCCAAATTTGATACGTTTATGTGAAATAGTTTTTGATTTATGAGGGGTTCAAAAGTGGTTCCAAATGGTTCGTGTAATATTACACACGGTGCGGCTCGCCAGTTCTTTGTTTCTTGAACTTGGCTTGACACGCTACCGCGTGTCTAGATAGAGGTTTAGCTCCTCGTTTCTGCCCCGTGCCATTAAGGCATGGAATGCCCTTCCAGCTCATGTTTTCCCTCCCTCCTATGATCCCGGGCTCTTCAGGCGGGGCGTGAAACGGCATTTAAAGTCTAACCTTCAGGGTGAGTGCGACAGGCTCAATACGATCTATTGTGCCTGTCGACCTCATATGTGGATCTCACAACCGCTTACCATCAGGTGGACTGAGGTAATCTTGTTAGCCTTTTATAAAAAAAAATAATAATTTTACTTTTCTTTTCCTAACTGACTCACGTTGATGGGTTGGAGGAGTAGCCTTGTCATCATCACCGGACTTGCGGGGGAGCGGATGGCTCTCACTCCTAAATATAAATTTAAACATTTGATAATCTATACTTTCTTGTTGGTTTCTCGGTTTGAACGCGAATATCTCCGTCTGCTGATTGCGATACCCTGCTTGCTCCGTGGTAACGTAGTTACGTAACACGCGCTAATCTCGGGAACTACAGGTTCGAATTGATTGTTTAAGGTTTTAGGCTATCTAACATTACACGGTGATCAAAAGTAGCGTAGCAATAGTGGAACTGTTTTGATAAACGGGGAAAATTATTCATCTTGGAGGGTTTATTAACTCAGAAGAACCGATCATCGTAATTGGTTCAGTAGTATTTGCGTGAATGAGAAACAAACATCCATACGTACTCACAAACTTCCGGATTTATAATAGTAGGATAGGATACAGTGCCATAAAAATATACTGCCTCTTTGGTCTAGCAAGCGCTGCGTAAGGACCCAGAGGTCCTCGGTTCGAATCCGGGGTCGTGCAAAATTTGTGTAAGTTTTTCTGTAATGAAATTACTCAGCCCGAAGTAAGGAAGTTGGCGGTTGAATGCCCGTGCTTCGGAAAGCACGTTAAGCCGGTGGTCCTGCGCCCGATCTCTCATCGGTCATGACAGATTGTCGTGTCACCGAATTATGAGAGTAAGGGAATAGAGGGTGCACTTGTGTTTACGTACACTTGTATACTATAATATGTCCTGCGCACTTGGCTGATCTCGATTGAGATCGGCCGCCATGGCTGAAATCGGTCGGACGCCTTATAATAATTTAGTTATTGTGATCAAAGTCATCGATGAGATAGTGACTGGTAACAACACTAGCAATGGACGCGGGAAGCCAGTATAGTTGTGATTCAATCCAATCCGGGGATCGTAATAAATGTACAGTCGAATGAAATACTAGCTGCAAAGAAATACGTTGGTATATCACGGAAGCCAGTGAAATGCACCGACATAACAGTGATCAAATGATGGGCAGTGTACATTTACAGGAGGCATTTCTATTAAAATTGGTACGTTATGCGACTTCAATTTGAGAATGGGCATTAATTTGTCAATTAAACCAGATATGTTAACCACTAGTAACATACAAATAATTCTTTGTTAAATAGCTAACGTTAAGTTTTGCAATCAATCCAGTAAAATAAAATAAATAAATATCTATTTTCCACACACGTTCATCTTACCCCAAACTAAGCAGAGCTTGTACTATGTGCGTCAAAGACTGATATACATACATAGATATTTAAAAATACAGACACTGTGTCGCGACAATAGCAGAACTTATTTGGAACTATTTTATATTTTTAAGATTAGTTTAAGACATTTGTTACCATTTTTAAGGTAATTGTACCAAATAAACAGTTATTCTATTCTATTCTATTCTAAATACGCATTCACACCTAGACACAGAACGAACACCGAGGTTCATCACACAATTATTTGTCCGAGTGGAATCGAACCCACGACTCTTGGAACCGCCAGGCAGGGTCTCTAACCAGTGTTCCACCGAGCCAGTCAAACAACAAGTTAGCTTACAAGTTTAATACGTGACAAACCTATAGTACTTTCCTCTTTATAATAACAGTGTAGTCAGCGGTAGCTCAACAAAGGCAATCTAAGCAAACTGTATGCGGGTCCGTAGTAACCGAATACCAGTAAAACTTTGTACATGGATACTACAGAAAAACTAGTCTAAGGCCCGCCATACACGGACCGCTCGAGCAGTTAGCCAGTGATCAACATACATGGACCGCTCGAGCAGTTAGCCAGTGATCAACATACATGGACCGCTCGAGCAGTTAGCCAGTGATCAACATACACGGACCGCTCGAGCAGTTAGCCAGTGATCAACATACACGGACCGCTCGAGCAGTTAGCCAGTGATCAACATACATGGACCGCTCGAGCAGTTAGCCAGTGATCAACATACATGGACCGCTCGAGCAGTTAGCCAGTGATCAACATACACGGACCGCTCGAGCAGTTAGCCAGTGATCAACATACACGGACCGCTCGAGCAGTTAGCCAGTGATCAACATACATGGACCGCTCGAGCAGTTAGCCAGTGATCAACATACATGGACCGCTCGAGCAGTTAGCCAGTGATCAACATACACGGACCGCTCGAGCAGTTAGCCAGTGATCAACATACACGGACCGCTCGAGCAGTTAGCCAGTGATCAACATACATGGACCGCTCGAGCAGTTAGCCAGTGATCAACATACACGGACCGCTCGAGCAGTTAGCCAGTGATCAACATACACGGACCGCTCTTGCGTGAATCATAGTCAGTTTATGCCTGGCGACTGCTTGAGATTTCATCGTGCTGCTAACTGCTCGGAGCAGTCACGACTGCTCGAGCGGTTCCGTGTATGTGTTTACGTAGAATCTGTAGTTTACTATGCAGTCGCAGCTTCAAGCAGTCCGTCTTAACTGCTTGAAGCTGTCCGTGTATATCGGTCCTTAGAGCAAAACCCTTCTAGAAATAACGAGTTTCGAACTACAAGTTTCCTTTCTCGGAACAAGAGCGGTGGAGCCTATTTGAATTTCAAAAAGAGCGTCCGTCCTGTTTGTTCATCTTCTACAAGGCTGTGGACTTGGGCTCAACACAGATTTGTTTAGAAAGCCAAGTGGGGATTGTCCTGCGTGAGTGTTTTGCATGCGCTCAACTTTTGGGTGTCCATTGAGTTGGAGTTTGGTATTGGTAATCTGTTTTGTGTGATTATTTCTTCAATTTCTTTAAAAGGTAACACTGTTTTGCCTTTACGTAAACTTAAAGAAGTTCAAGTGATTACAGTCAGCTGATAAAGGACGTCAGGCGATTTTAATATACTACAAAAAATTACAACGGAAAATGCAATGCGAATTTTTTCAATCAATCAAATCGGTAATACTAGAAAGGTGATAATAATGATGTGCTGAAAATTATGAAATCTACTCAATCTCGCTTAAATTCGTAAAACATCGTCTGTCTCTTTTACAATCTAAATTATTGATAGTCCTAAAGTGATACATAATGACTGCCTCGTTGGACTATTATGGTAACAAGTGCTGCGTTAGTCTCCGGTTCGAGTCCGGGGTCGGGCAAAATTTGTGTGAGTTTTTCTGTTCAGAAATTTTTCAGCTCGGAGTCAAGAAGTTGGCGTATGCACGCCCGTGCTTAGGAAAGCACGTTAAGCCGGTGGTCCTGCGCCTGATTCTCTCTATAGTCATGTCGGATTGCCGTCTCACTGAACTATGAGAGTAAGGGAACAGAGAGTGCGCTTATGTTTGCAATATCCTGCGCAGTTGGCTAATTTCCATTGAAATCGGCCTCTGTGACCGAAATAGCCAGATGCCTTACATACATAATATTCCATTATCAAAGGCCAATAAATTAGATAGAGTATGTCCATTTGAGATCAAATATCAATTACATAATGGCTATCAGATTACTTCCACCACTATTTTAAGCATCGTTTACCATTAATAAAAGCTTCAACTATTCCCAAGTTTCCATTACAAAACGAAACAAGGCGGGGTGTTGCAACAATATTCAAATCAGTACAAAAACTTGCAGGAACATCGGTGTTCTTGCACAAAGCAGTCTACCTGCACCGGACTCGGTACATATTTAATTATATTGCAGTCTGCAAGTTTTAAGACCATTGTTTGGGAGTGAGGAGTGAGCTGAATCTGTGCGGTTATTTCGAAGCTACAGGTGAGAATTTTGTTTTAATTTGGTGTATTAATTATAGAACATTTTACTGAGTAGGCTACAATATTAATTCCCAAAAAAAAACACAAAGAGTATGAAGTTTAATACAACTACTGATGCGTGATAAGGGTTAGAAAATTGACCACAACTTTCTCAATTTAATTACACTACAAAGTATTTTTTTTGGCAATTTTAATAACTTATTTTTAAACCATTAGAATTTAACAAAAAAAAATAATAGGTTGTCCTAAATTCCATTACTTTACTAATACTATGTAGAGTACTGGAATTTAGAATTACCTATTATTTTTTTAGGCAATACAAAGAGGAATAACAGTAATGAACAATAAAATATTATAGGAATGGCACTTTCTATAAAGTAGCATTTAACATTACCCGGTTCGTTAGCAAAAGAATATTCGTGGTGCACACAGCCTGATTTAATTTCATGTCCAATAAAACGGAGGGGCAGGGAATAGTGTTATAATATTATGTCAGTGAAGTCATACAGATTAGCGGGAAAAAAAGGCAAACATAGCTCAAACCTAGAGTTAAGAACCTCCCATTCATCATAAAATCAGGTGTCACGATAAAGCTACTCCAAGCCATCATCCTATTCAAGTAATTATCATTTTTTTTTTTTTTTTTTTTTTTTTTTTTATAATAAGCTAACAAGATGACCTCACTCCGCCTGATGGAAAGCGGTAGTGAGATCCAAATATGAGGTCGACAGGCACAATAGACCATATTGAGCCTGTCGCACTCACCCTGAAAGCCCGCTTAAAGAGGAGACCACTGCTGCGGCAACAACGAGACAAGGCGTGGAGTCTCGCATTGGTATTGAGCTGTGCGGGTCCGAGTTGGCCAGTCCACTGGACGGAAGGGCCCCCGTTTCTACAGGTCTCCCAGGCCGGCAGGCTGACCCGCTCCGCCCGCACAATGCCGCCGCTTAGACTCCACTGGTCCGCTTGCCGCAGAAATGGTCCCCTCTGGCTCCGGTTCGTACAGTGCTGATCCCGGAACGCGACCTGACCGAGAGAGGTCATTTTTTGTATAATAATATAACGCGTATGAGAAATTCACTAGATGGCAATACGTAGGCGTGAGGTCCAACTGCAGCATGATTGGTGAATATTGACATATCTGTCAATGTCACGTCAAAATAACCAATCATGCTGCAGTTGGACCTCAAGCGTACCTACATAAAATTGCCATCTAGTGAATTTCTCGCGATGGCCCCCATTGGCTTAATCCAGTCAAAACTTCTGCTACATTACCTAATAATACGTCATGATATCACGTTTAGTTGCATAGTTGACTGGCTCGGTGGAATAGTGGTTAGTGTTAGTTCCCACTGGGGACAAATATTTGTGTGATGAACATCGGTGATTGTCCCGTGTCTGGGTGTGATTATGTATTTAAGTAAGTATTTAAAAATATATATGTATGTATATCAGTCTCTGACACCCATAGTACAAGCTCTGCTTAGTTTGAGGTCAGATGACCGTGTGTGGAAATGTCCCAGATATTTTAGATATTTATAGATTGAGATACTTCACTACTTTTCCATTTAGTAGGAGCTGTACAGTAGGTTGTAGGGCACGGGCTTTGCTCGCAAGCTAATCTAATTTGTGCTGTGCGCAGCGAACACCGATTTTGTTAAGAGAAACGCTTTTATTGCAGCCGGGGCGGGCTAGGACCGGAGAGGCTACGCTATCCTGTGGAATCCGCCATTAGAACGAGTTTGTACATAATAGTGAATGTAGGTGCATACCTGTAGTGAAGTGTAATAATATTTTAATGGATGTCCTTATTTGTAAGCAAGTGATTTGTAAATCGACAAACAAACCCATAAATGAAACTTTTTCTGCATAATTATGTGGTAGTTATAATGTTGAAAATTTAGTTGAACGATTTCACCCTTTTTTTCTTCCTTACTGACTAAGATGACGGCTTTGAGTAGTATTGTCATCGTAACCGGACTTGCAGGACACTTACTCCAATAAGATTTCACCCGAACATATTGTTTGTAAATAGATTGCAAGTGAAATAAAGCTTATTTCTTAAATCGAATCCTTTGATTTGATTGGTGTTCAGAGTGGATGCACTCTATGGTCACTTGTACTATCGGAGTATTTGGCGGTCGACCACCTATAAGGTGAAAATCGCTTGGCGCTTATACGTCTGTCAAAGCAAATTGTGGTCCGAGAGCTTGTAAGAATTATTTCGGTAGGTATATGAGGCAAGCTGAAAACTTGTCCTATACCTTTAATATTATAACTCAACACAAAACCGCAGACCTGGCTGAGTACCGGGGCTAAACCAAACCCCCAATTTTTCTTATTTTAAAATATATTTTATAATTCAAAAAAATATACTTTGTCAGTTCACCTGACAGGTAGAAGTTCCATCGAAATAATTTGTCTTACAACGTGAGTCTTATTTTTTAGTTATAAATAAAAAGATGAAAAATATTTTTGGCCCCGCTACTCACCAGCCAGGTCTGCAGTGTCGTGCTGGGATATAATAGGAGAGGTTCAGGATAAGTTTTCAGCTTGCCTCAAATACCTACCAAAAAATTCTTGCTAGCTCTCCTACTATTGGAACGTTTTTGCTTGGATTTTGACAGATTTTCTTTAAGTGCTCTTCTATTGGCCAGTGGGCGGGGCTATTGGCGTTTAAAGAAATCTATTTGAAAAGTGTACTACCGCCAGCGTTGCCGGTAATACATTGATGATATCTTAGGATGCCAAGATATCATCAATGTACACTGTACATTTATGATATCATGGTTACCTGTACATTGTACAGGTAACCATCACTAAATATGTAGTATAAAACTGAAATCGTTTCTTGCGTCTGTACAGATAGACATACTACATGGAGGCGGTTTAAAACTGCATGACGTATTTTGAGTTTTGATGCATTTTTTTTTTAATAGATAGAGTGATTTAAAACAAAGGCTTTTATGTATTATATATACCCAAAGCGAAGCAAGGGCGGGTCACTAGTACTTAATGAAATAAACCGGCCTAGTTAAAAAGTTACCAGCCACTAGGTCAAACTAAACTTTCATAAGCCCCCGTCTTACTTTAGTGTTCCTCGATCATTGGCTTGCAGCCAGATCCTCAAGGTCTGGTCGGTGCTTAGAAAATTCAAGACTCCACTTCACCCAAGGTCGTGAGGTCGTTAGGAGGTTTAAAAATACATTATTTACTTCCACTAAAGATACTGGCCACATTTGCACGGGAAATGGGTCGTAAACAAAAAAAAAATGGACTGAAAATGAATCTTTGAAAAAGGCGTACGTAAGAAATCTTTATTATAAGTTTGATGATATGAGATACCTACTAATAAGGCGTCCGACCGATTTCAGCCCTAGCGGCCGATCTCAATTGAGATCAACCAAGTGGGCAGGACATATTATAGTGCACAAGTGTGCGCGCAAACACAAGTGCACTCTCTATTCCCTTACTCTCATAATTCGCTGAGACGGCAATCCGACATGACCGATGAGAGATCGGGCGCAGGACCACCGGCTTAACGTGCTTTCCGAGGCACAGGCGTTCAACCGCCAACTTTCTAGCACCGGGCTGAGTAATTACATTACAGAAAAACTCACACAAGTTTTGCCCGACCCCGGAATCGAACCAGGGACCATAGGGAATAGACTAAAGAGGCAGTTACTAATATTATCTAGTCGATAAAATAAGTAACCCAAAGGGACAGTAGGATCACACAAAGTATAATGCATTGACGGATCAGTGTCGTAGAGCCTATTTACGATAAATATTTTTTACTAAATATTAGGCGACCCCTAGACGATCAATTTTATTGCGCAATATTCTGAATTGTGCAATATAATTGACTGTTTAGGCTAATTATTGAAGATTGTGCAATGATTGAACAAAAGTTTGAGCGACTTTAATTTTTATTGTGCCATATTTTTTTATTGCACTGTGTAGGGCCAGGGTTGCGCAATATTTTTTAGTCTCGGTTTCAACCTGACGAGGATAACACATACCCGCGGAAAATATAATCTAAAAGTTAAGAAGAGAGAGAGTTTATAGTCGAATGTATCGAATTATACAGAAAATTACCATCTCTGTGGAATGTCAAGAGCAAAGACTATAATGACCGAGAAAAAAAAATGCTGCTTACGAAATAAAATTGGTATATATTGCCATAAGCAACAACACCAGAGCTACATCTTGTTCGCATATGATGCTGTAATAGAACACGAAAACATTGAGCAGTTCGTATTTTTGTGCAATATATTGATCGTCTGGATGGAAAGCACCATTCAATCTTATTGCACAATAAAATGTATTGTACAATGTTATTGTAGGTCTAGGGGCCGCCTTAGTCTTTTATGGATCTACAGGGCATTAGGAGTTAGGAATAGCAAATACATAGCTACTTACAGCCCGGCGTAAAATGATTTTTTAGCAATGAAGTGTTGGATAATCTATACTAATATTATAAAGCTGAAGAGTTTGTTTGTTTGTTTGTTTGTTTGTTTGAACGCGCTAATCTCAGGAACCGCTGGTCCGATTTAAAAAATTCTTTCACTGTTGGATAGTCCATTTATCGAGGAAGGTTATAGGCTATATTACATTTTCAAAAATAGTAGGGATCCGTACGAAAAACCCAAATTTAATAAAAAAGATCAAATTTCAAACAATTTTTTAGAATTTGTTTTGACAGGACGAAGTCAGTTGGGTCAGCTATTGTTCATAAAATTACACATAGATGGCGTCGTGCTTTGTACAGCATGCCATAAATGCTGTCAAGTTTGATATAACATGAGTACCTACGTGATAAGTTTTTTGGTAGTTCAAAAGATGGCACTGTGCTCTTCGTATTACTTCGATATTATATTGTGGAAAAGTTTGTATGTAGGTATACCGTACGTCAAATATGTGAAGTTTGTCTTTTGGAATTGATAAATTTGGAGTGCCATTAAATTACGTAAATTACTAGAAGGGTTCTAAATCGACAACATGTATCGAAAATATTCTAATTGTTGCCTTTTTTCTATTTTAATTTAACAAAATAGTCTCATCTAATTGACATATTTTTAAGCTGTCAAATTAACGAGAGCATTCAAATTTCCATAATTGCCGAATTGAAGAAGGTTGGTTGTCAAAAAATACATTGATATTAATACTCAATGGTTTGGTATCAGAAAAAAGGATGAGATGATCACAATGCGATTAATACATTGTATGCACCAACCGGGTATTAAATATTCAATCAAATTGAACAAATTCAATATTGAGTTCAAAAAATAATATGAAAACGTCGAATAATCGTACAAACCTTTGTATGAATTTAAAATTTGAAAAACACAGTGGTACGTGGCAGGGTTTGAAGTGGCGACCTCTTGCATAGCAAGCAAATACCTAAACCACTCGGCCAGGGACGCTTTTTTCCTCTCTAACTATAAACTGCTACCTGGCTTTGGAATAGGACGTCCTTTATTTCACATTGATCGATGAACAATTAGGATTACTTGAAGATGATCTATTCAATATGAGGAAGCTGTTCACTATAAACATAGATTTTAGGATTTCGTACGTCGAATAACCGAACCCCTTATAGTTATAGGATCCGTTTATCATCGTCAATTTTTGTCAAGGAGAAAATATCAAACTGAAAGTTACATCAAATACTCAGGTCTACTGTCCCTTCGCCTGAGCCAACACAATCAAAAGAAACATTCATTTATGCTGCCAATTTTTGACACTCGCAAAGGGAACTACTATCTGCGAAGTACTCAGATTCTCAAAATTTAGAATAAAGCAACGTCAAGTACAGAGAATTGCGTAAACTTTAAAAATAAATTGTATTGTGCAAGTCCGTCTTGCACTTGGCCTTTTCTTTTTTTTTCTTTTCTTGGGGTCTATTCCCACTCAGCACAAATATTTCTGCGATGAATATCGATGTTTGTTCCGTGTCTGGTTGTGCTATTTAAATATTTAAATGTATACCACTGTTCTGATAAAAACAAGTGCTAAAGCTTCTTACCACAGGATCAGAGGGCCTACCATGAGTTGGCTATCGTAAACTTACGTTCGTTAAAAACCTATCGAGTTGTTTTTTTCATATGGCTGATTGTAGTTCTTCGCGTAACCACCAGGCGGCGCTGTACAAGTTTTTCATAGACATATTTACGTGGGCGATATCGAGCGCGTAAGTTTTAAACTCATGGTAGCCCCACAGATCAATTAATGTGATGTTGTGTAATATACTTATTTATTACTACGCGATAAACAACAGATGATGATGATGATAAAAACCAAAATAATTTTGTTTTAAATGTTTCTTCCGGTTGACTAACTTCTTAAGTGGCAGAAAAGATTTTGACGGGACTACGACTACTTTTAAGTTTAAAAAAAATCAAAATCCTGTAGTTCACGCGAACGAAGTCGCGGGCACAGCTAGTTCTTTCATAAAGTGCACATTTACATGCGAAAGAAAAATGCCACCATTTGCTTTGACTTATCGATTAAGTTTGTTCCAAATTCAAAACGCTCATTTTTTTTATTTAAGCGGTGGAAAAATTTGGACGAGACTTTTTCCCTTTTTATAACGATACATTTGTAATTAAATAGTTATAGTTTTTAATTGAATAAATTTCGAAAGAAATTAACTACTTTGCAAGCGTCAGCACTTTTTATAAGCTAATTATGTAGTTTCAAGATTGACGAAAACGAAAGCTACACGGAGCTTTTGACGAAATGGTAACAAAGGAATTATGCAAACATTTTAGTACGGACTCACCCTCCAACTAATCCAAGTGAATAGGCGCTTTACAACGGAACTTATCCTATTAATTTTTTCATTTAACCCTTACCTACTGTCTGGTTTAATTAAAAAATGTAAATTCAGAATACGTGTAGGTATGGTAGCTGAGTGAGCTGGGTACAAAATTACGGGACGAAATCGCTGTAAAATCTAATGCCATGAAGTAATTATGATTTATTTTTTATAGTTCAAAACAGATGCGAAGTCGGTTAAAATTAAAAGTATAAATTTTATTTAAAATCGGTTCAGTGGTTTTGGATTGAAGGCGAGACAGTCAGAATGACAGAGTTTTTTTTCTTCGAAATTTTAATATAGTAGAGATTGTCAGATATAGTTTAATAGAAAGTTATCAACCATAACCCGAATGTTGACAGTTTATAACTTTATGTAAAACAATCGATATACCTAATCGAAAATCAGTTCAATCACAAGATTTGTAAAAATACCGCTCATAATTATTATTTGTAGTTACTACGTGTGAAATGTACTTCTTGCAGTTTAAAACCCACAAAGTGATTCGCTAGCACTTTTCCTTAACTATAAAATCGGTTGACGTGATGTAAGCTGAAACTTTTGTGAAGTTTAAGATTCGTTACAAGTATTTCCTAATTTATGAAATCTCGGGCTCTTCAGGAGAAGTGTGAAATGCATCTATGCAATCCGGAGTGAAGTAAGGCACAATAGACCATATTGAGCCTGTCGACCGCATATGTGGACTTCACATTCGGAGTAGGTACTTTATAGCAAGAAAACTCTTCTATATTATTCTAACATGCATTAAACGGTTTATACGTTCACTTGTTTTAATTAACAAAATGCTAGTCTTAAACGGCTAGCTAGCGGCTCTTTACATTATTATAATATTAATCTTTGAAGCTCCGACAAAGCTGAACAAAGGCTTGGTACACACGACGGCAGAAATCAGAAAATTATTTTTAAAAATTTTGGCCCTTTTAATTCTAATTGCGGAAGATTGTTTATAAAAATGATTAATGAAGGCAGTAGCAAATTAAAAAGAAAATTGATGATTATTTTTTTAACATTGTTGTGTATTTAACCACAACCCGTACTTGGACATTGTGGTGGACTAAGGTCTTATCGCCCTAGTTTAGAGTAGGCCCGTGCCCCAGCAGTAAGCAGTAAGTAGCTATGTATTTCCTACTCCTAATAGCGTGTAGACCAATAAAGACCAACATTTAGTGTTATGGAAAGTCTAAAATGTTTCGTAAGAATAGGATCATACATTTATACTATCTTAGTATTCAGTATTCACATTAGGGGATACCAGTCACAACTATCTGTCCGGTGGTTGGTGAACGGTATACGGGTAAGCGACCCCGGCTCCTCGAGCTACTATCGACTCAGTCCAAATCATCCGAGGCGATAGTATCCTTCCTCCCCTTTTCCTTCCCCGTCATATATCCTTGTTACTCGTGGGAACGCAATGACCTTGTTAAAACAATGCACAAGGTAGAATGGCGGCGACGTGGTTCACAGCCCGTCTCGTCACGTTTCCCACAGAGGTGAAAAGTGGATCGCTGGAAGTGATCTCTGTCTGCACCTCTGGGAAAAAGGCGTGATTTTATGTGTATGTATGTATGTATGTAGTATTCAGTCTGAACACAGCCCAACCCTTTTGGTATTAGCTCATTTTGTGTTACTCACGGCAGTTTACTCTGTCGATAAATTAGGTGCATAGCTAATTAGGCTCCGCCCTGAGTTCTAGGAAACCTAAGCTTTTGTTAGTGAATTACTTCAAGGCTTTATAAAACTTAGACGAGGTTTATATTAGACTAGCGAGCGCCCACTTTTATTTAGTTGTATAATACAGATACACTAGACTGGCTCGGTGGAACAGTGGTTAGTGACCCAGGTTCACTGCCTACGGTTCCAAGAGTCGTGGGTTCGATTCCCACTCGGGACAAATATTTGTGTGACGAACATCGGTGTTTGTTCCGTGTCTGGGTGTATTATTAAATATATTTAAGTATATTTGTGTATCCACTGTTGATTCTGATATCTGTAACATAAGTGCTTAAGCTACTTACCACGGAATCAGATCAATGTATGTGATGTTGTGCAATATTAAAAAAACAAAAAAAGATACAGGTTTCCTCACGATATTTACCTTTACCGTCAAAGCGTTGAATAATGATATATTTTTTAAAACAGTGGTATGTGGCGGGGTTTGAACTGGCGACCTGTCGCATGACAAGCAACGACCACCATCGACGCTTTAATATTTTTAAGTCCGGAACATCATTGATACATTAACTACATACATACTTGCTAAGATATCAATGTGCGTACTGTCAGATGTTCCAAAGCAGTTAAGTTGTATAACTTACAACCATAATACGTGTTACAGTATAAGTCGTGCGCGTTTACTTAATTAATTCATTGCTCCTTTAATGGCTTACGGTCAACCAGGGACCCGTTTGTTGACTTTAAGCAACTGCAGCAATGTTCTGGTAGATCACGACTTGGAAAAACGTCAAAATAAAGTTTCAAAAGGTGCTCACTCGTTTTGAATTATTATAGAGAGATTATAAACCTGTAAAGACTTTTGAAGACAGCGCGCACTTGTAAGTAATTTAAAAATTTAAAAACACAGTAGTATGTAGAGGGGTTTGAACTGGCGACCTCTCGCATGGCAAAGCAATGACCTAAACCACTCAACCATCGTCGATTTGATATTATATTAAGTTGCAATAAAGAATTATCAGATTAATAATTATTTTACCACTAAGCAGTCGACTTCTATCACAAACTGTAAACACCATGTAGTAGATTCCTTCAATGAATATTTAAAACGTTGGTACTACTGATTATTTTTTCTAAACAAACGGGTTATCTGAAAGTGAAAGTGACAAGTACAAGAATAATGAATTAAAAAACTAGAAACCTAAACAATTTGTTGGCAATAACTACTTCGACATTTCTCTAAAACTGTACAATTTTATTATTGTAACGCAAACTATAAATGGTTTTCGCTTTATGTGCAATAAGGAATATCTTTGTAACATGACCTGCTTTATCTTTTTATCTCTCCAACAGGATCCTCGGGATAGGGAAGCAAAGTACAGGAATAAAAGTTATGAGTTGTGAACGCAAAGTTCGCAGCGAACGGTTCTGTGATCTCTATTCAATAGTTTTGAATGCGGACAAGGCAGGGGATTCTAAACATAGCTGAAAATGTATAGGTTTAAGTATGTAGTATATTTTATGAAGATTTGTAGGAAATAATTTGGCTTAATTTAGAATTGTCTTTTATTTGCGCAAACACTTGAAATAGGAGATCTTTACAGCGCTCGTGGTCTCGCACAAGACTTCTTGCCCGTGACCACTAGCACCGTAAAGAGCTCGTAACGTCGTGTCTCTAAAAAGTATGATCTCTAAATTAGAATAACAACACACTCGAGTTTTTTCCGTAAAATTTGTTTTATTTGAACTTATTACTTATGTTTAGAATAACAATGCATGAGAGTTTAATAAGGAAATTTGTTGTATTTGAAATAGGCTTTACTTATTTTAATCATTAAGCAATTAGTATTACAAACATTGACAATTATTTTTTATTCATAACTAAAGCCAATATACATTCCCACTGTTGGGGCACGAGCCTATCCTAAAGTTTGGCTATCAGGCCGTGGTTAACCACGCTGGTTTATTTTATTAAAATACCTTTTTTTAATAAAATTCTATCCTTTTTACCTAGGCAAAGGTGTCCTATAATTTACTCTAGAGCTGTCTATCTTTGGTTAAGAAATTCCAGTTTGAATCGTGTTCATCGAGGTCATCACGCCATATTTATTAGATTCAAAACATCACCACTTTTTTGCGTCATGCAGTCGGGTAAATAATGTTATTATTTACTTCGACACGTAAAAATGGTATTTTATGAAGATTCGTAATAGGTTTATTTCAATAGAAGTGTTCATAACTGTTAACAACTGCTACTAATTATGTTAACAATCTTATTGTAAGTTTTAGGGTGAGCGCTGTCTCCTGAGATACAGGTTACTAGTAACCTAGTTCAGGCGCAGATGCACTACCGTCTGATTACCTATAATATTAATGTTATAATATATCATATTATGTGTAATATTAGAGTTAGGTTTCAATAAATAAACTATTCATTATTAAACCAGCAGTCACTACAGCTGTCAGCCAGCTTATTATTATTGGACGATTTCACACAGATAACATAAATAAGGCACTTTCGTTTCAGCCTTAGTTTACAACGTCAAGTTGGCCTCCTTTGTCCCAAGTTTGCCAACTAGTGGGAGACGCGACGGCATAACCGACGTAATCAAATTTGCGGGGAGTTGTCGACAAGAGGGACTAGTTCGACTAGTTGACTGATCTGTGTTCGGATAGCGGCAGAAAGTCGTTACTTTGACGGCTTCTACGGAATCAAAAGGGTAATTTTTTAAAGTAGACCACCAGAATTAGTGTAGGTTGACTTTGGTGAAAGCCATCCGCTCACCCGTAAGTCTAGTGATGATGACGAGGCTACTCAAAGCCATCATCGTAAGTCAGTTAGGAAAAGAAAGGGGTAAGTAAAAGTAGAGCACCAGAAATAAGTTGACTCTAATTACCGATGATGATTAGGGCTGCGAAGAAATTTCAGCCGATTGTATGTGTGTTAAAAGCGTTGGTGGCCGAGTGGATGAGGTGCTTGCTTGCCATGCGAGAGGTCGCCAGTTCAAAACTCGCCATGTACCACAATGTGAGACAATTTGAAAATCATTATGAAAGTTTTTTTAATTCGACGCTTTCACGGTGAAAGAAAACATATTCTAAGATTGTGTAGTCAACCAACCCGCACTTGGCCAGCGTGGTTGATCGCCCTAATATAAGGTGGGCCTGTACCCCAAATCAGGGACATAATATGGTTTGGTGATGATGATGATAATGTCTGTACAAAGTTGTTTGTTTATCTATTTAAATTTACTTGTACTTAATCAATAACTTTTCTTTATTACAATTGCACCGAAATCTTACATAATATTGCTCTTTTTAACAAGCAATATCGGTGAAGAATTGTATGAATCTCTACTAGATAGCGATCTATATTTTTAATTTCACATAATAACAAAATAATTTCGCAATTACCTATAAATACCACAGGTATCATAAAAACCAAGAAATCCTTTAAATAGGAAACCGAGACCCAGAATAAAAGCAAATATCCTTTACAAGAATACACCGCAAAAACAGGAATGCATTATTTTCCACTCTCGGCCATAGTAATTTCCCGGCAGGTAAACGGGAAAAATCTGATACACAGTCCGGAAACAAAATCCCGTGGGAGTTTCAAAAAAATGGTCTCAAAATTGGATAAAAAATTTCAGTGTGCGGGTAAAATATGCACCCTCCATGCAAAATGGTAACTTGTGGAGTGGACTTGCGATGAAATAGCGTCTGTGGGTGTGACAACCTCCGTTTGTGAAGTATGGGTAATGGTATTTTTCAGGTTTATTAGAGTTATTATTTTTTAAAATTAGGGTAATTTTTTATATCGTTGATATGGATGTGACGGCCAGTGAGAATGAAGGGAATTGGTACATACGTGTATTAACTTTCGATATTAAAGTGATTCATCCTATTTAAACGAACGAAAGATTTCTTAAGATGTTGTAAAATATTTTTTTTTAAGAACCAACGAAAAAGCGTCGATTGCCGAGTGGTTAAGGTCGTTGCTTGCCATGCGAGAGATAGCCAGTTCAAACCCTAATGTACCAATGTGTTTTTCAAATTTGAAATTCATATGTACCATCATTAACGGTGAAGGCAAACATCGCAAGGAAACCGGCACACTTGAGAAATTTTCCAACGGTGTGTGAAGCCATGTCAGAGGCCTTCGGGCGGTTTAAAAACTCAGACACCAGGTTGTTCATCAACTATACGATAAGAAGAAGAAGAAGAGAACCAACGCGAGGTTATTAACAACGGCGCGTAGCTGGCGTACCTGGATAAGAATATTTTTTTTTTTTTTTTTTTTTTTTTTTTTTCTTTATTTAATTTAGGGACTTTTGTATACATGTCAGTCCCATCGTACCTTAACCTAAATTAAACATTAATATAATATAACAATAGCGCGAGCGGGAGAAACTCAAGATGGGAAAAATATAGTTGCAAGAGTTTGAGCAGCTTCGGATGTAGGGTCTGCCAGTATATTTATGAATGCGCCAACATCGCATTTAAGAATATTACTTAATTTAAACTGTAAGGACAAACAAGTATTTGTTGTTTATTTTAAAAAAGTTTTATTTTGTGTCGGGGTTTTTTGTTAATTTTTAATATTTTTTTTATTTCAATGAGTCTAAACACGATATTATAAGCTGTTAGTTGTCAAGGAGTTGTGATCTGTAGACTATTCTAGCTGTAGCATCAGATCAATGTCACCATATTATTAACATATTATGTGATTTGCTATATATAGGAAGTTTTAACTTGACCAGTGCAGTAGAAGTATACTAAGAGTCCGTTTAATTAACGATTACCTGCAAATCATGTCGGAAAAGAGCTGATGACCATCATGTGGCTGCACAGATTTTCATAAAACATAGCTTAGTACACCCTCGATTAAGTCATCTTTCTAACTCAAGAATTATCCAAATCGGTTCACCCGTTTAGAAAGAAAGAAAAGAAAGAAAAACATTCATTGACCACGACTTGAGGTAACAATGACACATAGATACATACACAAGACACAAAACGCACACAAATAAATAGAACACATATGTAAGGACTTTTTGAGTGGTCAACGAGGTACAGGCCTCAGCATATGCCGCATCAGCCCGAGAGCCGCTGCAGCGCTGGTATTCTGGCCGTACCCCGAGTGACTGTAGTAGCTTACACATAAACGACGCATATAAATAAATAAAAATTTCTTAATCTAACAACAAATCAACTACAACTAAATAATAACTTAACTACGCTTTAAAATAAATAAGTGTTTAGAATGACACACATACATACATACACACACACGCGGACGAAGTCGTGGGCGGCCGCTAGTTGTCTAAATATATATAACTTAAAGGTGACTGACTGACATAGTGGTAGGCAGAGATCACTTGAATGAAGCGAAAGTGGTGTGCCAGGAACGTAGTACATGGCAGGAAGTGATCTCTGCCTACCCCCCATAGTGATCAGGTTGATGATAATGCGTCTAACTAATCTAGATTCTAGTTTAAGAGTGCCCTGCTGGTTCCCTCAGTGTGGGAGGCCCATGTCCTCCGCCGGACCCTCTCCAAACCTTATATTTCACAAGGAGGGTGCATATTTTACCCACACGTTGGTTTTTTTCATTATTTTTGCGACGTTCCCATTCCAGTATGTTATTTATAAAATTAGGAGTGATTATGCGAGCTTCTATTTGCGCTTTTTGCAGGTCAAGCTTTAGGTAGGGCAGTAAAACAAGTTTTTCTAACATTTTATTGAAGTTCAAGTATTTTTTTTTATGTATTTTTCTAACTCTCCATCAAAAGGCGTGTTTTTAGTGTTCATTTCGTTTGTGTCTGTAGTGACAATGGACTAGACTCGTCCCCAGATATTAAAATAAATACGTATTTATCTAAACCAATGTCATTTGGAACTAAACAGAATCGTAAGATCTTAGACGTTCCATTACACTAAATATTAGTCTTTATGGGTTACACGCGTTATTAGGAGTAGCAAATTACAAAGCTACTTACTGCCCGACATTTCAGTTGAAATAACGCGTGTAGACCCATTAAGACTAATATTTACATATTTAGATCTTTTTGTTTTTCTGATAACGATTTATACAAGCATAATTTGAAAACTTTTAAAACGATCGTCGCGCTAAACAACTTTAAACCCAGTCAAGAGTGCCATGTAAGTAACTCTTTCTACTTCACCTAAGTCACAAACATTGGCAGGAAATTCCTCTTAGAACTTAGTTAGAACCTCGGAGTTCACGGGGGGTTTAGGTAATTTCCGTCTGGTAACTTTTCTTGTAAAACAATCGGTGTTTAAAAGTGCTACCGGATGATGGGGAGAGGGGTAGCTTATGATAATGGGCCGAAGTGAGTTGTCTCCTTTGGCGTTTGAAAGAATCATTGGAGCCGAAAATAGGTTTTATTTTCGTTGCCCATTTTAATACAAAACAGGATATAAGGTAACTTCCGTTTTACTCACTTGAAACTTCGTTAGACATGTTAGCTTACATAAAAACTTTGTTCTTAAGTAGCTTAAGCACTTGCTACGGATAATATATGCAAGCTTTGGTGGCTCAGACATAGAGGTTCAGTTCTTCTTTTCTGCCTCGTGTTCATAAAGGCATAGAATGCCGTTCCAGCTCATGTTTTCCCTCGCTCCTATGATCCCGGGCTCTTCAGGCGGGGCGTGAGACGTCATTTAAGCATTCCTTCAGCGTGAGTGCGACAGACTCAATAATGGTCTATTGTATCTGTTAACCTCACTATGGATCTTACTATCGCTTACCATCAAGTGGAGTGAGGTCATCTTGTGAGCCAAAAAAGAATAATAGGTACACGACTCTTGAAATAAGAAATGCTCTATCAAACAAGTCAATAACTGGCCGTGAGAGACATGAGTGGCAGTCACCCAATAAATAAATAAATAAAATAAATAAATATCTGGGACATTTCCACACACGGTCATCTGACCCCAAACTAAGCAGAGCTTGTACTATGGGCGTCAGAGACTGATATACATACATTTATATATTTTTTAAATACATACTTAAATACATAATCACACCCAGACACGACACGGAACAAATACCGATGTTCATCACACAAATATTTGTCCCGAGTGGGAATCGAACCCACGACTCTTGGAACCGCCAGCCAGGGTCACTAACCACTGTTCCACCGAGCCAGCCCAATGTAACTCCAATGAGTCAAATATTTTCTACAACTCCAGTTATTTTCTTAAGTTAAAATAAATTGCTTTTAAAGTCGCATATCCGACAATTTTCTGTACATTAAACTATAGAGATTTTTTTTTATTTTCTCTGATTTGTCCGACTTTTGGGGAACGGTAGTGCCCCCAAAGCATTTTTTCAGTCAAAATATTTATAATAATCGTCGCAATTAAATCAGTACTACGTACTTATACACCGTGAAATTTTAGTGGTTGTTTTCCCGCAGTAAAATGATTCTATCTTAGTAGTACAATAGATTTGTGCAGTTCTTTTTTGTTAAAATCAATAAATGCCGGTTTGACGAAAGGTTTAACCGAAACTCGAAAGCACTTTCGAACCGCTTTATGACTTAGGGTGTCGAGCTTTTTCAGCTTTAAGCATCGTTTTCATGCGCCAAGCAGTACATTATTACGTCACATCTTATAAAAGAACGATAGCTTCTCTCGTTTTCGAGTTGGAAAATTATTAATTTGAAAATTTGAAAAAAAAAAATTTTTTTTTCGAAGATTTATTTGCATGATTCGATAGTATTACTAAAGGCAAATCGTTCTACCACGGGAAAACCACCACTAAAATTTCACGGTGTATAACAATTAAATGCGTGAATCACGACACACGAGGTGTATAAAAAAAAAGTTTATAAATAGTTTTAATATTTACTAGAATACTGTTAGTTGTCCAGGAGTTGTGATCTGTAGACTATTCTAGCTGTAGCATCAGATCAGTGTCACCATATTATTAACATATTATTATGTGATTTGCTATATATAGGAAGTTTCAACTCTATCAGTGCAGTAGAAGTATACGAAGAGTCCGTTTCATGAACGATTACCTGCAAATCATGTCGGAAAAGAGCTGATAACCATAATGTGGCTGCACAGATTTTCATAAAACATAGCTTAGTACACCCTCGATTAAGTCAACAAAAGAATTATCCGAATCGGTTCACCCGTTTAGAAAGAAAGAAAAGAAAGAAAAACATTTATTGACCACGAATTTAGGTAATAATGACACATAGATACATACACAAGACACAAAACGCACACAAAGAAATAGAACACATATGTAAGGACTTTTTGAGTGGTCAACGAGGTACAGGCCTCAGCATATGCCGCATCAGCCCGAGAGCCGCTGCAGCGCTGGTATTCTGGCCGTACCCCGAGTGACTGTAGTAGCTTACACATAAACGACGCATATAAATAAATAAAAATTTCTTAATCTAACAACAAATCAACTACAACTAAATAATAACTTAACTACGCTTTAAAATAAATAAGTGTTTAGAATGACACACATACATACATACACACACACGCGGACGAAGTCGTGGGCGGCCGCTAGTTGTCTAAATATATATAACTTAAAGGTGACTGACTGACATAGTGGTAGGCAGAGATCACTTGAATGAAGCGAAAGTGGTGTGCCAGGAACGTAGTACATGGCAGGAAGTGATCTCTGCCTACCCCCCATAGTGATCAGGTTGATGATAATGCGTCTAACTAATCTAGATTCTAGTTTAAGAGTGCCCTGCTGGTTCCCTCAGTGTGGGAGGCCCATGTCCTCCGCCGGACCCTCTCCAAACCTTATATTTCACAAGGAGGGTGCATATTTTACCCACACGTTGGTTTTTCATTATTTTTGCGACGTTCCCATTCCAGTATGTTATTTATAAAATTAGGAGTGATTATGCGAGCTTCTATTTGCGCTTTTTGCAGGTCAAGCTTTAGGTAGGGCAGTAAAACAAGTTTTTCTAACATTTTATTGAAGTTCAAGTATTTTTTTTTATGTATTTTTCTAACTCTCCATCAAAAGGCGTGTTTTTAGTGTTCATTTCGTTTGTGTCTGTAGTGACAATGGACTAGACTCGTCCCCAGATATTAAAATAAATACGTATTTATCTAAACCAATGTCATTTGGAACTAAACAGAATCGTAAGATCTTAGACGTTCCATTACACTAAATATTAGTCTTTATGGGTTACACGCGTTATTAGGAGTAGCAAATTACAAAGCTACTTACTGCCCGACATTTCAGTTGAAATAACGCGTGTAGACCCATTAAGACTAATATTTACATATTTAGATCTTTTTGTTTTTCTGAAAACGATTTATACAAGCATAATTTGAAAACTTTTAAAACGATCGTCGCGCTAAACAACTTTAAACCCAGTCAAGAGTGCCATGTAAGTAACTCTTTCTACTTCACCTAAGTCACAAACATTGGCAGGAAATTCCTCTTAGAACTTAGTTAGAACCTCGGAGTTCACGGGGGGTTTAGGTAATTTCCGTCTGGTAACTTTTCTTGTAAAACAATCGGTGTTTAAAAGTGCTACCGGATGATGGGGAGAGGGGTAGCTTATGATAATGGGCCGGAGTGAGTTGTCTCCTTTGGCGTTTGAAAGAATCATTGGAGCCGAAAATAGGTTTTATTTTCGTTGCCCATTTTAATACAAAACAGGTTATAAGGTAACTTCCGTTTTTACTCACTTGAAACTTGGTTAGACATGTTAGCTTACATAAAAAACTTTGTTCCTAAGTAGCTTAAGCACTTGCTACGGATAATAAATGCAGGCTTTGGTGGTTCAGACTAAGAGGTTCAGTTCTTCTTTTCTGCCTCGTGTACAAAAAGGCATAGAATGCCCTTCCAGCTCATGTTTTCCCTCGCTCCTATGATTCCAGGCTCTTCAGGCGGGGCGTGAGACGGCATTTAAGTATTCCTTCAGGGTGAGTGCGACAGACTCAAATGGTCTATTGTATCTGTTAACCTCATTGTGGATCTTACTATCGCTTACCATCAAGTGGAGTGAGGTCATCTTGTGAGCCAAAAAAGAATAATAGGTACACGACTCTTGAAATAAAAAATGCTCTATCAAACTAGTCAATAACTGGCCGTGAGAGACATGAGTGGCAGTCACCCAATAAATAAATAAATAAAATAAATAAATATCTGGGACATTTCCACACACGGTCATCTGACCCCAAACTAAGCAGAGCTTGTACTATGGGCGTCAGAGACTGATATACATACATTTATATATTTTTTAAATACATACTTAAATACATAATCACACCCAGACACGACACGGAACAAATACCGATGTTCATCACACAAATATTTGTCCCGAGTGGGAATCGAACCCACGACTCTTGGAACCGCCAGCCAGGGTCACTAACCACTGTTCCACCGAGCCAGCCCAATGTAACTCCAATGAGTCAAATATTTTCTACAACTCCAGTTATTTTCTTAACCCCAAACAAAATTGACACCGGAAGTAAATAAATTACACGTACCCATCGAACCGTCGAACTTCGGAAGTGGCGGACGTAGCTCGAAATTTTACGACTTATCAAATTCCGTCCGGAACAATCTCCCAGCGAGCAAACTATCAATCTCGAAAATCAATTTGGAACGGACCGGGTTCTCTATTCTAGAGTTCTGGAGTATAAATTATTTGCGGTTTGTAATTAACTGAGTTGCATCGCTAATGGGGATACTTTTGAGCGTTGTTCGCGTCCGCTACTGGGGAAGCTAGACATTGTTATAAGTTAAAATAAATTGCTTTTAAAGTCGCATATCCGACAATTTTCTGTACATCAAACTATAGAGACTTTTTTTTTTATTTTCTCTAATTTGTCCGACTTTTGGGGAAAGGTAGTGCCCCCAAAGCATTTTTTCAGTCAAAATATTTATAATAATCGTCGCAATTAAATCAGTACTACGTACTTATACACCGTGAAATTTTAGTGGTTGTTTTCCCGCAGTAAAATGATTCTATCTTAGTAGTACAATAGATTTGTGCAGTTCTTTTTTGTTAAAATCAATAAATGCCGGTTTGACGAAAGGTTTAACCGAAACTCGAAAGCACTTTCGAACCGCTTTATGACTTAGGGTGTCGAGCTTTTTCAGCTTTAAGCATCGTTTTCATGCGCCAAGCAGTACATTATTACGTCACATCTTATAAAAGAACGATAGCTTCTCTCGTTTTCGAGTTGGAAAATTATTAATTTGAAAATTTGAAAAAAAAAAATTTTTTTTTCGAAGATTTATTTGCATGATTCGATAGTATTACTAAAGGCAAATCGTTCTACCACGGGAAAACCACCACTAAAATTTCACGGTGTATAACAATTAAATGCGTGAATCACGACACACGAGGTGTATAAAAAAAAAGTTTATAAATAGTTTTAATATTTACTAGAATTCGTAAATTAATTACTCTCAGATTCTATGAAATTTGCAGCAGAAGTAAATAGGTTTATCATTTATGCCATGGCATTCAGCCGATTTCAGCCATGGCGGCCGATCTCAATTGTGATCAGCCAAGTGCGCAGGACATATTATAGTGCACAAGTGTACGCGCAAACACAAGTGCGCCCTCTGTTCCCTTACTCTCATAGTTCGGTGAGACGGCAATCCGACATGACCGATGAGAGATCGGGCGCAGGACCACCGGCTTAACGTGCTTTACGAGGCACGAGCGCTCAACCGCCAACTTCTTAACTCCGGCAGTTCTCACAACAATACTGGCCCAAAAAAGACGGTTTAAATAGTGACATAAATACCATCAACTTTATTGAGTCACCTCTCCCCTCGAGTCATTCTAAAACAAACTAAATAAATACTCAAGCCACTAAAAATGGATGACATGAAAGATGACGGAAATAACCACCGACCAACTTTACACGGTCTTAATTAATCCATTTTTCTCACACCTAAAACCGACATCAAAGCCAAGATTAGTCACAGATCGAGCGACAAGTCCGGCGATTAGTCGGACGTCGGACCATTTGTTCTAAAATTACGTTGAATAAAGTTACTTTTGTCCTTTGATCCGAGGATCATTAGTCACAGCCTCTTTAGTGGGTATAAATATCAGAGTAACTATTGTAACGAGAATAGGACTGCAGTTGTTCAGATATATTCGTTACCGAGTAACGGTTATTTTTGGCCGAATGTAACGTTATGTTGCTCGATCGTTATTTGTCAGGTTCGTCAATGATTGGTAAACAATACCGATACTTTATGAGTATCGATTACATTGTTTGTGGAAATCAATTTAAATGTGCCTTTCCATATTGTGAATGGTTCGGTAGAACAGTGATTAATGACCCAGGTTCATATCCTACGGTTCCAAGAATCATGGATTCGATTCCCACCCGGAACAAATATTTGTGTGACATACATTGTTTTTTTTACTCTGGGTGGGTCGTTAAATATATTCAAGTACATTTGTGTATCCACTGTTAATTCCAATACCCGCAACAACTCTATATTCACCGTGAAATTTTAGTGGTTGTTTTCCGGTAGCAGAACTATTTGCCTTTAGTAGTACTACTCGTATCAAATCAAGCTAGTTCTTTCTTCAATAATTATTCTTTTCGAATTTCCAAAAAGTTAAATATTCCAACTCGAAAGCCTGAGAAGCTATCGTTCTTTTAAGAGATGGAACGTGATGTATCTGATGACTGATGACGTATCTGAATACTGATTACCGCATGAAATTGATGATTAAAGCTAAAAAAGCTCTATCCCCTAAGTAATAAAGCAGTACTTTCGAGTCTTGTTTATTCCTTTCGTAAAACCGGTATGTATTGCTTTTAATAAAAAAAATCTGCACAAATAATATATTCTATTACTAAGATGTAAAGTATAATATCTTTTCCACGCGAACAAAGTCCCTGACACAGATAATTGTTAATAAAACACAAGTTCATCCGAAATGGTACATCATCAAAAGGCCAACGAAGTTAACAAGTACCCATAAATATACCCACGTACACTTAAGAAGAAACAACTTGTTCGTCATTCAAAGAACTATGTGTAGGCAAAATGTACAGAATAAACAACTCGAAGCACTTTGAAGGGCTTCCGCGAATGCTTTAAGGGCCGCTTCATCAAAGGGCTGGCCCTTGCAGCGTTCTTGCCCTTCTCAGAATGTCATCACTGTTAATATTCAGAAAACTGTTAATTTAGCTAGCGCAAAGTGAACTCTTAAGAACAGTAGCGCTATGAGTTTAGAAGTTACGGACTCGATATCGCCTACGTAAATATGTCTATGACAAAAAGACGTGTGGCACTCGGGGACTGCCGCGGTATAGCTATTGCATAGCATCGTCCGATTTCGGAGCAGCTCGTCTCGATTCGTGCGAGTTTCGTAGAGTCGTACAATACGTCTAATCGCACGCACACAAACACCGTGCCGAAGTCTACCGAACTGAAACGACGTTAGACGATTGTGAGGTTTTTTTCGTTACGGAATTTCTTGGTTTGGTCGCCGCGCTCAAAGCCCGCGATAAAAGCTATGCAATAGCTTAAAACTTGTTATAGCGCCCCTGGTGATTACGCTAAGAACTAAAATCGGTCGTATGAAAAAAACAACTCGATAGGTCTTTAACGTACGTAAGTTTTCGATAGCCAACTCATGGTACTGCTACTGGTATCAGTAATAACTTTGAGATCAATAAAACGCGGTGTGGAAATTAGGTGATGTCTGAGGTACAAACTACTAAGTGTAGTTTAGAGATTCTGATGAAATATCTATTTGAATTACGTTCATGTGTGAATTCACTTCGGTAGACAGCTTTTATATCTATTTATTTATCACATTAATTTAGTACAGACACATTATAACATAGTGCTTTAGTATTTGTACTTCTGAGCATAATTATATACATCAATAACTGTAATTTCATATCGATTTACAAGGACCCAATAATCAGTTTCTATTATTACTATTTTCAGGATAACAATCTATTGCTTAATATTGCTAAATAGGTACAAAGTGATTATCTAAAATATTTAATAGGTATAATTATGCCACCAACACCACTATCTTCATTGTAGTATAAAGATAAAAGATTAACATTAAAATTAGAAGCAAATTTTTAGCCGACAAGGATTTTTTTTTAATAATTGAATTATTCGATATAGCCCCTTATTCCAGCATGTAACCTTACCCAACCGGTGTTAGTTTCTTATTCGGGCTAGTGCTTGAATTTGACCATAAATCTATTATGATTCTTTGAGCTACTTGAAGATACTTGAGCAAGAGCAATTTGCGGAAGTTTCCGGAAGATCTAAAAGGACTTTAAGTTAGGACAAGTAACAGGCATGTTCGCTAGTACATTTCACTTCGGTCACAGGCTATAAATACTGCTCTAAGCTGATTCTAGATTGTTTCTGGTGGATAGATAGATTGGTTGTTTTAAATAATAAAAAACAATTTATTGAATTGGCATTATAATAAAAATACCACTATTTTGACGATTTTTTGTTGATTTTTTTGTTGATCGTGGCAAACAACATCTACACTTAGAAATTAATGACCAATTTGGGCTAGAATAAGCTAAGCCTGTTTTTTGGGTCAGATTTGTAAGAAATCACTGTTGGTTACTCATATACGTACATACATAAAAACACGCCTTTTTACTAGAGAGGAAGGCAGAGATCACTTCCTCCCATTTACTACGATCCTGGTACATCACTTTCGCTTCTTTCACGTCCATCAATCTCTTCAAAAATTTAAACATAACATTATGAATTATTCTTAATATCCAAATAGACATTCTAGAGTTGATGTTACATCTTATACATATTTCCTTTTTCAGCGTTTGCTAATGAATTATTAAATAATATCACGAGTTTTTAATCGGTGGGATTGAAATGCGTAACCCTAAAAGTATATTAACAGTCAGCCAATTATCGACTGTATGCATAATTATATTATTTTAAAATACAATTAATACGCAAACCAAAATATTTATTCTTATTACAATTTTATGATAATATCATTGTTGCCCTAACATCCATATTTAACGCATCACTCTCTTCGGGAACGTTTCCATCGGCTTGGAAGTCCGGCCTTATTGTGCCCGTGCATAAATCGGGAGACGTAAATAACGCCAAAAACTATAGACCTATTACAATCCTGTCAGTGTTCGCAAAATTATTTGAATCTCTACTTTATCCGTACATATCATGGCACATTAAGAGCGTACTGACAGACACCCAGCATGGTTTCGTTGCTGCTCGCTCCACTAGCACTAATTTAGTGGACTTCATTGATGAGATAATACGCTCTGTATCCACAGAGCGTAACATACCTGTAGATGTTATATATACAGATTTATCTAAAGCTTTTGATAAAGTCCCCCACACTATCTTACTCCAAAAGTTGTCCCATTTTGGCTTTGCTGGTACTTTTCTCAATTGGTGTTCCTCATATCTACGAGATCGTACTCTGAAGTGGTGATAAGTGGTTTTAAATCTGATCCTTTTTCTAATCTGTCTGGGGTGCCCCAGGGCTCCCACTTAGGCCCAATATTTTTTAATATTTTTATTCACGATGTAACATCTTGTTTTAAACACAGTCAACCCTATCTTTATGCGGATGACCTCAAACTCATGAGACCCATTAGGAATAATCAAGATAAAATGTTACTTCAGGAGGATCTCAACAGCTTAGTCAACTGGTGTGAGAGCAACGGGATGGTCTTGAATACTGACAAATGCTGTTTTATACACTTTACCCGCAAGCATAGCGAGTTGCCGTCATCTTACGCAATATCGGGTAAATGTATCAGGGAGGTTGCAAGCGTTCGTGATCTCGGCGTAATTCTAGACAAACAATTGAATTTCAAGGAACATTACGATCACATAGTAAATAAAGCACTAAAATGCTTAGGTTTTGTTACTAGAAATACCAAAATGTTTAAGGACAGAACATGCATCGTGAGGCTATATGAGAGTTTGGTCAGACCTATTCTAGAATACTGTTGCATAGTATGGAATCCGTATTACGAAGTGCATTCCAATAAAATCGAACGTGTCCAGAAGAGGTTTATGTATCACTTAAGCTATAAATTTAACCTATGTAAAAAGTTAAAAAGTTATTCCGATCGACTATGCAAGTTCAAATTAGAGTCACTTAAGGATCGCCGAAAAAAATTAAATATGTCTTTTCTTCACAAAATAGTTAATGGTGGTATAAATTGCCCGCAATTACTCAATAAACTAAATTTTACAATCACTCACAATCTCCCACGTATATCGAGATACTCGCTGTTTAAGCCTGTACGTTCTAAAACAAACCTGGGTCTATTCTCTCCTATTAACAGACTTCAATCAGATTATAATACAATTAGTAAAAATGATGTCATGGACATATTTAGCTTGAGTCTACCTGCATTTAAAAAAAAAATATATTTACTTCAATCTTCACAATAAATCAATATTATTTAATGTTAAGTTATAATAATTATAGATTAAGCCTCGATGTTTAATGTTATTATCAATTGTTATTAATGTACTAATAATCTAATTTTATCTATTTAAGGTAAGGGATGCCTTATGCTCCCAACTATCTCTGTTTTGTGCTTTTCGTGGCAACCTGTAATTAAGACAGCACCATGGCTTGTGTACCTGATGTTATGTTCAATTATTACTTTTAAGGTGTATGTTCTTGTTGGTTGCTCAAATAAATAAATAAATAAATAAATTGTTGTGATTTATGCTCTAGCGTTAAAGTGAAACGAATTAATTAACCCATTATGACCTGAATTATTTAAGGGTGTTAGAATTTAATAATTTTTTGATATATTGTTGTCTGGGGGTCCTTTAGGTATTTTTGATTATCAAAATTTAAAAAAAAATTATACTTTTGGAGAAATCAATGGGTGCCGAATGGCACCGCTAGGCTAATGTGTAAGCATGACAGGCTTGGGTACATACAGATTTACTTATGCCGATTTAGCAATTTTTGCCATCATTTGATAAGATTTATAAATTTTATTGAATATAGGAATAAAAAAGCATTTATTTTATCAGTTTATTATACAGTTACTTTTATAAAATCACATACGAACGCGAAACATGTAATGGCAGGCTGTACAGAGACCTACGTCATATTTGTGCCATTGAAGTCTCGTCTGACTCTCACACACCTCTAAAGCACATTTACGACTTGATTCACTAGGAACTAGTCGATGATTCGGCCCGTCGTAGCGTATGTCATCAGAGACATGTCATGTCTAATGCCTGTCTTAGATGTCTTGGAAGCTAAAGTACGGCCCTTCGATGGCGGTTCGTCTATCTTGGACTCGTCCGTATCACTCGATGAACTGTCAACAGTTCTGCGGCTTTTTTCACGTCTTGTACTACTTCTTCCTCGGCCTAAAGAAGAGCATGCTCGGGAACTACGTAGAACACCAGACGGCCCCCGGCGACAGGTTGTATCTCTGAACACGCTTGTGTATTTTCGTGGCTTGAGAATGGTTGATGAGGTGATGACAAACACCTAGGAGACCCCAGCACCACTTCGCAACCCGAATTTAATTGACAACCTGTGAGATTATTTTGAAGCCCACCCCCTTCTTCGTCACCTGAATCTTGATCAGAATCGATGGCCGGTTCTGGAGGTTCTATATAACGTTAGCGTGGCACAAGCTCCTCGTCTTCTTCTAATAAAGCCAGGTGCCTCATGCAGCGTGCAACCCTCACCAAGGCAAATAAATACTACTTAGTCTACTAAAAAAACAAAAACAAACACTGCTAACAGTTTTTTTGTATAAATCATAGTAATTTAAAAAGACATCATATCGGCCTAGCGGTGCCGATCGGCACCCGTAACTTTTGCCTTACAATAAATCTAATAAACAAACAAAACTGAGTAATATTATTATATAATATAGTCAAACAAACACTTACAAATATAAAAAAGTGTATTTCAATAACAAAAAACACAAAATAAACAGATAATAACACCCTTACTTGAAAGGTGGGTCCATTTTTCCCGCCAATTTTACGACACTGACGTTTTAACGCTCACCCCGGATTATAAAAAAGTGAACTGAGTGGCAAATAGTACCGGATATATTAGCTGTGTCTTCCTAGCACCGCATAGACAGCAAATTGCGTGGTTTTTCAATTTGTAGTGCGCGAATGGCACGTAAATATAAACGCCTCAAACTGGGTGCCAATCGGCACCGCTAGGTTATAATGGCTGCAATTACTCATTCCGTTTCATGGGTTGGGGTAATTAATTATATCGCAAAGATTGAATTTGTATATAGTTATAATAATAAATAATGTTATAATTTATTTGTTAATATCATTACAAATTAATTAAGAAAACACAATTTAGATTTCTGTACCCTCATGCGCATAATTCGATATTGCGACCTGACCGAATTAGATCAGTCGCAGGACCAATAGTTTAACGTTTTTTCAGTTGCACAGGGATTTTGGTATGACTGATTTGATAACAGAAAAAATAAACATATTAATTATACCCAAACTTTGAAGGACGTCTTGGTTTATATAGTTTTGTATCCAAAAGGTTAATACGGGGCCCTATTACTAAGACTTCGCTATCTGTCCGTTTGTCACAAAGCTGTATCTTAAGAACGGCGATAGCAAGACAATTGATTTTTTCATAGATGATGTATTTCTACAGCCACAGTAACAAATAAGTCTCGCCACTATTTTGTCTTTTTGTATGTCTAGATATAAAATAAAACAACTACTGTAATGAATGTTTGTGCCAAAATAAAGGAAAAAAAATCAAATCCTAAAAATAAAATTAAACAAATTCAAAGGGGTCTCTCATACAACAAACGTCATTTTCATTTCAATTCCATACGGAACCCTGCACACCCGATTCCAACTCGCACTTGACCAGTTCTTAAACACCGCCTTCCACAGACGATCCATTTCCTATAGCAGCACGATAAATAAAGAGCCCTCCACAAGAAACAACTTCCAACGCGAACTCTCCGCATAAATCCTCCAAACTATAAATACGGCGCTGAATATTCAAGCTTCCCCGCTATTAGGCGTGCGCTAATACTCTTTAATACTTGTAACAATTACATATGTGCATATCGTTAACGAGACACGTATTTGAATAATCGAGGTACGCCTTGGTGATCATTCGCGGTAGAGATGTTCAGGTGGTTGGTTTGGTTATGTTTATTTTGACCGTAGTGGTGTGACACACCTCCCCATACATAGGTAGGTGAAGCATTATATAAGTAGAATGTAAGTCAATATACAGTTAGTTACAATATACTATCACCCGTGACACATCTTTTATTGTCATCTCCCGGTCCCATCCTTACAGACTTGATTATTGTTATTCTTTTATTTTGACTGCCTTGGTGGAACAGTGGTTAGTGACCCAGGTTCACTACCTACGGTTCCAAGAGTCATGGGTTTGATTCCTACTCGTACAAATATGTATTTGTGTGACGAACATCGGTGTTTGTTTCGTGTCTGGGTGTGTTATTAAATATATTTAAGTACATTTGTGTATCCAGTGTCGTTTCTGATTTCCGTAACACAGGTGCTTAAGCTACATACCGGGAATAGATCGATGTATGTGATGTTGTGAAATAATTATTTTTATTTTTTAATAAAATTCTTCCTGCAAGTTTTGGTATCCTGTTAACCTAAAGTAACAATCTTAGGGTACGCACCCTCGTTCGATAAACGGTGACCGATTTTTGTCGGAGATAAATGTAACTTACTTATTGCAATGAAGTGACGCACATGTCTTGCTAAAATCTATACGTTATCATCATCATCAGCCCACTTCCGTCCACTGCTGGACATAGGCCTCCTCAAATGCTCGCCACTTATTTCTATCCTCGGCATCCAGCTCCTTCCAGCCGTCCCGCGCAGATGGTCACTCTACCAAATTTATACATCAAAATAAAATTGAAGTTTCTATGTGTAATACTCAAACAACGACTTTTTACTTAATGGGTAGGAATCTATATTCAATACCAAAAACCAAAACACTTTTGTTACCGCTAATCTCCGAAACGGCTGAACCAATTTTGATGGGACTTTCACGTATAAATAGCTAATTTTACTACAGGCTATTCAAATAAATTATTGTGTGTATTTCCACGTGGACGAAGTCGTGGGCGGCTGCTAGTATTGTATCCTTACTAATATTATAAATGCAAAAGTAAGTTTGTCTGTTACGCCTTCACGCATAGAGTACTGAACCGATTTAAACGAAATTTGGTACAGACATAGTCCAGAGCCTAGGAAATATATAGGCTACTTTTTAACCGACTACGCTATAAAAAAGTAATGTTTTACTCGTAAAACCTATCTACGCGGACGAAGTCGCGAGCGAAAAGCTAGTTATATATAATTTGTCCTTAGGGCTCGATATTACACAAGGAAATACATAATCCTTTTAAGATTGCTTCGTCTGCCTTGTGTTATACGAACCGTTATACGCCTCAAAAGCTAAATAAAAGACGGAAGAGAAATAGAGCCCGGATTTTTACTTTTGAGTTAATCATTTTCAATCGGTTTTTGTTTCTTGGATCTTGGTAAACGAGCTTTCAATGGACATAGAAAATAAATAAAATAGAAGATTTTAGTACATACTCGATAATAAGAAGAATAGTAAAAAAGGTCAAATTCAATTTAGGAATTCGTATCACTACATAGTAGCAAAGTCGCATCTCGCGTCTGTCTATCCCTATGTATGCTTAAATCTTTGAAACTACAAAACGGATTTTGATGCAGTTTTTTTTATAGATAGAAGGATTTAAGAGAAAGATTTTTCTGTATAATATACCCGAAAGAGCGGGTCACTAGTTAATATTACATGGCTTTTTGTGTTAATAATTGCGTCTAAAACAGTCCTATAACTAAGTGGAACTCTTACATCTTCCAATTTACAAAACGTAGCACCCTACAATTTACCAGTTACGCCCATTATTAGACAAATAATCAGGCAATTGCAAGTTGCAAGCATTAGCTAGTATTTATGGCCACTAGGACCTGCCAAATAAGATAACACACAACGAACTGTTGGCGCGCTCTGAGCACGATAACTCTGAGTTACGATCTGTAGAGACGTTATTATATAACTTAGGACTTAGGTTGAGACCCTAAGGGAGCTAGAGTTTTAGAAAGACTCTCGACAAAAGGCAGCTTGCAGTGATTTTACTAATTTAAGGGCCAAGTAGATAGTCTAGAAGAGGATTGGATAATTATGGTTTTTAGAGATTTGTACCCATGGGGTAAAAATGGGAACATGTCCAGCCGTCTGTCGGTCACTAGACTTTATAGTATACTAGTGACCCGCCCTCGCTTCGCTTCGGGTAAATTTTACATACAAACCTTCCTTAAGAATCACTCTATCTATTAAAAAAAACCGCATCAAAATCCGTTGCGTAGTTTTAAAGATCTAAGCATACATACGGACATACAGCGAAAGCGACTTTGTTTTATACTATGTATCGGTTAAGAAAGGTGACGCTAAACAGCTATAGTTATCATAAATGATGTAATGTTCTTTTTTTCTAACTGACATACGATAATGGCTTGGAGTATCTTCGTCATCATCACCGGAGGAGAAGCGGATGGCTCTCACCCCTAAAATATTTTTCTGTCGCTATAATAAAAATAAAATAAAACAATTAATGCAGGGAAGTTCAAATACAACAAATATATTTTTGTTACTATATTGGTCAGAACCATCACATACATTGGTCTGATTCTGTTTTAATGATCGAACATTTAAAATCCTGTCTTTGTATGGTGATTTTACGGAGTTGTTTTAAAAATTAATTAAACTAATTGAATTTGCTGAAAGAGGAAACTTGTCGATAAAATGTAGGTAACATTGTATTCCTAGGGCTTTCATGTGCACTAAATAAAGTCTATTAACAACACGGTAATCAAAATAACGAACAAAAACAATTCGCTTTTACACGAATCGTAGACTCACAAATTAAACTAAAGCTCGCTAAATAACTGCAACTGAAAATACAGCTTAAAGTTATTAAATTAACGATACATTTCCGTTAATTTCGCCTCGTGAAAGGGGAACTTTAACAATTTGGGTCATCGACAAAGTTCGGCGAAGGTCAACGGAACAAATGAGTTTTGTTGTCACAATTGGACACAATGTCAATGTTTTAGCGTTCCAATGAATTTTTCAGGCAATTATTGCCATTGAGTTGAGGGTCGATTGTCACACCGCAAGGTATCAATAAGGCTTGATATCTTTGTTGATAATAACATCTTACTTTTGTAGTTCTTTCTAATAATACGACTAATATTGTTCCTTAGTGCGTTGAATAAATAAATACATTTTACTTTATTAGATTATATTGTTTTAATATAATAAAAAGCGTCGATGGCCTAGTGGTTATTAAGGTCGTTGCTTGCCATGCGAGAAGTCGCCAGTTCAAACACCGCCAGGTACCAATGTGTTTTTCAAATTTGAAATTCATATGTACCATCATTCGACGCTTTAACGGTGAAGGAAAACATCGTGAGGAAACCTGCACACCTAAGAAGAACTTCTAAGGTTGTGTAGTCGATCAACCCGCACTTGGCCAGCGTGGTCGACTAAGGCCTTATCGCCTTAGTTTAGGGTAGGCCCGTGCCCCAGCAGTGGGGACGTATATGGGCTGATGATGATGATGATGAATGAGGTTTAAAACAATCTTAAAAGATAAATTATTGTCATTCCTGTGTTGAAATAATTTAAATCTCGCAAAGGTAGTGTAAGACGCCCTCAGGCCAGGTGGAGTGACGATCTGCGCAGGACGGCTGGTAGGAGCTGGATGCGAGTAGCCGAGGACAGAAATAAGTGGCGAGCATTTGGGGAGGCCTATGTCTAGCAGTCGGCGGAAGTGGGCCGATGATAATAATGATGATGAAGGATTTTAAAAAGAAGTTTATTTACATACATAAAATATTTCATTTGAAATATTTACTGACATGATAACATCTTAAAGAAATCGTTGTTACCTAATGAAAGCACTATGATTGCTTGCTATTTTAATGATTATAATATTTATTTACAATCACAAACCAATTAATCTAGGGGTGTTAGTCTTCCGCTCCCCCGTCAGTCCGGTGAAGCTGTAAACGCCAATGAGGCCTTAGCTGTTAAGCTATCTCCTACTAAAAAAAAATATACTAAAATACATAATACCTAATATTCGAATGGCCTTGTTAAACAATGCACAAGGCATAATGGCGGCGACGTGGTCCACAACCTGTTACGTCACGTTTACAACAGAGGTAAAATGTGGATCGCTGGAAGTGATCTCTGCCTACCCCTCTGGGAAAAAGGCGTGATTTTATGAATGTATGTAATATTCGAAAATACCTAATAGTCCGGCGTAAAAAGTAACAGCTAAATTTTAATAAAAAATTAAAGGTTACAATAAAATTATTACGAATCGTGCTAAGTACCGTTTGGAAACAGCCGTCGGTGTGACGGCGGGCCTCAAAAATATCGATATAAAATTCCTAGTGTATCGTTGGCACGCAAGAGCTCAATCAGCGTTTGTTTCTCTTTTAATTTAGTTCGGTTATGATTCCGTGCCTTTATTTCTTCTTTAAATACGTACCTGCCTCTTTATGTGGGCGTTACGTCGGAAGTCAATGTGAATTATGACGTAGTGACCGACCGGTTCGGTTTCGGTTATAGAGAATGTTGATTTTCGACACTAGCAGAATCGAATTCAATTTAAATTCAAATTTAAAATATGTTTTTTTTTTTTATATTTTATGCCAGTGATCGACAGCTGTGGAATAAATAAGGAGAGGATTTTTCCCAGCATCAGACAGAACCTTATAAACGTAATAAAATCCTCATAACTTTTTAGAAATAGTTTCTTTCATTTAACAATACCTGCCCACTGTTGCCAACGTAAAATACGTAGAAAGTATATTCCGAGTATGACCATAGAAACGGAATATCGTAAGTACACTTGTGTAAAAATTGTATCACCAGAAAATTAACCAACATGTTCAAACAAGTTTATTCCGAACATTCGGTTTCGGTTTCGCCGAAAATCCTTTCAGGTCGGGCACTAAATATTCACCTGTAGATTTCGGAGAGAGGTGAGTGACCCGCGGTTGCATAAATATCCTCTTACATGACATTGTGTCATGAACTTTTCCAATTACATGATACGGTGTAGCGATGCCATTGACGACAATCTCGGAAAAGTTACCTTTTGTGAAGGCGGTCTTTTGTGCGCAACAATGTTTCGTAAGTTTAAGTTTGGCTTACGATTGCACGAATACCTAATAACCGCATGATTACCTTTATTTAGACGAAGTCAAAGTTCCTTTATTTATACAGGTATTTTACACGATTTATAATCGTCGGTAAAGTTAAAAGAGTAATAGATTAGTGATTCTACCACACCGGTTCAGAACGCTGATTCTACCGAGAAGAAACCGGTCTTCTCAGAAAGAATCAGCAACTAACTCGATGGTTACTCTTTTTAACCGATTACAAACGCCCAGCAAATTCGCCATAATTTTTAAATTAGCTTATTTTTTTACTTATGACATAAATCAAACACTAAATGTTAAGAAGAGCTTACCACAATGTTTTACTGAAAAAAACATCTAGATTGGATTAACCGGCACAAGCGCATAGACAAACAAAAATTCCAAAAACTCATTATTTTGGGACTATTTGCAATGATAAAGATACCTTAAAATAGTAAGAAAGTAACAAATACACTCCTTATCGCCCAACCACGGTGACGAGGGGACTACCATCCTCAAAACATTGTCCAAGGCACAATAATAACCTATAGCGGTACCATGAGTTGGCTATCGAAAACTTACGTACGTTAAAAACCTATCGAGTTGCTTTTTCATACGGCCGATTTTAGTTCTTAGCGTAACCACCAGGGGCGCTGTACAAGTTTTTCATAGTCATATTTACGTAGGCGATATCGAGTCCGTCACTTTTAAACTCATGGTAGCGCTACTAATGGTTCAATGAATTCGTAAATAACCATTCTTCAAGTCAATCAATCTTAAAAGCGAGGTGTTATTGACAATGCTGGTAGATTGAGTTTCCTGTTTATCGGAATCGACGTGGATAAACAAGTGTTTGGAAGAATGGATCGAGTCGCAGCCGGGAACGAATGGCACCTATTATTGGGGGCTGAGGCCGCGATAAAGGCGCACACAGAATCGAGCACAAAACCTTTAAATGTACTCGTGTCATAGTACGGGGAATGGTGAAGTAACTTTGAAAGTATAAAAAAAAGACGTGTGGAACTCGGGGTCTGCCGCGGTAAGGCTATTGCATAGCATCCATCGTCTGATTTCGGAGCAGCTCGTCTCGATTCGTGCGGGTTTCGTAGAGTCGTACAATGCGTCTAATTGCACGCACACAACGCCGTGCCGAAGACTGCCGAACTGAAACGACGCTAGACGAGTGGGAGCGTGAGGTTTTTTTCGGTCGGTTGATTCGGTCTCCGCGCACAAGGCCAGCGATAGAAGCTATGCAATAGCTTAATAGAAAAAAAAACATTTTTAATTGAGCTTTTGTGTCAGCTCTCATGCTCATCTCAGAAGATTACGAAACGTATTCAACACAAAATAAAAGAAGAAACTAATTTTTATAGTGTTGTAACACATTTGCATGCCGTGGCAACCTATAATTAAGTCAGCACTTAGCATAAGTACCAAATAGTTTTAGGCATCAGTTTTTTTTGTAGTGTATGTCTTGTTGGTTGTCCTAATAAATAAAATAAAATAAAATAAAATTGACTAATATATGTTGATATGTCAATCAATCGGTTTCTTCTTACACGCACAGCCTTAACGGCTAAAAGTAGGCACTTGAAATATGGAATAGACGTAGCTTAGGTACCGTAGAGGTGTACTAAGAAAGGAACTCTCAAAACTCCCACGGGAACGGGAATTAGCGAAAAAATCCCGAAGCAAATCGAGGGCGGGTCGCTAGTTTAAAATAAAATAATGTAAAAGTATACTTTAAGATGCCGAAACAAAAATTGTTCCTATCTTAATTTCTTGAAATACGCGTTTACTTATTATTTGAACATGGGGTTAAATAGAAAAACAGGGGTTAATGAACTTAAGAACTTCCAAAAAGGTGTTTTAAATTTTTATTAGTTACTTACTATACGTGTCTTAAGCAGATTTCTCATTCCTGACAATAGGCGAGACGACTAAGAAAATAAATAATTAGTCCGATATTTAGATTATTGAAAAATATTGTGATTGTTTTTTTTTATTTTGTTTCACAAACAAGAAATTATAAAGATAGTAGTGCTTAGAAGTTTCGTATGGCGTCACGTTATGGTAAAATTTTTGCCTAACCGTGACGTCACAAGCCCCCACTCCAGAAGTTTGATAAGCTATAATTTTGTCATTTTTCAATCAAATGAAAAGCAAAAAAATGTGTGTCCCATATTTTTGTATAAACTAACTTACAGACTTAATAGAATAATAAGATTTTGAACCAGTCGTCACGCCTATCACAGTAAAAGAGGTATTGGCTATTACCTTCAGGTAGGTACTGTTAGTCCGTTAATAGATTTCGATCAAGTGTGACGATAAACAAATTTGTCCACAGATCCTTGTCTACGGAACGTAATTAACTGTTTTCTGACCTACTGTGGGCTTGTGTCGGCACGCAATGTTTCAATTAAAAGCTGTCATTTTTCACCGCTATCACTGATGATGAATGAACAGTGGGTGACTGACTGCAGAGGCACTATCACAAAGGAACGTGCTAGAATATTCATAGATCCGCCGCTAATGCTACCACTGTTAAGTGTCGGATCATGTGTTCGTTGTGATTGTTTGTTTTGCTTCAAGTTTCTAATGTGTTGTCTTGTGTTTTTGTGATATTTTGTGTTATTTGTGCTAATGCGTCGTTAGTCCATTAGTGTGGGCTGGGTTTTGTCTGAGTTCATGAGTCTAGACTATTCAATATCATATAATAAACCTTGTGTGATTTGGAAGGCACGTTCTTTCACCTAGTTGTTAAATATCTCATTAAAACGTTACATTTTATAAGATTCTATAGTATAGTGTCTGTTTATAATATTAAAATAGCTAGACTAATTTCGACGACGACTTTCATTAATAAATAGCTTATTTTACAAGGTACATTTCAATAAATCATTGCTGCCAAAACTATTTTCACGCGGACGAAGTCGTGGGCGGCCGCTAGTTATTAATGTAAATGAAAGAATGTTTAGTGTCTAAATATAACTTTATTATATAATATACTAGTGACCCGCCCTCGCTTCGCTTCGGGTAAATTTTACATACAAACCTTCCTTAAGAATCACTCTATCTATTAAAAAAAACCGCATCAAAATTCGTTGCGTAGTTTTAAAGATCTAAGCATACATACGGACATACAGCGAAAGCGACTTTGTTTTATACTATGTATTGATTCATATATGAAGAATACGTACGTGTTGCTCTATTGGTTAGTTGGCTGAAACATCGAAATCTCTCTTTTTTTCTATCTTAAAATACCATTTATTTTTCGGCTTACCTAAAAAATCCAATCTTACTCGTACCTCTAATTTCTTTAGTTCTCGACCACAAAAAAGAATTAAAAAAACCATTCCCAAATTAAACTACTCACAACTCGGTGCAAGTGAGCCCCAGTGGCCGGCGCGAAATTAGAATCCCAGTTTGAATCCCCGTTTAGCCGTCACGGCGCCCGCGGGAGTCGCAAACAATTTCAGGGAGACATAAACAATTACAGGGAACGTGTAACTAACTTCTTTGGCTGCGTCGTTCGGGAACTTTCCTGGCTCCCGCTGTCCCTACGTGAAAGGTAAGTGGCTGGGAAAAGGTAAGGTTGGATAGGTGACTGATGGAAACAAAATGAGGTGTCCGAACGATTTCGGCAATGGGTGAAAGAGACCAGCTAACTGCGTAGGATATAGTATATTACACAAGTAAGTATGCGTTTAGAGGTTATAGCCATCCGCTGCCCCGCAAATCCGGTGATGATGACAAGGCTATTCCAAGCCATCATCTTAGTCAGATAGGAAAAAATAGAAATATTATCATAAAAACAAGGCACCCAACGTAATGGCGAGTTATCTATAATATAAAATGTTCTATACAACCAAACGACGTCTTGAAAAACAAATTGGGTTCAATAAATTGGTCACCCTACACTACCCAAAACTTAACTAGTACATGAAGGATAATTCACATTGTTGTCAATTATGATGTATTTATAGTTTGTGTCGTATTCATTAGGAAAGTTATTTCCTAGAATATTCAGGAGAATTCGACAAAAAAAAGATTAATAATATAAGGGTCAAGATTCACCCGATGATCGTTACCGTATACCAAGCGGTCCTTATAAAGGTTAGTCAAAGTCAAAGTCAAAATTTCTTTATTTATATAGGCATTCACATGCACTTATAAATCGCCATTATATTAAATAAATAATTAAAAGATAAGTGATTCTACCACCGGTTCGGAAAGGCGGTTCTACCGAGAAGACACCGTTAAAAACGTCAAACCTGGGGCCTTAGACAAATTAACATTTTTTTTGTATTTTCCATTTGATGGTAAGCGGTAGTGAGATCCAAATATGAGATCGACAGGCACAATAGACCATATTGATTGAGCCTGTCGCACTCACCCTGAAAGCCTGCTTAAATGCCGTTTCATGCCCCGCCTGAAGAACCCGGGATCATAGGAGGGAGGAAAAACATAAGGTGGAAGGACTTACAATAACATATCAAAATCATACAGAAGTTCGAAAATAATAAAATGTATGGGATTGACATTAGACGCGATAAATCACATAGTCAATTTAACGTCAATCCCATACATTTTATTCTTTTCGAATTTCGTTATCGTTTTGATATTGTTACTTTGTCGAAGCCGTTAAAAACGTCAATCCTGAACCGGCCGTGTTCTCGCCTGTACAACATGGCATCGGGCGGTATCGGCGGCCATCGCTAAACAAAGAAACTTGCAAATGCCCCGATAGCCATTCATCAACGTCAGAGGGCGGATTTAGAAAAAGGCGCGTTTAAAAATACCTCTCTTTATAAAGATTGTGTTTTCATATAGACGCGGGGTCGCACGCTGATTTATAGGCGTAAGTTGAGAGTGAGCTAACGTGTAAGAAAGGAATTAGACAAATTGTGATTTGTCATTGTGTTAGATAGTTATTTATATTATTGAGCTTATTCTAAAGATTTTTTTTATAAAATTTTTTTGGACCTCGAATAAATAACGTTTGATTAATTTTTTTAAGAGAAAATAGCAATTTAACAAAGAGTAAAGTAAAAATACTGGAAACATAATTCTACTCTTGTGTATGAACGTGAGACTACAACAGTAATGTGTCATTTACCAATTTAAAATTTCAATATTAAATTATTTTTGTATCTTTGGAATAATATAGTATTTATAATTAGAGTCGTATACCGCGCGGAAAGAACATTCTTTAAGCATTCGAGGCATTACATTTTTAGTACCCGTAATCGACGAACGTGCATGAAGAGGTTGATGAATGTGGATGAAGCGATAGTGGTGTGCCAGGACCGTAGCACATGGCAGGAAGTGATCTTTGCCTACCCCTCTGGGAAAAAGGCGTGATTTTATGTATGTATGTACATTTTTATTATATATCATACCTAGATATTATATCTATGGCGCGAGATACGATTGCGCTTGACCTCTTATGGCTAGAGCTGAAAATCAGCGGTTTACCCCTGGTAAATTTATCGCTGAGCTATTGTCATTTTGTATCACAGCGACAAACATGTATGTCGTCTGGAAATTTGTTTTAGACTTAGTTTTAATTTTATTTGTAGTTTCTGTTGTTTATATTTTTTGATTTTTTTTTATTTCCGATATTGTATTAAGTGTGTGTCTTGGTACAAATAAACAATTATTATATCATCATAAGCCCATTACACGTGCCTGCCCTAAACTAGGGCGATAAGGCCTTAGTCGACCACGCTGGCCAAGTGCGGGTTGGTCGACTACACAATCTCAGAATTTCTTCGTAGGTGTGCAGGTTTCCTCACGATATTTTTCTACACCGTTAAAGCGTCTAATGATGGTACATTTTAATTTCAAATTTAAAAACACATTGGTACCTGGCGGGGTTTGAACTGGCGACCTCTCGCATGGCAAGCAACGACCTTAACCACTCGGCCATCGAACCTTTTTTATTCTTGACTATTCTATTATACGGAACCCGGTCTAAAAGGTCCGTCCTCGTAATTGAGAGCGCAGTAGCAGCGAGCTTCAGGTTTGTTCCTACAAATGAAGTTTGCGGAGATGTTTCGGCTAACGACGTGTTCTGAGTATTGGATAGCTTTTTCGAATTGGAAAACTGTCAATCAAAAGCGCTTTTGGACTTTTAAATGTGTTTTTGGACCTTTAGATAGGTTTTGTTTTACCTACAATACCTACATGGTATTTGTTGATGGTAGTGATTGATGAGTTATTTATACAGGGTGTAACAGGGGGGGTGGATCATCGTAAGTCAATCGATGGGGGACTTCAATACCTATCGATATAACCCCCATGTATGTTCAGCGATTTTCAATAGTTCCAAAGTTATTGAGATTTTTGTGAAATTTTTGTAAGAAGCCGGAATTCAGTATAAAAGTCTTCACTGTAGCTTAACTACTGGACCTGCTTGCATGATTTTTTTTCTAGAAGTAGTTCAATAGTGGGTCTTTATAATTACGATACCGATTTGAGTCATAACCCTATCATATTGGAGTAAAAAAATAATTCTTCACAAAAGTTTTACGAATCGAATTGTGTCTACCAACTTTCAAAGCCTCCATTGAAAAAAAAGTGCCTGTGTTTTTTTTCTAGAACTTATTTTAAAAACTACCTACATTCATGAATAGTATACCCTGAAAATTTCATACCGCTACTACCAGAGCATCACAACGAAAATTGAATGCGAATGGCACAGGTGCCATAAATCAGTGTTTTTATTTTTCATTAAAAACTTTAATTTAAAAAATAAAGCGATATGTTTCAGCAAATTTATGCTATGTTAGTAACATTAGTAGCAGTAATTTTACATAATTGCAAATTAAAGGCGTGAAAATCAAACATAGAAAATTTACATAATTTTTGTTAATTATTTTTTTTACAGTAAGTGTTCATAATGGGCTCCATTATTGGCTATGCATAAACGAGTACGACACCTTTTTACAAAGGTTTTTCGGATGTTGCAAAATGCTACTACTACATTTTGCCTTGTCACAATTTGGGCCCCTGAAAAATTTGTCAAAAAAGAAGCATTCCACAACCTCCAAAAAAGCTTTTTAAGAAGGTCTAAGCTATGCATAGCCAATAATAATGCCCATTATGAACACTTACTATAAAAAAAATTATGAACAAAAATTATGTAAATTTTCTTTGTTTTATTTTCACCCCTTCAATTTGCTATTCTGTAAAATTACTGCTAGTAATGTTACTAACATAGCATAAATTTGCTGAAACATATCGATTTACTTTTTAAATTAAAGTTTTACATGAAAAATAAAAACACTGATTTATGGCACCTGTGCCATTCGCGTTCATTTTTCGTTTTGATGCTCTGTCAGTAGTGGTATGAAATTTTCAGGGTATACTATCCATGAATGTAGGTGGTTTTTAAAATAATTTCTAGAAAAAAAACACAAGCACTTTTTTTTCACTGGAGGCTTTGAAAGTTGGTAGACACAATTCGATTCGTAAAACTTTTGTGAAGAATTATTTTTTTACTCCAATATGATAGGGTTATGACTCAAATCGGTATCGTAATTATAAAGACCCACTATTGAACTACTTCTAGAAAAAAAAACATACAAGCAGGTCCAGTAGTTAAGCTACAGTGAAGACTTTTATACTGAATTTCGGCTTCTTACAAAATTTTCACAAAAATCTCAATAACTTTGGAACTATTGAAAATCGCTGAACATACATGGGGGTTATATCGATAGGTATTGAAGTCCCCTATCGATTGACTTACGATGATCCACCCCTCCTGTTACACCCTGTATATAGCAATGTAGTGTAAAGCATCGTGATGAGTTTGAGCCGATGCGATTTTCAAGATTTTTTGAGCAAAATTTTATTAATTTTTTTTAGGATTTAGAGTTTACAAACTTTTAAGAAAAAGCCTCCATATTATCAGACACCATACAATGTAATACTTTAACATCATACATCTATTAGAACACTTGGATTAAGAGTCAAACCTCAAAGAACAAAAAAATGCCTGCGTAAAATAACATTAATCTTTTCAGACGTGCGTATTTTGTGATTTACAAAACATACAAGCGCAGATAAAAGAGGGAAGAAAAATGTGTGTTTATCCCATAAAGCTGCCCAAGTTACGGAACCCGTATAATTAGAGTAACGAGTGTAGGGCCCACTGGGACCCGGGGCCCTTCGCTGATGAGGTCCCTTATTTACGGAACGATCCGCTAATCACCCCAGTATTTTTGTGGCTGTTAGGTATATGGTGTTCTGTTTTTGCTGCCCTTTGAAGGCCGAAATCAACTTAGGGGCAGATGGATTATATTGTATGCTTTTATGGACAACAAATATGACAACTAACTATAAATAACTAATAATAGATCACTAATCAAGAAATCAAGCATTCAAACAATCCTTTAAATACAAAAAATCTGGTGTTAGTCAAATACTAATAAATTTTAATGGTTATTTTCCCCCAGTAATAGTAAGAGCTTATTTAGCTTTAATCATATATTTTATGGTGTTTATTTTTTTGAAAATTAAAAGACAATATATTATTTTCAAGGAATAACATGATTCGATAGTAAAGGTAAATCATTCTGCTACGGGAAAACAAACAATAAACTTTCGCGGTGTATAAGTAACAGTAAGAAAAGTTGTACTTCTAGACGAATTCTTACAAGTTTAATTGCATAGTTAAGTATTCAACAAGACCAGTTGTGAAAGGTTTTCTTTATTTAAAAATCATACGGGTTGAAAAAATATGTCAGTAGTTATTTGACAATGCGAAAAGCATTACTATACCAGATCTACTCAATATGAAACTTTAATAATTCATCCAAGAATACTGACCAAGCGGAGTCCGGACGACTCAGCGTTCTATCCGGACCGAATAATCCAAGCAGATGTGATCCTTTAAAATACTTAGTCCGGACATTTTAAAACCCGTTGATGCCGGACCGAGAAAGTTACGCCACAAGAAAACCTCTCGTACTAAGATAAATTGCAAGCCACTTTTCATGTTGAGCAGATTAAACAATTTCAAAGCTTAAAAGTGGTCAAGAGTGAAACGGGATCCTTTTAAAGGCTTTGTTTTTATCAGTTTTCTTTCTTCGCCCGGTTTGACCGTAACCTGGGTTTAGCAAGTTTTTATTAGTTGTCTAGCCTTCTGACTTTTTAAGCAGTTTTTAAACAGGTGCTCGAAGTTTGTGTACTCAGAAAATAGCGTGGCGGTCTAAAGCCTTAAACACAGTACTTGCCTATGATTTTAGACTTTCGCGTTCCATTACACTAAAATTAGTCTTTATGGCGACGCGATATTAGCAATTACATAGCTACTTACTGCCCGACGTTTCGACTGGGTAACACCAATCGTGGTCACGAGCGAACTGGCGTCGAAACGTCGGGCAGTAAGTAGCTATGTAATTGCTACTCCTAATATCGCGTGTACCATAAAGACTAATTTTACAGTACTTACCTGTTTGACTCGATCAATATTTTTATGAGTATTTATATGTTTTTAATTAATTTATCATGACAATTTTAGAACATATACGTACCCATAGCGAGAATCAAGACGTTTCTAAACTAGGGCTATGATGCTTTAATCTTAAATGCGGACTGTTCCACTTTTCACAATCCTGAATTATCTTCAGATGGAAAGGTTTCTTCAGGATTTTTTATTTCACATACAACATGCATAAAATCACGCCTTTTTCCCAGAGTGGTAGGCAGAGATCACTTCCTATCATGTGCTACGGTCCTTATACCACTATTGCTTCTTCCACATCCATCAATTTCTTCATTCATGCAGTCGATTTCTACAATATTTATCTTATACATCTACGTTTATGTACATTGCAGTTATTTTTTTCCTAAGAGGAAGAATTTACAAATTGGGTTAGTAGGTGAGGTCCTATATATACTCTCACGAATATATCGAATCGGAGTTATTCAAAAACTTGGCCTCGGAAAGCCAAAAAAATATTTACCTAACCCTTTTTCAGTAGGAAACGCTGACGTCATCATTAAAAGGAGGGAATATTATGAAATTAATCGCCGATCGTAATCGTCGAGCTGGACTTTTGTTAATTAACTTGCACTTTGATCGATGTCGTATTATCACAAAACTCATGACAGCCTGGTAATTGTTGATGAATTGTTATGTTAAACAGTGGAATTGACCTGGACATCGGTAAGTGTTATGGTGATCAATCATTAATGTTTTTAGTTATTTAATATGTTGAAGTATCCTTGCATGTGTTACTGTTATTTCTGATATCCGTAATCGTGGAGCGACTTTCCAGAATATTAGTCTTTATGGGTCTACACGCGATATTAGGAGTAGCAATTACATAGCTACTTACTGCCCGACGTATCGACTGGGTTACACCAACCATGGTCGCGAGCGAACTTAGCTAATATCGGGTGTAGACGCATGAAGAGTAATATTTAGTGTAATGGAACATCATCATCATCATCATCAGCCCATACTTGTCCACTGCTGGATTGCATTGCATGCATTTGGCCTCTCCAAATGCACGCCACTTCTTTCTATCCTCGGCCACTCGCATCCAGCTCCTACCAGCCGTCCTGCGCAGATCGTCACTCCACCTGGCCTGCGGGCGTCCTACACTACGTTTGCCGAGACGCGGTATCCACTCCAGAACTCGTCTACCCCAGCGGTTGTCGGTTCTACGGCTGATGTGGCCAGCCCACTGCCACTTCAGCTTGCTAATGCGATGAGCTATGTCTATGACTTTGGTTCTCTGACGGATCGCCTCATTTCTGATTCGATCCCGTAGAGAAACACCGAGCATAGCTCTTTCCATAGCCCGTTGAGCGACTTTTAACTTGTGGACCAGCCGCGCCGTCAGTGTCCACGTTTCGGCTCCGTATGTCATGACGGGTAGGACGCACTGAGTAATGGAACGCGAAAGTCTAAAATCGTTTACTTTCCAGAAGTTGGTGTTGTGTTTAAAATCTTACTGAGAATTTTACTATGACTGGCTCCAAGCAATCTACAGGTTCAAGAGTCGTGGGTTCGATTCCCACTCGGGACAAATATTTGTGTGACGAACATCGGTGTTTGTTCTGTATCTGGGTGTGTTATCAAATATATTTAAGTATATATTTTGTATATCCAGTGTTGATTCTGATATCCGTCCCTTATCGTCATATCTATGCAGTGAACCCCGTATTACCAAAGGGATAATCCTATCACAATAACCTCAATATTGCAATAAAAACATGAAACCTACCACATAATAACGCCAGATAAATCCAAAGAAATAAAAACGTACATTCTATCAGCGGAACCGTTCTCGCTAACAAACCGTATACCATAAAGATCATTTCCTTACGCACACAAACTACAAGTAATCCGGTAAACGAACGCGGAGAATGAAGATGTATGTACCTTCAGGCAGGACGAGCGGCTGTAATATCCTCGGAGAACACGAGATTCCCTCATATCGCTCTCATCTCACCCCAACAACGAAATCTGAACGCTATCACCAATAAAAAAGAACGCAAAATCCCGCAACACCCCGCCCGCCATCTAGAAGACCGTGATTTTTTCAGATTATCTTTTAAAATCTGGAGTGAAGCGCAATAAGTCTCCGCTGGAGAGTTTTTTAAACATTTTACGAGGTTCAGTGGTTATTAGTGGGCCTTATAATTTCGTTCCTCAGTCTAAACACTTTTGGGATATTGCCGCGTTTTGAATTGAGATATTGCGGGCGGATTTTTTTTTCTCATCCCCATTGTTTTGGATGATCTTTGTGAATTGTCTGCCAGCATTCCGAGACTACCTTTTATAAGATTGAGAGATTAATGGGTTTTCTTATCTTAGCGGATGACGTAGGGTTTATTGATTCTATAAGATATGATTTTGTATAGTGCGTAACAAAATATTAGAATGCCGTTTGTATCTTGCCATTTACTTTTGGAATATGCAAGAGAGAAACTACTACTTGACTGAAATGCAATTATTAGTAATAAATTATCACTAGACTTGATAATAATCTGAAAAGCAATAATTGTTGATAATAAAATTGATAGAATCGATAAAAATTACTAAAACTAGGTTAATTCAATGCAGAAAATTTTAGATTGGCATGCGTTGCCCATAACTTAAAAACATGAATATTATAATAATTTTACGGTTTATAGCATTTTTCGTTTATACTTCTACAACTACGTTAACAGTAACTATTATACAAAATATTTTGGTAATAGATATTTCTTAATTAACAAATTTGCACTAATGGGGTCATCAAACAACCCAACCCAAAACTTAACACTAGCCATTAACAGAGCCCATTTACACTGGTCATTGACATTCAACCACAATAATAATATGTTGTCTCGTTCACTAAATCCAGTGGCAGTGTAGTGTGTGTGTATGTGTGTGTAAAAAAAAACGGGGGAGGTGTAGTGTGTGACGCGCACCTCACCCATCCAAGTAGAGCCTGTTAGTATATACGTAAGCATAAGATGAATATGATACACAATATAGCCCACTTATGTAAAGGTTCAGGTGTTTCCTTCCATACGCCCAGGTTCCATCTTTAAAGCAGCACACAATGCAGTGTGATATATAAATAAAAAAAATCATACGACGATGTTCCAACTACGAAGTATGTTGCTTAATTATTTTTTATGCATTACAGAAATAACAATACACATTAAATATAAATAGATAAGTATAAGCCAGAAACAAAACAAACGCCGACTTTACCGACACTGACACCGACTTTCATCAGACAGATCATCATCATCATCATCAGCCCATACGCGTCCCCACTGCTGGGGCACGCCCAATCACTAAACTAGAGCGATAAGACCTTAGTCAACCACGCACAGGTAGTGCGTGGTTGAAGAATTTCTTCATAGGTGAGGGAACCTGCAGTTTCCTCAAGATGTTTTCCTTCGCCATTAAAGCGTCGAATAATCGTACACATGAATTTCAAATAAAAAAAAAAACAGTGTTACGTGGCGGGGTTTGAATTGGCGACCACTCGGCAGACAACCACCTTAACCACTCGGCCATCGACGCTTTTTTCATCAGACAACTGTATCAAATGAGAATCGAATCCACAACTCTGGGGCAAGAGACAAGAGCACTATCAAGCCATATACATACAATCATATGTTTTCTCGTCCACTAAATCCAGGCAGCATACAATATACATCTAAATCCACAGTTGGCAGAGCTTTGAAGGTGGGGTTGAGCTGCGTATGCTCGCTAATCTGATGCGGTGACTTGCAAGTGAATCAAATTGAAATTAAGGGAGACATGGCTTTGGGTAACGAAGTGGGAGGGCAATGAGGCAAGTACGAATAACTGTGGGATATGGGAATTTTTGAGTGGTGAAGAATTTTTCGAAATTTTAAATGTCTATGTTTCATTGAATCTGTATCTAAGTTACATATTTTCCTTACTGACACACGATCGATGGTTTGGAGTAACCTCGTCATCATCACCGGACTGGAGAGCATAAATTTGCTTTATCCGACAGGGTCCATAGTTGAACCTTGCCTTTTTAGCAACACCTTTTGTACATTATGGAAAAGCAATAAATATTTGGAGTTTGACGGCTCTCTCGATCGCTCGACGCTCTCATAAGGTAGATTTATGTCTGTGTATGAAAATTAATGTCCTCACTGCAGTCTTCTACACTAGCCATGTAGTGTTGGTGAACAGGTGCTGGGACGCGCGGGTTATCGCCCGTCGGCTTTCGTGGGTTTAAGGGATTTGAAAGGGAGAAACGCTTTGTACCGACTGAATGTTTCTCTTTTTGATTTCTGCGGTGGAATTCGCGAATTTTTTGCGAACAACACAGGGTTGTTTATTTAAGCAGGTGTCAATAAAGTTGCTAGTGGCAGTGGCTTATTGAAGAATCTCACAGTAAGCAAGCTAAATCACTGAATCAAATACACATTTTATAAACAATAAGTCTTCTCGTCATGAGTATCACGTGTACCAATTCAGTGCTAAGTCTTATAGGCAAAGTCAAAGTCAAAATTTCTTTGTTTATATATGCATGCATTTACATGCATTTACAAATCGTCGGTACAGTAAATAAATAACTTATAGATAAGTGATTCTACCACCAGTTCGGAACGCTGATTCTACCGAGAAGACACCGGCAAGAAGCTCGATAGTTACTCTTTTTAACCGATAATCGCATAACAGTGTTAAAAATGCCATACAGCTTGGGTATATCACCGTAAAAAAGAGAAAAAGAAAAATAAAACGAATACTACATTTAATTTTACTATTCATAAAAATAAGGCAAACATGGACAGTCCAGGGCCCATGAGTTACACCTGTCCAGTAACACAAAACGCCACATTTTATCAGACAAACAAACATTCATAGAGCTTTGATCGAAGTATTAATGTAAGGAACCCATTTAGACGGACGTTGTGGTCCTTAAATATCTGTGAAATAAAAACTAACATACACTCCCAACCATCACACACTGTGTTCAAACAGCTTTCAGCGTCGAAGGTAATTTCCAGGAACATCCACTGTCCCGCTGAGAGGACAAAGCCGAGCGTCCCAGGCGTCCCAACTTGTCCCACGCAAATCATAACAACTTACTATTGCATTTTCGCTTGTTAAGTCCCGCGAAAATTCGCCTCCTCCAGAGATTTGCTAATGCAATTTGGGACGAAGGCGAATGCTGATTTTAATGCGCAATTCGTAATGCAGATTTATTTAAATATTACATTGTCAAATGCAGTCCCGGTTGTGGTTGGCTCGTTTCGGCCATTTTGGATTTGTACAGGTTAGTCTGTGGTTTTCGTCTCGTCGTTTGGGCTGGGGAAACACTTGACGGTAAATTGTACGGAAAGTAGAAAATATCACTCAACATCACAAACATTATTCTGATTTCAAAATAAGTTGGTTAAATACTCGTGTTACGAATATCAGAGACAATAGTAGCATACACAAATATATTTATTAACACACCCAGACATGAAAAAACATTAACACATTAACTTTCAAAGTTTTATGATTTCTTTAAACCTATGCAATAGTATTGTCAGTAAAAATAAATATTGTTATGTAGAGCATTATCTCCTGGCGCAGGCGAATACTTTGCCTAAAAGAAGCCTTCGCCTACTAAACAAACTTTTTGTAAAGAAATGAATAAAAGTCACGGGTGGAAATCGAACCGACGACTCTTGGATTCGTAGCTAAAGTCACTTACCATTGTTCGGCCGAGCTAGTCGAAACGTAGATTACTTATGGCGTGCCGCTTATTACCACTGTAGAATCTAAAGGTCTGGCTTAATGGTGCATGTGATAGTGATCCTGATTCTTGCCCAAGGGGTCTTCGATTTAGCCACCACGATGGCCCAGTAAAAAAATAATGAAATTATTTATTTCTCATCATCAACCTCAAATTACAATGTCATAGTTGACTAAAGCTATGTAACAAGTTAGTTGGAGGATCGCTGGTGTCTAAAGTAGGTTAAAAAATGTAACCAGTGCGGGTTGGTCGTCTACACAACACAATAATTTCTTCGTCGGCGTACAAGTTTCCTCACGATGTTTTCATTCACCGATAAAGCGTCGAATAATCGTACATTATGAATTTTAAATTTGAAAAACACAGTGGCAACTGGCGACCTCTCGCATGGCACCTTAACCACTCGGCCATCCACGCTTTTTTTCAGACTTCTTACTCAAGTGAGAAAGTAATATTTTCCGAATAAATAAATTTACCGCATTCATTTCCACCGTCATACAGTTTGATGGAGCTCGTAACGCTTTTATTGTGCCAATAAAATTAATTCAAAGCGACAACCAAAGGGGGAAAAAGATAAAACCTATCTCAATTTGTCCTTACAAACTCGATTGTGAGATGATGTGCACATTATCACACGTAAATGGCTGTAGTTACTATACTATGGTATGGTATGGTATCACGATGTTTTTTGGTATATGTACCTACTAAAAATGGCGCGAGTGTCCGACTGATTTCAGCCATGGCGGCCGATCTCAATTGAGATCAGCCAAGTGCGCAGGACATAATTATTATAGTGCACAAGTGTGCGCGCAAACACAAGTGCACTCTCTATTCCCTTACTCTCATAATTCGGTGAGACGGCAATCCGACATGTCCGATGAGAGATCGGGCTTAACGTGCTTTCCGAGGCACGGGCGTTCAACCGCCAACTTCCTAACTCCGGGCTGAGTAATTTCATTACAGAAAAACTCACTCAAATTTTGCCCGACCCCGGACTCGAACCGGGGACCTCTCGGTCCTAACGCAGCGCTTGCTACCAATAGACCAACGAAGCAGTTAAAAGTTTAGTGTTGTCACACTAAAAATGGACAATTAGTATAACTTGTTCAGGCCCCACATTAATAAAATAATAAATAAAAGAATAGAATATTGTAGTAATACCATTGTTACGCTTCCATAAGCGTTACTGTATTTCTTTTGATATTTTATTTTAATGATTTAGAGATTTTCTTTCAACAGATTCATTTTAAATACCTATTAAATATTAAGATGAATCTGTTGCTATCTCTAGACAAGGTCTATCCGGTTTCTTCATAAATTTTTATATGTCTAGCAACGAACATCATATACTTGGAAAATAACCGGATTTTTATTTATTATTATATCCTCCGCGAAAATATAATGACCTGTCGTTCCCCAGGGAACAATCCTATCAACCTGTAATATCTCAAAAAAAAAAATAAGTTCTACCACTTAGGTACAATATCCTCCCGTACATTTACTTTGGCTGTTACGTCCAGAATAAAATAAACTTGTTAGTTCCATAACCCACTTTTAGTGAATGCCCCGAGGATGAAAAAGTTTATACGAACAGACGGAGAGAAATACTAATTAGATTACGGGCGGTTGTAATGGAGGGAGCACGGCTTATATACGTAGAAAGAATTTTCGTTTCTGACAATGTTGTGTTTGAGAGATCCTACGCTCACCGCTGATTCTATGAGGTATTGAAAAGTATAAGCGTCGGGCAGTAAGTAGCAATGTATTTGCAGCTAATTATATCAACTGACGACAATCACCATTTGAGGGTATTAAAGATTTAATGGTACTAAAAAAATACTGACACGTTCTAATCAGAAAATAAAATATGTGTTTTTATGTAGATGGCAAATGTAAAAGGGCTATGGAGCGGAGTATTTTACATATTAAGTTAATGGACCATATCAGGAATACCACCATTCGCTCCAAGACCGGTATCGCTGATGTAGGGCTCAAGACTGCGAAGCTGAAGTGGCAATGGGCGGGGCATGTGAGCAGGATGAAGGACGATAGATGGGCTAAAATCGTAACACAATGGTACCTGGGGACGGCTTTCGCCGAAGGGGAAGGCCCAAAAAAAGATGGTGTGACGATTTGGCCCAGATATCAAGGAGCTGGGAAGTGCTGGACTTGGATAGAGAGCGGTGGACAGGTTTGGAGGAGACCTTTGCCCAGCAGTGGGATGATACGGGATAAGTAAAAAAAAAATGTAGATGAATTCAAATGTTTCTGGCGTAGAACTGGGAGAAAGAGTCATGTGTGTTTCATGTTTTTTACTAAAATCATAAAGTTAGATTTAAGGCTTCCAATAATTATGGTGAGTTCGCTCGCGACTACGATTGGTGTAACCCAGTCTAAACGTCGGGCAGTAAGTAAATATGTATTTGCTACAGCTAATATCGCGTGTAAATCCATAAAGACTAATATTCATATGTTCATTGTTTAAATTAGTTTTTTTTTAAGAATATGAAAATATATCTCAATAAAAGAAAACATTAACGATTGCAAACGTGGTATAACATAAATAAATTACATAGTCAGTACCTACATCACTACTTACATCAGTGCGTGAGATGTAAGTAGTGGTAGAGTACAAACGCTAGTTGGAGGCAGTTTGAGCACAATAATGGATGTTTGCCGACAAACCAAGGGTCTCGTGTTACCTTAAATTTTGCATATCCGCCTCTCAGCCTCCGGGAACAAGGACCAAGGTTCGATCCTGGATACGACAACGAATTTAATGGACTACTCTTTGATTACATTTGTTAAGTAGCTAGACAATCTTGCTATCTTTTTGTTAATGTGTTTAACGATGATTCAATGACAAGTAGAGACCACCTCACAGCCTAGTTCGAGCATACATTATGTTGAAAATAATATGACTTAATTACTCTTATTATTTATCAAACCAAAAAATACTAACAAAAGTGTAATAAATGTGTTTTCATGATTTTTTTTCAAAGAAAATTTCTGTTAACTTTCATATAGTTATAAAATAATAATTTAACGTAGAAAATAAGCAAGATATATTCAAAGCTAGGAAAATGATGAAACACGTGTTCTTGTTACAAGGTAGGATTAAACTGAGCTTAACCCCATTCTACAGTAGTCTCTACCATCCGTCTAAACCGTATCTAGAGCAAGACATCCTCGGGCAGAAACAACACCCCTGTCCCAGACAAATGAGTGTTATTTATTCAAACAAAGGCGAAGAGGCCTTCCTCGTGTGATGCATTCCATACGGATGTAAGGGAAAACCAATTTCCTTACGATATGCCACAACTGTCCCTCTCTAACAAACGCATTCCGCATATCCCCATCCCGCTCCAGGACACTTTACATATAAAAGGTATTGTATCGAACCATGCGATTGGAAATGTTCGTAACATTATGGTAATGCTACTATAAATATCTCGCCCCTTATAATGTTGACCTTTGTAGGGAAATGGGACTTTGTGCAATTTATAAATGATGGCTCTCTTGGCGAGGATCACACCCTCACTAGAAATTGAACCCAAAAGGAGTTTGGATGAATAGCGACACATATTTTCTTAATACAAGTTGTAAACAAGAAATACGCAATGTTTTGTTCATACTAAATATTAGGAAGGAATATATAGGAATACTGTCTAGGCCATGCTCAATTGTTACAACCAACCAATACATGTAATGACAGTTATCTGTTTGTGTACCATAATAAATAAATAAATTAGGCTTTAAGGGTTTACACGCGATATTAGAAATAGCAAATACATAGCTACTTACTCGCTCGCGACCATGATTGGTGTAACCCAGTCGAAACGTAGAGCAGTGAGTATGTATTTTCTACTTCTTACATCGCACGTAGACCCATAAAGACTAATATTAAGTGTAATGGAACGCGAAGGCCTAAAATCTTATGTTATAGTAATTATGTTTATAATAATAAAATACTTATCTTTTTGTATTCAAGCAAAAACTTAACATGCGTTGTCTTTTAATTTTTTTTTATTAGGCCCTACAAAACTATGCAAGTATTAAAGGTAGTCAAATTAGATATGAACATCGGTGTTTGTCAGACCCGGATGTCTGTGTGTATTTTTAATATATTAAAAAAGAATATATATCCACTGTTGATTCTGATATCTGTAACACAAGTGCTTATACTACTTACCACGGGATCAGATCAATGTATGTGATGCTGTATACTATTTATTTAGGAATGACTGTACCATGAGAGGTGTGACTCTAAAGTTTAGTCAAGTTAATAGATTTCACTGCAACAAAAAATCAAATACAGTAAAACTGGGACACAAATTAAAAATTTTTCGCACGTCAAAAGACAATTACTGCGATATCAATCATACGATCGGAAATGGCTATTGGATATTTGTAAACTATTTTCACTTTAAATGTACATATTTTTGATGCCTAAACTCTGATTTTATTTATTTACTCGTATAACACGAATTGTTATAAAAGCGTAACTGTCGATCTGACGAGCTTCTACGCCAAATAATTGAACCGTTTTTAATAAAATATTATACACAGATGGTCTAAAGACTGTAAAAAGCTTTTTTTAACTGACTTCGTTATAAACAGGACAAATAGTTTTTAAAATTATATTTGTATTAATTTTACTGATTTTGTGCATTTTTTAAATAAATTGGTACAATTTTTAATTTGAAAATACTGTAGGTAAACAAATTTATTTGGTCTTATTATCACGGAATAATGAATATAATGTCTAACTATGTTATAGTTCTTATAAGTCTCGAAAACGTAACTTCATAGTATATTATTTTCTAGGAGTGACGTCACAAGCCCGAGTCACTCACTTGACGTTAAATTTGGATAGACCATTTATCGAGGATGGCTTTAAGTTATGTTACATCACGCTGCGACCAAAAGGAGCAAAGAAAAAATAGAAATTGTGTAAAAAACAGGGTAAAACGCAGCCGGACTCGCTGGTACAGCTAGTTTTCATTAGGTAACGAACCTATTCAAAGCTATCGAATCAAGTATAGAAGGTGGAATCGGATTCAAAATTTTAAATACGCCTTCAGAAAAAAGAAGAATACACCGAAAACTTCTACCTTCAAGATCCGTTTCTTTCACACTTTCCGCAAGAAACGGTCATTAAACGGAGCCTGTTTCAAGTAACACCCTCTCTTGACGCTGGAAGTTCCTTTATCATGGAAATATCTAGGCTATTAGAGAAGCACTTAGTATCGCTTGGAAGTCTTTGTAACAAGATCTGCCTGGACTCTATTGGGAGCGAAGTTTATTTAAAAATAATTGCTGCCCCGGAGTCTATGAATCTAGAAGTTGGCACCGACGGGGTGACAATGAGGAGTCATGTAATAAACTAAGCAGAGCTTGTACTATGGGCGTCAGAGACTGATATACATACATAGATATTTTTAAATACATACTTAAACACTTAAATGTATAATCACACCCAGACACGGAACAAACACCGATGTTCATCACACAAATATTTGTCCCGAGTGGGAATCGAACCCACGACTCTTGGAACCGCCAGCCAGGGTCACTAACCACTGTTCCACCGAGCCAGTCAAAGTATTTATTTATTTTTTATTTATGTTTTGGTTGGTAAGGGATAGAAAATTACTTGAACTCTTAATAAAATAAACAAATAAATATCTGGGACGGGAGTCTGTTTCTTATCCGAAAATCGTTTGTCCGAAAATCAAAATCCCTAACACGTTTGCTATAATCATCAAAATCCATAATGTTCGAATGTACGAAATTTCATAATCCCTAATTGTCTTTAATTCTAATAATTTTTTGTCATAATATCGATTTCTATAATAATCAAATCTCCTAAAATTACTTGCTATAAAGTTAAATGCCCGAAGTGTTACATAGTATAATGTTCGTTACTACGAATGGAGCTTTATCATAATATTATTAGTCCGAATTATGAATGATTATTTATAATTTTGTTTTATTCAAAAAATGTTTGGCCAAAAAATGGTTTCGTCAAATCACCATTTTATAAATAACTGACTGACTGACTTTTTGACCAAATGATCAACAGTTAAATTTTCATTTTACAAATAATTATTTTGCAAAATGAATATTTAACAACTGAGTTATCATACCAAACTACTATTGGTCTAAAAAGTTTCATAAAATGTTTTATTTGGCAAATGTTTCTTTTATTAATCGATCTGATAATAGATATGGTACGGGTCAAATTAAAACACAATATTTGGAAAATCATTATTTTGATAAATTTGGTTAGGTAAGGTTAGAATTTTGGTTAGGTTAGGTTAGAACTGGTGACCATAAAACGTGCGAGCCGAGCGAGCGAAGCGAGCGTGCCGCGGCAGCGGCCGGCGAAGCGCCAGAAAATATTTACTACTGATTAATTTCTATGTAACAGTGGATACACAAATAAAAATAAATATATTTATATATACCGATGTTCATCACACATAATAAGTCAGTTTTTGTAAGATGGTACTGTTGTTAAATGTCTCGTTTGCCAAATGAATATTTAGGATTTGTAACAAATTATAGAATAGCATTGTGCATTTCACATATTATGGATTGTAATATTTATAGCAAAACATTTTAGGACCTTTAGTACTTTCGGACTTATGACGTTTATGGAAAAGCCTTTTATGTCTTTTAAACTTTATAGATTGTGATATTTATGGCAAAAGATTTTAGGGTAAACAATATTTAGGGATTTCGATTTTAGGGCAAGTGATATTATGATAAATGTAGTTAGGGATAATGATCATTCGGGCAAATGATGATTCGGACATAAAACATTATGAGATGTAAAATTATGGATAAAAATTTTATGAGATGAAATAGAGAACCATCTGGGACATTTCCACACACGGTCATCTGACCCCAAACTAAGCAGAGCTTGTACTATGGGCGCCAGAGACTGATATACACATAATATATATTTTAAAAAAAATATTAGTATTAAATATTAGTCAGGGAATCCCAGTCACAACTATCTGTCCGGTGGTTGGTGAACGGTATACAGGTAAGCGACCCCGGCTCCTCGAGCTACTATCGACTCAGTCCAAATCATCCGAGGCGATAGTATCCTTCCTCCCCTTGTCCTTACCTCGTCATATATCCTTGCTACTCGTGGGAACGCAATGACCTTGTTAAAACAATGCATAAGGCAGAATGGCGGCGACGTGGTCCACAACCCGTCACGTCACGTTTCCCACAGAGGTGAAAAGTGGATCGCTGGAAGTGATCTCTGCCTACCCCTCTGGGAAAAAGGCGTGATTTTATGTATGTATAAAAATACTTAAATACATAATCATACCCAAACACGGAACAAACACCGATGTTTATCACACAAATATTTGTTCCGAGTGGGTATCGAACCCACGACTCCTGGAACCGCCAATCAGGGTCACTAACCACTGTTCCAACGAGCCAGTCATAACTTGAATTCATTGATATTATACAGAATGATCGTTGATTTGGCAAGCATCATGACGATCAAAATCTAAATCACGGGGCGAGATACTCACGAATCCAATGAACGAGCCAATTCCACAGCGAGAAAAAAAACATACAAGCAGATCCAGTAGTTAAGTTACAGTGAAGATTTTAACACTGAATTCCGGCTTTTTACTAAAATTTCACAAAAATCTTCATTAGCTTTAGAACCATTGAAAATCGCGGAATATACATGAGGGTTATATTGATAGGTATTAAAGTACCTCATCGATTAACTTACGATGATCCATCCCTCCCGTTACACCTTGTATAATTATTTCGACGAAATAATAAGAGAAGGTATTATAAGACGTATTTGAAATAAAAAAGTACTTATTCTTGTTAATAGTTTTAGGATATGACTGTAAAATGTTTAATCTATGTATTTCACATTATTCTACCGCAGACTCACTATTTTTGTGATTCTATTAGTCCTGGCAAACCGGATGCAAGATAGCGATTTCATAAGGTACAAGTTTAAAAAACCCTAGAGATATTTTTGTCGAGTTAAGTTTAAACAAGCTCTCAAAGTTCTGGAAAGCTAAAAGCTCGGCGTTTGTGGAACAATTGCCGTCTTGGCATATTGTGTTGAGCGAAAGTAGAGACGTTGCTAGGATTCGTACAGAGTGCTACCCAAAATAAAACCATATATCATTTTTTTCCTTAGGCTAATATATAAATGTAAAAAAATGGTACTGTTCAGTGTAAGATGAAAAAAAAACAATAATAATTGTCAAATTTGTTCATTAAGGGAAAAAAAACACAATCTGTAAAATAAATTCTGACTAAAACAATACTCACAAATATTTGGGTTTACTCCAACCTTTAATACTATTGACGGGTGGGTCACTTCACTTCAGGTATGTTTTACATAAAACCTTCATCTTCTGTCTATCTATTCAAAAAACAGCATCTAAATGCGTTGTATAGTTTTGAAGATTATACATAGGGACAGACAGACGTAAAATGTTTTCAACTTTCTTTTTTTATATGGGAAACAAATACTTCTGCTAAGAAATTCTCGTTTTTAACCTGTATAATTATGTACTCGCTTAACATTTTGCAACGTATTTACAGATTAATATAAATTAAACAAAATGGCGGATTTACCGAACTGTTTTAAATTAATGCGCAAAAAACCATAAGGCAATTGTTTTACTTTATTATGCAGAATATAAAATAACATTAAAATGAAATTTACTGGGATAAACACACAATTTCACCGATCGGATTTCGAACAATACCTACCTTACCTTTAACGAGTGAAACAGCGCGCAATAAAATTATTTCGGCCCTTTCACAAAATGGCGGCTGACAAACCTGATTTACTAAGGTCAGCATTATAAGTTTCAGGTGCGGAACCCTTTAAAGTTTTATGGCGAGTCTTTGTTATGGCGAGTCGTAAATATGGCGTGTACGGGGTTATTACGAAGTTTGCGAGAGCATCGCCGGGAAATCGCTTACATGTTCCGGGGGCTGTTTGTTGAAGAAAGGTTGAACGTCTTCAATCGAGTTTTTGATGGAGGTTGAGGAAAAAAGTCCAGAACTAACTACAGGAATGATCATTAGAATAGGGAAAATACCCTATACTCGTGGCGGTAGGAAAACAATGTGAATTAATGTACATAATTGTGAATGTTCCTGCCTATCTTTCTGTTTGTTCTGTTTTTTATTTCGATCCATGTTATTGTGTGTGCACTTTATGTGATTCCCATTTACATAATGTGAAAGTTCTCTTACAACTTTATTAAAAAGCAAATTTTCATAGTACTTATTGTCTACTATTTGCGCGAACACTACACATTTGACAACTAATTTACGGATAAAATGCGCGTGTATTGTTGTGTCAGTCAGTGACGGTCACTTTAAAGCACTCGGAACGTCGGACCTCTAAAGAATATGTTTAGAATAACAATACACGCGAGTTTAATCCGTAAAATGTGTTGTATTTCAATAGCATATTTTCAATAAGTAAAACCAAGCAAATTGATTTTATTATCCAAATTGGAATACTTATTCCAAACTTTGCAAGTAAACTCACAGTTACTGCAATGCACGCACGTTCTATAACTGGAGATAAAATTGAAGTTCCATCAATAGGCGAACTCCAGCAGGGAGGAAATCTTTCTAAAACTTCCCACCCCAAATTGCATCGAGGACTTCAAGGAACTTCTTGGAAAACTTCGAGAAGTTTCATTCGAAGGCAGTGGTAGTACAAACAAGCTGGGGCGAGTTGGTGCCGACAACTAGGGGCAGGGCACGTGGGACCGAAGTGTCAAGTGGCTGTTTGTTGAATGTCTTTGCCTGGACTGGAAGGTGAAAAGACTATCCAGAAAAGTTTTTAAAAAAAAAATAAACAACACGGTGATAAACATGTCGGTCTTAAATCTTGACCCAAACGCACGAAAGAATTTTATATGTAAAAAAAATTACACAACATCACATACATTGTTCTAATCCCGTGGTTAGTAGCTTAAACACTTGTGTTATTAGAATCGACTGTGGATACACAAATATACTTAAATAATATATTTAATAATGCACCCAGACAATAAAAACCGGCCAAGTGCGAGTCGGGCTCGCGCACAAAGGGTTCCGTAGCAGCAAATATAATAAAAATCAACCTATCTCAAAAACTATAAGAGATACTTTGATCAAACCAAAAATCGTTGAAAGAGTTAATTAGCATGCATCACCTCTATTTTTTTTAGAATTTTATACCCCGTAGTTATAAAAATAGAGGGGGGACATAGTTTCTACGACTTTGAGAGCTGATATCTCAAAAACCGTTCACTTTAAGAAAAATGTTTTTTAGAAAACTTTATATCATTTTAAAAGACCTTTCCATTGATACCCCACACGGGTATGTACATCGAAAAAAAAAAATTTCATCCCTCAGTTACATGTATGGGGGGGCCCACCCCCAATTCTTTTTTTTACTATTTAGTGTCATATTTTTGTAGCGGTTCATACAACACATATTCCCATCAAATTTCATCACTGTAGTACTTATAGTTTCCGAGTAAATCGGCTGTGACAGACGGACAGACGGACAGACGGACAGACGGACAGACGGACATGACGAAACTATAAGGGTTCCGTTTTTGCCATTTTGGCTACGGAACCCTAAAAATCACCGATGTTTGTCACACAAATATTTTTCCAGGTGGGAATCGATTCTTGGAGCGACTATGGGTCACTAAACACTGCTCCACGTACCAGTCAAATGTTTGACCATGTATGACTATGTATGACTATTATGTCATACTAGCTTTTTTAATGGTTTGGATGCCGATTTATTAATTTGCACGTATGTGAAGACATATTATTATCTTTGAGATAAGTAACAAACAAATAAACAATAAACTTGATTGTATTTAATCAAAAAGAAATGTACTTTTAAAGTTTGCTTATCGAAGAATATATACAAATTTCGAGACTTGATATTTTTAATGTCGTATTCCTTTACATAAAGCACTTAACTTTAAAATATGATCTTTTTAAAATAACAAACTAGAAACTTCGTGCACACATCAATTTCGCGGGCAAACCAGAATAAACGGCAGCAATTACTTTTTCCAATTCTCGAACTTTTAATTTATGTACCATTCGCATTGCCAAATTAAAGAGTTCGCGACTGCACTAGTCGAACAAAATGAAACCGTATTCAAACAGAAACTCGATTACTTACGTCATCGAAGTATACGCTTAACTCCGCGAACATCTCCCGCTAATACTTTATCGAAAAATCAGATTGAATTTACAATCAAAAGAGCCCGAAGCGTTTCCAGCGTCCTTGGGGATTGTCCGCGAAAACAAACATGGCGGCTTAAACAGAAATAACATACGCGGGAAATTCAAATATCGTGCAAACGTTCGATTGAATTATATTTGATTTCAATCTGGATTCGCGGGCTGACAAAACACGCATTAAGATTTGCAAGAATCAATGTTTGCGTTGGATATTATCTTCGGTCGTACGCGTTTTTCGGGTACTGTGTTTTGTTCGGGGTTTTATAGAAATGGACTATTGTTATTTATTCCCATTTTCCCGCATGCATTTATAATATTTATAACGACAAAAATTATAAATGCTAAGGCTCTGACTGTTTGTCGCGTTATGACACCAAAACCACTTAAATTTTTAAATGATATTCGTAAATAATTTAATAGTTAAAATTTCATTTCAATCTGAACTTTTTGTGGAATAAATAATAATAATTATAAATACAGAAAAGTCAAAAAGCGTCGATGGCCACTCGGCCAAGACGGTATAGATCGTTACTTGCCATGCGAGAGGTCGCCAGTTCAAACCCCGCCACACACAAGGTTGAATAGTCGACCAACCCGCACTTAGCCGGCGTGGTTGACCAAGGCTTTATCGCCCTAGTTTAGACTAGGCCCGTGCCCCAGCAGTGAGAAAGTAAATGGGCCGATGATGATAAATACACAGAATAAAAACAGACACAGGTTTCAGGAAGGCGAGTAAATGTTGCCCACACAAGTTTTGCCCGATCCCAGCTTCGAACCGGGGACCTCTCGGTTCTAACCCAGCACCTCTCAAAACTCTGACACCAGGTTGATACCTGGTGTCAGAGTATTTAAGCTGCCCGTAGGTCTTTGACATTGAAAAATTGAAAAATTTCTCAGGTGTGCTGGTTTCCTCACGATGTTTTCCTTCACCGTAAAAGCGTCAAATGATGGTACATATGAACTTCAAAATTGAAAAACACATTGGTACCTGGCGGGGTTTGAACTGGCGACCTCTCGCATGGCAAACAACGACCTTAACCACTCGGCCATCGACGCTTTTTATACACCATATGCATATACGCTATTCACATTCTTTACACAACATAAAACCCGTAGTAAACTTCCCTACAAAAGTACACAACGAAAACAAGATTGCATTAACCATCCAAATGTACCCCAAGAGGACAATCACTCAGCCATCTCAGACAAAACATATCAACGTTTCTATCTAAATGAGGTGGCACTCACAGAGGGTTCAGACTCCGCCAAGGAAATGAGTGCCGTAAACTCAAGCGCTAACTCAGAATAAGCGTCAATATACTCAGCCTCCACTCTCGATAAAATAACGAATGAAACTTGGCTCTTTTAAATTTTTCTCGAGAGGATTTTCTTGTTTCTACCAGGTTGGATTACGGATTCATGAAATTAACGTCTGTAGCTTTGCTTTCATGTGATAATTGAAAATGGGGATGTTATTTTAACTAAAATTTGTGTACTTACAGTGTTTTTATTACTCTTACTAGTTTCTACTAGTACTTACTACTAGTTTCTTGTTGGTCCAACCTTGGAATTATGACCCCTACATTCTTTCTTCATTGTTTTAGCTCCCTGGTCGTCTTATATTTGTTTTTTTCTACTTATTAATAAAATGATACGATTAAATAATAAAAAAAAAATTGCCGAAAAGTTATCGTTTGAGCAAACCTTTGTCCTGACTGCCAACGTTTGAAGCCCTAACTATAAGACCATTCGTTCAACAGCTTCATGATGTATTTCATACAAATTTACGTAGTGGGGTGAATAAATTAATGAACTTCAATTAATCTGTAAGGCAATATTCCCTTAAAGAATAAAACGATTAGTACGTAAAACCTAAGAAGATTGCACGTGTAAAAAGCTTAACTGTATACTTTTAACAAAAAGAATACTCACTAGGTCACCAGCCCAATAAAATTAAACCAATACCCCACACGGCAGATGCGTCGCATATCTAAACGTAAAGCACATTAATTTGTCAGCGTCGAGTAAAACCTTTTATTTATTATCGCGGCCGTTTATTAAAATGGCGGGTGCGACCTGTTCGCTGAATAAAAAGAGTACCAGTTCTCCCGAAGCCGATAATCCGACGTAATTGATTGCAATTCGTCCGTTCTGCGGTCTGTTATTAAAATACTTAAATACGCTTTCGAGGTTATGAAATAACTTTTGAGGCAATTAAAATTCTCATTCGGCTCTTTGTAGACGGCGTATAACTCACTTGATCACAAAGTGTAGTTTTCTCCGAACTAGCTGAAAGCAACATTGTTTCGCTTCTTTTACAGAAAAATAATGTTTACTCATACGAGCGGAGACTTAATTTTAATGTGACCTTAATAAAGAAGAACACAATTGTATTTCACTTTTATAAATATCTTCATACTGTAATATTCAGCTTCAAAAAATACTATAATCATGAGAAAACTAAATATTTCCGAGAGATTGACCATGTGGTTTTGTTTTAATGAGCTCTAGCTATTTCAATAATGTAATGATCATATTTCTATGAGTTCTATGACTGCCTTGTTAGTTTATTGGTAGCAAGTGCTGCATTAGGACCGAGAGGTCCACGGTTCGAGTCCGGGGTCGGGCAAAATATGTGGGAGTTTTTCTATGAAGTAATTGCTCAGCCCGGAGTTAGGAAGTTGGCGGTTGCACGCCCGTAACTCGCACGTTAAGCTGGTGGTCCTGCGCCCGATCTCTCATCGGTCATGTCGGATTGCCGTCTCCCAGAACTATGAGAGTAAAGGAACAGAGAGTGAACTTGTGTTTGCGCGCATACTTGTGCACTATAATATGTCCTGCGAACTTGGCTAATCGATATCGGCCGCCATGGCCGAAATCGATCGAACGCTCAATTTTTTGAAACATAGGACTATTAAATATTTTTTATAAGTTTTATTTATTTATTTATTTAAAACTTACATACATAATCCTTACAGGCTAACCTAATACAATTATGTAGTTTTTGATGTTACAGGCACTAGTATTCTCTTTTGGTTTATACCAAATAACTGGCAACTTAATATCCAGCCGTCCTAAGTCATGGATCATGATAAGCTCTAGTAGACTCTTACAAATGCTAGAACGACGCACAAAACTCTACAACATCGACAGCATTTAAAACCATCCATTTATTAGAGGGCTGACCCTCTCCTCGGTCAACTCTTAACAATAACTGTGTCCATTACCCTCGGGCAGAATCAACGCGATGGTGGCGCCCTCAACAGCGTTTACACTAACATTTATGGACCGTAAAGTTTGTCAACACTACGTAGAGGACACTTGTGATGCAGCATTTAGAAGTAAGCTTTAACAGGGTGTAGAGAAGCTTGTATGGTAGAGTATGGGAGTGGTACTAACGTAGTTTGAGATACAAGCTTATTGCATAGTGTTTTGATGAGGAGTAGAAATATAATTAATAACGTGCACTGAATGCAAACATTTTTGAATCATTAAAATAAATAAATATAAATATTACACAACATGGCAAACGTTGATCCCGTGATAAGTAGCTTGAGCACTTGTGTTACGGATACCAGAATCAACAGTGGATATACAAATATACTTAAATATATCTAATAACACACCCAGACACGGAGCATGCACCGATGTTCGTCACACAAATATTTGTCCTGGGTGGGAATCGAACCCACGACTCTTGGAACCGTAGGCAGTGAGTCTGGGAGCCACTGTTCCACCGAGCTAGTCATTAATCGGGGCATTGGTCTCTTCCAAAATAGTCCACTGTTCATTTCGAGCCTTAACATTTATTTTAAGTATAACACTTTTGAATTTAAAGTTAAAATAATGTTCTTATTTCGTTGTTACATATGTATAATGTTATGTAATGTATGTATAATAGTTCTAATGCGAGTAGCACATAAAAGCGAATCAATTTTAGCAAAACATTAACTAGATTACATGATTGTAATAGTATTGTGTATTAGTATCATATTGTAAAGTGTTTTAGATACAACGTATAGTATCTATACAACGTATATTATACAGACGAATAATTCTCGGAATACTGATGGTATTTAGATAATCATTAGAGTCCATTTACCAACTATCGGTGTAGTGTCAATATCCAAGGCATTATCTAGCAAGAACTAAAATCATCAAACTTTACGAACAAGATTACACACAAGCGTGAGGGCCAAATGAGTTTCCTCTACACTTTGGTAGAGCTGTTTTATACAAAATACTATCGATACGCCAAAAAAGATAGTTTAGCACATTGAAAATAAAAAAGCAAAAATGTTTATATTGAAAAATAACTGGAACCACGAAACCGCGTACCTCGTTACTTTTTACCGTGAAAAAAAATTGTTTTATTTTACATAAACTTGTTCTAAAATAAAAATGAATTTCGAGAGTAATGCGCGTAACGTTGTTATAAATGTTGTGGAAAATATCGTATATTTGATACGAATTGCTTTAAAATTATTGCAATTAAAACTTAACAAGAAATGTTTGAAAATTACTATTTCAGTGAGTTGTGCATCATCACTACATAGCGTAAAGCAAAGTAAGTTAAATCTTTAAAACTATACAACGGTTTTCAATAGATAAAGGGATTTAAAAGGAAGATTGTATAATGTACCCGAAGCGAAGCGAGGGCGGGTCACTAGTGGAATATAATTTCGAACTGTGTGAAATATTTATTACATCCACTCATTTAGAATAGAATAGAAATGATTTATTGACCACATAACACAAAACTCAAGCAAAAACACACACATATGACAGACAAAAGAAGTACAAAGAATTAACACAAACAGATAAAGTTTAAAGATGTGGTCAACGATTTACTGATTCATCTCTTAGAAGTCACATGAGGTCACCACTTATCTTGATTTTCTTCTAAAATATTGACCTTTATTGACTAAACGAAACGAAAGTGAAGTTATAGTTTCCATGTAACCAAACTCTTATCGATAACCACTGACCGACTATCTACCAACACCACTAGATCCTAGAAGCTTATAAAATCCTCATCAAGTTTTCATAAAACGTGGCCACTCCACAAGATTGCTCATTTATCACAGTCTGCCTGAACTTAACCTTGAAAACACTTGATTGATAATAAAAAAAAATAGGCACGTACTCAAAATGATAGAGACATTTTTCATTCCACAGTGGACGTTCGCGTAATTCGTACTGTGAACATTTCAGGACGTAGATTCTACCTTGATTGAGTGATATTGATGAGGAAGATTACTCATGATTAAGATTTATATTACTGCTCTGTTCCTTTTTAAGGTCAAAGAGGTTCTGCACTCGATTCTTGAACCTTCAAAATCTAAGATCTTAAAGTACCTAAATCTGATAGATTTTAAGCCGATAATATTAAACCGATGCACATGATATTTGGTAATCAGTTAGTCTAGAGCCTGAGATATATAGAGCTACTTTTTTAACCGATTGAGATACAAGGAAGTAATATATGGAAGGAATGCTGGTTTGAAAGCTTTTATTCTTCTCGGCGACTGAAAAACTATTATTAGTCTATATTTATTTCCGCTGTAGGTACGTATTTAATATTTAATTCACTGGAGAATTTGTTTATTTCCGAATACTAACTCTATATTCCCAAAAAAAAGGAGAATGGAAAGTGTACGTATAGTATACATTCAGATTACATGAATCTTCGTGTCATTCGTTTTCTTTTCTGGGTAGAAAAATGATATGTTGATGATATAAATATGAATATCCTACTAGGATATTCATTTTGTTGAAGATGGCAGTTATTATAAAAAAAAGACGTGTGGCACTCGGGGACTGCCGCGGTATTGCTATTGCATAGCATCGTCCGATTTCGGAGCAGCTCGTCTCGATTCGTGCGAGTTTCGTAGAGTCGTACAATACGTCTAGCCGCACGCACACAAACACCGTGCCGAAGTCTACCGAACTGAAACGACGTTAGACAATTGTGAGGTTTTTTTCGTTACGGAATTTCTTGGTTCGGTCGCCGCGCTCAAAGCCCGCGATAAAAGCTATGCAATAGCTTAAAATCATTCTAACAAATAAATGATTTTAAAATGTTTTGTCTTTTCAACTCGTATTCTTAATCCAGATCAACTTCAAGTTGTCTCAATATGCATTATTATTTCAATGTAATAGCCAAGTGAACAAGTGGATTTAGTATAGGTATTGCAATTTGTACTCAAATAACAAGTACTAAGTAGAACTCGGCTCAGGCGTGATTGTCACGGCTGTCAGGTGGGAATCCTCAATAATACCGGCTTATCGGAGGCTGACACGGGTTTTTTAGCTACACATGTACCATTCCAGCCTTAAGGTTCATATTGTGCCATTTTTATTTACATCAGATGTTTCACAGATTTGTTGGAATAAATTGATTTATACTAAAATTAGTCCTTATGGGTCTACACGCGATATTAGGAGTAGCAAATTACATAGCTATTTACTCGCGAGCGAACACGATTGGTGTAACCCAGTCGAAACGTCGGGCAGTAAGTAGCTATGTAATTTGCTACTCCTAATATTGCGTGTAGACCCATAAAGACTAATTTTGGTTCCATTACACCAAAATTCGCAAACGCGAAAGTCTATAATCTTAAATTGATTTATTACAATTTTTTTCGTGTATTTCAGTAACGTCGCTAATAAAATAGATCTCTGACTCCTTTAAAGTATAAGTTGAAAAAGAAAGACGATATTATTCTTGAATAAACAAAGAAATAAAATGCAATACTAAAAAAACTTGCAATCGCGAGTACGATTCCCACTTGGTTACTTTTCACAGTTCAATAAATTGATACATTATTACAAAACATGGTAATATTAGTCACAAATTATTATTTAATTATTTATCCAATCTAATTGTATGATTAGATACTCTTGGGACAGACCCTGATTTAGTAACCAATCAAACGCAAACAACAGCGTATTATTACTATAATACTGTAAACTCCTCTGATTGCCTCGTTGGTATATTGGTAGCAAGTGCTGCATTAGGATCGAGAAGTCCCCGGTACGAGTCCGGGGTCAGGCAAAATTTTGTGTGAGTTATTCTGTTAAGAATGTGGACTATAATGGGCTGATGATGATGATGATGATGATTCTGTAAAGAAATTACTCAGCCCAGAGTCAGGGAGTTGGCGGTTGCACGCCATTGCCTCAGAAAGCACGTTTAGCCGGTGGTTATGCGCCCGATCTCTTATCGGATTGCCGTCTCACCAAATTAAGAGTGTAGGAGAACAGAGAGCGCACTTGTGTTTACGCGTACATTTGTGCACTATAATATGTCCTCGGGAGTTGGCTGGTCTCCATCGATCGGACGAAATAACGGATACATAACGGACTGTACCTTATCTGTAACACCTATGTAATAACGTATGACACGCAAAAAATATTTTGAATTTGAATTTGGAATGGGTCGGACGCCTTATTTTAATTTTACTGTAAACAAAACAACGCACAATAAGTAAACAAGATGAATTTAAATTCAAAGCACTAGCACACAAATAGCTCGGTATAAAATTCAAATGATAACAAGCCACATCGAAGTATAACAAAGGTAGTCCCGAGAGATGTGGTGTCTATTAAAAGTTGAATTAACGCAGATCCTACTCCGTCCTCTATTGGGGCTTTGACGAAGGTAGTTTTGTTTTGACTCTTGATATTATGTGTTCTGGTTTGCGTAGGATTATGTACTTTGCTCCCAAATGTGTTTTGATTGATATGGATTTCTGTGGTTTCCAAACTTTGTGAATTATTTTGGTGGTTCCAGAATATAAGGTTAAGTTTGAGCTATGATCATCCTTGTAGCGATCAAATAGCTGATAAAATATCGGGTGGTCGTTTTTCAAATGTTACAAGGTTATCCCGTCAAATTATTATTATAAGTCCTATTGTCCTATTATTTTGTTTTGAATGTGCGTAACCATGTTCGTTTCCAAGTCATAAGATATTATCTGATTGTCGAAAGAAAATATCAATTTATGGTTACACGTCACAATCATTCGAGCTATATCTGTACCAAAATTTTATTAAATCAGTTCAATGAGGTTTGCCGTGAATTCGATTTAGAATTTATAATTATTAGTAAAGATTTATCATCTAGAGTAACTAAGCAACACAATAATCATTAAGTTTCAATAGTTTTAAAAACTAAGAAGTTGGTAATCGATAAAAAACCTTGGAGTTTCAATTGTGAAGTCTGAACTGAGAAATGAGGTGTCGATATCAAACTTTGAGGCACGGTGGTTATGTTCTTCAAAAACATAAGTTAGATGAGATTGACCGTCAAATCGCGTGGGATGCGGAAACTGACAAGTGTCAATCCAAGTCAGGAGTCTGTGGGTTGATATTTGCAATATTGTCTGATATTGGGATAGTTTGTATGATGTTTAACATTCCCTTATATTGATAGTAGCTTTACGCCCGCTACTCCGTCCGCGAAGAGTTATTTAGCGGATAAAACTTCTTTATAGCGCAGTCGGTTAACAAGCTATGCCTTTCTCAGGCTCTGGACTATTTCTTTACCAAATTTCATAAAATCGGTTCAGTACTTTATGTGTGATTGCGAGACAGACAGAGGTACTTTCGTTAGTTTATATTATTAGTCAGGATAAAACAAATTTAATGAAAGAGAGAGTTTATTAGAAACTAATGTTAGGTAAATTATGTGAAAAAAATATTTTTGAACATTATAATAAACGATACACATAGAAACACCTTATTACGCAAATTGGGGATAAAAATGGTATTGATTGAATAAAATTCTTGAACTATTTTTATGTTTAACGAGTGACCCGCCCATGCCTAGCTTCGGATTATATTGTAAGTAGAAACCTTCCACTTGAATAACTTTACCTATTTAAAGAAAACTTCATCAAAATTCGTCACGTAGCTTTAAGAATGCTGACAAACAGATAACGGAAACGATTTTGTTTTATATTATCACTTCTTCTTATCGTGTGGTTGATGAATAACCTGGTGTCAAGAGTTTAAGCCGCCCGTAGGCCTCTGACATGGCTTATATATTATTATCACTACATAGTATAAAGCAAAGTCGCTTCCCGCGTCTGTATGTTCCTATGTATGCTTAAATCTTTAAAACTTAATATCTGATCTTGATGCGGAGGATAGGAAATGGAGAAGTCAGGTCAGGGGATACCACTCACAACTATCTGTCCGGTGGTTGGTGAACAATATACGGGTAAGCGACCCCGGCTCCTCGAGCTACTATCGACTCAGTCCAAATCATCCGAGGCGATAGTATCCTTCTTCCCCTTTTCCTTCCCCCGTCATATTATATCCTTGCTACTCGTGGGAACGCAATGACCTTGTTAAAACAATGCACAAGGCAGAATGGCGGCGACGTGGTCCACAACCCGTCACGTCACGTTTCCCACAGAGGTGAAAAGTGGATCGCTGGAAGTAATCTCTGCCTACCCCTCTGGGAAAAAGGCGTGATTTTATGTATGTATGTGGAAATGGAGAAGGTTTTTATTTAGGTACAATATACCCGAAGTGAAGCAAGAGCAGGTCACTAGAGTAGTGATAAAATAAGATAATAATTTATAAGTTCGCAGTGAGTTAAGCGTGGATAAACAATGCTGGTATTAATTTTCAAACTGTCCATAGTATAGGAACAATCTTAGTTCAAAGCAAGTTTTATAAGTTTTCTTCTGCGGATGTTCGGTACTGTACAAAAAGCTATTGTTTTGTTCAGTTAATCAAGATGTTATTTTTTTTACTAAAATTTAACAAAATAATTAAAATTTGTGATGGACAAAATTGTATTTGATGAAAATTTATTCCTGGTAATTAATTAATCCTCATGTAAAATAATACAAATATTATTAACTCGTATTTATTTTTACACATTAAATCATAAATATAAATCATATTTCTGTATCTGAGCTCAGTAGCTTAAAAGATTTTATGTTAGGCGTGTAATATGGGATAAAAACAAATCAATGGGCTTAATTTGAATATTAACCTTGTAATAATTTAATTTGAATACACACAAAATCATGATTATTTAAGAATACTTACAGAATACACATCAATCAGTCACATCATCATCAACAAAAACGAAATACATACAAACAAACCTTCATCTTGAATCCTTACTAATATTATAAAAGTGAAAGTTTGTGGGTATGGATGTATGGATGGATCAAACGATCAAACGTCTGAACCGATTTTCATGAAATTTGGTATGATGGTAGCTGGCACTCTGGAATAACATGGGAGAACGTTGACGGAACTTTCACTAATAAATAACAAATTTTACAAGGCATGTAGGCTATTTTAATACGTCATTGCTACTAAAACCCATTAATACACGGACTAAGTCGCGGGCGGCCTCTGGCCTATTATAAAAAACGCATCAAAATCCGTTGCTTAGCCTTAAAGATTTAAGCATACATAGAGATAGTTGGGGTACAGAGAAAACTACTTTGTTTTAAGTACCTACTGCTGACTTAATACACAAGGCATTATTGACGAGCGCAAATCTATCTGTTCATTTCAATTCGTCTCGTAACTTCCGAACCCATGAGCTGTGATGTGTTCTGGAAATCGTGACGTTTCCCCGGGAACTCGGCGTGTTACGTCATCAATGGCTCAAATTGTGCGTGTACCGCGGAAACGAGCGGATCATTCAAGAATGTTATGTTGTAAGTACAAAATATACGTCACTGTTTGTACTGGTGTATGTACATATACCTTTTTTTACTTATTTAGTTATTTCTTTATTTAAGGAGTAACATTATTTTTATATATAAGATTTTAGACTTTCGCGTTCCATTACACTAAATATTTGTCTTTATGGGTCTACACGCGTTAATAGGAGTAGCAAATTACATAGCTACTTACTGCCCGACGTTTCGACTGGGTTACACCAATCGTGGTCGCGAGCGAACTGCCCGTCTTCGTCTGCCATTGCGGTTGTGAATATCTTGATCCACCCCCGAACCAGCACTAATGTCATTAGTACAGCTACCCACATTAGTCCGACACACAACACTCACTGCATCCGGGTTGATTTTAGACGTAACATTCCGCGGTATGCACTTATTAATCACTGGATTCCATGCCGACGATAATTTAAATCCATCTTCCCTATTGAAATTCTTGTGCTTCTTTATTTCAATAGCTTCTCGCACCATTCTTGTATGATAGTGACGATCTGTGGAGAGGACCTTCGGGTCATGTAGCTCCATCCAGTGATTAGTACCCATGTCTAATAGGTGCTCAGCCACCGCGGACTTGTTCGTTTGTCGATTTTTAACAGCTGCAATATGTTCTTTCACCCTCACGGCTATAGCCCGTTTGGTTTGTCCAATATAAGAACTACCACAACTGCAATCGATTTTATATACACCCGGAGATTGGAAGGGAATTACGTCTTTCGGTGTCCGCAACATTTTAGACATTTTATATAACGGAGTATATACAGTCTTAATGGAGTATTGTTTTAGAACTGTTCCAATCTTATCCGTTATACCTCTTATGTAAGGCAAAAATGCTGATTGCCGATTAACCCCCGGGTTCCCCTCCTTTGTATTTTGCCTTCTAGTCCACCCCGGCGTCCCATATCCGTTGCTCTTTATGTTTTTATTTATCAAATAAATACGACATCACTTTAGGGCACAATGTACCCATATTATTATGTAATTATTGTATATAGTGTTATACATAATATAATTTTTACAAAAAAACTAGCAGAAAAAAGTGAGGTAAAATATCATTATTTCCATTCGGATTATCAGAGGAAGGACTCGACTCGAGTTTACGCCTTTGACCTTAACATGCTAAGCATGCAACACAATTAATACCCAACACTCAAACGCCCCACGGGACAATCTCACCCTAGAACCAAATTCACGGTCAACCAACCCGCATGTCGATAGACGTCGCCCGCATAACAAGTGGCATTTACTGCCGCTGCACTGAAAACCAAATCACCCCAATTTCACACTAGCCCCATCCGTTTCCCAAACTTTAGCTGTTACGCCCCGTATCTCCCGGGCCGTTAACTGACGCTAACTGCTCAACTTCAATTTCATTTGTTAGGCTTAAGTCCTCATTAACGGCACTGGAGGATTGCCAGAGAAAAGTCGGGCAATAGTTGTTTTACATAGCGTCAAGTCGATTGTACGTACATGGCGCGGGAGCGGAAGTTTCTGAGATACTGCGGTTCCTAATTGGCTGGCGGTGCCATTTTGTTTCGTAGAAATGATGCTGTATTAAGAAAATGGCAGGTTTGCCAGATTCCATTTTTATTTAAGAACTAGTGACCCGCCCTCGCTTCGCTTCGGGTAAATTTTACATCCTCCAAATCCTCTTGAATCACTCTATCTATTGAAAAAAACCGCATCAAAATCCGTTGCGTAGTTTTAAAGATTTAAGCGCGGGATATAGGGACAGAAAAGGTGACTTTGTTTTATACTATGTAGTGATATCGTCCTCCTTTCAAAAAGAGGCAAGAAGGGTATACGAATGAAAAAATACGTTAATAGAGACAAGTTAGCTCGAGATTGTGTCACACAAGTAAAAAATAATAGTTAAATAAAATAAATATGAAACACTGACACTGCAGAAACCTATGTAAATTGTTAAATTTAAACAACAGACAAAAAATACACCATCAAAAAAAAAACAAATCATAACCATGTTAAAAATAAAAAAAAAATATAGTTTCTAAAAGTAGTTAACTGCAGCTGTGTCAAATAAAAAAAAATTGTAATTTTATTTATCATTCAAACAGAACGACATTATATATAAATTTAAACTGTCATGGTTACACACATTAGAAAACTGAAAGTGTCCGGGATATTTACCATGTTGTTTTGTTTTAATGAGCTCCCGATATTTCGGCACTGTTGCAAGCGCCATGATCACGGATGAACTGACCCATCATTAAAACAAAACAACATGGTAAATATCCCGGACACTCTCAGTTTTCTAACGTCATTTTAGCAATGTCAACTTTGCCTTTCCTATCAGAAAGGTGAAAAAAAAAAATCGTTCGGATTCATCGCAAAAACCCTCTGCGAAAGCAGATCAAACGATCGCCGGTCGACAACTAGTCCGCAAAAACTCTAATAGTGGAGCAGCCGTCCCTTCCTTCCTGCCATGCGAATTGGATATTAATGAATTAGGTCAATGCGGTTACCGTTTCCGAGTACAGTTCGCCCTATTGCCATTTGGAGGTGAATCGATTTGTATAATCGAAATGGTAATCGACATAAAACAAGTAACTCAACGATGGATGTTTGATTTATGTGGGAGTTTGATAAAAAATAAGTTAGTATTAAGCTATGATAGCACAAACAAGCTAAAATCTTTGTTTATTTCCAGTCCAACTTCTTAAAACAAAAAAATAAAAATACGTGTGGCACTCGGGGACTGCCGCGGTATAGCTATTGCATAGCATCGTCCGATTTCGGAGCAGCTCGTCTCGATTCGTGCGAGTTTGCGTAGAGTCGTAAAATACGTCTTACCGCACGCACACAAACACCGTGCCGAAGTCTACCGAGCTGAAACGACGTTAGACGATTGTCAGGTTTTTTTCGTTACGGAATTACTTGGTTCGGTCGCCGCGCCCAAAGCTCTCGATAAAAGCAATGCAATAGCTTAAAAATAACAAGTGTATTTTAGATACAATTTTCAGTAAATATAATTACTTTTCTAGTTATAACTACTTACTCTAGTAGAGGAAGACCGAAGAAGACACGGATGGATTGCGTGAGAGATGATATGGGAGTGAAAGGAGTAGACACAGAGCTGACGAATGACAGACCAAGTGGAGGAAAAAGATATGATGCGCTGGAAAGCAAAATGAAGATGATGATGATGATTTAAGTTATTAAAAGTCATGACACGAGTGGAAGCTGCGAAATTATAATTTATGCTAGCGGAAACCCAGATCTATACTTATAACTAATATTATCTAATATTATGAAGAAAAAAGATGCGTATTTTTGTATGTAACGAATAAACCCAAAAACTACTGAACCGTTTTCAAAAATTCTTTCACCATTCACCCTGAGTAACATAGGCTATAATTTAATCCCGGTACGGTTCCTTCGGGACGCGGGTAAAACCGCGTGAAACAGCTAGTACTAAATAAATTAATACACTTAACCCTTACAGAGAGCATTACTAAACCTTTTCACTCAAGTTACAAGCACACAATTCGTGAGTGAATACCTAACTCCAGAATAATCAATGCTTTAGCCCAATTTAATATTTAGCCTATACCCGATAGCTTAATAACCCCCTGTTGTAAGACCAAAGCGCCGCCCCCGCAGAATAAAATGATAACAGCCAATATCTTAGTTTTAGTGTTATGCCATTTTCTGGATCTGTGGGTGCTAATACATCTGCTAAATTTTTTTGGGATTTTTATGAAGTTATTTCACGAAGTTACAAAATGTTATAATAGTATTCATAGATTTAACACATGCCATAAATTACGAGAATAAAATTTTAATATAACATTATCGAAATGAACTCTCACTTGTTAATATGACAAACAGTCATATAATTATATTCTCGTAAAAATATTTCGACTAGATAATGATAAACGCAGTTATCATTTTATTCTCGTTCAAAACGCACCGATCGCTAAGTATATAGTTGAGTAAGCAAAACGACCTTTATAGTAAGAACGGTAAGACTTAATATCAGCAAGTGGGAGAGTAGCAAGTTGGAAGGAAAGAACAAGATGGAAAAAAAAATCCTTCATATCATATCATATTCCTACCCAGATATATATGTTCGTATTATATCTATTATTTTGTAATTTTTAGTGTGTCTGGTTTTTTGATGAAACGTTTTTTGGATTGTTTTTTGATGGAAGATGACCTCACTCCACCTGTTGGTAAGTGGTAGTGAGATCCAAATATGAGGTTTTATTTTATTGTTAATATTTTTTTCATACTTTTTAATGTAAAATTTTTTTGCACCCAAATTTTTTTTTGTTCACCTCACCTGAAATACTACTCATATTATAACTAGTAGTCTGAATATGCATACAGGATTGAAAAAAATATCCTTCTACTTCTTACTTTTAAGGAGTTGACCAAATAGCTATGGGACTAAACTGAAAGCTCCAGCTTTCAAATAAAAAAATAATCATCTAAATCGGTTCACCCAGGCGAAAGTTACGAGGAAACAAGCATAAAAGAAATACAGACGAATTGAGAACCTCCTCCTTTTTTTGAAGTCGGTTAGAAAGAACAAGATGTAGAGGAAAAAGTTGGAAAAGAACAAGTTGTAAAAGAGCAAGTTGAAGAAGAGCTAGTCGAAGAGGAGCTAATTTGATATTATCAAGTTGGAGGGGAGTAAGTTGAAGTGGTGCAAGTCGGAGAGGAGCAAGTTGGAGAGGTACAAGTTGGAGTGGAGCAAGTTGGAGGGAAGCAAATTGGAGAGGAGCAAGTTGGAGAGGAGCAAGTTGGAGAGGAACAAGTTGGAGAGGAGCAAGTTGGAGGGAAGCAAATTGGAAAGGAGCAAGTTGGAGGGAATCAAATTGAAGAGGATCAAGCTGGAGGGGAGCAAGTTGGAGAGGAGCTAGTTGGAGATTAGCAAATTGGAGGGGAACAAGTTGGAAAGGAGCAAGTTGAAGAGGATCAAGTTGGAGAGGAAAAAGTTGTTGAGTTGGATATAAAAGAGATGACGCAAATAGAGTTTTACAATATAATGGGGTTAATAAATAATAAGAACTGGTTCAAAAATGAAGATGGCCAAAAATATCGTGGCCTAAAATTATGGAAGTAAATGTTTCACATTCAAATGTATTAATTTTAAAACACAAATACAACTTTGAATCGTCGATGGTCGAGTGATTGAGGTCATTGCGAGAGGTCGCCAGTTCAAATCCCGTCACGTGCACTGTGTTTTTATAAGATAAATAAAAGGCTGATTTATTGATTCTTAGAGAGGACCAAGTTGAAGAAGAAATTAATATTATATTACGCGATCCACATAACATTGTTAATTTCTTCGGTACCATAATAATGATAATAAAGGTGTAAGGATGAGACAACCCCACTGCCCTCTGGTGGGAGTCGCTGATTTTCGCACCATGAAAGGTAACGACTCTCTACTATTGCAACCAGTCTCCCCATGGTAGCTTGTGGCGGGCTGAATGGGAATGACACCCCTTGGGACCCGTGCCTCTAAGGGTCAACCAGGCTCCTCTCACCGCTTGCCTAAGTTGGCCGTTGGTAATGGACCCCACTGGGACCGCAGGTCTCACACCTCTGGCTTGCCTTAGCCGGCCGGAAAGGGTTGGGCGTCAGAGAGCTACATGCTCGCAGGGTGGAAGTGAAAGATGCATACGCCACGAGTTGGCACAGTGGCGTTGCGCCACTGGGTAGAAAGCGGTGTACACCTTTCGGCACTAAGAGCCGCTCTTACTAATGATAATCCCCGTCGCTCCTGCTTCGTGCCTTCGTGCTCTTGCATGTGCGACCAATGGGGGAGCCCATGACAGTGAATGGCGTGTCACCACCAGCCTATTTTATTCGTGTTTTTGAACATAGATCGGGGCGGGTGCCATTGTCCTTCCCGATTTATGTTTACGTAGTCTCGGTTACCCAGTCCACTAACACTCACCCGAATAGCCCAGATTATTTGTTCTTCCACGCCATTCCATAGTCCTACACTGACCGGGGGTTATCCTTGGCTACATTTTATAGTGTATATAGGGAAAATCGTCGGCTAGTGCCACATTACATTAATATACAAGTTATTACTCTCTCAAGTTGCCTCTACGTGTTGGCTTTTGCGTGGTCGCCACCCAAAAAATTCAGGACTCCGTAGTCCCGAGAAAATGGGAATGTATGATAAAAATATATTTTTTTATATTAAGCTAACAAAATGACCTCACTCCACCTGATGGTAAGCGGTAGCGAGATCCAAATATGAGGTCAACAGGCACAATAGATCATATTGAGCCTGTCGCACTCACCCTGAAAGCCCGCTTAAATAGGAAACCACTGCTGCGGCAACAACGAGACAAGGCGTGGAGTCTCGCATTGGTATTGGGCTGTGCGGGTCCGAGTTGGCCAGTCCGCCGGACGGAAGAAACCCGTAGAAGCGGGTGCCGCTTCTACGGGTCCCCCCGGCCGGCGGGCTGACCCGCTCCGCTCGCACAATACCGCCGCTAAGACTCCACTTCTCCCCCCCGTCCTCCCCCCGGCTTCGGTTCGTACAGTGCTGATCCCGGAACGCGACCTGACCGAGAAAGGCCAGAGTCACTTGGCGGGTATTACGCAACTGTATGGTGGTAACAGCAACCGGTCGACAAAACGTCTCCCACCATCTATCTCTGTTGAAATGACAAAATCTGATTTCTAAGACTTAGTTCTAACACTGAGAACCAATTTTTTGGTATTTGCAGCAATTCAGGAGACTTTAGGAGTTTGAAAATCAATACTAGGTTCCAAAGTAACTTTTAAATACAAATAATTTAACTTCATTAAATAACACTAATGTTGATTAACATGTAACAGATTTTTAAGACACCAAATTAAAGTCCTTTATCGAAAAAAAAAGAATACAATATGTACGAGAATAAAATGATATGAAAGTGTTATCATAATCATTTGTACTCTAAAACCATGTAGAATAATATGACAAGTAACGATTGCCATATTTGACTCAAGTCTGGCGGTACGGAGAACAAAATGATAATGGATATTACAGATTTAAAATAATTACTTACTTACATTAATATTTTATTTTTTGAATATTATCCATATTTTAATATTTAGGCACGTACCATTAAATCATTTATATAGTACTAAAAATTACCTTTTTTTTAAGTTATCAATCATAAGTCTATGTCCAGTATTTAAGGAGCAAAAGACAAAAATGTGTTTTTTATTTTTCCTGAAAAGTTGCGTTTTTGTAGTTATCATTTTATTCTCCGGGGACGGCGAAAGGGTAACGACAAAGGCTCAAAACGCCATTAGGGATTCTATTATGTGGCGGTTCTGTTTTCAGTGTTCGCTGAACTCGACAATGGAAGTCGAACTGGAGGTATTAAAAAATTGTCGACTCCCGCAAAAGTTTCGCTTGGGTCTGTAAATAGGTTTTGAGGCGGTAAATTGTCTGGGAGAAGCTGGATTTTGATTGGACAGTCGTTGTAGTTTTTATGCGGAATGTTAAATAGAAGAGCGGTAATGTTTTTACAAAATTATAAATGACAAAAGGTTTCAATGTATTTATTTTATCAAAGACTCGGTGGAACAGTGTTTAGTGATCCTGTCTGGCAGTTCCAAGAGTCATGAGTTCGATTCCCACTCGGCGTAAATATTTGTGTGAAGAACATCGGTGTTTGTTCCGTGTCTGGGTATGGTTATGTATTTATGAATGTATATCAATCTCCGACGCCCATAGTACAAACCCTGCTTAGTTTGGAGTCAAGTGACCGTGGGTAAAAATGGCCCGAATATTATTTTATTTCTTTTCAAAGTTAAACCGATTCTTATTTCTATAGGAACAAATAAAAACAGAAGTTACACCGAATACCTAGTCCAAGTTACCTTGCGAGCGCCGTCACACACTTCACGGCCAGACTCCATTTCCCAACACAACGTACCTTGTATTATTCTCACCACGACCATATTATATCCAACGAAACGGGGACGTTTCGCTTTATTCTTCATATAACTGACACGCCGACATAATCTAAAATACATGGAAACTAACGATACACCGTACACCTTAACTTCAGGAGACTAAAGTCGAGAATCGAACGGCCAGAGTGACCATAGTAAGCGGTCTTACAGGTACAAATGTCTCAATTTCGCTTTTGATACGATTGTGATGGTGGTCCGACGTAACGGATATGGGCTTGTGAGAGATTGGCCGCAATTTTCTATAGTTTCTCGGACGACGGAGTTATGTGTTTTGAAATGGGGGAACGCGAGAGTTTTTTGTTATGTAACTTCTCATTGTATTTCTATATCAATAAGATAAATTACATCAGTTCGGGATGAGAGAATAATACATTTATAATCATTATTAAAAATACATTGAAAGTCAGATGTAGCACACCCTAAGGTCTGTACCTAGTTGATCACATTTAGTCCTCATGTATCTGTTAGTGTTAATTATTTTTTCTTCTTTTGTCTATACACCGTGAAATTTTAGTGGTTGTTTTCCCGCAGTAAAATGATTCTATCTTAGTAGTACAATAGATTTGTGCAGTTCTTTTTTGTTAAAATCAAGAAATGCCGGTTTTACGAAAGGTTTAACCGAAACTCGAAAGTACGTTCGAACCGCTTTATGACTTAGGGTGTCGAGCTTCTTCAGCTTTAAGCATCGATTTCATGCGGCAAGCAGTACCTGATTACGTCACATCTTATAAAAGAACAATAGCTTCTCTCGTTTTCGAGTTGGAAAATTATTATTTTAAAAATTTGAAAAAAAAAAAAATTTTTTTTTCGAAGAATAATTTGCATGATTCGATAGTATTACTAAAGGCAAATCGTTCTGCCACGGGAAAACAACCACTAAAATTTCACGGTGTATGTGTGTGTATTTGCTTGAGTTTTGTTTTTTCAAGAAATATTGTAATTCGTTGTGTAGTTGTTTATGTTATGTGGTCAATAAATCATTTCTATTCTAATCTAGATTAGTAAAGAAGATGTGGATTTAACGTGCGGATTTTTGAGATTACTGTGTGTGCAATACTCGTTTATTTTGGGGTGAAAGCACTATTTGACAGGCTCGGTGGAACAGTAGTTAGTGACCTTGGTTGGCGGTTCCGAGAGTCGTGGGTTCGATTCCCACTCGGGACAAATATTTGTGTGATGAACATCGGTGTTTGTTCCGTGTCTGGGTGTGATTATATATTTAAATATGTATGTTTAAGTAATAGATACTTATAAATATATACGTATGTATATCACCCTCTGACGCCCATAGTACAAGCTTCGCTTAGTTTGGGGTTAGAGGAGCGTGTGTGGAAATGACCCAGATTATTCTCTTTAGGAATCGAAAATGCTTTTCCAAAGAAAAACCGCGCCGTTGCCGTTTTACTCGTTTTTCACATTCATCATCATCATTAGTCTATATACGTTCCCACTGCTAGGGTACGGTCCTAACCTAAACTGGGGCGATCAGGCCTCAGTCAACTACGCTGGTCAAGTGCGGGTTGGTCCTTCTTTAGAAACCATTGCACTACCAGGTTTAACATAATTAGAAAATGTTTACTATAATCTTTTAAAATAAAGTCATGTATAATGAAATGAATTAGGCTTTCGCTGAACCTTTTGAAATAAAAATCGCCTGCCTTTTTTTATGCCTGGTATTGAAGTCACAATATGCATGCAAATTATTTTACTGGTAGATTACCAAGAATTAGTTTCAAGTCTCATTTTCATTTTTACAAGTAAACAGTATCGTATTTAATGAACTTCATCCACGGACCATTGTTAATTAAAACAAGTTTTTCTATTTAAAACTTTAATACAAAGTAAATAATGAGTAAATGCTTAAATTTTTACTTGGTGGTTCTAGTAAATGAATAAACTATAATATCATTTTTGTGTGTTAGTTTTGGACAGACACTAAGTTTATAAATGTTGTTGGATAAAATTTAAAGTACAATATGTGCCTAACTGCTCGGAGTAGTCAAATATAAATAAATATGCTGAAAGGGCAAACAGGTCCATCCTAAAAATCCTGCTCAAGAAACCATTTAGGTTCTCCACAACAGAGCTCTACAAGGAAGCCCAAGTTCTGTCAATACGTCAACTTTTTATTTTGAAAACATCTTTAATAGCCCACAAAAGTTTATTAAACTCTGAAATTTACCACACTTTGTTAAAAAAACGCATATTTAAAATTCCCATCCCTACCGTCAAGTCTCGATTTGCAACTAGATTTGGTGATTCCGTGAGAGCTCATATTTATAATGCTGTTTTGGGTTTCTGTAATATCAAATCAAGTTCTGTTTCTGAAGCAAAGGCTGCTATAGTTAAGTGGTTACTCTCTTTGGATTACTTAAGGACCGAAAGCATAATTAATTGATGTTTTATGGTGTTCACTATGTTCATGTCTGAATTTTACTAATTTTACTATTTGACTCTTTTACTATTTTTATGTCTGATTTTCTCTGCAGTCCTCTTAAATTTATTTTATTTTATTTTATTTTAATGATGTTCAAACTAGTTTTCTAAATTCTGATACTTCCAATATTATACTGGTTCTCCAAAATACAGGCTCTGCCTAGTTTGGGAACCTCTGTTCTATTCCTATTTTTTGTATTCCTTTGATGCACAATGTGATTAATATTAAGGTACTTTTATTGTAACTAAGTGTAATTTTCTTTTTGTGCAATAAACGTTTATTATTATTATTATTATATGGTTTACATTTTTGTACTCTCCGTAGAGGATTATTTTAAAGCACGGGCCAAAGCCAAATGCTAAAAAATTATAAATAGAAAGAAAATTAATCTATGTTAAGGAATTTTCTGACTATGCGGCAAGTATTTAAAATGACTGCTTTCTGTATAAGTTTGTATGTAGGCGAAGGTATGCTGAGTGTGTAAAGACTTGTGTGTAATTGTGTAGGGATGACTCCTGTAGTTGACATGATAACGGGTACTATTTTGACGTTCTTGACTCTCCACTGTGTTTTGATTTCAATTGCAAGGTCCCTGTATTTTGCTAATTTTTCGGTGTAAGTAGTTTGCAAATTGTGTGTATTACATACTGCGATGTCTATTAGGAACACTGTTTTGTCGATTTTGTCTAATAAAGTTATGTCTGGTCTATTGAAGTGTATCGTCTTGTCGGTAACTATTGTACGGTCCCAGTAAATTTTAAATCGTTGGTTTTCTAGAATTGACTCCGGCTTATACTTGTAGTACGGGATTTTATCTGAAAGGAACTTGTTTTTGAATGCTATGTACTGATGTATTATGCTGCCGTGCTAACGAAAAACGCAGTAAGGAAGGTTTTTGGCAAAATTGAGTTACATACATATTCGGAATCCTCACAATGAGCTCTATTTGGTACTTTTATCCATTTTTTTCTAGCTATTCGGGAAGTAGGACTTTTATTAAGATAAAACGCAGTAAAGCATTTCATCAGAAGTATTTTGCTTAGGAAAACTGCCGTAAAAGACAATACTGCTCTTTGCACTCTGGTATTTCTATGGCCTCAATTAGTTTTCACTAGTTATAATCGCAGTAAAAAGAATTCATGCTATTATGGTATGTACTTTCTTTAAAGTTAATAATTTCAGACGCTACTTTTAAACGCAGTGAAATTAGATACTGCGTTTTTATTAAGCCCTCTTTTTTAAATGAGTTTAATATAAGGTGCAAGTAAAAAATGCAGTAAGTTTAACTGCTGCACTATTTATTGGTATCCACTTTGGGTAACCTTCTTGATTATGCATAAAATAATAGCAGCAATAATGTAGACTGCGTTATTAATTGACAGAAGACAATTTTAAGCTTTTGGAAACTACAAAGAAAGATCGCAGTATCGTTGGACTTTACTGCGCTTTTGATTAGTAGCAGGAGCTAGCGCGGATCGGGGAAGTATGCAGGGGCGATAGGTGTCAATCGCACGCACTGCTCGTCCTCGAGTAAGTATAAGTATAAATAAAATAATCATAATAACTTTTTGGTACACGAGTGCAAAGACCATAGCTGACACAAAAACCTTTTAAATGGAGGTATTTCATGCCATCGGCGAGTATATTTTATTGTGATTTTATCATTTCATCCAATAAAATGTGTGATTGAGTGACATGGCAGTTTAATTAAAAAATGTTGTTTAAGAACAACCTATTATAATGACAATAAGGTTGTTTTAAAATTATCAATTGTTAAATTGGTTGCAATTTTTGTATCAACTGGGTGTTGGTGGTATAGATATCGGTTGGACTCGAGCTGTGGATCCGCGAGTAATGATTGTGTGATTGATTCTGTTTACATAAATAGCACGGTGATTGAAAAATATTTGAAAAATCTAGATGTCTCAGTCTCACTGTTTCTTAAGCAGTATTGCCGGCAGTTGGCGGTTCCTATTTCATTATTATTTTATATTTCTTTAAATAAAAGCCCTTGGTCTGGATACAACATATTATTGTTCCCATTCTCAAGAACGGTGATAAACATAATATTGCTAACTATCGCGGCATGTCTAAACTATCCGTAATACTTAAACTTTTTGAAAAGATAAAATATGATTCTCTTTTTCCTGGGGTAAGGACCTTTAAAAATATCAAATTAACATGGCTTTAATAGTGGAAGATCTACTGAATCAAATTTATGCGAGTTTATGGACATTACTTTTGAAACCATGGAAAATGGTTTTCAAGTTGATGCCGTGAATAAAGATTTTTCGATAGCATTTGACAAAATTCACACAATTTGTTAATTGCTAAACTCGGCAACGTCGGTATACAGGGCGATCTTCTGATCTTAGAAGTTCAAAAAAAGTTTAAAGTTAACCATCTGGTTAACTGCATATTTACGAGAAAGATCCCAAGCAGCAGCAGTTAAAGGGTACACTTCTAGTTTCATCTGATAACATCAAGGGTCACACATGCTTCTCACCTGGGGCCCCTCCTTTTTAATATTTATTAATGACACATATAATGCGCTTCTTTATGCTAATGATGCTAAAATATTTGCCCTTGTTAAATCTGTTGAGTTCAGAAATCAGTGTAGTCAGTTCCAGAATGACCTAAACATTTTTTGTGAAAACTTTTCACTGAAGGAGCTTAAACTAAAATTGACAAATATCACACAATTACTTACTCCCGTAAAAAAATGCCAATAAAATTTGATTATTGTTTCAATTGTGTATCGATTAGAAGGGTGACAGGGGTTAGGGTGTGTATCTGGGTATTTATCTTGACTGCGAAGCCTTGCATCTCACGTGAATAATGTGACATCCAGAGCATACAGAATGCTGTTATTAGTGTTCCGTCATTGTTAACATTTAAAAATATAGCTACTTACATTATGTTTTATATATCCTTAGTAAGAAGCCATTTAGAATACGGGTTCACCCACGTATGGCATCCTCTATATACCACTTATTTTGAACAAGGAGAAATAATTCAGAATAAGTTTCTGAAAATATTAGGTTACAGATTCAGGAATTCAGAGACGCAACTACGGACATTACAAATTGCGGCGGGAGCATAGGGATAAATTATTTCTCTTCAAAATTTTAAAACTGTAAATTCTCCATATCTTCTCAGTCGTATTTATTTTAAATGCCCGAGGCTGACTGCTCGTTCTCAAGCTGTTTTTTCATGTAAAACAAATTACCCTGAAAATCGATTTCTTGTTCGTGTATGTAGCATACAGAATGATTTTTACAGTTCAATAGATTAATTTAATTGTAAACTATGTAGGTATTTTTGTTTCCTCCGTAAGGAAAATAAAAATATAAAATAGTACACCTACATGGGTATTGGATCCATTGGTTCTGGGTGTGTTTCGTGTAAAAAATATGTGATGTTATTTACATGATGATGATGATGTTTGTTTTATTTTAAATAGTAACAAGCATTGTTTCACTTAATCATGAACCATTATTTGAATTAAAACATTAACATCAGTCTTTCTATAGTTTAAAATTTATAGAGAAAATATAGTATACTATCAAGTGTCAATAATTCGTGCTGCAAACATCAACTTACTTAATCACAACTTTATTACTGAGCTTACAGATTATATAATTCAGTAAACGTAATAAAGCCACCTAGTGTCATGTTGCCGAACTTGATTATTTTGTATTTTAAAAGGTTATACACCACCGTCATGTTCACGTCATAATTTTTTTAAGGTACTGTAATGATTAAGTTTTTGAAGATTTTTTTTTAAGTTGTGACAATTTTGAAATTCCTTATTTTAATAAACATTTCAAGTATTGAAATAGTTGTATTAACTATTCCTTCGTAATAATAGATAGTTTAAATAAATTACAAGTCAATAGTAAATTTTTTACACTAATTTTTGAAACTATTGCCCACTACCTATTGCATTTATCGTTTGTAGCTAGTACAAGAAATGTTACAAGAAAATTATGTTTCACTAGAAAAGAACGCAGTAAGTACCAATTATAAAGATAACTTCAATATTTAGTTCCATAAACTGCAAAAATTTACACAATTGTAAAAATGTAATAAAGATTATAGTATATTAAAGCAATAATCATAAAAAAAAATTAAGTAAGTGCATTATTTTCTCTTTATTCACCAACTTTAAGAAACGGAGCATTTCTATAGCACTGCATTTATAATTAGTGATAAGAAAATATAAGTTATAACTTCACTACAAGGCATAAACGCAGTAACCTGTGATTGCTAATCAAAAGAGCAGTAACTCCAACTTTACTGCAGTTTTGGTTTGTAAACCTTAGTGTTGCCTAGTAGGAACATGCTAAGCATAAGTTGTTTTTTTCGTTTTTCTCTGAATATACTAAACTTACAGCAGATTTTGTTAGTTTTTATAAAAGTATGTGTATTGAGCTATATTTTAAATACGCAACATGTTTAATCACCGTTAAAAAAGTAATCAAAAAATGTGATTATTAAAAAAAAACTTTGAGCGCCATTATCTCGAAATACCGCAAACCCTACTTACTGCATTTTTAGTTAGCACGGCAGTATGGCTGCCACTTGGTCGTGCCTATGTTTATAATCTGTCTGCACAATAGCCTTACAAGCCCCTGTAATATGCTGGATAGTTTCCGAGCTGCTGTGGCATCGTCTGCATAAGTCCGTTATGTTGCTGTTTCTCAAAATATGTTTCTGGTAGTTTTTGGTGTTAATTACTTGGTCCTGAATAGCCAACATAAAGGCTTCCGTTTCAGGAAATAATTCACCACGTTGCAGCCATGCGTTTGATGCAGCCTTATCAACATTAGGTGAGTGCAGATCGTGGTAATGTCTCCCGTGTAGTGCCTTCTGCTTCCACATGTGTTCTTTTTCTGCGCCTGTTGTGATGCGCTCATTTTGTTGTTCGCTCATATCTTGCAGGTTGAGTATCGTGAGGTGAGTATCAGAATGCACTATTGCGTCATGCAGCGGCGAGTTCTTTGCTTTTTCGTGAAAGAAGAGTCTTAAGTTATTTACTTGCTTGTTGTGTAGGTTGTGTACGTCAATGAACCCTCTCCCTCCATAATCCCTAGGAAGTGTAATGCGCTGGATGCAGGATCTGGGGTGATGTTTACGGTGACTAGTCATAGCTGTATGTATGTTGCGTTGTAATTGAGTCAGGTCTTGTTTAGTCCAATTGATTATGCCGAATGAGTACGTTAATAATGATATTGCGTAGGTGTTTATTGATTTAGTTAGGTTTTTAGAGTTTAGTTGTGATCGAAGTAGAGTGTTAAGTCTGTGTTTGAATTTAAGAATAATGTCTTGCTTGGCCTGTTTTTGGTTAATTTGCTTTAATTGATAGAATCCAAGATATTTGTATGAGTTATGCATGTCCAAAGCTTCAATCACGTTGCCGTTATCCAATAAGTAGTCATTTTCTTCGATTCTTCCTTTTTTGACAGTAACGGTTTTGCATTTGTCAATGCCAAATTCCATATTTATATCAGTTGAAAATTGTTGTGTAAGGTCTGCAAGTTGGTGTAGTGACTGCGTGTCTTTGCCATACAGTTTAATGTCATCCATATACATAAGATGTGTTATTGTTGTGTGGTCAGCCTGATTTACTGTTACTTGAAATCCGCCATGGTGACTATTAAGCATGACGGCGCGTTCTAGTTTCACGAAACATTTCTAAAAGAATAATTTTAATTTAATTCGTTTTATTGAATTATTTTTACATTGTATGAAAATAATTGTAATTTCACATCAATTAACAAGACAAATAATTTCTGTTCATTTAAATTATTAACTAAAGAGGGACTTCCGTCCGCGTGGGCTTGCGAGCTGCGTCATCGCCACCTGCGTAATGGTATAGTGGGGCGACTGCCGCTATAAAAGAGCGCTGCACGGCTCAGTGAGTCAGTCTTACCTGAGGCGTCGCCCTGTTCGTACGCTCGCAATTCCGCATACTCTTTAGTACTTACTGTGTAGAAACTCTGTCCGAAACTTGTATTAAAGTGTTATAAAAAGTATTACGGATTATAGTTTACTTAAAGTTGCTTCCCGCCCCATGGATTCGAATGAGCGCAGTCGTGAGCTCGGAAATCCGTCATCAGAAGTCAGGATGAACCAGGAAGCGGAAACTCTCGGTGCGGGTCATGCCAGCCCCTTTATACGCACTGAACGAGACCAGTGGAAGAGTTTGTTGGAATTGCAACACAGAAATGTGCAATTAGTGAAAACAGTGCTTGAACGTCACTTCTTCACGAAAAGAAGGAGCGTCACCTCGTGTTACCCGAGTTCAACCCTGATGATCCAGAGGCAGATGCACGGGCATGGTGCACCACCGTAGACATCTGTATGAAGAAGACCTTTCAAGTGGAAGTCAGTTGATAATACTCCTGAGTCGGGCCTTAAAGGGATCTGCAGCAACATGGCTAGCACAAAATAGTCATGCTGAGGTTACGTGACCAGAATTCTACCCAAAGGAGGGCTAGAACATTTCATCGTCCACTTCGCAAGGAACCGAGGGTCATCACCTGTTTCGGCTGCGGCAAGCCGGGTCATCTAGCGCCACTGCGCGCAGAAGAAGACACCAGGAAACAATAAAGAATCCGAATGGAGAGTGAATATCTGCACCATCAAACCTGCTCTGACCATCTTTACAATCTGGGTGAGAAGTTTTCATTTTGTTTTTGATTCTGGTTCTGAGGGCCTACCATGAGTTGGCTATCGTAAACTTGCGTGCGTTAGGAGCCTATCGAGTTGTTTTTTTCATATGGCCGATTGTGGTTCTTCGCGTGGCCACCGGCCGGCGCTGTGCATGTTTTTCATGGACATATCGATACTTTAAATCTCAAATGGCGTAACCACCAAAACACTACTTTTCAGGAGGGCAGAAAAACAAAAAAAAAATGTTTTTTTAATTCATAACTTTATCAATTTTAATACAATGAAAATGTTTTATACATCAAATTTCTTAGAATTTTGAGATAAAGGCATCAGTAGGAACTCTTTGTACCTAAATCTTATATTTAAGAAACTAGAAGTCGGTTACGACTTGTGAAAATATTACAAAAAGGCGTTTACGCCCCATAAAAATCACGATTTTTTGGAGGTGAAGGTCGTATCTCCAATAAAAAAAAGTTTTTCGTGCTTCAAACTCATTAAATAATAAAAGAAAACGTAAAATATTCACTCTGTATTACGCTTTTACAAAGTTACGCCGTTTGACACTTTTTCATAGTGACTCAACGCGTAATTTTTAGAATTGGATGAAAAATTTTGGAATATGGGAAACTTCACTAAGATTTTTACGTATCTAAATCGATTAATTTTGTCATTTGAAAACCCTGCTGATGTGTATTCACCATACATTTGTCTATGTATTCAGCCATTTGCGTACTTGTGCGCATAGATTACGTTCCTCGGTGTATTTATTGTTTTTTGTGACCGTTACGTTGACTTTGGCGCGTTATTGGTCTTTGATTCTGATTTGTGTTTGGACATTGATTTAAAATGCCGAAACAAGGAAAAGCAACAAATAGCCAATGTCTCCGCATTCTTAATCCCCCCGCGCATCAATACTAACAATAATAATGACAATCATGTGTTCAGCGATGTTGGGTGTAAACGCCTTTCTTTTGTATTGCAATTTCGAAAAATAGCGTGTCTTACGAGTTACGCCAGAAAATTATGTCACTTACACCCTTTTTTTTGACATTTTTTTCACGTCACAATAATTTCTAGGGGCGTAAACACCAAGTAAATTAGACTAAGCCTTTTACGACCTGTTTACCTTATGAAAAGTGTTCAAATCTATAAAAAACATTGGGTCGTAATAACCTTTTTTTTGCGAATTTGAGGATTTTAAATATACAGATCGATAGAGAAAAAAAAACTGAATAAAACTGCATTAAAAAGTCATTTTGACCAAATTGGCGGTTACGCCATTTGAGATTTAAGGTAGCGATATTTGCGTGGTCGATGTCGAGCGCGTGTGTTTTGAACTCATGGTAGCCCCACACAATGCTCTTTAATTAGACAAACGGTAGCTGTATTCTTTCCCTGTAAAAGAAATTATAACTCTGTCACACTTTTAGGGATAGGAAAATCAAGTCTATATTGCGATACCCAAATTAATGCCACAGTTACAATACAGGGTTATTCGCTTGAACTATTATTTCATGTGGTCCCAGATTCTTCACTAGGAACCAGTATCTTGATAGGACGCTATTTGATTAATTTAGGTTTTTCAGTTGAGATTTTATTATTGCTATAAACATGACTCAAATTGTAGCTCAGTGCGAGTTTGGTAAAAAAAAGTAAAAGATTTCAATAATACCAATACAGAAATTCCTTTAGACTCATTTACCGACCTAAAACAATTACTCAAAGAATACTCGTATTTCTTTGTTAAATATTTACCTACAGACAAGGTTAGCTCTCCAAGCTTGAAATAAAACTTATAGATGCCAATCGCACAGTGCCACGACGTCCATACCGTATAAGCTCTAACGAGCGAAATCTAGTACGCGATAAAATTAAAGAACTACTTGATGCAGGTGTAATTCGTGAGAGTTGCTCTCTTTTGCAAATCCGATATTACTAGTCGAAAAGAAAGAAGGATCTGACCGCTTATGTGTGGATTTTCGCGAATTAAAATAGTAACACCGTTTCTGATGGATATCCCATACCTTTGATAGAATACAGCGTTTAGTTGGTGCTAAATACTTTACTTCATTAGACATGGCTAGTAGCTATCATCAGAGTCCCGTACATCAAGACACGATTGAGAAAACTGTGTTTTATTACGACGGATGGCCAATTTGAATATGTCAAAATGCCTTTGCCTTTGGACTTAAAAACGCATCATCTGTTTACCAGCGAGCTATTAACAAAGCTCTCGGTAACTTATCCGAAACATTCGTAATCTGTTAAATTGATGACATCATTATACCATCCCAAACTATTTTAGAGTGTATTTTTCGGTTAAAGTTAGTATTGGAAACCTTGGCTAAATCTGGTTTTTCTCTTAACTTAAAGAAATGTGCTTTTCTTTAAACAGAAATTGATTACCTTGGATATCATGTCTCATCAGGACAAATAAAGCCTAATCCTCGTAAAATAAATGCCTTGTGTCAACTACCACCTCCACAAACAATCACGCAATTAAGGCAATTTATTGGTCTTCTCAAATATCTACACCTCTGTACAGACTCACATCTGGGAAAGGTAATATTAAGTGGACTCCTCAATTTGGAAACCATTCGTAGAAAAATTATTTCTGTTCTCACTGACAAACCCGTCCTCACTATTTTTGATCCTCAATATCATATTGAATTGCATACTGATGCTGGTTCTGAAGGCTATGGTGCTATTCTTATACATTAAAAAAGTCTGCAAGCCTTACGTGGTTGAGTATTTTAGCAGAAGAACAACCTCTTACGAATCCAAATACCACTCGTATGAACTTGAGACATTAGCCACAGTTAATGCTATAAAACATTTTAAACATTACCCACAGGGTCGTAAGTTTATAATGTTTATAATGCGTGTTCAAATGCTGTTAAAGCAAAACTAAAACTAAAACCTCTCGTGTACACAGATGGTGGTGTTATCTACAAAGTTTCGATTTCGACATCGAATATAGGCCTGGAAAGCGAATGGAATATGTCGATTTTCTGTCCAAGAATCTTCTTACTCAACTCACACCTGTAACAAAAATAATTCAAAAAAAAACGAGTCAACCTAACTGAAATTTAGTGACTGGTTTCAAGCAGAACAACAAAAAGACCCTGAAATAAAATCTATTATATCTAGTTTGCAAACCCATAGTCTTGAATCTGATATTAGTTGTACTCACGAAATTCAACGGGGAATTTTGCATGGAAAATAGAGAGGAACAATCGAAGCGTTTGGTTACCAATTGTTCCCAGGTCATTCAAGTAGGCAGTAATAAATCACGATCATGAAAGTATTATGCACTTAGGATCGGAAAAGACTTTGGAAAAATTGTATTGTCATTAGTGGTTCTCACATATGAGTGAATACGTTCGTAAATTTGTTGAAAATTGCATCACCTGTAGGCTGTCTAAATCACATTCTGGCCAAGTATAAGCAGAATTACACCCCATCCCTAAAGTATCCACACCTTGGCATACTATCCATACTGATGTCACTGGGAAACTCAGTGGTAAAAATGACACCACAGAATATGTGTTTGTTATGATTGATGCATTCACCAGTACACAATTCTGCATCACGCACTTAATATCGATACGAACAATGCTATTCAAGCTCTCAGGTACGTTGTGTCCACACGTTTGGCGCCCCTTCTCGCGTCATAGCTGTTCAGGGTAGATGTTTTGCAAACAAAGAATTTTAACAATTTTGCGAGTCCCACAGTATTACGCTTCATCTCATAGCCACAGGCACTAGTCGAGCCAACAGTCAAGTAGAGCGTGTGATGAGTACATTAAAAAACATTCTCACTGCTGTTGAAGTGGGAAATAATAAGTCGCGGCAAGATGCTTTGCCTGAAGTACAAGTAGCTTTAAACAGTACAATGAACCGCGTAACAAAATCAAGTCCTTTGGAGTTATTAATCGGCAAAGTAGCAAGACCTCTAGACTTATTGACCTTAGATGACGATACTAATACATTTAATATAAATTTAACGGACCTGCGACACTGTGCAGTACAAGTTATCAAAAACAGCGCCATCACCGAAAAGCAAAGGTTTGACGAAACCAAAGCAAAGCTTAGCCGTTTTAAAAATTGAAGATTTTGTCCTTTTAGAAAACCACGACCGGAATCAGAACAAATTGGATCCAAAAGGACAATGGGCAAAAATGTATGGAGCTTGGTCTATTTTTGGAGTTGAGCGGCGGTCTCCGGAATCAGTATTTCTTGCGCGGCACTATTAAACAACACTATTTAAAAAAAAAAAATCGTGAGCATATACCGGTTAGTTTAGGAGATATCGAATACTTGTTGCCTTTGTATATTTCGATGATTTAATGTATTTTTTTTAATATTCCTATTGTTCCTTTGTAGGACCGTTTAAGGTAATTCAAGTCCTTGAGGGTGACAGATATTTGCTAAAGGCTTTGAATTCCAATAGAACGTATAGATATGCACGCACACGACCGACTTTGTAGTGTGCCTGATTGTTGCGTTCCGTTGGAATTAAAGGCAAATTTGAAGATATTAGGAAATGCCGTTGACGGCGAGAGTAAGAAATTTGAAGTGACAAAATCTGTGTGACCAAATCTGTTATACAGTCTGTGTGACAAAAAGTCTGTGTGACAAATAGTCTGTGTGACAAAAAGTCTGTGTGACAAATAGTCTGTGTGACAAAAAGTCTGTGTGACAAATAGTCTGTGTGACAAAAAGTCTGTGTGACAAATAGTCTGTGTGACAAATAGTCTGTGTGACAAATAGTCTGTGTGACAAAGAGTCTGTGTGACAAATAGTCTGTGTGACAAAGAGTCTGTGTGACAAATGGTCTGTGTGACAAATAGTCTGTGTGACAAATGGTCTGTGTGACAAACGGTCTGTGTGACAAACGGTCTGTGTGACAAACAGTCTGTGTAATCACAACTCTGCGTGACAACATAAGGCCAGAATGGCCGAGCTTGTTTAAGGAAATAACCATACTTTGTACTTTATTTGTTTCCTTTACAGAGTCTGATGTTGAGGAGACACACGAGGACGTGTGAAGGTGCAGGACGGCCGTGACGGCGCGTTCTAGTTTCACGAAACATTTCTAAAAGAATAATTTTTAATTTAATTCGTTTTATTGAATTATTTTTACATTGTATGAAAATAATTGTAATTTCACATCAATTAACAAGACAAATAATTTCTGTTCATTTAAATTATTAACTAAAGAGGGACTTCCGTCCGCGTGGGCTTGCGAGCTGCGTCATCGCCACCTGCGTAATGGTATAGTGGGGCGACTGCCGCTATAAAAGAGCGCTGCACGGCTCAGTGAGTCAGTCTTACCTGAGGCGTCGCCCTGTTCGTACGCTCGCAATTCCGCATACTCTTTAGTACTTACTGTGTAGAAACTCTGTCCGAAACTTGTATTAAAGTGTTATAAAAAGTATTACGGATTATAGTTTACTTAAAGTTGCTTCCCGCCCCATGGATTCGAATGAGCGCAGTCGTGAGCTCGGAAATCCGTCAAGCATATTGGAAAGTGGGTTTAAGGCTAAACAGAACCAAAGTGGACTAAGTGCAACCCTTGAAAAATACCTCTCTTTATTGGAATAATTGGCGTCACTATTGCATTGTTATTTGCTATTAACTTAAGACTTGTTTTCCACTTAGTCATGCAATTTTCAAGAAATGTAATCACTGTAGGGTGTATTTTATACAGTCTCAAAGTAAACAATAGCCAGTCATGAGGAACAGAATCATATGCTTTTCTGTAATCGATACCAATCAAAAACATAAATGTGAAATGAGAGCCAAGTTCAATATTATGATAATTGCCTTTGTTGTTGACTTCAACGACAAAAGAAGTGAGATCTAAATGGGTGCCAAGTTCAATGGTCAACCCTGAAATTTATTTATAAGTAACACTATAACATACCTATCATATCTTCTTATAACATAAGATAATGTATGGTGGTAGCCTATGAAGGTCTGTCTTGGCTAGTTTCTATAAACCTACTAACGTATTATTATGTTTGCTCGCTAGTTTCTACCAACAATCCAAATTTTCGGATATATAAAATAAAAACCGCCAAATACCAAACTAACCAAGACAACTAACTAAAGAAAACTAGCCAAGACAGACCTTCATAGGCTACCACCATACATTATCTTATGTTATAAGAAGATATGATAGGTATGTTATAGTGTTACTTATAAATAAATTTCAGGGTTGACCATTGAACTTGGCACCCATTTAGATCTCACTTCTTTTGTCGTTGAAGTCAACAACAAAGGCAATTATCATAATATTGAACTTGGCTCTCATTTCACATTTATGTTTTTGATTGGATATCATTACTTTTTGTAGAAAAGTATATATCATCGTAACGCCGTGGGTCCTTTGAAAAGGACAAATTCAAAACTAAAACTAGACTTTATAAATATAAAACAATTGAATCAGTTACTGTATTTTCCTACGTTTACGGGGTATATCCCTAAGTAATAAATATGAAAACCGACTATAAGTACCTACTCTTAATTGTAAATAAGTAAGTATACCTAAATATATACTTAGTGCTCTGCCTTCCCCGGTATATAGGCGTGATTAGGCACTAATTAGGTATTTATGTTAAGCGTTCATAATAGAACCTAACCTAATTATTAAAAAATTGCCAGTTTTTTATTTTTTCCTTTGTATTCATGTAATTACCTATCTGCATACCAAATTTTAACTCTCTAGGTCATTTGGAACTGGGTTAGAATTTTGATCTGTCAGTCAGTCAATGATAAAAATGAGGATTTTTGGACATTAATATCTAAATAACTGTTTGAGATAAGCTTATGAAATTTAGAACACATATTTATCTTGCAAGTCACAATATATGAGCCAAATTTGATACGTTTATGTGAAATAGTTTTTGATTTATGAGGGGTTGAAAAGTGGTTCCAAATGGTTCGTGTAATATTACACACGGTGCGGCTCGCCAGTTCTGTTTCTTGAACCTTGGCTTGACACGCTACCGCGTGTCTAGATACATAGTACTTATATCTCTCCTATATTTTAGTGCTTGTTTCATTGTAACGTTATCTATAATCAGTTGTTCTTTACAACCTTGGCTGTTTCTTCTGCACCCTTTCTGCTCTTCAGTAAGTATCTCGTTTGTTGTAATATGTAGATAGATAATTTCTGTAAGACAAGATGTTAACACTTTGTATATAGTAGGTAGGCATGTGATTGGTCGGTAGTGACTGGGGTCCTGGCTAAAGTTATTATTTTTCAGCAGCATGTAGGTAAGGCCTTGGGTTATATATTGGGGCATTAAATTAGGGTTGTGTATAAAGTCATTAATGTGTTTGTGTAATATTGAATGAAGATTAGTAAATTTTTTGTACCAATAATTTTGAATTTTATCAACACCTGGAGCCTTCCAATTATGTGTCTTATTGATAACCTTAACAAATGTATCAAATGGTAGTTCTTCAAACTCCATATCACCTATTCTTCTGCACTTTTCTGATTCTTCTTGAATCCACTCTGCTTCGTTATTATGGTGTACAGGAGTGGCCCATAAGTTGCTCCAGAATTGATGTAAGCTTTCTTGTGAAGGTAATATCACATTACTCTCTGCGCTACTATTGGTATTATTTGTGTTAGCTGATAATTGCCTGTAAAACTGTTTTTCATTATGTCTGAATTGAGCGTTTTGTTTTTTTCTGAGTGTACAATTTAAATATCTCTTGAGCCGACTTGCAGTTGCGTTCAGTTTTTGTTTTAACGTATCTAATATTTCTGTATCTGTATCGTTGGGTTCTTCATGGCGAGAGTGTATTTTGTATGTTTTTCTTATTTTTTCAACATGTACCTTCAGTCTTGAGCTTCTGTTTCCTCGTATGTACTCCGTCATTCGTCCAATACATTTCCTAAGATTATTGATTTTATCGTCTAGTCTTTTTTCCCAGAACGGTTTGTGTTTTTTCTGTTGCCTGCTAGAATTTTCATTAGAATATATGTCCGACTTTATCTTCGATCCATTGCATAAAGCTGCGGTGTATGCTGAAGAATATATAATTGTGTGTGTAGTCATAAAATCATCATCAAGTGTAGTATGTTTCGGTAATATCTCTGTGTTAATGTAGTCTACTATTTGTGCTAGTTTTATTGTATTTCTTTGTTTTGGTATATATGGACGGTCAATAGGGTTAGTGTTCTTAAATTTGTGAAGGGCAGTTTCAAATGTATTAGTTATGTTATTGATAAGTGTACTGTCACAAGTATGTGTGTGTGCAGGTGTGGCTACTTCACGGCTTTGAGTATTTGTGTAATTTTCTATATCTGGTGCTATCGGCACCATAGTATTTTCGCTGTTATGTAACGCTGTCTGAGGTCTTTCTTCAGTACTTGTCTGTAAGCATACCGTGTTATCTACTGTTGAATTTCTTAAATCGTACTCGGCATCCCTCTTCAATTCTTCTAGCCGGATATCAGTTATATATTTATTGTTTACTATAGCTCTCCTTTGGTCTGAGAAACGTTGTTCTGAAATATGTTCAAGGTGTGGAAATTGTTCTATTAGTTTTTGGTGTAATATTTTTCTATAACCTGTCGTATTTGTTTCTAGGTTTGTTATTGTATAGTAAGTTTTCATAATCGCTTCATTCAATTCGATAGGCCACCTCATTCTCTGATTGGGTTCAATGTTTTGTTGCATTATATCTTCTGTTTGACCTGACGTTTGTAATATTTTTTCAACTTCTGTCCTGATGTTAGCCATTGTTTCTGCATCTAATAGTTGTTTACGTATTATTGTCCTTCGCTGATCTCCAACTCGCTGTCTTGATACCTTCATGTCTGTAAATTGTGTAATAAATCTGTGGTGTAATGTAGGTAAGTATGGTTCATTACTAGTTTCAAGTCTTGTGATTGTTAGGTATGTGCGCCAAATGAACATATTCATCTCACGGGTCCATTTTTTTCGGGCGCTTTTGCCTCCTATGGTGGGTGCAGTCTGATTTTCGAGAACAGTGTTCGCCATCTGCACAACATCCAAGGGAGGACCTAATTCTGCTGATAAGCAGGAAAAACTTGAGTGGGGGCTTTCATTTGTATACGACTGGGGTGATGATGGTAGTGATGGAAAAAGGGAAACTGTAGACGTGGGTGAGGTCACGTCTCTTTCGGCTGTAGCATATTTTTCGACGGGAGTCCGCCTGCTCAACTCCTCATCGCCGATGGACCGCATGCTGTGGCATCCAGCAACGGCTCCAGATGCGCCCCGGCGAACCCCGGGAAGCGACCGCAAATTATACCTTCTATTTACTTTCTCCATGACATCAAGGGGGTTTGGGATCGTTAGTTCGGAAAGGGTTTAATGATTTGGCTAAGCTGGTAATGCCGTTTAATATGTGCCTTACTTACCTTAAGCCCCCCCACCACGACAAGGTGATCCCTTGGGGGGGTTATTATTATTATTATTATAAAAGAAATATTACACAACATCAAATACATTGATCTGATCCCGTGGTAAGTAGCTTAAGAACTTGGGTTACGGAAATCAGAATCAACAGTGGATACACAAATATACTTAAATATATTTAATAATACACCCAGACACGGAACAAACACCGATGTTCGTCACACAAATATTTGTCCCGAGTGGGAATCGAACCCACGACTCTTGGAACCGTAGGTAGTAAACCTGGGCCACTAGCCACTGTTTCACCGACCCAGTCAAAAAGTCAAAAAAATATTATACTATTATAATTATACTTACATACGCTATCGAGTCATCGAAAGCTTAGTTAAAAGTAAATAGCATGATAGTCGTTTAAACTTCATATTTTATCAAGGCAAGACGTTTGTTAATAAACGTTGCTTTTTTGAAAATGTGCTCGAAGTTAAGGCGTATGAATAGGCAGTATAGTCTAGTCTTCTGTAACAACTTCTTCGTTGGTGCATTGGTAGCAAGCGCTGCGTTAGGACTGGAAGGTCCCCGGTTCGCATCTGGAGTCGGGCAAAATATGTGTGAGTTTTTCTGTTGAGAAATTACTCAGTCCGGAGTCAGAAAGTTGGCGGTTGCACGCCGCTCGGAAAGCACGTTAAGCCGGTGATCTTGCGCCCGATCTCGCATCGGTCATGTAGGATTGCCGTCTCACAAACTATGAGAGTAAAAGATCGGAGAGTGCACTTGTGTTTGCGCTTTCACTTGTGCACTATAATTATTATTATGTTGTTTTTTTTTTTATATTTCACAACATCACATACATTGATCTGATCCTGTGGTAAGTAGCTTCAGCACTTGTGTTACGGATATCAGAATCAACAGTGGATATACAAATATACTTAAATATATATAATAATACACCCAGACACGGAACAAACACCGATGTTCGTCACACAAATATTTGTCACGAGTGGGAATCGAACCCAACGACTCTTGGAACCGTAGGTAGTAAATCTGGGTCACTAACCACTGCTCCATCGAGCCAGACAAATTATTTTAGTTGTAGTAGGTTTTTATAATATTATTGTTACGGAGATCAGCTGACTTTAGATTTTGACTGACAGAGTTGGCTGATTTCCTTTAAGATCAGCCGCCATGGCCGCAAGCGGTCGGTATTATTAACAACTTCAATACTAATACCAAAGACACAGACTACTAACACGAAGGCGAAGTACGAATAATGTGGGCGACTGTTTTATAAATCGTTGTGGGTATTATTTGGGCGCGTTTCCGTGCGGCCGCGCTGCAAAGGGACGGACGGGACAAAGGCTGTACGTTTTGCAAGCGGGACCCATACAGATGAGACTATTGAATTTTTTAGTTAAAGTTTGTAAATCTCTGGGAATATCTGGGAGATTTCCACACACGGTCATCTGACCCCAAACTGAGCAGTGTTTGTACTATGGGCGTCAGAGACTGATAAGCATACATATTATATTTTTAAAAACATACTTAAATACATAATCACACCCAGACACGGAACAAACACCAATGTTCATCGCACAAATATTTGTCCTGAGGGGGAATCGAATCCACGACTGTTGTAACCGCCAGCCAAGGTCACCAACCACTGTTCCACTGAGCTTGTCAAGTTTGGTTTATCAAACTTAATATCAACAATTACTGTTTTATTTTGGGACTATTAATATTTTAAGTTTAACTTGTTACTTTTTTAGGGACTATAAATGTCGAGTCAATGTTTAGAAACGAAAAGCTGTAAAAAAGTCAAAGGCCGTTAAACAAAATAAAACAGCAATTATCGATTTCAAAATTAGAAACAAATGTGGCGTATAAAATATTATACCTATAATTATGAAAAAATATTTGGAACTCAATAAGATTGAACTTAGTCACAGAAGAGGTAGCTTTGACTTGATTGGTTTGTGCTGAGACAGTAGTATTAATCATAATCTATAGATTTTTTATGTTTCGGGTCATTAGGATATATCAATTAATGACAGATAAGCGCTTAGAGTTTTTAGAAGATAGGAAAGATTATTGAAAAAACAAGTTTGTACTGACACTAGCTGTAAATTTCTTAAAAATATTTACTTAATTTTTTGTATTTTAAGTCTGATATCTGTGGCGTCCCAACCCGCACCGTTAGATATTATAACGGAACCCAGTTTATGTGGTCCGGTATAATTGTGGTCCAGAATGTGATTAACGTTAAGAAAAGATTGGGAAAGTGGAATGGAAACCGGCAGATAAACGGCCTCGTGATTTAAGGAACCCTTTGTGGGCAAAAGAGACCAAGTAGCTCGTGTGAGCTATGTGTTTCAATTAGAAATGTTTCAATGCTATAACCTTTCCTTTGTGAGGTTAGTATGAAGTTGGCTTTTTGACGAAGTATTTTTCTATTGTTTAAATTTTACAGCTTTTGTTTCAAATCAAGATAGAGTCATTATTTTGGGCAGGGAAATATATTTTACGTTACCACTTTGTAATCGACGCTCTTTCAGGTCTTTTATTTAAGAAAGACCGGTCAGATAGTTAAGTATTGTCTATTATTTGCGCGAACACTACAGTTAAGAGCTTGAAATGCCGAGTCTATAATAATATAATATGTTCAGAATCGTCATACATGCGAGATTTATCCGTAAAATGAGAATAAAAAAAAATATATTTAGCAGATAGAGTTTCATATTATTCTTATATCCGTAAAAGTTCTTAATAAGTTCTTAAACTACTTACCAAGAGATCAAATCAATGTTTGTGATGTTGTGTAATATTTATTTATATTAAATGTCATCAGAGAGAGAATTAACATTAAAATTACATTAAATTAATTTTATTTTTTAGAAACAGGTCTCTTTTTGTAATTTTAACATGTTTAGCGTCGTAATACAAGCAAATTCAATTAGTAAAATAAGTTTTATTTCAAAAGAAACGGTTAGCTTACAGCGAATCTGGCGCTGACGCCGAGGTATGAATGTCGATCAAAATGGCGGCGCACGTGCGACTGATCGCGCCGACTCCACGCTTATTAATGCTGCGTGTAAAGTGAACGAAGGAAATTTTGAAAAAGCCTTTTAATGTATTAAATTTTCCTTGGGTGTTAAATACATAAAATATTTGTCTTTATAGGTCTACACGCGTTATTAGGAGTAGCAAATTACATAGCTACTTACTGCCCGACGTTTCGACTGGGTTACACCAATCGTGGTCGCGAGCGAACTGTTAAATACATAATACGAAACTAGGACTTCATCCAGATAGAATTCCCCAATAGCTGCGTGAATACTACGTTAAAATAAAAAAATAATGCTGTCGTGAAAAATTTTTTTTTAGTCAACTTCGAGTTTCTTAAAAATATATTAAGATTGGTCATACGCGTAAGTTAAATCCGTAAAATAAATAAAATTCTTTATAAATCGTCATCATGTCATCGTGTTAGACTTTTATGAAAAAAAAAATAGAGCTAACATTAAAATTAGTTTCATTTTAGAAGAAACTCAATGTGTGATAAAAATATTTAGAGTCGTAGAACACGTAAGTTTAATAAGTAAAACAAGTTTTATTTCAAAAGAAACGGTCAGCTTACAGCAAACTAGGACTTCAGTCAGATAGTACGGCGGCGCGTGGCGCACGTGCGACTGATCGCGCTGACTCCACGCTTATTAATGCTGTGTGTAAAGTGAAAGGAAGTAAATTAAAAAATGCCCTTTAGTGCAGTCCCCAGGGTAAAACATGTAAACCTACGTAGGACTTACGTTACCGTCACTGAAATTTATAAAATAAATGGTTAAAAAAAATAACCTATTAAAAATGATTTGAGAACCAAACTTTTTGTATTTGAATTTATTAAACTTATAAAATTAATACCAAAAAACAAAAAAAAGTCATAAATCCGTGGTTCAAGAAAAAAAGATAACATAAAGCGATGGAATCCCCTTTCAGCTCCCTTTTATAATCCAGGGACTTTTATATCCTTTTAACTGCCTTGTTGGTCTATTGGTAGCAAGTGCTGCGTTAGGACCGAGAGGTCCCCGGTTTGAATCCGGGGTCGGGCAAAATTTGTGTGAGTTTTTCTGTAATGAAATTACTCAGCTCGGAGTTAGGAAGTTGGCGGTTGAACGCCCGTGCCTCGGAAAGCACGTTAAGCCGGTGGTCCTACGCCCGATCTCTCATCGGTCATGTCTCACCGAATTATGAGAGTAAGTGAATAGAGAGTGCACTTGTGTTTGCGCGCACACTTGTGCACTATAATATGTCCTGCGCAATTGGCTGATCTCAATTGAGATCGGCCGCCATGGCTGAAATCGGTCGGACGCTTTTATTTATAATCCAGGGGCTCTTCAGATGGGGCGTGAATTGGCATCTTAGCAGGCCTTCAAGGCGAGGGACTTAATAGAGGTTACTGTACCTGTGGACCTCATAAGTCGACCTCACGACCGCTTATCATCAGGCGGAGCGATGTCATCCTAAACGCGCCTAATAAAAAACAAAAAAACTAACAAAACCCAGCCGTTCTGAAATCTCCCAGATTCCGAATCACAACTGCAGCAATGCACTCAATGTTTATTAACATGCATCGCATTGGCATAAAGAACAATAACTGTGAGCGATGCGAGATGACATTTGCTGCAGCGGCAGTTGACACACGCGGAGTTCGCTCGTTCGTTTCCGTTTTGTTTCCGTTTTAAATTCCGTTTTTTATTGCGTTTCGACATTCGCGTCCTTCATTTTGGCAAGGACGTTTTTATGACGGGTGCGGATCATACGGTGCGGTGTTTATTGGATGCATTGGGAAATAATTTCGGTGTATTTGGACTGGAGTTTTTGGTTCAGTTATTTATGAGGCTTGTAACTAAAGGTTACGACCCTGTATTAAGTACTTATTTAGTATTATGTATGTTTATTAAGTACTTATCTATTATTTGTACCCACATTTGAGCACACAAATTATTTTTCGGATAAAACTCTCATGTATTTTTATTTTAAACATATTATTTAGAGACCCGACCCGTCTCCGGGAAAAATGCCGAAGACCGTGCGAAGTGGAGAGATAGGAGTAGGAAAGCGGACCCCGGGCTCCGCAAGGATGCAACCGGGAAAACGCGGAGATGATGATGATGATGATGATTATTTAGAGACCCGACGTTTCGAGCTCTTTACAGCGCTCGTGGTCACGGGCAAGACAGAGGAGCTCGAAACTTCAGGTCTCTAAATAATATGTTTAGAATCACAGTACTTTAACGTTTTACATATTTCAAACAACTTAATTTCCTACTGTAACTTTTACAACTTCGTTGACACCACCACGTTCTCTAATTATTTCATTTCTTACTCTACCACTCAGTTTCTTTCTTAGAATATATATTTAATTTGGAATTAATATAGAAATAAATACTTTTTAGGAATATATTGACTGGCTCGGTGGGACAGTGGTTAGTGACCCTGGCTGGCAGTTCCAAGAGTCGTGGGTTCGATTCCCACTCAGGACAAATATTTGTGTGATAAACATAGGTGTTTGTTCCGTGTCTGGGTGTGATTATGAATATGAATTATGTATCTATCAATATATATGTATGTATATCAGTCTTTAACGCCCATAGTACAAGCTCTGCTTAGTTTGGGGTCAGATGACCGTGTGTGGAAATCATCATCATTCTCCTGCCCTTATCCCACGCTAAGTGGGGTCGGCGCGTGTGTGGAAATGTCCCAGATATTTATTATTATTCATTTATATATATCTAGACACGCGGGAGCGTGTCAAGCCAAGTTCAAGAAACAGAACTGGCGAGCCGCACCGTGTGTAATATTACACGAACCATTTGGAACCACTTTTGAACCCCTCATAAATCAAAAACTATTTCACATAAACGTATCAAATTTGGCTCATATATTGTGACTTGCGAGATAAATATGTGTTCTAAATTTCATAACCTTATCTGAAACAGTTATTTAAATATTAATGTCCAAAAATCCTCATTGTTATCATTGACTGACTGACAGATCAAAATTCTAACCCAGTTCCAAATGACCTAGAGAGTTAAAATTTGGTATGCAGATAGGTAATTACATGAATACAAAGGAATAAATAAAAAACTATTTCACATAAACGTATCAAATTTGGCTCATATATTGTGACTTGCGAGATAAATATGTGTTCTAAATTTCATAACCTTATCTGAAACAGTTATTTAAATATTAATGTCCAAAAATCCTCATTGTTATCATTGACTGACTGACAGATCAAAATTCTAACCCAGTTCCCAATGACCTAGAGAGTTAAAATTTGGTATGCAGATAGGTAATTACATGAATACAAAGGAATAAATAAAAAACTGGCAATTTTTTACTAATTAGGTTAGGTTCTATTATGAACGCTTAACATAAATACCTAATTAGTGCCTAATCACGCCTATATACCGGGGAAGGCAGAGCACTAAGTATATATTTAGGTATACTTACTTATTTACAATTAAGAGTAGGTACTTATACCTAGTCGGTTTTCATATTTATTACTTAGGGTTATACCCCGTAAACGTAGGAAAATACAGTAACTAATTCAATTGTTTTATATTTATAAAGTCTAGTTTTTTGTTTTATTTTTGAATTTGTCCTTTTCAAAGGACCCACGGCGTTACGATGATATATACTTTTCTACAAAAAGTAATGATATCCAATCAAAAACATAAATGTGAAATGAGAGCCAAGTTTAATATTATGATAATTGCCTTGGTTGTTGACTTCAACGACAAAAGAAGTGAGATCTAAATGGGTGCCAAGTTCAATGGTCAACCCTGAAATTTATTTATAAGTAACACTATAACATACCTATCATATCTTCTTATAACATAAGATAATGTATGGTGGTAGCTTATGAAGGTCTGTCTTGGCTAGTTTTCATATATGTATTTATCGGTTTTTATTTTAGAATTCCGAAAATTTGGATTGTTGGTAGAAACTAGCGAGCGAACATAATAATACGTTGGTAGGTTTATAGAAACTAGGCAAGACAGAACTTCATAGGCTACCACCATACATTATCTTATGTTATAAGAAGATATGATAGGTATGTTATAGTGTTACTTATAAATAAATTTCAGGGTTGACCATTGAACTTGGCAGCCATTTAGATCTCACTTCTTTTGTCGTTGAAGTCAACAACCAAGGCAATTATCATAATATTAAACTTGGCTCTCATTAACCGACTTCAAAAAAAGGAGGAGGTTCTCAATTAATCAAAAACATAAAAAAAAAAACTTGTACTTCAATAAAATGTTAAAAAAACTTATTTTACGGCCCTACCTAAAGCTTGACCTGCAAAAAGCGCAAACAGAAGCTCGCATAATCACTCCTAATTTTAACCGACTTCAAAAAAAGGAGGAGGTTCTCAATTCGTCTGTATGTATAATATTTTTTTTTTTTTTTATGTATGTTCACCGATATTTTCGTCAATTATAGACAGATTTCAAAAATTTTTTTTCGGTTGGATAGAGTTCACTCTCGAAGTGGTCCCATTTACACCAGTCTCGGATCTGATGATGGGATCCAGGAGAAATCGAGGGCAACCCTCAAATTTTATAGGGACATGTACCGCGTTTTGCATATTATCTGAAGTCATATTGGCATTTGCTTCTGGCTATCATAATCTTATGATGCTGAGCTGATGATGGAAAGTCAACTCCTTAATAGTTATGAGTATAAACAAAAAAAAAACCGCCTTCAAAAACCCGACTCACTAAAAATTACAAAATAATATAATACGAACATTAATCTGGGTATGAATTTGATATGTTGTTGAAGGCGGTGCCAATTAAATTTTTGAGGAAAACTGCGTGAAATATAAACGGCACCGCCTTCAACAACATATCAAATTCATACCCAGATTAATGTTCGTATTATATTATTTTGTAATTTTTAGTGAGTCGGGTTTTTGAAGGCGGTTTTTTTTGTTTACAATTTTTTTTCATCCTTTTTAGTGTTACATTTTTTACACCCTATTAGTTCAGCTCACCTATAATTCTGCTGATATTATAACTAGTAGTATCAATATGTACACAGATTTGAAAGAATTATCCCTTTACTCCCAACTATTAAGGAGTTGACCTTCCATCATCAGCTCAGCATCATAACATTATGATTGCCAGAAGCAAATGCCAATATAACTTCAGAAAATATGTAAAACGCGGTACATATGCCTATAAAATTTGAGGGTTGCCCTCGATTACTCCTGGACCCCATCATCAGATCCTAGACTGGTCAACCTAATAGTTTAGCTCACCTGTAATGCTACTGATATTATAACTAGTTAGTCTCAATATGTATACAGTATTGAAATAATTATTCTTTTACGATTTTAGACTTTCGCGTTCCATTACACTAAATATTTGTCTTTATGGGTCTACACGCGCCAATCGTGGTCGCGAGCGACCACGATTGGTGTAACCCAGTCGAAACGTCGGACAGTAAGTAGCTATGTAATTTGCTACTCCTATTGACGCGTGTAGACCCATAAAGACAAATATTTAGTAATTATTCTTTTACTCATAACTACTAAGGAGTTGACCTTCCATCATCAGCTCAGCATCATAAGATTATGATTGCCAGAAGCAAATGCCAATATGACTTCAGATAATATGCAAAACGCGGTACATGTCCCTATAAAATTTGAAGGTTGCCCTCGATTTCTCCAGGATCCCATCATCAGATCCGAGACTGGTGTAAATGGGACCACCTCGGATGTGAACTCTATCCAACCAAAAAAAAATTTTTGAAATCCGTCTATAATTGACGGAAATATCGGTGAACATACATACAAAAAAAAAAAAAAAAAAAATATTATACATACAGACGAATTGAGAACCTCCTCCTTTTTTTGAAGTCGGTTAAAAAGAATAATTATTTCAATACTGAATACATATTAAGACTACTAGTTATAATATCAGTAGCATTACAGGTGAGCTAAACTATTAGGTTGACCAGTCTAGGATCTGATGATAGGATCCAGGAGAAATCGAGGGCAACCCTCAAATTTTATAGGCACATGTACCGCGTTTTACATATTTTCTGAAGTTATATTGGCATTTGCTTCTGGCAATCATAATGTTATGATGCTGAGCTGATGATGGTAGGTCAACTCCTTAATAGTTGGGAGTAAAGGGATAATTCTTTCATTTCTGTGTACATATTAATACTACTAGTTATAATACCACTAGAATTATAGGTGAACTGAACTAATAGGGTCCAATCTAGGATCTGATTATGGGATCCAGGAGAAATCGAGGGCAACCCTTAAATTTTATACGCACATGTACCACGTTTCACATATTTTCTGAAGTTATATTGGCATTGCTTCTTGTAATCATAATGTTATAATGTTGAGCTGATGATGGAAGGTCAACTCCTTAATTGTTTGGAGTAAAAGGATAATTCTTTCAATACTGTATACATATTAAGACTACTAGTTATAATATCAGTAGAATTATAGGTGAGCTGAACTAATAGGGTGCTAAAAAATGTAACACTAAAAAGGATGAACTCACATTTATGTTTTTGATTGGATATTACTTACTTATATTTCTCCAAAAATCTCTACACTAAAATAACAACACAATTAAAGCAGTACTAAATTGAATTTCAAATAGTTTCTACGTCAACACAAATCCAATAACAATTGAAACTGTTTGCGAGTCGTGTGTGCGGTTACGCCGCAGAGTGCTTTCATAAACGCACTGTTTATACCGAAAGCCCACTAAACAGGGTAATGAGTTGATTACAATGCGAAAGCGTATGCTAACATCGCTGGCTGCCGTACTGAAATACGTCATGTGATTTTAAGCATTTTACACGTATAGTCGGGAATTTTGGCGGTAGTACACTTTTCGAACAGATTTCTTTAAACGCCATTAGCCCCGCCCACTAGTTATTTCCGCCAATAGAAGAGCATTTCAACCCTTTGTTTACTAATACGTTCCAATAGTAGGAGAGCTAGCAAGAATTTTTTGGTGGGTATTTGAGGCGGGCTGAAAACTTGTCTGACAGACGCGAAATTGCCAAGCGATTTTCACCTTATAGGTGGTCGACCGCCAGCGTTGCCGAATGTACAATAAATCATCTATAGAGCTGTTTGATTTATTTTTAAAGTAAAGACTCTCACTTCGCTTCGAGTACATTATGCATTAAAAGCATCCTTTAAAATCACTCTGTCTATTAAAAAACCGCATCAAAATCTGTTTTGTAGTTTTAAAGCTTTAAGCACATACATAGGGACCGACAGACGCGAGAGGAGACTTCGCCTTATACTATGTAGTGAAGTAACCTTGCTTCGTTTTCGGTGAATTTTACTTAAAAACCTTCCTCTTAAATCCTTCCTTTCATTAAAAAAATGCATCAAAATCCATTGCGTAGTTTTAAAGTTTTAAACATACATACATTAATGTACTGAAAATATCACTCTTAGATTAAAATAAAGTCGCTTTCTCTTACGCCTACATACATAGTATAAAACAAATACGCTTCAGCTGTCTCTATATCCCTATGTATCCCTAAGTATGCTTAAATCCTTAAAACTACGCAACGGGTTTTGATGCCGTTTTTCAATAAATAAAATGGAATCAAGAGGAAGGTTTTTATGTAAAATCTATCCGATGCGAAGCCACGGCAGGTTACTAGTGAATCAATAAACAAAACTTCAAATATCGTAACAGTTTGCGAAATCTTAAAGATTTTCATAAGTATCAACAAAAAGTAAGTAAGATTCCATATTACTTAATATATTATTACATACAAACTTATCTATGCAAAAACTCGGTTTTAGTTTTAGCTTACGATCAACAGTGTAACAAGCGTTCGATTTCAGTATCATCGCAAAAAGCTTAACCGGAAATACGATAAACGGTTCCGGTTTGCCGGTCTAAGTGTTCTTTACCGTCTCTATAACAGGGAAGAGCTTTTTCAACTGGTCCCTCCCTCCCCTTTCCACTCCCGAACGACACGTGCTGGACAGCGCTGCCATCCACATACAATGCAGGCGCTGGTGGCTCGGACCAAGAGGTTTAGTTCCTCTCTTCTGCCCCGTGTCATTAAGGCATGGAATGCCCTTCTAGCTCATATTTTCGCTCCCTCTTATGTTCTTGGGCTCTTCAGACTGGGTGTGAAACGGAATTCAAGCAGACCTTCAGGGTGAGTGCGACAGGCTCAATATCTCACCAACGTTTACCATCAGATGGCGAAAGGTCATCTTGTTAGCCTATTATACAAAAATCTTATTATTTTATTAACTGCCTCGTTGGTCCATTGGTAGCAAGCGCTGCGTTAGGACCGAGAGGTCCCCGGTTCGAATCCGGGGTCGGGCCAAATTTGTGTGAGTTTTTCTGTAATGAAATTACTCAGCCCGGAGTTAGGAAGTTGGCGGTTGAACGCCCGTGCCTCGGAAAGCACGTTAAGCGCCTGCGCCCGATCTCTCATCGGTCATGTCGGATTGCCGTCTCACCGAATTATGACAGTAAGGGAATAGAGAGTGCACTTATGTTTGCGCGCACATTTGTGCACTATAATATGTCCTGCGCAATTGGCTGATCTCAATTGAGATCGGCCGCCATAGCTGAAATCGGTCGGACGCCTTATTACTTAACAGGAAAAAGCTTTTTCAACTAGTCCGTCCCTCCCCTGTCCACTCCCGAACGACACGTTCTGGTCAGCGCTGCCATCCACATACAATGCAGGCGCTGGTGGCTCGGACCAATAGGTTCAGTTCCTCTCTTCTGCCCCGTGTCATTAAGGCATGGAATGCCCTTCTAGCTCATATTTTCCCTCCCTCCTATGTTCTTGGGCTCTTCAGACTGGGTGTGAAACGGAATTCAAGCAGACCTTCAAGGTGAGTGCGACAGGCTCAATATGGTCCATTGTGCCTGTGAACCTCATCATACGTGGATCTCACCACCGCTTACCATCAGCTGGAGTGAGGTCATCTTGTTAGCCTATTATGCAAAAATCATACCATGTTTATTACTCTAAAACTATTTGAATCTTAGTAACCAATTACGAAACCTGATTGTTTTGTTTAATTATTACTGAAGGATTCGGGATTGTCTAGCGTTGAATTAAAAGATGTTATGTTCTGTTAATAATTGAAACTGTATTTAAAGTTCCACAAATGTTAAACTTAATGTTAAAATGTTGTGAGTGCACCCGGTCGCGATCGTTCCGTGATTTACACTGATTTTAATGAAGCGATCGATCGCAAACGGTTGCACACGAGTTCAAATGTCACGTGTTCGGTCGTATTACACCGAACATCTTGCCAGGGGGCAAGAATGAGATTCGACAACCGAAGACGTGACCGTTATGTATACAATAATAATAATTACGCTAGTTTACAAATTATCACTGAATGCGATTTTACGTAACACAGGAGAAGTGCCCTTATCCTTTTGGCCACACACATTCACTTTGTCACTTTCACTGCACTTGTCACTCGTTGAGGAGCGGGGGACCTGCTGGGGACTTAGCGAGGGCCCCGCCATATCCACCATTGCCGCTGCTGCATAAGCCGCTGTTTGCAGCACCTCTGCTGCCGATTGCTGATGTTGCCGACAGTAGCCATATCGACGACTTATGAGCACTATGGCTATAATAGCTATTATAGCCCATAGGACCCATATTGCAAAGTAATGATGAATATCGTGAACAGAGATGTTGTTTTCTATCAACCCTTCGCTTTCTTTTATAGCTTTTATCTTCTGTTCTAATTCTGTATGTTGTTCATCTTTAATTGTTGGTTCTGTTAACCGTTCTTCAGACACATTTCCAATTGTTACATTTATGACGTTGTTAATGGGAGCGATTTCGGGGATTATTATTGTGTCTAATAAGTCAATTCTATTTTCCTGTTGTTTGTGTGTATAAATGGTAAAGTTCTCGGTTTTCACTAAACAGCTGTTCTTCATGGTGATAATGTTAGCGCCGGTCAGCTGATGTGCAGTAACCTGATCGTTACATATTGTTCGCAACTGACACCGGTCGCAACAAAAGTATAGGTATTGATTTATTTGTGTTAAGCTTATCCACTTGTTTTGGCAAGCCATTATTCTGGTTTTGCATTGTTCTAGGTTAATTGCATCTTTTATACAAAGGTCATTATCTGTCTTCATTTTATACATTGGCGTCTTTAGATGACATAAGTATGTCGAGGCGTCACGTGGTATGCAATGTTCTAATTCCGGCTGAGCAATTGGTAAGTATGAATCCTTCTGCAAGTTCATTGCGATGTAACTCTCAATTGGAGTTAGGGTGACCATGCTTTTTCCAACTTGGTATGGGACACTTTGAATACTGTAAAGGTCAAAGTTGTCTCGGCTCAGTAACGGGACCTTTATTTCCATAATCAAGTATTTTGATGTTACTTTTGCTTTTACTCCTAGTAATTTATATATGTTATGCATGTTAATCTGTAGATTGTCTATTGGCAGGCTTAGTTCCTTAGCTAATTGACCAGAGATGATATTAAGTTGAGTTTGTAGTTGTTCAGGGTCAATTAAATGAATGTTTATCCTTCCATTATAGACATTTGTGATTGTGTCAAGGAGTGATTCTTGTATGTTTTTCAAGTGAGTTAGCAGATTAGTGGCTGTCATTGCAGATAATGTAAATTCCGTCATGTATTCGATATCCGACACAACCTTTTGTATCTCTCCTACTTTCCGGTCTAAATTCAATAAATGTTGATTAATAAGTTTATGTTGTTTTTGTATCATGTCTTCTGTTCTCTTTAACAAATTGTATTCGGCCTCCACTATAGATGTCTGGTTTTTATATAGCTGTACTAAGTGTTTCTGATTGTCTCGTACTAGTGAGATATCACGTTCATACTGTTCTGCGAATCGGTTGTCCAGTACGCCGAATAGATCACCTGCGATATACCCGATACCATTGATAAGACCGCCGCTGACATGGCGGCGCTGCAGGCTCGCGCGCTCATTTGTTGATTCAGCAATACTCTATTGTTATGCTCAAGTTCATTGTACTCGTGACGTAATTGTAACATGAGGATCTCACAATGTGTTAGATGACTTATGATATGACAAATACTATCTAAATGTTTATAATATTTTTCATATGCAGATGTTCCTTCCCAAAACGGATCCATGTTATAATAGGCAACTATTTTCCACTCATCTCGGATGAGCAGCATGTTGGCCATTCTGTCAAAATACAATCCTTGTTTCTCATTTAATGGCGTCACTTGGAAACACGTTCCTGGCACAAAAATGTTCATAATAGCCATACAGGCTAGAGTAACTGTCATAAAGGTAGATTTCTTTCCGTTGTTATTTCCTTGTTTTCTTCTGTTTTTAAAACTTGTTTCTTGCTCTACTTGTTCTAATCTTTCGTCCTTTCCTGTTGCGTTGTTCACTGTTTCTGTTTTGAGAGGGAGGAGTGATAACTTTACTATTGGTCTCTTCAATAGTCCATTTTTGTTTTTACAGTTACCACTCTAACGTATCCATCTGTTCCCGGATGGACCTCTATTACTCTTCCCATGGCCCATTTTCCTGGAGGAAGATTATCTTCGTGTATGAGAACCATGTCTCCTATCTCTATGTTTGGTTGAGGTTTTCTCCACTTTCCTCTCGTAGTTATTTGGCTAAGATACTCTGTTTTCCATCTCTTCCAGATATCTTGGAACAGCTTTTGTGTGAGATGCCAACGTGTTCGAGCATCTTCCTCTGTATTAATAACAGTAACTTCTGACCTCCCGATCAAAAACTTTGCTGGTGATAGGAAATCTAAATCTTCTATATTCTCTGTTAGTGCACACAATGGTCTAGAATTCAGGCACGCTTCGATTTGCGTTAGAATCGTAGAATACTCTTCGAATGTCAACTTCTGTTGTCCTACTACACGTCTTAGATGATATTTAAGGCTTCGAACTGCTCGCTCCCAGAGTCCTCCTGCACTTGGCCATGCAGGGGCGTTGAAGTGCCATTCTATTTTCATTTCAGTCAGTTCAGCCAAAAAGTTGTCGTTAAGGAATTGTTCAAGTTGTGGCCATTGTTCTTGTAATGCTCTATTGGCTCCAACAAAGTTCGTGCCATTGTCACTGTAAAGGTGACCTGGCGTGCCCCTACGAGCAACCATACGACGTAGTGCAGCAAGGAACGCTGAACTGCTCAAGTCAGAGACTAACTCCAGATGCACAGCTTTGGTGATCATACAGATGAAGATGGCCACATATCCTTTAGTTGTTCTTGCTCCTCTACCTTTGTTTAGCTTCACGTTCACGAAGCCTGTGTAGTCCACTCCTGTGTGGTAAAATGGGTTGGCGATATTGCATCGAGCAGAAGGCAAGTCTCCCATCAACTGTTCCTGTGTCTTCCCGTCCTGTTTCCGACACGTAACGCACTTCCGTAGTTGTTTCTTCACTATGTTATTGCCTCCTGTAATCCAATACTCCTGCCTCAGTTTGGCTAAGGTAAGCCTCGGGCCGCCGTGTAATGTTTGTTTATGCGCCTGGTCAATCAAGAGATCCGCCAAACGGGAACCACTCGCGATGATTTTTGGGTGTTTCATCTCGTAGCTTATAGATGAGTTAGGAAGACGGCCGCCAACACGTAAGATGTTTTTGTCGTCAATGAATGGATTTAAGTTTAACAATTTACTTTTCGATCCGACATTGCCATGTTTGCGTAATTCTTCAATTTCCGTTCTAAATTCACAATTCTGTTCATTTTTAATAATTGTTAATTTTGCATTTTCTATCTCTTGCAACGTGAGCTGGCTTGGCCTTTGTTTACGTTTCGGGGTGAACGCTCTCTGTATCCATGCGACTATGCGCGTAATTTTATGAAATGAACTATATTTTGTAATTAAATTGTTAATGATGTTATCATTTTCTATTTGTTGAGAAATGTTAGATTGGTGTGTTTTCTTTTCCTGATTTGTTTCGAAAGTCTGTTTCAAGACCAATTCAGGTTCGAAAGATTGTAGCCAGGTTGGTCCTGACCACCATAAGGAATGTTTCTTCAACTGATGAGGCATCAAGCCTCGACTTGCGGCGTCCGCCGGGTTATCATCTGTTTTTACATAATTCCATTGTTGTTCTGGCATTTCCTCTGTTATTTTTCGTACTCTGTTTGCCACAAAGGGCTTCCATCTGTTCGGCTCTCCGCGCAACCAACCTAGGACGACCTGTGAATCGGTCCATCCATGAGTTTCAATGTTAAGTTGATTTAACGCATTTTTCACTTTATGCATTAACTTAGTAAGCAAAAACGCTCCACTCAACTCTAATTTTGGTAAACTCAAGATCTTTTTTAATGGTACTAATTTTGTTTTGGCAGCTACCATTACTACTCTGTTTTGTTTTTTGATTCGAGCGTAGATCACACATCCGAATGCTTGTAATGATGCGTCACAAAATCCGTGTAATTCTATGACGTCATTTTCCGTACTCAATATCCAGCGTTGTATTTTTATTTCCTTTATTGTTTTGTTTATATCTTCGCTTATCTTAAGCCATTCCTTCTTAATTTCATCTGTTACCTCTGTATCCCATGTTATGTTCGTTTTCCATACCTTTTGAAATAATAATTTCATTTTTATTATTACAGGTGCCAACCAGCCTAAAGGGTCGAATATCCTTGAGATTTCGGACAAAAGAATTCTTTTCGTTAGCTTAGACGTTTGTGGGTTTAATTCACAGCGGAATGTGAACTCATCGTCATCTGGATTCCAGCATAGGCCGAGAGTCTTTGAGGTGTTCTCTGTTTTAAACTCAAATGTTATCTTTTCGGTGTTGCTTGGGTTACTCTGTTGGTTATCTAATTTCGATAATATTTCGGGTTTGTTTGAAGACCATTTTCTAAGGTTGAATCCTCCTCTTTGTAACAGATTTTGTAAATCTTTAACTAACTGTTGTCCTTGATTTATTGTATGGGAGCCGTATAATAAATCGTCCATGTAAAATGAGTCCTCAAGGACCCCTGCAGCTTCAGGAAAGTTCTCTCTCTCATCTGATGCTAACCTTTTTAAAGTCATCATTGCTATGAATGACGCTGCTTTCGTTCCATAAGTTAAAGTTTGCAGAAGGTATGTTTGTATGGGTTGATTGGGGAGTCCCTCCAAACGATCTTCTGTAAGGGTTGATCTTCTTTGTTCATGAGTATTTGCCTATACATTTTTTCAATATCAGCTATAAAGGCAAACTTAAATTGTCGAAATTTAATAAGCAATGACTGCAGATCTTGCTGTAAATTAGGCCCCTTGAACATGAGATCGTTTAGGGAATACCCTGATCCTGTTTTACTTGAAGCATTAAAAACGACCCTATATTTTGTTGTTGATGACTCGGCACGTTCGACTCCGTGGTGAGGTAAAACACACTCGATTGATGTTTCATTGTTATCCAGTTTCATGTGATTTAACTCCGCATATTCATTCATAAATGTTTTGTAAGCTGCGGCCAATTTTTCTTGTTTTTTGAATTTTTGTTCAAGGTTTCGAAATTGCGCTAATGCTTTTGGTTTTGATGTTCCCAGTTGTTCTTCAAAGTTTGGCTTCATGGGAAGTCGTACCTCATATCTGCCCTGTTCATTACGTGTTGTTGTTTTTTGAAAAAAATCCATACAATAAATATCCTCTGATGACATGTTTTCTTCCCCTTCTTCTGTTATTTCTTCCATCTCCCAAAATTGTTGAATATCTTCGACGTTGTTTATCACCATGTTACATTGAAATGTTCGGGCGCTTCCACATAGAAGCCAACCTAATTGAGTTTGTTGTGCCATCGGCATTGTTGAATCATTCCCTTTAATCAACCCGCCTAAAGCGATGTCGGTGTAAATATCAGCTCCCAAAAGAAGGTCTACAGGGCGACTCTTGTAAAATTCGGGATCAGCTAAGTTAATATTTCTGATATGTTCCCAAGATGGGCATGTAAATGACTTGTTTGGCAAATTTTTTATAAGATCTCCCATGATTATTACTTCTGTTTGGAATGTATAGTCATTGTGTATTGACTTGCAATTAATGTAAATTTTTCCTTTGCAGTTGTTTTCGCGCTGCCCCACGCCAAAGATCACACCTTTACATTGTTTTCTTTTCAGACCTAGCGCTTGAGCAGCGTTTTCTGTTATGATAGATATTTGACTCCCTTGATCTACCAAAGCTCGCATGTTCTGATATGTTCCGTCTTTCTTTTGTACTTTTAATAGTGCTGTGGCTAACAATACTTCAGAGAAGTCATCTTGAGATGCATGAGATGTTGAATTCATACGGTCATTAGATGTTGGTTTGGTTTCTATCAATGCGTAATGCATCAATGTGTTGTGCTGACCGGAACATTTGCGACATACTTTGTTCGAAGTGCATTTATTTCCATTGTGTGAAAATAAGCAATTTACGCAAATCCCAAGTCTGTTTACGGTTAATAACCTCTTTTCGTGCGACATTTGCAAAAATTGTCTGCAGCTGTAAATGCCGTGTTCATTTTGGCATAGCGGACATTTGAAACTTGCAACGTGATATGATTTCGTAACTTGTTCATTTCCGTTGTTGGCTCGATATGTGTTGAAATATTGTTTTTCGGAATTATTGATTTAATTTGTGAAAAAGTTTGGTTTTTGATGTGGCATCTCTTGTTTACGACGATAAGATGTTTCTAAAATAGTGAATTTACTCTCCAGATAGTCTAAGAGCTCTTGTAAAATCGGTAAAGCTCGAGGGTTTTTTACCGACTCCACGTAGCTTCCGTATGTTTCTGCGTCCAATTTTTGACATAAAATATGTACAATTATTGGATCCCATGTTGTTACATCCACACCTAGATTTTTTAACGCATTCAGCGTCTCGATGGTTATGTCATGCATTTTCTTGATCTGGGATAACGATGATTGTTGCATGGTTGGGAGGCCGAATAAATTATTGAGAAGCGATGTAAAAATAAGTCTTTCGTTGTTGTAGCGGTGATTTAAAATCTCCCAGCATGTTTGATAATTGTCTGATGAAATAGCTAAATGTTGAATTAATCTCTCTGCTTCTCCCTTTACGTTACTCTTAAGAAATTGCATTTTTTGAGCAGGAGATAATGTTGAATTTTCATGAATGGCTTCGTTGAATAAATCTTTAAACGAAGTCCACTGCGTATAATTCCCCGTAAAGATTGGGATATCCAGTTTTGGGGTTGATTTTTCCCTATGTGATACCGCCCACATCTTTTTGTTAAGCTGTTTCTTTAGCGTGTTGTATTGAGTTTCATACTTAGTGAACTTGGCTTCGTAATCCAAGTCCTTACCGTCTAACTCACTATCTATTTGCCAATGCAGCATATCGATTGCTGACCAACGAGCTTCTATGGACTTTAGCGCGTCCTCAAACTCCCACTTGTCAGTTATAATTTCTATGTTTATGTTCGACACTGTTCTCGCAAAAGCTTTGAAGAATGTTTCATCAAGTTTACTTAAAGATCCACGTTCGCCACTACCTCTCTGGTTTTTTATTTGTTGCTCCTTTCTCTCGTCTTTCTCTTCCTCCTTATCTTTTTGCTCTGTTTCGATATTGCTCTGTTTTTCTTCTCCAACCGATGTTGATGGAAATAGTTTTTGATAATCGCTGTTTATATTGTTTTTATATATTGTATAAATCTCCTTAGTTTTCTCATACTGTTGACTCGTAAAATATGGATCGGATCTGCTAATACTTTCCAATAGTTGGTCGTGATTGAATTGAAATTCATTCCACCATTCTTCCATCCTGCTCCAACGCCTCTTGAAATACTCCACATAGTTTTTTCTGTCAGCTCCATCCTTTTTATAATTCTGGTATTCTCTCTCTATCTCCCGGGCGACTTGGTATTGAGATTCCAACGTTACCATGTTTCTTAGTAAATGTTAGATAAAAAAGGAAAGTTCTTACAGATGTTGCCGTTGAATCAGCTCTCCGCGGCGTGCATCTGTCGGTGTACGCACCAGCTCTGTTGTGGTTAATCCAAGCACTGCAATCCTTTACCAATGTTAACTAGTTCACGCACCTCACTTGGCAGTCACTAAAACGTATTGTCTTAATCCCGTTACGCGAGATCCGGCTCGAAGGACCAAAATGAAGGATTCGGGATTGTCTAGCGTTGAATTAAAAGATGTTATGTTCTGTTAATAATTGAAACTGTATTTAAAGTTCCACAAATGTTAAACTTAATGTTAAAATGTTGTGAGTGCACCCGGTCGCGATCGTTCCGTGATTTACACTGATTTTAATGAAGCGATCGATCGCAAACGGTTGCACACGAGTTCAAATGTCACGTGTTCGGTCGTATTACACCGAACAATTACCATTTTTGAGAACGTTTATGACAACGGAAATTACCTATTCAAATAAATTCATTAATAATTCACATGATTTAGCCATGCGTGATGTATCTAATGAATGTTGATTGAAAGTTATTTTGTGTTGTAATTCTGGGAACTTCATGCCATAAATTGCTTTTGTATAACAATTTGTTAGCAAATGCTTTAATACATTTCACTAGGGGGGGATGGGGCCCTACCAAGATCTTTGGGCCCAAGCCAACCTCACGTGCAAGTGCGTACCCCTGCTGACCAACGAACGAGGCTCTGGCAACAGCTTTCCCTTCGGGGTTGGGTGGTCGGACGGCAGTCGCTCCCGTAAAAGCGAAACTCGCCACTCAAAATGGTAAGAAAAGTAAGGAAAAGAGCCAGAGATAGGGCGCCGCCGCAAAACGGCGCGCAGGAGTTTCGCCCGACTCCTGTGGCAAGTGGGCTAGGGCTACCGCGTTGGGGACGGACGCGGCTAAAGACGTTAGCCCCAACCCCACGGAAACTCCGCTTCGCGACGTGGAACGTGGGCACGCTTACCGGTCGCGCGAGAGAGTTGGCCGACGTACTCACCAGGCGGAGGGTGGCAGTGGCGTTCCTGCAGGAGACTCGGTGGAAAGGCAGCAGATCCCGGGCCATTGGGAATGACTACAAGCTGATCTACACAGGAGCACCTAGTGGAGAGAACGGGGTTGCGGTAGTGCTGTCCGGGGAGTTGCAGGATGACGTGTTGGAGGTGAAACGCTACAGCGACCGCTTAATGGACGTAACGGTGCTTATCGAAGGGGTTACGACCCACTTGATAAGCGCATACGCTCCACAGGCTGGTTGCAGCGACACCGAAAAGACTTCATTCTGGGATAGACTTGGAGAGGTGCTGCGTGGAATCCCACCATCTCAGGCAGTCGTTCTGGGTGGCGATCTGAACGGTCATGTGGGTGAGGAGCCTGAGGAGTTCGAGCGTGTACATGGTGGCTATGGGTACGGCAGACGCAACACTGAAGGGGAGAACATCCTCCAGTTGTGTTCGGCTGCCGACCTGGCTATTGTGAACACGTTTTTCCAAAAGAGGCCTGAACATTTAATCACCTACAGGAGTGGGCGGCACGCTACCCAGATCGACTTCCTACTCACTAGGAGGCACCACATCGGCAAAGTAGTCAACTGCAAGGTCATACCCGGAGAGAGTCTCACGGCACAACACCGTCTACTTGTCATGGATCTCTGCGTGAAGCCCAAAGCCAAAAGCTTTGAGCGCTGTCGGCGTCAAATAAGGTGGTGGCGGCTTGACGAAAACAAATCCCAGGTGTTCGTCTCAGCTATCGGCGACAAGTGCGCTGAGGCTGAGAATGAATCAGTTCAGAACCACTGGGACAGGATTCAGGCAACCATAACCGAAGCGGCGAAGTCAGTGCTTGGCACGTCTAAGGGTGGACGCAAATTTGACAAGGAGACTTGGTGGTGGAACGACGCAGTCCAGAGGGAGACTAGGGTGAAGAAAGCCTTCTTTAAAAAGTGGCAAGCGTCCAACTCTCCTGAAGATCGCGACGCATACAGGTCCGCAAAACGTGCAACTAAGAAAGCTGTTGCCAGAGCCAGGCGAGCCCACCTACAACCGCTCTACGATAGGCTGGAATCGTCTGAGGGGCAGAAGCTTATCTATAGATTGGCACGTTCTAGGGTCAAAGCGGCACAGGATATCTCCAAGTGCCGCTGTGTTAAAGACCCTCACGGTAACCTACTATGCGAGGACTTCGCGGTGAAGGAGAGATGGCGCTCTTACTTCCACGAGCTGTTAAATAAACAGCATAGAGAAGTGCAGCCACCGGACCTCCCTCCAAATCTTGGACTTGTGCCACCGGTAACGCCTGAAGAAGTAGAGAATGCTCTTCGCCGCATGAAGAATCGGAAAGCTGTCGGAGCCGATGGAGTCCCCATCGAAGCCTGGAAGGCAATGGGTGGTCGTGGTGTGGGCATCCTTACTAACCTTTATAACCGCATACTCAGCACCGGCGGGATTCCTCGCCAATGGAGACTGAGTGTTATCACCCCGGTCTTCAAGGGCAAGGGATCAGTGCAAGAGTGCGGTAGTTATCGCGGTATAAAGGTCATGTCCCACACCATGAAACTATTCGAGCGGATAGTAGACTCTCGAATCCGTCAGGAGTGCACTGTCTCTGGATGTCAATATGGTTTCCGCCCCGGTCACGGGACTATGGACCCCGTTTTTGCCCTAAGAATCATCATGGAGAAATACAGGACGAAGAACACGCCTCTCCACTTCCTATTTCTGGACATGGAGAAGGCCTTCGACTGTGTTCCGCGTGAGATGATTTGGTGGGCCCTGAGGTCCAAGGGAGTGCCAGAAACGTATGTTGATATCATTAGAGACATGTACTGTGATTCCGATTCTGTAGTTAGGACCGCTGTTGGCGACACTTTGCCCTTTCGTATAACCGTCGGAGTACACCAAGGCTCCGTCCTGAGTCCGTTTCTCTTCAGCCTGATATTAGACGTATTGTCAGACAGCATCAGGGACCACCATGAGCAGCCACCATGGCTACTTATGTATACTGATGATATCGCGCTGGTGGACTCGGACAGGGGACGGCTGGTGAGACGTGTTAACACATGGAAGGAATCGCTTGAGAACGGGGGTCTGAAACTCAACGTGGCGAAGACAGAGTACTTGGCCTGCAACACTACAGATCCCATGTCCGTCCGCATAGGCGAAGACACGGTCGAGCGCACGGACCGGTTCAAGTATCTGGGATCTGTACTCCACGCGAACGGCGACATCGACTCCGACGTCAAGGCACGCATTGCTGCTGCTTGGGATAAATGGCGGGAGGTGAGCGGCGTCACTTGCGACCCTAAAATGCCGGTTAAGCTGAAGGGACAGGTCTATAAATCCATCATTAGGCCTGTCCTCTTATATGATAGTGAAGCATGGCCATTACTTGAGCGGCACAAGCAGGAACTGCGGGTCACGGAGATGAAGATGCTGCGCTGGATGTCGGGAGTTACGCGAGCAGATCGCGTAAAGAACTCCCGAATTCGCGGCAGCCTTCATGTCCGAGACATCGCTGATAAACTGCAAGAGTGCCGCCTACGTTGGTACGGTCATGTTTTACGGAAACCGGCAAACTACGTAGGGAACAAGTGTCTAGCCATGTCGCTACCGCCGGGTCCCGGCAGAAGGGGAAGGCCCAAGAAGGCCTGGCTTGACGTTGTAGTGGATGACATGCGTGCCAACAAACTCTCCGTAAAGGATGCCGAAGACCGTGCGAAGTGGAGAGTTAGGAGTAGGAAAGCGGACCCCGGGCTCCGCAAGGATGCAACCGGGAAAACGCCAAGATGATGATGATGATGATGCTTTAATACATTTCACTATGTTAAACATTGATTAGTAATCCTGGCACAGTTATATATGAAATCACTACATAGTATGAATCAAAGTCGCTTCCCGCGTCTGTATGTATGTACTGTGTGCTTAACCCTTAACAACCCACAAGTGTCTCGCGGACACATTTTTGCGTTTAAGTTTTGATAAAAACTAAAGTATTTATTTTTATGAATCAGCCTTTTACCTATTTGATCTCCAATGTTTTAAGATTCTAAAAGTGCTTTTAAAATATTTTTAACATATAAGATTGATTAGTTATTTTAAATATACAAAAATAGTACTTCATCAACCCACAAGTGTCCAATAGACACAATAACATTTTGTTTGAGAATGTGAACAAAGATTATTTTTATTTATATTAACGTATAATCTTATGATGTTGGGTGGGTCATAACGATTAATATTTTATACCCATAATAATCTGACACCACTTTTTTGTGTTATAATTGTCGTCTTTGTTTTCGTCTCGCATATCAGTGATTAGACACACAAGACACCACATAATAGTTCTCTTATTCAGTATTATTCAGATAAATAGATAAAGGGCAACCTATAAGACGTAAACTTCAACTTGAACATGTTTACAGTAACGATGAAAATACTTTTGTGCATACTAATTCGATATTGAAAAAATGTGACAGAACCAGCAACGGTTAACGGTTATGAACGAATTATAGTTATAATTCTTGGAGTGAGGGTGATGATTATGACTCATGAGTGTAGGTAGTAGAGTTCAGTATGAAACAAATAAATACCTAGCAAATTCAAAATATATTTATATTAGATGTTATTATGTAACGTAGTGTAGGACGCCCGCAGGCCAGGTGGTGTGACGATCTGCGCAGGACGGCTGGTAGGCGCTGGATGCGAGTGGCCGTGGAGAGAGAGAAGTGGCGTGCATTTGGGGAGGCCTATGTCCAGCAGTGGACAGAAATGGGCTGATGATGTTTATGATGATGATGAGATGTTATTATATGACTGGAATACACGCAAAATAAAAAATACAAAAAAAACTGTTTTTGCGTGAAATTGCAACAGTATTGGTAACACCTCATACACGGAGACAAAGTAAGGAAAGTCCATCAAGTAAGCACTTAGCTGCCATGAACCATGTAGAAGCTGACCTACTCAATTATCTGAATCTGCTGTAAAAAGGATAAAGCGTTGTTAGTTTACTCTTCGATATTAACAGCGTCTCTATCAAGTGCTGTGATAAGTGCAATCATATAATGACTATTACAAATTTTGAAAAAATATACATCTTTAACTATACAAGTGCAAAAATACATTACTGAAGTTCATTCTCATATCTTTTTAATTTAAATAACTTGTTTTTCACTCATCACACCTTATATTTATCAAATGTGTCTGTTGGACACTACTGGTCAGTTACGTTACAAAAGCTTACTGGGTAGTTAAGGGTTAAATCTTTAAAACTACGCAACGGAATTTGATTGTTTTTTTAATATACAGTTTTTATGTATAATAATACCCGAAGCGAAGCGAGGGCGGGTCACTAGTCGGCTATATAATTTAATCAATACTTTTTCTAACCCTAAAATATTTTTATGCGAGACAACATAATAGAGTTACAATAAATCAGCAACATCTTTTGTTTTTTTTTTTTTATAAAAATCAAATTTTGTATTTTCAAGGGTTATTTAAAAGTGTGTAGTATTTATTTGATAAAAACCTAAAATCACTTTTTTTCTTATATAGTCATAGGTAATTTGTAGCAATCATCGTTTATAACGTAATCCTTAAAAATTAAAGCTAAAATCAGTATTTGTATGTCATAATATATAAATTGATTTTCCTTGAATGGCAAATCACCTCTCAAATATCGAATTAAATAATAATCAATTTAGTTACTAGCACAAAAGATATTCACCGCTCTTCACTGTATGAAAATATGAGAATCTGCTATTCTGACATTTACAAAATATTTTTAATAAATACTCCGCATTGAGCCTCAAAATTATATTTTTTACAAGCAGGTAACTCGATTCATCCGAGTAACAAATCGACATTGGAAATATTTTTGAAAACATTACGCCTGAACGACGAAACGTTGTTATTAAACAAATATCAAAACAAAGCGTTAACAAACGATGTGAAAACGCCATTCCGATAGGGATGGGGCGAAATGCGCTTCGATATCATGACGCATAAAACTGATTGACTTGTCGCATTTTACCCAACGGAGAATGATTTTAGATAATTAGGTAATTATGCAGTCAGGGGATACCAGTCACAACTATCTGTCTGGTGGTTGGTGAACGGTATACGGGTAAGCGACCCCGGCTCCTCGAGCTACTATCGACTCAGTCCAAATCATCCGAGGCGATGGTATCCTTCCTCCCCTTTTCCTTCCCCGTCATATAACCTTGCTACTCGTGGGAACGCAATTACCTTGTTAAACGTCACGTCACGTTTCCCACAGAGGTGAAAAGTGGATCGCCGGAAGTGATCTCAGCCTACCCCTCTGAGAAAAAGGCGTGATTTTATGTATGTATGTAATAAGGTATCTTTGAAGTGTTTGATAATCTTAAGCGACATGTGTTAGTTTCGACATACAACTAAAATTTAAAAAGGTATACGTGTTTAAAATTCTGATCGTTTGCACTTTTCATGCGTTCCAGAATATAAATTCGTTTTACAAATACATCTAACGTGCCAATATTTAATGTCACTACGTATAAAGCATAGTCGCTTCTCGCGTCTGTTTGTCCCTATGTATGCTTAAATCTTTAAAACTAAACAACTGATTTTGACGCAGTTTTTTTTCAATAGATAGAGGGCTTCAAGAGTGAGATAATATACCCGAAATGAAGCGAGGGCGGGTCACTAGTAAATAATAATAGTAAAAGCGTCGATGGCCGAGTGGTTAAGGTCATTGCTTGCCATGCGAGAAGCTGCCAGTTCAAACCCCGCCACGTATTACTGTGTATTTCAAATTTCCAATTCATATGTACGATTATTCGACGCTTTAACGGTGAAGGAAAACATCATGAGGAAACCTGCACCCTACGAAGAAATTCTAAGGTTGTGTGGTCGATCAACCCGCAATTGACCAGCGTGGTTGACTAAGCCCTGATCGCCCTAATTTAGGTAGGCCCGTGCCCCAGCAGTGGGGACGTATATGGGCTGACGATGACGTGACAATTCCGGTTATTACCCGGTAACCCAGCCATCTAAGCACGTCCCTACAAAAATGCTAATATCATTTATTCATCCGCAAATTCTTTATGTCTTCGCAACAAATTACTCTGTAATATCTCTCGTTCTGCGTGGAACATTTTTCCTTGTTCAATGCTTATGGTGGTTGGTTATTGAATTTTATAACGCGTTGGTACTTGTATTTACATTTTTCTTGGTAATAGCGGTTTATATCTTTGGACAGGAAAGAGAGATTAATAAAATGTTGATTAAGATTGAAGTGTTTACGGTTTGCTTATATTTAAGTAGGTAAGTCTTAAAAATGCTAAGTCCGTTGATGTTTTTCATAATAATATACGTAGGTGTAGTTACACTTTAGGCTACTAGGCGTGATTTTACATAAAATTACGCCTTTTTCCCAGAGGGGTAGGCAGAGATCACTTCCAGCGATCCACTTTTCACCTCTGTGGGAAACGTGACGTGACGGGTTGTGGACCACGTCGCCGCCATTCTGCCTTACCTTAGGTATAGTGTACCTTGCTGATAATATAATACAAATACAATTTTAAATGTTTTAATTTAGATTTGGAAAACATTGGTTTACACGTGAGCAAATTCGTTTTATTTTAAAAGTGAATTATCAAAATTGTGATTTGAATTTGCAAATAAATGCTTTGAATTGCTAACAGTGTTATCATTACACAATTTGTGTTTTAAATCTAATGTGCGTAACTAAATCTGATTGCGGTGATTCAAATATAAATGTAATAAATAATGTAACAATTATTCGTAGCACGAATGGTCAACTACTATTCAAATTTCATATTTATTGAATTGTTTTATAGTAGTCTAACGAGATGACCTCACTACACCTGATGGTAAGCGGTAATGAGATACACATAATATGAGTTCGATAGGCACAACAGATATTATGTTTCAAAGTAAAAGACATGTTAGGCACTGTAAAAGGATATAAAACATTATTTTTATATAATTGAAGTGGCACATAAAACCACTGATTTAATAATATACTCTTGGTTCGTTTTCTTGGGATTCTTCGCATCTTCCATTTATTTTGGCCCTAGACTCTTCGAGTTCTATAACTACCGACCAAGTTGTGAGTACTCACTCATAAATATTTTTGTATGTTGTACTCGTGGCACTTATTGTAACTATATATTCGTTTATACCTATATATTTTGTGTTCAATCGCAAAGTTTCACTTATTTTATAATTATAAATTTGTTTGTCTTCACCAATTTAAACTTTGGGAAACAGCAATACAGTATGTTCGTTGGTGCAAATAAAAGAAACAAAAAAAGTGTGGCACTCGGGGACTGCCGCGGTATAGCTATTGCATAGCATCGTCCGATTGCGGAGCAACTCGTCTCGATTCGTGCGAGTTTCGTAGAGTCGTAAAATACGTCTAACCGCACGCACACAAAAACCGTGCCGAAGTCTACCGAACTGAAACGACGTTAGACGATTGTGAGGTTTTTTTCGTTACGGAATTTCTTGGTTCGGTCCCCGCTTAAAGCCCGCGATAAAAACTATGCAATAGCTTAAAAACCATTGAGAATGTGTACGTACAAAAAAATATCACAAACGATATATTTCATCCCGTTCAAAAACCTTGAAACTCGTTTGTAGCCAGACAAAACGCGCAGGACAAACGGCGAATCGCAATCCGCCGCACCATTGTCCTAAAAATGAAGTTTCACACAAACTAGTCAGGACCGCGTCGGTGCACGGTGGCACGAAAACTCCTTTATTTTGGGAGCAAAAAGCATCCTTGCACCCGTTAACGTTTGACGAGGATTAAACCCGTCGAAATGGGCGCGTCACTTGTTAATAGCACCATGTGGCATGTACTTGAAAGGGAAAATAGTCACTTGTTAAACTTCCCACGTTCTGTGGATTTAAAAGGAAAAGTAAGGCACACAAGTCACATAACAGTCAAAAAACATTGTACATCGATTTTAAAGACACGTACTTTTGTAATACTATTGGAAATATTTATAGGAAAATAAAGACCTCACAACATCACTAACATTGTTCTAATTTGGGAACAAGTAGCTCTTCAAGCAGAAGAAACGACAGTAGAATACCCAAATTTATACTTAAAATTTGGGTTGTGCTACTGTCGTTTCTTCTGCTTGAAGAGCTACTTGTTTCCAAGATATTACATGAAATACCCATGACACATAATATAGGTAGCATTCAAGCTCAGAAAAAACACCGATGTTCATCAAAGAAAAAAGGAAAATAAATCTTTGACTTTTTATCCTGCTACGAAACGACTTAAAATTTCATTTTCTAGTTTCTTCTGAACCAGCACCAAGCGCACCCAATGTAAACCTAATCAGTCATGTTTATTGCTAACTCAAAATAAAAAATTAAACCGGTCAAGTGCGAGTCGGGTTCGCGCACGGAGGGTTCCGAACGTTTGTTGTATGTATTTATTAAGACCATTTACTCGGTCTTCTATTAAAAATTAGGTTTGTTGTATGGATTTTTTATTTTAACTTTATTTTTATTTCATTATTTTTTTAAAGGAAAATACAAATAAATATTCTGTGAACATTTTAATTGTCTACTTGTTACCGTTTTAATGCGTAATTGTAAGGGGACCCTCCTTATATTTAGTATTTTTTGTAATAGTGGTAATGGTACATCATTTGTCAAAATTTCTTTCTAGCTATCACGGTTTATGAGATACAGCTTGGAGACAGACAGACGGACAGACAGACCGTTTTTACCTTTTTTGGTACGGAACCCCAAAAAAGCTTTAAAAAGCTGTCTGTCCCACCTCTGTTTGGCAACAGGCAGGGTGTAACGCCCAGATTTGCGGTCTTATATATCGGGGATCGAATTGAATTCGGTTTAATTTAAAATTGGCCTCGCGCTGTGGTTATCAGGGTTAATTAGTCAGATCGGTAAAATTCAATAAACTACACTAACTTATAGCGCATTCGGTTAAAAAGTAGCGTAACGTCCTTTCTCAGGCTTTTAACTATCTGTGTACATTCGAATAATGCCTATTGGTTCAGTAGTTTCGGGGTGAAAGTGTAACAAACAAAGTTGTTGCGTTGCGTTAAAATATCAAAATAGGCACATGTGTGTGTGGTGCCCTCTAGCGTGCATGCAATATAAATATATAAAAAGGCAGTTCTGTATCTACATTTCTATAGTGTTATATATTTTTATACCTTTTTCATGCCACTGCTGAATGTAACAGAGTTTCATTTCTCTAAAGCTATGTAAGTTTGAACCTGTTTCATCCCACTGCTCAATAAAGAGTTATAGTAAAACGAAGATTTCTTCTAACTCGCGACGAATATTTGTGTGATGAACATCGGTATCTGTGATTATGTATTTATAAATATATGTACGAATATCAGTCCCTGACGCCCATAGTACGAGCTCCGCTTAGTTTGAGGTTAGATAACTGTGTGTGGAAATGTCCTAAATATTTATTTATTCCCAAATCCGTCAAAAAATAGCTAATGTAATAACATAGATAAATGTATAAAGCTATCAAGGATAAACAACTGTAAGTTCGCAAACCGTACTTTTACAAGTACCTGGTCTAAAAAAGCACTATCAAGCAGTTGTAAAAAGGATAATCCTTATAACTGCCGGTTAAAGTAAGCGCTAGCACAGTGCTCGTGGTCAGAGCAGGCTGGTCATTAACTGTATATACCGCGGGAGAAACAAAACCACCCACGACTGGTATAGTGAAGAACGCCGCAATTGCAATTTTGAGTTTAAGTTTAACAGGTTCACTGACTGCTTGCTTATAACGATTTCTTGGAAAAATCTGATGTTGTTTAATTCCAAAATACAAATTCCCTGCAGATCTGCGGTGTAGACAGTGAAACTGTTAACATAGAAATGCTGTAACTAAATGAAACAAAGTTTTAGTTTTGGGCTTATGAAATCTGAAGCCTGCATATTATCTAGGAATATGCACATTTTATTGGCTTAGTATTTGAAAATGATTTCTCAAAATGACCTATGATGCAGAGAGATATATTTTTTTTTAAGTAACACGGTGTGACTACCGTCCCGAATTAAGGCTTATATTACAAAGAAATAAAATAAAGATTATAGGAAAATTATTTTTATTAGTTGTACTCTACCAGTTGTCTCTGGTAACACCGATCATGGTTGTGTAGTAAAAGGTAAATAGGTCATGTCATTAGCTTAAAAATTAGTAAGAAGGCAATATCGAAGATAGTTACTAATCAATTACTTATTATCATCAACATGGATGAGAGAACATATTGTTTTAATCTTTGTTTTACCTCCGGTTACTAGCGTTGCAAGCGAACTAAAACCGCCCATTGTCATTTCTAACACCAAGTATGAATACCTTCATCCGCCCCAAATTGTCTCATAATTCCTTGATAAACCTTTTTCCCTTTTTTCTAATTACCTCGTTGCACGCGCTGGCAGCCGGGACCATACGTGCCTCAAACAATAATCTTTAGTCTGTGCCTCGGCTCGCATACATCGATTTTTTCCCCACATCCGACGGGAATTTTTCCCCTCTTCGTTTTTCCCCCATACTGAATTCTGAACAATTGCCGAGTTTTACTAATAGGCAAGAGGTGCAATGGATTTTTGCTGAATCCTTTTTTTTTCCCTTTTCGATCTCTTTTGATCATTCTGGGAATACTTGCAAGCTTGGTAGTTTTTTTTGGGTTAGTACTGTCGAGTAGTTCTCGGTTCGTCATAGTTTGTAGAACGTGAAACTTGATTACTTATCCACCTAAAGTACTTACCTGGTACGTAACAAAAATGTTTACTTCTTTTAGGTTGAATAAAAATCTGTAGTATTTTTATAGTGCACTTGGGGAGGCCTATGTTCAAAAGTTGACGGGAATAGGTTGATGATGATGATGATGATGATGGTAATGATTTTGATAGTTAGGCTCAGCTGTCTTTGATTAACCTTGATACTATATTAATAGCTTTATGGTAGGAAATTCCCCAGTATTATTAATTTTTTGTGAGTCATGTTAGAAATTAAAAACGTCGGCGGGGTGTGAAACGACATTTAAGCAGGCCGTTGTGTTGAGTGCGACAGGTCTATAATGCCTGTCGATCTCATATGTGGATCTCACTACCGCTTACCAACAGGTGGAGTGAGGTCTTCTTGTTAGCCTATTATAAAAAAAAAAACTGAGGAACTCTTTTTAAGTCTTTTAAAAATGCTAGGCCAAGCACAGTAGTAACTTTCTATATTATTTTAAATTAAAATTTTTTAAGTGCTAAAGCTTGCACTAGCTGTTCTAAGGTTACCTTCTATATTATTTTACCGACAACCGTATAGAGCCATGCAGTAATGAATAAGCAAAGTGCATAGATCGGGAGTGTTTCATTATTCATAGTCTCTTCGAAGCGGAGTTTTGAGCGCAGCCTTTGACGGACATCGTGCGGGCGCTAGCCGGAAAGAGCAGTTCGCGTTTACATTTTTAAAACTAAATAAATGTGAAAAATTTCAATTAACACACAGGTTTTAGTGCACTCGTCAGTGAAATGAGAAGTTGTTTAATTCAATGTAATGTAAGCTCTGGCTGGCGTAGCAGAACGAATGTACTTAGCTTATAGTGAATATTAAAAAGAACATATATGTAGGTAGGTATATTATCTTTGACAGTAAATGCATTAATTAAAAAAAGTAACAAACTAATAGGAGTCTATAAAACTCTATCATTATCATCAGCCCATATACGTTCCCACTGCTGGGGCACGGACTTACTCAAACACGCTGGCCAATTGTGGGTTGGTTGTCTACACAACCTAAGAATTTTTTGTGAGTGCAGGTTTCATCACGATGTTTTCCTTCATCATTAAAGCGTTGAATTATCGTACTCATTTATTTCAAATTTGAAAAATTAACGACGTCTCGCCCATATACGTCCCAACTGCTGGGGCACGAGGCTACCCTAAACTAGGGCGATAGTTTACTATGCTTTACATATAAATGTGGGGGAGCACCTGCTCTAATGCCTTTTACCGCAGCTTATTTTAGTTTGACCTCTGCTAGGGGACAAACATAAAAATTGATAAACAGTCCCCTAATGTCCACTGTTCTCCTGTCTAAAATATTCATAAGGTTACCTTCTAAATATTTTACTTTAGTCCTCCTAATAAAAGCGGTTCGAATGCCTGGGGTAATTGTTTAAATGAGCAGGTGAGTCGTATCTAATAATTGTTGAATTAATTATTCCATTCATGACTTTGGTAGTTAGCCGTTACGTTCAAAATTGAAATGAAAATTGTTTTATTAAATTTCGTAAAACATTTCTGACAAGTTTGATGGTGAATTCGCTTTTGCAGAACTTGTGTGACGTGTTTTGATTAATTATTAATTATTTAGTATATTGCCGGTGCCGTTTATTCATATCGAGTAATAATATTACTTGTTGTATGTGAGCAGTTTCACTCAATGCAATCAAATGGTTTGTTATTGGTTGAGTAACGAATTTGTGCTCTACAATTCGTCACAATTTGGTATCTAATGCCATATTTAATACAAAATTAAAAATAAATAAGCAGCTTTATAGTGTTGTAGTCAAGATTTTTTTTTCCTTAGAAATACTTTCAGGATAATCTCACTCCACTCCAACCTAAAATAAACGGTCGTGAGGTCCAAACATGAGGATGAGGATTAAAATGGGAATTAAATTTAATCATAATAATATAATAATGTTAACTTTTGATCAAATAGAATTTGTGAATTGTAAGTTGTTCTTAGTATAAAAATATCCTACATTGCAATCCGTGTTTAAACGCCACATCATGTAGCAATCCAAATCCCAATTATCGCTGAATTCTGCGAATACATAACTACGCGATTAATCAATTGCTCAAATTAACAGCAGTTTGCCACTTAATTGATAATTAAGCCAAATATGACATCAGTTGACTCGAACGAATGACCGGACGACCGACTACAATGATGAATGAATGATGCACGGTCATTGTGTGAATGACATTATTATTACAAATCGACTGGTCTACCCTGATCACTGAGTTATGACGATTTTTGTTAACTTTTATATGTTAATTCGTCTAAATGTTGATGTTAATTTAAAAAACCTTGATTTCGTTTGAAAGAAGCTTTAAAGTAACTCCGTAACCATATTAACCTTACAACTACCATACCTAATGTTACGTTTAAGAATTACGTTTCTCGATATTAATTACCTACTTTAATATGTATACTTAACTGAAGTAAGTGAATTATCACACACCATTCTCTTAATTTCTAATTAAAATTATAATTTTTCCCCCTGTAAAATTAAATTACATTGAGAAATATTAAAATGTAATTACATTGATTTAAGAAGTTTAAAGCACAATCTAGACAATTTCTTGGTAAGAGCAATAAGATGGCTAGTAAATTGCACCAAGATAGTTTAAAGTCCCAACTGATTCTATAAAGTCACGTTTCGAATGAACCACATTACTTTTTTTCTCTAATTCTTTAAATTGTGGCTTCCCACCAATAGACCAACTTGCACAAAGTACACAACAACATAATAGCAGCCAACAAATGAGCATCATTAACTGCACGATTGCATTTAACAGGCTAGATACGTCACATTTCACGTGCCTGGGATTGAGCCGTCGCGTTTCAATTAGCGATGTGTTCCGTTCGTTCATTCATTCACTCATTCATTCATTCACTGGCGGTCATGGCACATTGTGCCCGACAACGGGGAATTTTTAAATGGAACGCCTGTTATAAATATGTTTGTTTTGTATTTGAGCAGTCTCATTTCAATGCAATTCTAAATGGTGGCCATTTTTGATGCCGTTTCGATAACAATAAAGAATGAGAATTGGCATAATACGCTCAGTTTATAAGTTTTGATTTGATAGGGATAGTCTTTAATGTGTCTGTCTTATTATATTTGTATACTTTGTGTTGGAAATTGTATATTGTAGTATTTATGCGTAAATTTAGTTTTCATTCCACTGTTTGGAATATATTATACACCGTGAAATTTTAGTGGTTGTTTCCCGTGGCAGAACGATTTGCCTTTAGTAATACTATCGAATCATGCAAATTATTCCTCGAAAAAGAACTTTTTTTTTTTCGATTTTTCAGAATAATAATTTTCCAACTCGAAAACGAGAGAAGCTATCGTTGTTTTTGAAGATGTGACGTATTCAGGTACTGCTTGCCGCATGAAATCGATGCTTAAAGCTAAAGAAGCTCTACACCCTAAGTCATAAAGCGGTTAGAACGTGCTTTCGAGTTACGGTTAAACCTTTCGTGAAACCGGCATTTATCGATTTTACCAAAAAAAAAACTGCACACATCTTTTGTACTACTAAGATAGAATCATTTTACTGCGGGAAAACAACCACTAAAATTTCACGGTGTATATTAAAATTTGCAATAGGATTATGAAGTTCGATAAACTGTTTAATTTGCAGTACTTAAATAATATGCTTTTATATGTACTTAATTTTTAACATTAATTAAAATTCGGAAAATATTGAAAAGATTGGGAACCGAATGATTATGAAATCTCACTTCGTCTATTTGGGGAACCGTGCCACGTGAAGATTGAAACAGATGAGAATTTCAAAACCTATTTCTTGGGTAAAAGATCGTTACAAAATGCATGAAGCAATAGAACGTGAGTGCTTTCTTCCTCCTAAATTGTTAGATGCTTACTAAATATACCTTTGTATGTTTTGATTTTAGTATACATGTCAAAGATCAAAAATTTTTGGGGTAATCTGTAGTCCACAATACAATGTCTCTCTCAGATATTGTTGAATAAACTCAAGTTTATATAAAAACTAAAAGAAGGAACACAAGAGTATTTAGCTGTATAATAAAAACATAAATGAAGAGATTCAACCATTTTTTCCTTTAACGTGTTCAAAACGTTAGGAACATTTTGTTTTTTTTCTTTACAAAAATAACACCAATAAAATACAGTAGAACAAATTGATAATCAAAGAAAAAAAAAAATTGAACTGAAGCCGATTCGAGGGATAGCACAGGTCGAAATTACCGCGGCAAATTCACTCAACCGAAAGATGTACGTTTTAATTCCGTCAGCATTTCATACGTCGAATTAAGTCGTCGTTTTTCAATTAGCGATTAACGTTCCATTCAATCGTTCAGTCGTTCACTCTGCCGTTCGGTCAGCGCACAATCAGCGGCTCGTCAACAAGGAATTTAAAATGCGAACGGAATGTTCGTACGGGGCTTTGGCTGCTTTGTTGGATTTATTTTCTGCATTTTTATTTCTTGTGTTATTATCCCGTGAAATTTGGGAGATACTGGTGTCATTTTGGTATGAAACGCATGACGCAGGAAGCTTCGAATATTTTTACTGGTTTAATGGCTCATGCGGTAGTGGCCTCTCTTGCGTCAACAATGATGAGTTTAATCCCCACCAAGAACTAATTATTTTTATTCTTATTACCCATTATGTTGATTTATTTGTTATGGTGTTCTGAACATTGCTTTGTTCTCTTTCTTTTGATTTAATTATCGTTATTTTTAATAATAGTAATTAGTTTCAGACTTTATGACTTGGCTCAATTACTATTTGTAACATGAATATAAGACAGACCTTCATAGGCTACCACCATACATTATCTTATGTTATAAGAAGATATGATAGGTATGTTATAGTGTTACTTATCAATAAATTTCGGGGTTGACCATTGGCACCCATTTAGATCTCACTTCTTTTGTCGTTGAAGTCAACAACCAAGGCAATTAATTATCATAATATTGAACTTGGCTCTCATTTCACATTTATGTTTTTGATTGGATTTTGATTACTACACCACACCAGGCTACTTAACGGGACCGATGGAGACAAATAGCTGACGGAATCAAAAGGAATCTCGATCCTCAGCAGTAATGAACGTTTGAAGAGAGAGTATATAATATTTTTTTTGTGTATTCTACCGTATCTGATGTCAAAAGTAGGTAGCACCTTTACATTTTCGATAAAAGAACAAACAACCACATAATATAAAACATACTAAAGCTGAGCTGAGCTCCCCTAGTACCGGGTAAACTCATTCAGCTCTAGATTGTGCAAAACAAACAGAGAGGCGTCCAAAGTAATTATATTAGCACGTTTCTCTTCAAGAGGGCCACAGTGAGGACGCTTCCGCCTTACTATAGTTAGGTTTTAGGAAATAACCTTATTATACCCTTATAATCTTGCTTTTTAGGTTTAAATCAAAATCAAATCATTTATGAAACAAATGAAGTCCTCAAAAGTAAACTTACTCTATTCATGTTTTCCCTCCCTCTTATGATCCCGGGCTTCAGGGTGAGTGCGACAGGCTCAATATGGTCTATTGTGCCTGTTGACCTCATATTTGGATCTCACTACCGCTTACCATCAGGTGGAGTGAGGTGATCTTGTTAGCCCAGTATAAAAAAAACATAAAACCCAATTAGGTTTCAATCAATACTAATATAATAAAGATGTAGAGTTTGTTTGTTTGAACGGGCTTATCTCAGGAACTAGTCAATCGAATTGAAAAAATATTTTACTGTTGGACAGACCGTTTATCGAGGAAAGCTTAAGGCTTTATAACATCACGCTGTGACGAATAGGAGCAAAATGGAAAATGTGTAAAAAACGGGGGGAAACGCGTACGAAGTCGATGGCACAGCTAGTATTTTTAGAAGTAATTTCGAAGCTAACTTTGCACCTGCCATGTTAGAATTCACTACACAAAAGAATTTTATTTGTCATTGCATTAGAATCATCTCTTCTTCTCCTTCTTCAGCATATTTGCGACCAATGCTGAACGTATGCCTCTTGTAGAGACTTCCACTCAGGTCTTGAAGCGGCGGTTCAGAATCATCTGCGTAAACTAAAAACAAAATCGAATACGCAGTTTAATAGTCGACCAATCACATACGCTGAGCGAAACGTTTGCTGAAAATGACAGAACCGCTATTTTTCAGCCGGCAATTAAAATTGGGACATGTCAGCGTCAACAATTTTAGCAAATTATGCAGGAAAAATAACAAGTGAGCAAATAGCTTAATAATATACCTATCTATCTAACAGCATAACATGGGTAAACTATCGTACACAAAGTACCTACTGCAATATTTTTTTATTGGATATCTTTTTTACTGCTCGCGACCAGTCGAAACGTCTTGCAGTGAGAAGCTATCCAGTTATTTATGTAATGGAACGCGAAAGTTTCAAATCGCATATAACGTTAATACTTCAAACTCAAACCAACATTGTCAGCTAGACGCTCTAGACTGCTTGATCAAGAATCTAGATGACTCCTGAACACTCCGCTAAAAAGACCAACATATTGTCAGCTAGACTCTCTAGATTGCTTGATCAAGAATCTAGATGACTCCTGAACACTCCGCTAAAAAGACATTCACCCAATCTCATCAACAATCGAGGGAAATAAAAACCTAATCTTGCACGGCACTAAGCCGCGATCCGGGGTTCCGTATAAAATGTCCTATTCCGTATAATTTGTCCTATTCCGTTAGTTGCTGCATTAAACACGTCCTGCCATGAATATTCACGTCATCCCACGTACGCTAAAACCACAGGACTGTGCACTGTTTTCATATTCATTCTTCAGTGAGTTGTAAATTTGTTTCAGTATAGCAAAGTTGCATGTTGGCTTGGGAAAGTAATGGACTAGATGTGCTCTGTGACGTACATTCTGGAAGAAGAATTTAGAAATACAACGTATTTGGGTTTGTAGACAAATTAAAAATAAATATCTCACGTGACATTGTTGTGATTCAGAAAGAAGTGACTTAAGCAAATGGGTTACGGATGTCACTATCAACAATTTAATACATACACAACGTTACATATATTTTAGACTAGCTTTCCGCCCGTGACTTCGTCCGCGTAGAGATTAACGGGTAGAACATTACTTCTTCATAGCGCAGTCGGTTAAAAAGTAGCCTTTGTTCTTTCTCAGGCCTTGGACTATATATGTACCAAATTTAATTTAAATCGGTTCAGTATTCTATGCGTAAATGCGTTACAAACAGACGGACAGAGCTACTTTCGCATTTTTAATATTAGTAAGGATAACTGAATATATCCAGGATACTTACCATGTTTTTCTATTTTAACGAGCTCCCGTTATAGGAGTGGTTAAGGTCGTTCCTTGCAATGCGAGAGGTCGCCAGTTCAAACGCCGCCACGCAACACTGTGATTTCAATTTGAAATTCATACGTATAATTTTTTGACGCTTTAATGACAAAAGAAAACTTTCTGAGAAACCTGCGATTGAATTGTTAGGTTGTGTAGTGAACTAACTCGCACTTGGCCACCCTGGTTGACTAAGGCCTGATCACCCTAGTTTAGAGTAGGCCCGCGCCCCAGTAGTGGGGATGTATATGGGTTAATGAAGAGTGTACTTGATGTCGATACTCTAAATTACCAGCAAAGTAAGTATCTATTTGACTGGCTCAGTGGATCAGTGGTTAGTGACTTAGGTTCAAAACCTTCGGTTCCAACAGTCGTGGGTTCGATTCCCACTCGGGACAAAATATTTGTGTGACGAACATCGGTGTTTGTTCCGTGTCTTGGTGTATTATTAAATATATTTAAGTTTATTTGTGTATCCACTGTTGATCCTGATTTCCGTAACACAAGTGCTTAAGCTACTTACCAGGGGATCAGATCAATGTATGTTATGTTGTGCAACATTTATTTTATTTATTTATTTATGATTTTTTTCGTAGGTGATCAGTTTTCCTCACGATGTTTCATTACTTGATTGATGATGATTGAATGTTGATGAAGTACGCTGATATAGACAAACCCGGGTCTTATATGATTAGTATTCAAAGCTATAGCACAGGTTATTGCCAATGTATGCGCTTCGCAAGAGCTGCAAGCTGCCTCGGTACGAGTCATTATCGTTTCGTTGAAAGTACTTGTTACACACAAAGCCTATGTAGGTAATCGCTTAGATAAGGCAAATATCATTATGCTCATTATAAATTAATATCAAGCGAAAGTCGTTGATACAGGCTTTCTTAAGAATTGGTAAAAATCTCATTCATGCGCTGGACGGGATCGAGTACCCAGTTCGAATAAATAAATTATTAATACATCAATAGTACACAACATCACATACATCAATCTGATCCCGTGGTAAGTAGCTTAAGCATTGTTACACAAGTTACATACATATATCAGAATCACAGTGGATACATAAATATGCTTAAATATATGATACTAGCGACCAGCCCTCGCTTCGCTTCGGGGATATCTCTATCTCTATGTAATATATTTTAACCCCGTAAGAGAAATCTATTTTTTTTTATCTCTAAAAAGCCTATGACACTCAGGGATAGTGTAGCTTTCCAACAGTGAAAGATTTTTTCAAATCGGTACAGTTTTTTCAGAGCCTATTCGAAACAAACAAACAAACAAAAAATCAAACCTTTCCTCTTTATTATATTATTACATATTAAATTGACTCCCCCGTACCCCAGTGACGCTTACATGGAGCCTACATCGCATGCTGGCTAGCTGAGCGGGGGCGGCAACCACGCGACTTTTTTCTAATACTTGCATTTTTAAACTCGTAATATCTTCCGAATTAAATGTCCGAATTGAATAAATCAAAAAGTTATAAAAAAGTATTGAAGCCGTCTTGAATATAAAGTAACTTATTTTTTTAAGGATTAATACCAAGGTACAAATAAAGAGCCCATTCAAGCGGCGGCATATAAATTAAATTTTTAGAATAAAAAACCGCTTGCTGTGACATAACTATAATATTTAGACATATGCTGTCGCGACACTTTTTGTAGATAATGATGAGTTCTGCAAAGTCTTAGTAAATGGTTTTGTTCTATCTTCAATAGTTTTCGCAGCGCAGGCGACGTAAGGAATTTTTCAGGTCTATTTTTTACACCTTGGGTTACATTATTGGAGTTTTAGTAAGGATCCCTAATTTTTTTAAAATATAATATAGCCCATGTTACTTCTGAATAATGCAGCTTTGTAATAGTGAAGAAAATATTGCAATCGGTTCAGTAGTTTTTGAGCTTATTCATTACAAACATACAAAAATATAAAAATACAAAAATACAAAAATACAAAAATACAAATCTTTCCTCTTTATAATATTAGTATAGACTGGTATAAAAGTATAGAAGTATAGATTGATAACACACCCAGACACAAAACAAACACCGATGTTCATCACAAAAATACTTGTCTCGGGTAGGACTCGAACCCACGACTCTTGAAAGCGTAGATAGTGACCATGGGTTACTAAACACTGTTCCACCGAGCCAGACCCGAACTAATAGCCGCGGGCAGTGCATTTTTTCAAATTTCAAAATTTTAATAAGAGCTTTAAGTAGTAATAAAACAAGAAAAAAATATAAGCATCGTTTTTTTTTCAATTTACCTATTTCATTAACGCTCTAGTGTGAAAGGTCTTCAAGACATTTAGATAGCTCTACAATTATTACCACTTCATCTTCTCTTGATGTAAGGAATTGCACGTGTATGCGGTAATATTAGTAATGACGCAATTTAATTAAGAACCTTCTAGGTATTGTGTAAGCTTAATTATTCACATTTAGTCATTCAGTCATTTACGTATACATATTATGTGATCTTCTTCTTATCGTATGGTTGATGAACAACCTGGCGTCAGAGTTTTTAAACCGCCCGTAGGCCTCTGACATGGCTACACACACCGTTGAAAAAATTCTCAGGTGTGCTGGTTTCTTCACGATGTTTTCCTTCACTGTTAAAGCGTTGAATAATGGTACATATGAATTTCAAATTTGAAAAACACATTGGTACCTGGCGGGGTTTGAACTGGCGACCTCTAGCATGGCAAGCAACGACCTTACCCACTCGGTCATTGACGCTTTTGTGACTAGATTTACCGATTTTACGACGATAATTAAAATAAATATAAATAAATCACCTGACCCCAAACTAAGTAGAGCTTGTACTATAGATTTCAGAGACTGATATACAATATACATATAATATATTTATGAATTACACTTAAATAAATAATCACACCCAGACACTGAACAAACACCAATGTTCATCATACAAATATCCGCCTCATCGGAACGTGTCGAACGATTTCAAATTCACAATGCTCATTTTTAACCGGGCTTTCGTTAACCCGTCAATTGTAATTTATTTAATAAGACCTTGAAATATCATATGGGGAACCCTAATTTGTTAAATGTTTACGGTGTTTTCGGGTTGTCCCATTTTTGTTTAATTCATCCCTCGTCTGTAAATAATGAGAAGGGAGGTGCAGAAGGGTTATTTCATTAGCGAGATCTTTTGTGATGATGAAGGATCGTTTCGGCAGCGTAATTATGATTTGGAATGAGTTACTCTTCCAAGGAGATGTTAATTACATCTTTGTTTTGCTTAACCTGTAGATGTAAGATTTTAGACTTTCGCGTTCCATTACACTAAAATTAGTCTTTATGGGTCTACACGCGATATTAGGAGTAGCAAATTACATAGCTACTTACTGCCCGACGTTTCGACTGGGTTACACCAATCGTGGTCGCGAGCGATCTAATTAACTTGTAGATGTTGTAAATAAGTATGATGCTGTAAGTGTTGTAATGTCATATAGCACATGCTGTAAATAAGTACAATAAGTATAAGTACAAAGTATGTCTAGAGAAAGAGTATGAGTATTTTGCTATTTACTGGGAAAGTTTCTGAAATCATATGTTGTATTTAATCAAATTACAAGTTCATACCTTTCATTTAATATTTTATTATTATTTATAAATACAGCTGCAAATAAAACAAGAATCACATAGATTCACTAAAACAAAATTTAAGGTTACCTTTATTTAGGAGTACTACCACGAATTCATTTTATTTATTAATTTATTTAAATTTGACACACCAACAATAGATGCATAAACATCACATCCATTAATCTCTTATCCACTATCATATTTATTTATTTTGACATTTTGTCACCGGCTTTTTGTAAAACTAAAACAATATGTGACATAGTGTTTTAGATTTTTATACATAAAGAAAATGAGAAGGATACATCATCATCATCATCAGCCCCTATTCGTCCCCACTGCTGGGGCACGGGCCTACCCTAAACTAGGGCGATAAGGCCTTAGTCGACCACGCTGCCCAAGTGCGGGTTGGTCGACTACACAACCATAGAATTTCTTCTTAGGTGTGCAGGTTTCCTCACGATGAAGGAAAACCTTCATCGTTAAAGCGTCGAATGGTGGTACATATGAATTTTAAATTTGTAAAACACATTGGTACCTGGCGGGGTTTGAACTGGCGACCTCTCGCATCGCAAGAAGGATTATTATGTGTTATTAATACTCGAAGGTAAAACTTATTTTACAGGTATTCGGATTTTTTAAAAAACTTAATATTTCATAATAACTCAGCCTACTTCAGCACCGACTATCCCTTCTGTACTTTGATACTAATTCAGCCGTCTTGTTAAGGAGGAAGTTTCATTTGGGTCAGTAGTAATTACCCGACCTAACGGGGAATGTTTCGCTGAGATTTTTCTCTCTGATGAAATGGTCTGTCTGAGATATTAGAGAAAGCTTTTGATTAAAACCCGCCCGTTTTGATGGCTACTTGAAAGTCAGATGTGGATTTTTTGTGCGGATTTTTTAGAATGTGTGTATAGTACGCATTTTTAATTTTAGAGCGAAAACACTATTTGACTGGCTCGGTGGAACAGTGGTAGTTACCCTGACTGGCGGTTCTAGGAGTCGTGGGTTCAATTCCCAATCAGGAAAAATATTTGTGCGATGAACATCTGTGTTTATTCTTCCGAGTCAGTCAAAGCCAGCCAGCGAGCCAGTTATTAGACCCTGTTAAGAACAATAGCTATACATACAGAGCTAGTAAAATGAAAGCGTTCAATATACTTACTAATAAATATTTCTCTATAGCAGCCAAGCCGGATGTGAGCTCATTCGTCATACTTGAAAACAGGTGTCGGCCATCTTAGTTTTCCTCCAGTTGTGTTTCCGCTGGAATAACGTAGTACATACTCGTAATACGTTCCGCTTGGCTTTATTTACGTTGAATTTTATCGGGAACAAAGGTGAGTGCCTAAAGTTATATAAATTGTTATAGGTAGGTTACTATTTTGTGGAAATATTTATGTGACTATTACTACAACCTGGAAATACTTATATATTATACGAGTATAAGTTCTAGATCTTAAACGAGGATCTTTGTTGTATAAGTTGATTGTATAGATGAAACGATACTAATTATTTACTTGTAAAACATACAACTTAGTAGTTTTAAGTCTATAATCATGACGACCATAATTTGTTATCCTGACTTGTCGAACTATATTTTTTTTTTCAGAAATTACGGATGGTAAAAGGATCAAATTTTATTCTAAGTTTTTCTTCAAATATAAAAACTCTTCGTTAGCAAGTCTCACTCGTGTGTGGTCGGTTTTCTTTCAAAATAATTTTAATGCGCTGGTTACAAAGTAATAAAATTGTGAAATATCATATTAGGTGGAGTGTGAAACATTTTGACCGCATTGTAAAAAAAAAATATGTTCACTAAATTTTTTTCAAAACCTCACATGTCAGATACGCGCTCAAAAAAGCTTTCGCTCTACAAACGCATACGCATAAACCTTTTACTTCAAACAGAACTTTCGTAATACAGATCGGATTTTCACAGGGCATTACACTAAGCCTCCGACCGATGCCGTCTTACAATAGAGCCTTACATTCGCGGGATGAGACAATAAAAATGCATCGTGGCAATTCTCTCCGTGGCATTCAGAGCCTGTTATTTTTTTCTCTGTTTGAAGCGAGGTATTGCGAATGCGAGTAGCGCTTAAAGGTTTTTTAAACAATTGTATCCTCTGGTTTGACGTTTATGTGGTAGAGTTTTGTTTTGAATTAAAAGTAGCTTCAGCCCGTGTAAAATCGTTAATCAGAGTTGGTTAAAGTGTTTTAAATAAAAGGCTAACAAGATGACCGTACTCCGCCTGATGGTAAGCGGTAGTGAGATTCACATATGAGTATCGACAAGTACAATGGACCATATTGAGCCTGTCGCACTTACCCTGGAGGCCTGCTTAAATGCCGTTTCGCGCCCCGCCTGAAGAGCCCGGGATCATAAGAGGGACGGAAAACATCAGTCGGAAAGAATATGAAAGAAAGAAGGACAAAAAAAATTAATTTAGTTACATAACACACACGAGTTAAAGATATTCATAGGAAACCTTTAAAATAAGAAGAAAACTGTAAGGAAATCTGCTCAAAATGATTGTGTCGAAGAGTCTGGAGATACCGCGAGTATTCAATGTAATATTTCATCTCGAAAATTTGAGTTATCTTAAGGATTTATCTCATAAACACAGTAGAAAACCTATTCATTATCCAATAAAGCTAAGCCCATCCCAAAAATCGAAAGCTAATCCAAGGCATAAATTCAAGGGATGAATTTTGCATACCCCTGTATTTGTAAATAGTAATAAATTAATTAGATTCCGTCCCATGGGTCCGCATTGATAATAATTAGTTTTCATATCGGGACCCGACCGATATTAACGGCTTCTTGCTTGCCTGTTTTTGTGATATGATGAATCTATTGTGCCTCTAAAATATTAATCCATTCATTAGGCTAGCTGGGGTAAACAGTTGCCGTGGGAAAATGCGTGTGTCTAAATGTTGGATATTGTAACAATGTTTATTAGACCGAAATCGATTCACGTTATTTGATGGTAAATATTTTAGCTGGAACATCAATTGTTTACTATAATGTTATAATTAATTAATAAGTGTTTTGCTATCGACACGAAAAGAGACATTAATATATTATTATACAGCCAAAATTATATTATACAGCTCAAATCAGTTTTTGATCGTGGTTGTTAGTAACAGGAAAATATATTTATGGTAATAATATAACTATTTCCATAAGAGAACTATTATATATTTCAAAATGGCAAACATGCAAAGCATTAAATTGTAGAAATTTTTTGTTTTGTGTTTTATTTCTCAATTTACAACATCGAGTTTTATTATGTGTTTCAGATACCAAATAAATATCTTTTCTTTCTTTCTTTAAAAAAATTAGATATAAGAAACATTTTCGGCTGTGTGCGAACAGGAATTCGAACCCATGAACTTTGAACCTATGTGTGGGTAGCTTAATTGGAAAAGAGCCAGGACCGTAATAATTCAGAGGTAGTGGGTTCGACTTAATATTTACATTAAGTCAGGAAAATTTTGTATTTTGTTGTTTTATTATAATTTTGTGAGCATAAAAAGAAATAAATATGAACGGTCTTGTAATTGAATATCAAAGCTGTTTTTCAACCAAATCCAAAATTGTAGTTTATTAATAATATCCTGTACAAATTCACATAAAGACCCGAAATATACAAAAAGCCTCTCGAAAGCAAAAGCAAAAACTGCCTCCAATCAAAATATTTCCATCCAGTCCAAATCTAACCTATTGTTGTCGTCTCCTTTCATGTAACGAAAAGGTAAAAATCAACTCGGTCCACAAACGTTCCACATTTCAATCGAAAATTCTCGAACTACGCACGCGGGAAAAAAAGATTAAATCTTTCTAACTATGACGGCTTCAAGAGGGGTCGGTCGATGCCGGTTGAGAGACAAAAGATCTGGTGGCCGGAACTAGAGATGGGTTACGCAATTTTCGTGTAGAAAGAAGAAAAAAAAGTACCGATTCTCTATGTCGGTTCGCAAACAAGTAACCTTGCCAACGGGCTAATGGAGTATGGAGGTATTACCTAGGATTGGAACATTTTAGATAATTTGAAATAAAACTACAAGTCACGGGCAAGATTGACCACGAGCTCTGTAAAGAGCTCGAAACGTCGGATCTCTAAATAATGTTTTAAATAACAATAGACGCGAGTTTAATCCGTAAAATCATTTTATTTCAAATGTAAAGTTCGCGCAATTAAAAACGTTAATAAATTAATTACTCATACAAATCTACGATTAAAATTTTAAGGTTGTGTGAAATCGTTCAACACGATCGCACTTGGCCAGGGTGGTTGACTAAGGTCCGATCGCCCTTGTTTAGAATAGGCTTGTGCCTCTCGAAATGAAATAATTTATTCTGCAAACAGATTTTTATGAAATACTTTTGCACATCAAGTTATAAATAAATAAATCATAAACTAAATAAAAAAAATTATAACATATCCGCTCTCGTTAATGCATTGTAACAATCTTATCGCCGCACGACTTCTATGGCACAACTAAACTGTATGACTTGGTTCATTTACAATTTGTTACATTAACCGCTTAAAAAGAGTAACTATCGAGGTTCTTGCCGGACTCTTTTCGGTAGAATCGGCGTTCAAAACCAGTAGTAGATTTTTTTTTATTTCAAAAAACACCATCCCACACCTAAACACCTGGATAGGTCAGAGGAAAGAGCATCTGACGCGATATCGAACGGTCCGGTGGTTCAAGTCCCCGTTCAGGCGGGGTCATGAATGCGATTATTTTCCAATTTTAAATTTACTTGAGCTTAGCATTAAAAGCAACAAATAAAAAAAACAGTGGCAGAAACTTATTATTATTACTAATAATTTATTAGTGCATGTAAATTTCCTACATAAATAAACCAATCTTGATTTTTTTTTCGGTTTAATGAGTTAACTCACTGAGTTAACGCAATGTTAACCCTCTCTAGTGGCAGCGGTGATATTTCAGACGCAGACGAGTGCTCGGGACTCGGGACTCTAAACTTGGAGGCTGAACGGAAACTTGTGCTGTCAGGGCAATTACTAACTTTGCAAGACTGTTTTTACTCGACTGCTCAGGACACCTAATAGTATAAATCTTAGATGTGAATAGCGGTTGCATAGAGCTGTACCTAACTATAATTAAATCACGTCACTAAATTGTTCTGGTTTTGAGAGTAGCTTTAACAATTAGGCTGCGAATATCATAAAATAATTTAAGACACAAAAATATGTCTCTAGATGGAATAAACATCAATGTCCGTCACCATCGGCTTTCAGGGTGAGTGCGACAGGCTCAATATGGTATATTGTGCCTGTCGACCTCATATTTGGATCTCACTACCGCTTACCATCAGGTGGAGTGAGGTCATCTTGTTAGCTCATTATAAAAATAAAAAAAACCATCATCAGCGTCACGCCCCCACTGCTAGGGCACGAGCCTACCCTAAACTAGGGCGATCAGGACTAGTCAACCACGCAAGCCAAGTGCGGGCTGTTCTACTACACAAATTTGAATCTTTTCATAGGCGTGCAAGTTTCTTCAGGATGTTTTTACTTCACCGTTAAAGCGTCGAATAATCACTACATAGTATACAGCAAAGTCACTTCCCGCGGCCGCCTGTCCCTTTGTATGCTTAAATCTGTAAAACTACACAACGGATTTTGATGTGATTTTTAAGCTATTGCATAGCTTTTATCGCGGCCTTTGAGCGCGGCGACCGAACCAAGAAATTCCGTAACGAAAAAGCCTCACAATCGTCTAACGTCGTTTCAGTTCGGTAGACTTCGGCACGATGTTTGTGTGCGTGCGGTTAGACGTATTGTACGACTCTACGAAACTCGCACAAATCGAGACGAGCTGCTCCAAAATCGGACGATGCTATGCAATAGCTATACCGCGGCAGTCCCCGAGTGCCACACGTCTTTTTGATAGATAGACGGATTAAAGACGATGGTTTTTATGAATACCTAATATACCCGTAGCGATGTGAGGGCGGGTTACTAGTTTATAATAATTTTTACACAAATAACTTCTTCAACATGTGGATTAATTCATATTAAATCAATTTTATTTATTATATTGCTATTTTAGTAACTATAGATTTCTTTAGTAAAACAAGTTGTAATTCAAGTACTCTGCCTTTTAATGTCTATTGTAAGCACAACTGCAGCATTGGTAAACAGATGCACTTAACTATTGAAAGCCGGCGGTCGAAGGAGAAAAAAACAAAACGAATACGCAAGAAAATGTAATTTGCATTCCATTTGCGAGGCAAAGAGCGGATCGGTACCGTTAAATAAAACAAACAAAACGGTACATTATTAAATATCAGTCGGGACGGTTTACGGACGCATCGATAATATTGAATCAGTTGACTCTATTAACAATGCAAATATTGGCGACTGCCGCCCGCTCTAGAAATGCACTATAGTCCGGGTGGTGATAGAAATTATGCGTTTATGAGGAAGACACGAAGTAGTTTGATAAACAGCTGTATGTGTACATTTATTATGTTATGTTTATAAGAAAGATTGTAAATCAGCTGTACGTTCAGCATTTTTTATTTAAATTTCGCCCATATTATTATTTATGTTTGTAAACAAACAACTAAAAAAAAAGAAGACTTTAGCCAACCATCTTGGTCAAACGCGCGTTGGTCGGCTTTACACAATTTTATAATATTTTACGTATGTGTAGGTTTCCCCACATTAATTTTCCTTACTGTAAGAGCGTCGAACATGATAAAATTTTAAAACACACCAGCACGTGGTGGGGTTTGAACTTGTTATCACTCGCATCGAAAGCTACGACCTTAACCACTACGCCTTACACCTGGACTATCAAGCATTTTTAATGCTGTCACGAAAACCATTTAGACCTGGCTCAATTCTCGTCTCGCTAAAAATAACGGTCCCACCCGAACTACTTAGAAATGTACTGGCTTGTACGGGGACACTATCTTTCAGTTCCCAAACGCAATCGATTCTCGACTCTATCCCTTTAGCTATAAGGTCTCTCAGACTGGCAGTACCTTTGCAAGTTCATCCGACATTGTTTGTAAATCCGAACTTATGCAGAAACAAGTGTATTTGCAAGGATCGTTTGTTACTCGTTAATGCTTGTAGTTTGACTTTAGTTTTATTTTAGGCGGTGGCGCCTTCCCTAGTGTCTAGATTTATAAGGACTTAGAGAGAGATTTGTTTGGGTCCTAGACAGTGTCTAGGTCGTGTCTGTGTTTAGAAATGAATGAGATTCGGTTACCTAGGGATATAATTTGGGTTGTTGATTAATACTCCTATTTGTAAAGGATATTATGAGGTTGCTGCAGTAAAATATCTTAATTTGTGGGCAAGTAATAAAGATTTTTATTACCATTTAGGCATGAACATTATCAGAAACATTTTTTGTGAAATTCTTACACTTACTTAGGTTTTTGTATCGATTTAACTGAAATTTAGTGCAGAAATATGCAAATTTGTACAACAAAAACACCAAGATTAAAACAATCCGTTAATTGATTTCACGCTGACGTATTCTCCGGCAAAAGTAAGAGAGAACTTGGAAGTAAATACTTAGCGGAGTAAGTTAGAACTAAGTTTCATCACGAACCTATTTACTTACAACGGATGTAATTAAAAATCACCCTTAACTTACCCTATAGATCACTTAGCCTTGCCCTTACTTTCACGAGATAATATTTAATGAAGTGTCAACTGAAGGAAAGGCGAAGCCTACCTGCTTAATGGGGGAAAAATTAAAAACAAGCAATTAATCATGGTGGCTTTATGGTTTGTATTTCCTATACGAACGCGAATAAATTACAAAGCGGGATAATGTAAAGAGTTTCTGAGCCATTACGTATTAATGTTGGAGTTTATAGAATGCGGACCTGGCTTCAGGGGGGTTTGTTACACTGGAGTACTTACTGAAGGATGAGGTAAGTATACTCAATGGTAGCATTTGATCAAAATGTTGTAATCTAACTTCCGCCAACCTAGCAGTTCGTTCGCGTGACGTTTACATCAATATAAAGGTTATACTTCATACTACCTTATAGCGCAGACGGTTAAATTTTTTTATTTGTTTTTTTTTAGATCAGTTTAAAACTTTAGCCGTGATAGCTTGACAAAGACGGAGAGGTTACGCATTGCATTGGTTTATACAATCAGGAAGAAAGAAAGAAATAATTTAATTGGTTTAAAATTAACCATTGGGCTGTATAAATGTTGTATACTTTTGCAAAAAATATAAGACTCGATAAGATTTATTGTGCCTTCCGACCTCATATTATGTGGACCACACTACTGCTCACTACTAGGTGGCACTCCACATGACCTCACTAGCTTATTTTGAAAGATCTTTTTCCTTTAAAATAATAATATAATTTACATTTCCATGATGGATGTGAAAGAAGCGAATGTGGTGTGAAACGATCGAACGCACATGGCAGGATGTGGTCTCTGCCTACCCCTCTGGGAAAAAGGCCTGTTTTTTTGTATGTATGTATGTATGTATACATTTTCAAATAAAAAAACATGTATGTAAATGGCCTACCAGTGAGGCACGTCACCAAAAAAGAGGGGGGAGGGGGGATGCGGACAACTCCAGCTATTTCACGGCACGTAAACATTTGATTTTGCCCCGGCGTACCGGATATTATAGCACATTGTACAGTTTCATTATTTTCGTACACACCCTACTTGCCCGGAAAGGTTCAAAAGAGAAACTTTAGAGAAATATTTTTCTATATTCCGCCTTTACGCGATCCGGCAAAATTATGATACAAACATTTTGCTTGAAAACTTAAGTCTTCATGAGAGTGTTTTGTGAAAATTTTCTAGTCATGTTCTGATATATTTATAAAGCTAGATTCTTAGTGCTCTTATACAAATGGTGTGCATTCTAATTTTCTACGAAGAAATATTTTCTTGGCTTCAGGAGAAAAATTCTTTCATAGAAGAAATTATATTGTACGTTGAGTTTAACTACTTTTGCGGTAGAATTACTTGTAGTTGCGCTGTGATAATGTTGTTGATAAGTTTGGCTTACGGCACCGTATATCATGGGGTACTGACGCACTTAGGCACTCAACTATTAGTACCTATAGTATTGTAGCAAATGAGTGAGAATAACCTCAGCTTAATCGAGATGACAATACAACGTTCTCTTATTAGTCTTCTCATGATCAAGAATCCTAGTAAAGAGAGAGAATCCTTGCAACGTCGGATTTCCTTCGATTTTACTTCTACGCGAATTTAATCGTAAGTTTGAATTACAAAGATAAGATATTTATTTACATTCAAGTTGACACAAAACAAAATTGATAATTGAGTAACATGATTGCGGGATGTACCTATGTATGTGTGTGTATGAAATCGATATTGAAGAGGCTAATACATAGAAATTTACCTTGTATAATGCGAAAGCTGCACACTATAGTAACTTTAAATTGTCATGGTTAGAAACATTAAAAAACTGAATACGTCTGAAATATTTACATTCTCCGGATAAAAATAAAGGATGACCCGAATAATAAAATCGCACTAATCTTCAACGTTATTAGAACTATAGCCTGAGTCAATAACCACTCAATTCCACTCAAAACCAGTCAATTTACGATTATAAAAACGAAAACGTCATCATCATTAGTGGGGACGTATATATGGACTGATACTGAGGTAGTGTTCGCCCTAATAATAGACAATGTTTACTATGCATATTTTGTTGTTTTAAGATGTTTTATCTAAATCGTTAACTTGGAGCTTGCGCCAATGTACTAACAAAAGATATTCTTTGTTAAAAAGATTAATGCGACTTTAAGATCTTTGGAGATTGGGTCATTTGTGTAGTAAATTATAAGGAAATCGATGCGATCCGAGTCGAGAGCTCGGCTTATGGGCAACGCTTCTGATTAGTTGTTGACAATAATCTTGGATTGTGGTCCTCAAACTTCGTCTTCGAAGACGGTTTTTTGATTTATTGTTTCTTGACAACATAGTATAAAGCAAAGTCTTCCTGCGTCTTTCTGTCCCTATGTATGCTTAAATCTCTAAAAGTACATAACGGATTTTAATGCGGGTTTTTTAGGGATTTAAGGGGAATATTTTTATGTATAATTAACCAGAAGCGAAGCGAGGGCGGGTCACTAGTAACCTTTAAAAACAGAGCCTAAAATTGTGTGTCGGCAAAGTTAAATGTTATAGGTCTGGTTTAAACTTTACGTGTGTATAAGATAAATAAAATAAATAATAAAAATGAACGCATTTAATAAAACCTACAGAATATTTCTGAATATTATGCAAAAATATCAATAGGTAAGTACGAGTATAATATAAATATAAAGACTAATTTTACGTTATCTATCTATTTCTTTAGATAATATTATTAAACGAAATAAATAAAACACTTTTCCTCGTACGAAACTGCAGCCCAAATTTGACCTAAACGAATAAAGCAAAAATAAAATACACATTCTATCCACCCGTTACACAGGAAACCTCTTTTATTTCAAAATGGCCACTCATTCATCGTCACGTCGCAAAATGTTTAGAACCACTGCCCTAAACAAAACGGCGGACCCAACAAAGATCTCGCTGACAAATGGACTGGACTAAACTCACCACATTATCTGCGCCCTCGAAACTCCAAACCGCCCAGCTACTATAACCCTTATTTGTAACGACATAAGGATGCCTTTTAATTGCCCAAAAAAAGAGATCGGGCCTAGGAATCCACTATTACAGTGCTCTTAAATGTGGCCTTAGGGGGTGATGCCAGTTTGCACTGTAAGGGCAGAGAATAATGGACCATAAAACGTAGGTGGACTTTAACTGTTTGGGTAAAGAATCGATTGTACTTGACCGCTGATGTAAATGTTTAAGGAATGGATAGGTTAAGGTGCAAGGTCAGTTTAGGTATAATCACAATATCTTATAGAGTTTCAATTTTGCTTCGATTAAGTAATCGAGCATCGAGTTTCTTGCCGGAGTCTTCTCGGTAGAATCGGCGTTCCGAACCGGTGGTAGAATCTTATTGTTACTAATGTGACGATTTATAAGTGCATGTTAATTGCTTATATAAATAAAGACTTTTGATTTTGATTTACTGAGCATAGCAAATTACTTAAAATACGATATCTCGACTTACAATGCAACCTATTAGTACATTCTTTAATATCATCTAAGCATTTGACGCACCTGGGTTCATAAATTCCTTTAGCTTTGATTTACACATAGCGACGTTCATCATACTTTTTTCACTAACACAGAATTAATCTTTTTCAACAACAAAAACATACGTTCAGTGGTTTTTCCGTGCACCCAACGAACCCTAACAAGGTACGGTTTTACGGCGCTCAAGTTTAGAGTTATTGGATGTCGCCCGGGGCTAACAACTGAAGTTTAGCGGAGTCCTTCCGGTTGCGACCTTTAATTAGTTAGGAAGGGCCCAATCTGTCACCGGAGGCTCCCGCGTCGCTATCAAGAATGTGTGCTTGCGTTTGTTTTTTTTAAAAAAGCTTTCTTCAAGGCTAATTTTAATCGGGTTCTATTTGGACGCAAGTCTAAATTGCAAACACAATTTTGGTTCGAGTAGCTAAATGACGTGGCTAGTTTGGTTTCCTTATTTTTTTATAATAAGCCAACAAGATGACCTCACTCTATCTGATGGTAAGCGGTAGTGAAATCCAAATATGAGGTCGACAGGCACAATGACCGTATTGAGCCTGTCGCACTCACCCTGAAGGCCTTCTCAAATGCGCATTTGTATTGAGAAGTGCCGCAACAATGGTGCCCCCTGGCTCCGGTTGGTACAGTGCTGATCCCGGAACGCGACCTGACCGAGAGATGTCAGAGTCACTTGGCGGGTTTTACGCAATTTTGTTTAATCGATTTATTTCACACAGACACTTCTTACAGTCCTTGTCTATGTGTGATATAATCTTTGTTTGTGTTGAGTTTTTGTGTCTTGTGCTTATGTTTACTTGGAACTTTACGTGTCTATGTCGTGTTCAATATTTTTTTCTTTCTTTCTTTCTATTCTGAAATTTTAAAAAGTAGATCAAACTCGTGCAAAAAGGTATGCGCTCTTCTTATCCCGTCTTTGTTCTTTCTCGAGAACTCATCTGTTCGTTTCATCATGCTAACGGCTGAATAGTAAAACTAAAATAACTTTAAGTAAATGAGTAAGATTTTTAATTCTGACTAAGTAAACTGATGTAGCCGCTAAATTCGGCCCACTCTATCTCATCAAAAATTTACTAAGGGCACTCTGTCTTATCAAATACTAAGGGCTTAATAATCATGGCACAAATTAAAATACCAAAACCAAAATATTTCAGAACATCACATGCATTGATTTGATCCCGTGGTAAGTAGCTTAAGCACTTGCGTTACTAATCAACAAAAGATACACAAATATACTTAAATATATTTAATAACACACTCAGACACGGAACAAACACCGATTTTCGTCACACAAATATTTGTTTAGGGTGGGAATCGAACCCACGAGTATTGAAACCGTAGGTAGTAAACCAGGGTCACTACCTTCACCGAGCCAGTCAAATAATGAGTATACAGAACTTCTTATAAAAGCATAATTATAAATGTTCTCTTTTTTGTGTCTGTGGGAAATTAAATATTCATATATTAATGATTCATACATTTCCTGTTTTAGTACCTATAAGAGGCATGGATGGATATGGATTATGTATTCTTCGAACCTATTAGCATTGAAGTATTATGCATTATGCGAAACATTAATTGGGCACCTCATATAAAGATATTGTTTGTAAAAGCATAAATACAACGAACTTTTCCGAACGCAGTCATTTCACTAGTAAAAAAACCAAACCGTATAAACGAAAATTAAATTAATACGGAAAAGGTACCAAACATTGGGAATGGAAATATTTAATTTGTATTCGCGCGAATGAAATGAAAGCTGGTGCGATCGAATGCCATTTTGAATTTGTGTCCGTTGAATGACGGAGGTGTTACTCGGCTTGTTATGTCTCGTCATGAAGTACTTTATATTTATTATAAAGTTTAATTAAATAGATAGATTACATTCCTGCCTCGACGTTAAAACGTAAGTTTACAAACCTGTTTAATAAAAGTCTAGTTTTTGGACCGAATATTGCATTTTTTGTATATGTGTAAGAATCCTTGCTGCATTTGAGGTACATGTATCGTGTTTCAATAAAAAAATATTTAATAAAAATTACATCAAGTTATTTTTGCAATGAATTTTGACCAATTTATTTCATCAAGAGTTAATTAGAAATAATAGCTTGGAGTATACGATATTTTCCAAAGATTTCTGTCTTAGACGAAGTGTTATGGTCAGCCAGGTCAGGGGGGAATGGGGCCCTACCAAGATCTTTGGGCCCAAGCCAACCTCACGTGCAAGTACGTACCCCTGCTGACCAACGAACGAGGCCCTGGCACCAGCTTTCCCTCCGGGGTTGGGTGGTCGGACGGCAGTCGCTCCCGTAAAAGTGAAACACGCCACTTTAAATGGAAGGAAATATCAAGAAAAGTGCCAGGAATAGGGCGCCGCCGCAAAACGGCGCGCAGGAGTTTCGCCCGACTCCTGTGGCAAGTGGGCGAGGGCTACCGCGTTGGGGACGGACGCGGCTAAAGACGTTAGCCCCAACCCCACGGAAACTCCGCTTCGCGACGTGGAACGTGGGCACGCTTACCGGCCGCGCGAGAGAGCTGGCCGACGTACTCACCAGGCGGAGGGTGGCAGTGGCGTTCCTGCAGGAGACTCGGTGGAAAGGCAGCAGATCCCGGGCCATTGGGAATGACTACAAGCTGATCTACACAGGAGCACCTAGTGGAGAGAACGGGGTTGCGGTAGTGCTGTCCGGGAGTTGCAGGATGACGTGTTGGAGGTGAAACGCTACAGCGACCGCTTAATGGACGTAACGGTGCTTATCGAAGGGGTTACGACCCACTTGATAAGCGCATACGCTCCACAGGCTGGTTGCAGCGACACCGAAAAGACTTCATTCTGGAATAGACTTGGAGAGGTGCTGCGGGGAATCTCACCATCTCAGGAAGTCGTTCTGGGGGGCGATCTGAACGGTCATGTGGGTGAGGAGCCTGAGGAGTTCGAGCGTGTACATGGTGGCTATGGGTTCGGCAGACGCAACACTGAAGGGGAGAACATCCTCCAGTTGTGTTCGGCTGCCGACCTGGCTATTGTGAACACGTTTTTCCAGAAGAGGCCTGAACATTTAATCACCTACAGGAGTGGGCGGCACGCTACCCAGATCGACTTCCTACTCACTAGGAGGCACCACATCGGCAAAGTAGTCAACTGCAAGGTCATACCCGGAGAGAGTCTCACTGCACAACACCGTCTACTTGTCATGGATCTCTGCGTGAAGCCCAAAGCCAAAAGCTTTGAGCGCTGTCGGCGTCAAATAAGGTGGTGGCGGCTTGACGAAGACAAATCCCAGGTGTTCGTCTCAGCTATCGGCGACAAGTGCGCTGAGGCTGAGAGCGAATCAGTTCAGAACCACTGGGACAGGATTCAGGCAACCATAACCGAAGCGGCGAAGTCAGTGCTTGGCACGTCTAAGGGTGGACGCAAAGCTGTTGCCAGAGCCAGGCGAGCCCACCTACAGCCGCTCTACGATAGGCTGGAATCGTCTGAGGGGCAGAAGCTTATCTATAGATTGGCACGTTCTAGGGTCAAAGCGGCACAGGATATCTCCAAGTGCCGCTGTGTTAAAGACCCTCACGGTGACCTACTATGCGAGGACCTCGCGGTGAAGGAGAGATGGCGCTCTTACTTCCACGAGCTGTTAAATAAACAGCATAGAGAAGTGCAGCCACCGGACCTCCCTCCGAATCTTGGACTTGTGCCACCGGTAACGCCTGAAGAAGTAGAGAATGCTCTTCGCCGCATGAAGAATCGGAAAGCTGTCGGAGCCGATGGAGTCCCCATCGAAGCCTGGAAGGCAATGGGTGGTCGTGGTGTGGGCATCCTAACTGACCTTTATAACCGCATACTCAGCACCGGCAGGATTCCTCGCCAATGGAGACTGAGTGTTATCACCCCGGTCTTCAAGGGCAAGGGATCAGTGCAAGAGTGCGGTAGTTATCGCGGTATAAAGGTCATGTCCCACACCATGAAACTATTCGAGCGGATAGTAGACTCTCGAATCCGTCAGGAGTGCACTGTCTCTGGATGTCAATATGGTTTCCGCCCCGGTCACGGGACTATGGTTTTTGCCCTAAGAATCATCATGGAGAAATACAGGACGAAGAACACGCCTCTCCACTTCCTATTTCTGGACATGGAGAAGGCCTTCGACTGTGTTCCGCGTGCGATGATTTGGTGGGCCCTGAGGTCCAAGGGAGTGCCAGAAACGTATGTTGATATCATTAGAGACATCTACTGTGATTCCGATTCTGTAGTTAGGACCGCTGTTGGCGACACTTTGCCCTTCCGTATAACCGTCGGAGTACACCAAGGCTCCGTCCTGAGTCCGTTCCTCTTCAGCCTGATATTAGACGTATTGTCAGACAGCATCAGAGACCACCATGAGCAGCCACCATGGCTACTTATGTATGCTGACGATATCGCGCTGGTGGACTCGGACAGGGGACGGCTGGTGAGACGTGTTAACACATGGAAGGAATCGCTTGAGAACGGGGGTCTGAAACTCAACGTGGCGAAGACAGAGTACTTGGCCTGCAACACTACAGATCCCATGTCCGTCCGCATAGGCGAAGACACGGTCGAGCGCACGGACCGGTTCAAGTATCTGGGATCTGTACTCCACGCGAACGGCGACATCGACTCCGACGTCAAGGCACGCATTTCTGCTGCTTGGGATAAATGGCGGGAGGTGAGCGGCGTCACTTGCGACCCTAAAATGCCGGTTAAACTGAAGGGACAGGTCTATAAATCCATCATTAGGCCTGTTCTCTTATATGGTAGTGAAGCATGGCCATTACTTGAGCGGCACAAGCAGGAACTGCGGGTCACGGAGATGAAGATGCTGCGCTGGATGTCGGGAGTTACGCGAGCTGATCGCGTAAAGAACTCCCGTATTCGCGGCAGCCTTCATGTCCGAGACATCGCTGATAAACTGCAAGAGTGCCGCCTACGTTGGTACGGTCATGTTTTACGGAAACCGGCAAACTACGTAGGGAACAAGTGTCTAGCCATGTCGCTACCGCCGGGTCCCGGCAGAAGGGGAAGGCCCAAGAAGGCCTGGCTTGACGTCGTAGTGGATGACATGCGTGCCAACAAACTCTCCGTAAAGGATGCCGAAGACCGTGCGAAGTGGAGAGCTAGGAGTAGGAAAGCGGACCCCGGGCTCCGCAAGGATGCAACCGGGAAATCGCGAAGATGATGATGATGAAGTGTTATGGTCAGCCATTGAGCTAAGTAAGCTTTCTTGTTAAATAATAACAGTTACCGCGGTGAAGAAGCCGCCTTATCATACTAGTTACCGGGAAATTATTTGTGGTTCAAGTCAATAAAGACTCATAAAATTATAAAAAAACTTTATCATAGACAGTCAAGGTATTTAAAAATTATTGCATTTAAATAAAGATAGATAAATAGATAACTTTTATGATGATATTAACAAGTACACTGGGAAATTACAATAAAACTTACGAATGTTTTACGATTGTTATCTGTTTGTAAACCTATTATCTTATAAATAAAAATGAATTGCTGTTCGTTAGTCTGACTAACTAACTCGAGAACGCCCGGACCGATTTAGGTTATTTTGGTTTTAAAATGTTCGTCGTAGTCCAGGGAAGTTTTCAATGAGAAAATATAGAAAAAGAATCAGTATTGGCGGTATGAAATTTGCCGGGACCACTAGTATAAATAAAAAGGAACTTAACAAAAACACAAACATAAGCCAGCGAGAAGAAGAAAATATCACAGACGGACAAGCGAGGCTATGAGCCCCAGGATATCCCGCGTAAGACCGCGGGCCGCTGCAGCGCTGGTATTCTGGCTGGAGGCACGGCCAGAATACCAGCGCTGCAGTGACATTAAAGAATGATAGTAATTTAACAATGTCAAAAATCCAAAAATACACATTAAATATCCATTTTTGAGGTATATTAAATAGCTTTCCAAAACTGATACAACATTTAATAAGGAAAGAAAAAAATCTACAAAGAAAATGTTATGAGTGATGATGATGACTACTTGTCAGTTATTAGTTTGATACTGAGTATTAACGATATAAATTAGTTTATATTAGTATATTATGCAGTAGCGTTCGTAGCACCGTAGCTGATTATAAAACTGTAGCATACTACTAAATGTATTGTAGCACAGTAACAAATCGTAGTACCGTAGCATAGTAATAGAATACTTTATTCGCCGCGGGTCTGTTCTGCGAAATTATCGTCAAAAATGGTCGTAGCAGTTTCTTATTTGGTAGGTAACTGTCTCTTTTATTAAAAAGTAACCAGTTTATATACATTGAGTATTAATAAGTATGTACCCACCTAAATATGTATCTCAATAAAAAAGGTAGTTAAGTGATCCTGATAATGCCATTTTAATGTACAAGAGTATACTTCAACATAACTTGATGCAAATGTTATTAATATTATTATACAAAAATCGCTATGTTATATATCTTAGACCACCACAAATAATACCATCCCGCACCGCAAGAGATACTTTTTTAAAATCACTTTCATCCGAAAGGGTAAAGTGCATTTCAGCGTTCAGGTCGCTTCAGCATCTTTCAGGAGATTACTTCGGCCTTAACGAGGAGCGATGGAAATTAGATAATTGGCGTCGAAACAGATTTGTAGGCTTTTATGGAAAATTTGATTTTGCGATCGAACCAATTAAGAGTCGTGAAAGTTGATTATTGCATACTTTAACTTTTTATTACTTTTAAATCTTTTTTTTTTTAAAGTAAAATGGTGGGACGATTTTAAGTGAGGAATGTGCACGGTATTTAATTTTTAACTATATTTATGGACGAAATATACTGAACAAAATAGCTTACCTATGTTTATAGGCAAACACTCATATTACATCAATTGTTAGCCAAACTGTTATATGTATATATTTCGAAGTTGAAAAGTAGCAAAAGCGGCGTTTTGGTAGAATCACTAATCTTGTACTTATTTTTTAAGTGCATGTAAAATGCCTATATTAAAAAAGAAATTTTGATCTCAAGATTCACCCCGAAATATTCTCGGTAAAATAAACTTTGGAGTTTTGTCATTTGCTTTTATTATACACTGTAAATTAAAAAAAAATTATCCATCTTGCAACCCTTTTTGGTGAATATGTATTTTCCTTTCGGAGAAAAAAATATTTCCACAATGCTACAAAAAGTATACAAAATCGTTCAATCATCTGAGAGTAAGCGTTTAATTATGAGAAGAAATTTTAATTAAATTCGGAATGGCCAACAGCTGTAGAGCGGCGGAGTGCTTCCTTGAAGGAGCCTTGAATTATTTCTACAAACAGTTTGCTACCATCTCAAGTTATTTACATTGAATTCGAACAGTCCCATAGAAACGGTTGCTCTTGAGCGTGGCATGAATGATCAATGTAAATTGTGTTAGGTGCTCGGAAGATTCAATGAGGGAAAATAAGCTCAGTGTTATGGTAGAGCTTTAGTGTTCACTGCTTTTGTGATATCTTTTATTTAGTACTATAATCAAGGGCACATAAAATCCAAACATCACAAACATTGCTCTAATTTCTTGATAAATAGCATAAAAATGAATATCACACTAAAAAAAAACTTTCGTCGCATCAATATTCGTTGCGTAGTTTTAAACATACATTCAGACAGACGCGGGAAGCTAATTTGCGCTATACTATGTAGTGATAATTAGAATGTTCTCATTCCGAATTAAGTTACACTTGTTTGAAATATATCCGAGACAATAGAGAAGTACTCAAATATAGTTGAATATATAAATAAAACACACAGACACGGAATACAATGCAGTTTAGCCTTAAAGAAAATTTAGATTGTGATTTTTGCACGAAGGTTTCTGTACCATGGACTAGATTAATAATATTTATTAAGCTATTGCATAGCTTTTATTGGCACGGTGTTTGTGTGCGGTTAGACGTATTGTACGACTCTACGAAACTCGCATGAATCGAGACGAGCTGCTCCGAAATCGGACGATGCTATGCAATAGCTATACCGCGGCAGTCCCCGAGTGCCACACGTCTTTTTTTATATTTTGTTTGTTCTACAAAATCTGTTGTTTTAATTAAGAATTGTGATTCGTAATATTGCACATGCCATTTTAAAAATATTTCCAAAATGTATCGTTCTATTTATATCTCTCTCATGAATATTTGCTTTGCAACGTTCCGAACGAAAATATGGTTCCCACTATCCTGTCGATTTTAGATTGAACATTTTGCTGGGAGTAAATATTTTGCGAAGCAGGGCAAATGCACATTTATTATTCGGGGCGCATTGAAAAGTGCAGTTATAGGTTCGATCTTTAGTTCCGTGTTATAGCAAGTCTTGTATTTTGAATGTCGGCATAAACATTGAACTACGTTGTTTTTCCATTCACATTGAATTGATTTATCTTTTTGGTGAATAAAGCCAACATAACGATACGCAATAAATGAGTTAGTTCTTGGAAAGCACTGCACATAGACATTGGAAAACTGAAAATGTCCGAGATATTTAACATGTTGTTATGTTTTAATGAGCTCCCAATATTCCGCTATTGCCATGGTACAAAACAACATGGTAAATATCCCGGACATTTTCAGTCTTTATCGAAAACTTTATCGAAACGTTCGGGCAGTAAGTAGCTATGTATTTGCTACTCCTAATATCGCGAGTAGACCTATAAAGAATTATCTATTGTAATAGACGCGAGAGTCTAAAAAAAACAGTTTTCTAATATCTGTAACCATGACGAAATAATGGTGGCATGACGAATCAGTTAAAATTTATAAATTGCTTACAGACAGTTGTAATGACAACTTTTAAGTATAAATTTATTTTTAAAAAAAATAAAAAACTGAAATACGTGAATAAAATATTATTTAAGTTACATATTATTTGACGCGTGAAATAAAACGATGTTGGTTTATTATCCTGAGACGTTAATGGTTTTACGAGGTATTTTCTTCAATTCGTGACAGGATAGTTTTATCAATTTCTGCAAAACTGACAAGGTGACATATCATAAATGTCAGCATTTTATTACAACTCGACTTCTTTAAGGTAAATTATTGGCTTCAGTTTTTCTGAAATGAAATTACTCAGTAGTCCGAAGTCAGCAAGTTGGCCAACCAATCTCTTTCTCCCCCTAAGTATGCATGGATCTTTAAAAGCTTACAATGGATTTTGATGCAGTTTTTAACCGATAGTGAGATCAAAGAGAAAGGTCAATATTTACAATATGAGATACATTTTAACATCAAATTTTCACCCATACGAGGCAGTATCGGGCTACTTTTATTATAACCTGAACTTTGCACCGCATGATACGATCATTAGAGATTCAAATAGTCAACCAACAAATCATTGTTGGTCACAATAGTATCAACTATTGTGACCCAACCCAACTACTCCGTCCAAAACCTCAACAATTTGACAAACCTTATAATATTTCCCATCAGTGTCCCCATATAGACCCTCTTCTCCTTTGTGCGGGAGAGTAGCATTTGGCATTCTATAGAACGCAACGAAAGTGGCGTCAGCCCGACCCGAAACTTTCGATCGAGCTTTATCAATATCATCCACGGCAGAACGCTGGCCAAATGAAAGAATCTGGTCTATTCAAGGGAAAAAGGTCGTGGAATGGGAACGAAATTTCGCAGAGGCGACCTTTCCTTTTGTCAGATGTTTATCTTCAGTGCCTTAAAAGACCCCTCTTGTACTGCGATCTTTACGTGTTTAAACAAAAACGACAGAAATCTCAACAGAAAATACATTGCTGTGTCAAACCAAGAACAGTAGTTGCTCCATAGAACGCACCCAGCAATGTACATCAAATTATAAATGTAACAGTTGATTCAAAGGTATTTGGTACGAAAAGAATACAGCTTAAAGATGAACCCCTGAAATAAGATAAATCTATTGACGTAAATAGCACTTAATTTCGTGTCTTTGAAAAAGTAAATACTTCTGCTGTAATGTACAAGTAAATGGTTTTAATGGCAACATTAATGGTATGGCGTTTTGTTTTGAGGTTGGCTAAGTGGGGCTTAGCGAGACAAGTCGGTTAATGCCTTGAGTGGAGTTATTTGACTCAGAACCACTTTAGGGATCAATTTACGTTGAGTAAATATTGTATGTTTTTAACAACTGCCATTGTTTTAGTTTTGAACTAGGTACGCGGTTTCTATTTTCAAATGGATTACTAAATAGCGCACTTAAGTCTATTTTGGAGTCATTTCAATGGTCCTCTGCTGATCTGGGGCATTGAGAAAAGGTATCAAATGTATTCTACTTATTAATACATGAATCGAAAAAATATAAAAAATAGCAAAGTTTAGTTGAAAACATTAGAGCTTATTTAGCTTTAAGCTTTAAGCTTTAAATTTCGGGAAAACAACCACCAATATTTCACGGTGTATATTATTTTGTCGCGGGTTGGAATTGACTTGCCGTCTCTGAGCGCAAGAGTCTACTCACACCATCAAGTGAACTAATCCACAACTATCACAGGAGACCGGGGCAAAATTGGCTATGCTATCCATTCAACCTACCCAATAATACTAACTAAACAACCTTCCCTCAAAATGTAAGCATCGGAACAATACAATTCCGGGACCGGGTTCCATAAGACAGCCGTAAACACCATAAAGACGCGCAACGGGAACTGTATCTGTTATTTAGGGAGCGACGGGTGTCTAGAACGGCCCTGCTTCCCCTTACCGGGAACAGTTGACCTGTAGACGTGGATTAGAAGAAATAAAAAATATATAAATAAAAACAATTAAGTAGTTTATTGAACCACTTCAACAAATATCAAAATGGGTAACAATGTTATTGGTTTGATATTAGGTAAAGTTGTAGCGAAAAGCGAATAAGAATAATAATATTCCTATTTAGACATTAGGTATTCCTTCATTATCTGCCTCGTTGGTATATTAGTAGCAAGCGCTACGTAAGGACCGAGAGGTCCCCGGTTCGAGTCCGGGGTCGGGCAATTTGTGTGAGTTTTTCTGTAAAGAAATTGCTCAGCTCAGAGTTAGGATAACGGCGGTTGCACGCCCGTGTCTCGGAAAGGACGTTAAGCCGGTGGTCCTGCGCCTGATCTCTCATCGATCAGGTCGGATTTCCTAAGTTAAATAAATTAATATTTATTTTATGTCAGCGCTTTTTTATTGAAACAACTTTAGTCAAAAAACTGGTATTAAGGATAACCGACTAAATTCAATGCATTTTTATTAGAAACTACCTTGCAATTGCACAAGTAAAACGGTAACTTACCTCAGAAAAGACAAAATGACAATTACGAGTCTATCGGCTAAAACGTGCATGCTCCTATCTGATAAAATATACTTGTTGTTATTAAATTTACAAGTACCTCGTATTTCTGAATTAGCAATCAAACTTGCTAACAAATTCTGGTAATTTTCATATTTGAATACTTAGAGCCGGAGATTTATCGCCTACTTACGGCAGCGGTCATGGATCCACTAGTCTTACTTTTCAAAATATTTTCAATAGCCCATTAAAACTTGTTCTGTTCATAGTTTGAATTGAATTCATTTAAGAGCCTATGCACACGGTGCTTTTAATCGGAGTTTCATTACATAAATAATATTTATTTAAAAAGGTTGCAAGAGTTTGGAATAACCTCGAAATGTGCTAATTAAATTACCAAAACTAAATGGTTATGTAACTTTTAAGCAAAAGATAATTGTACATACATACATACATACATAAAATCACGCCTTTTTCCCAGAGGGGTAGGCAGAGATCACTTCCAGCGATCCACTTTTCACCTCTGTGGGAAACGTGACGTGACGGGTTGTGGACCACGTCGCCGCCATTCTGCCTTGTGCATTGTTTTAACAAGGTCATTGCGTTCCCACGAGTAGCAAGGATATATGACGGGGGAAGGAAAAGGGGAGGAAGGATACTATCGCCTCGGATGATTTGGACTGAGTCGATAGTAGCTCGAGGAGCCGGGGTCGCTTGCCCGTATACCGTTCACCAACCACCGGACAGATAGTTGTGACTGGTATCCCCTGACTTTCACACCAATAGAATTTTACTTTACAAAGAAGTCCATACTATTTTTGAATTCCATCAAATGAAAATCTAAACGGTGAGTTATACATTTTAACCTATTTTGTGCTAATAATAATTTCATCTTCCAATTACAAGCAAAATCAAGGTAAAATGATTGAGTTTTTATTTTGTAAGCTTCAGTTTCTACGTGCTCAGACGAACTTAGACGTGTGAAGGTTGTGAGTTTTGGGTTTGTACAAGATAGACCTGGAGTCATTTCCAGATCAGATCGGGGTCGGCTGTATAATAAAAGTAAAAAAAAACCTTTTAACGGCGCTAGTTAGGCCACTATTAATGACGCTGGCTTTATAAGCTTGTCGGAGAGGATTCAATCAATGGTATTAATGAATGTTAAATATTTTAAATATTAAATGTAAGCAGAGAACGTTTATTTACCGTCTACTTTAAGGAATAATAAACACTATTTTTGCTTTAAAATCAATCAGGTTAAAAATGTTATCTTTGTGAAAATAACCTTCAAATTTATGTCTTGAATATTTTAACTCAGACAAAGAAGGTCTACTAAAACGCTAAAATAAGTATTTAAAGATTTGACGACCTTTCTGCCCGCTGGACACTGTTTGGCGACGGACGCTCTTGCCGCCTACAATATCAACGTTCCAAGAGTCGTGGGTTCGATTCCCACCCGGGCCAAATAATGTGTGACAAACGTCGATGTTTTTTCCGTGTCTGGGCGTGTATTGAGACGTATTTTTAAGTATATTTGTGTATCCAATGTTGATTCTGTTGGAGCGCGAGCGTCCTCGGGCTTCCTCGGGCGTCATCGGCGGTCGTCGGGTTATATGCGCGCGCGCAGGGCCGCGGTCCCCAGCGCGCCACTCTGCCTTCAACCTTCGGCGGCACCGGCCGCGTTCTGTAGTGTCCTTCCACCGGCATTAATATACCATAGAAATACAGTCCACCTTTCATTTAAGTCCCTTAGTTAGGACCCAAACAGATTCCGATATATGTAACACAAGTGCTTAAGCTACTTACCACGGAATCACGACCAACGAGACGGTCACACTTTTCAAACTATGTAGCCTTTTAGATTAATTCAAGGCCCTACGATGACTTCAAAGTAATAAGTTTGGTTATTTCTTTCATTAGGTGTGTGCTTTGAAGCGGGCTTGAGTAGAATTATAAAATTCCTGGTTCTCAAAATCACGTTGACAAATGACCAAATGTGTCTATATTCAACGGAAACAGTTTTTCTTATAGACAAAAGTTCCTTTAAGTAATATGCCTGTATATTTGAGCTATCAAATAGTAATAGAATTGGAATTTGTTCCGTATTATTTTCAGAATAAATGACGGCTGAAACGAAACCTCCAGCCAGCGAGTTTTTTTTTAAATTACGAAGTTGATCAGGCTAAAATGTAGTTCTGCAATCAGGACTATACTATGTGAACACATAAAAGCCAAAACAGACATAGGTTTCATTCATGAATACAGAAGAAACAAGTTATGAAAAAAAAAAATCTATTCAGCCGGAAACTTTTTATTTGATTTAAAAAAAAATTCATAAGTATATAAGCAACACTGTTCCCGTTAAATATAGACACACGTTGACAAAGTATGTGTCTTTCACGCTTCAAGTTTTATGTACCACCTCTAGATGCATGTAAATGGTTTGTGACACACATGTTTATGTAAATAAAATTATCTTTATCTTTATGTACTTGGCCTAAACATAACGTTTTCTACTTACGATAATACGTTCCTATGACCCAGTCAAAATCTCAGGCACTGTAGTTATATTTTGACTTCTTTGTCTATCTTTCTTATTCTTTGTGCGTTAAATCCTTAGGTTTATATTTAAATATCTTGAAATCTAAATGGCACTGGGAAAACTTTGACGAAACTATGAACTTATAAATGAAATATTAAATAACTTTCCAAGAAAATAGACTAGACCTTTTAGCTTAAATTTTTTAAATACTTAAGCATAAATATTCTGAAATAACTAGGCAAAATAATTTATTGTAAACTCATTTCGTAAATTTAGTATTTCTATTTTAATGTTAAATTCAAAGGACTCCGTACTTTGACCTTTACCAAAGGGATTGTAGTTTGAAGTCAAATTTAAATGTTATTACGTGTAAGTAATCATGAACATTAACATAAAATATTATTGTAATTTGGTCTTGAATATACTCGAAATATAATATATATTCACGCATTGACTGAGCATTGGTAGATCATTAATTTAGGTTACCCTAGGGTCCTAGGTCGAAATTCGTGAATTTCAAAACACAATTTGAAACAATTATCTACTAAAGAAAGTAACTGATTTCAAGGAGTGAATAAGGCACAAATTGTACAATATTTAAAGTATTGAAATCATGAATAACAGTGTTATTATCATCATCAGCCCTTTTCTGTACAATGATGGACATAGGCCTTCCCAAATGTTCGCCACTTCTGTCTATCTTCGGCTACTCGCATCCAGCTCCTACCAGCCAACGTAGTGTGGGATTCCCTCAGGCTAGGAAGAGTGACGATTTATTTATTTATTTATTTAGGTTCACAAAACAGAACAACATCAATGTAGCTTCTAAATTACAAATTGAAAACTTATTTGGGCAGTACGTGTTAACATAATCCCAATACTTGTAAAAAAAAAACAAGTGTCGCAACTCAGTTGTTCTACTATAAAAAGTTGTGAGATCCAGGTACCAAGTCGATTATTGATATATTCAGTCCGTTTAAAAATATTTTAGATTTTAAATAAATATATTGACTCGGCTATCGCATGAAATCACAGTTTTTTTTTATATTTCAAAAGTAATACATAATATTCTTAGTTATTGACTAGCTCGGTGGAACAGTGGTTAGTGACCCTGGCTGGCGGTTCCGAGAGTCGTGGGTTCGATTCCCACTCGGGGCAAATATTTGTGTGATGAACACCGGTGTTTGTCCCGTGTCTGGGTGTAATTATGAATTTATAAATATATATGTATGTATATCAGTCTCTCACGCCCATAGTACAAGCTTTGCTTAGTTTGGGGTCAGATGACCGTGTGTGGAAATGTCCCAGATATTAATTTATTATTTATTTTTTCAGTGTGATTTCCACTGAGTCGTGTTGAATCGTCGGTCATAGTATACTTATTGTTGTATAGGTACCGTAAAAAGGGCAACGGCAAAAATGATTTTCAAGGCAAACTTTTAGTATACAGACACGCTGAAAACGCTCCCCAGTTTCGAGACTTTTTTGTCTAAAACAAAGTTTTTATAGATACAACTTTCGGTAGTTCTCTGAATAGAGGTTTTGTTCTGGGTCAGTTTTTATGTTCAACTTCCGGTGTGTTTATGATACTTGAGATCATGGAAGTTTTCGTTGAGAGACGCTTAAAAATATTCTGACAAATTTATATTTAGGCATCTAACTTTGTTGACCTAGTTTGTACTCGTATTTTAGAATTGGCTTATGAAAAGGTTGAAGTCCTAGGTTAAAATTGGTATCACTTCTTATTGCACTATGAAAACGTTTAAATTAATATTATATTATACATAAGTATTTGTCGAAGAATGAACTCACGATTTGTGACGTTAGGCAAAAACACTACCAAATGCGCAATCAAATAATAAATAAACAAATAATAATGAGTCAAATTAAATAAAAATCGGTCAAGTGCGAGTCGTACTTGCGCATAAAGGGTTTCGTACAATTATTGTGAAAAAAAAACATGTTTGTTTTATGGAAACCACGCTTGAATATTAATATTATTGACTTTATAACGACTGTGTGTATGAATTTACATCATGTGTGAAAATTTCAACTGCTTTTAGCGTTCTTGATATACAGTATGGCAACAAACGGATAGACGGACAGCGAAATTTCAGTCCCGTTTTTACCTTTTGGGTACGGGACCTTAAAACATGTCAAAGTGTTCACCTTAAAATCGGCTGTTGTTATTCAAGATCGCACTCATAATATTATCCCAGTAAACTAACTAGTCGAATATTTTAATATAATTTAAGCCATGTTTACACGAGATCAGATTCACTTACGTACAACGTTAAAACTACACCGTAACGCGCCAAAAGCACAACTTTTGTGCTCTATCCCCTCAGGGATCGCAAAAAGCTTCATACATCAGAAAACCTTGTTTCCTGTCGCCGTAATATAATAAACCGGTTAGTTAGCCCTCTCATGCTACACGTCCCCGTGGACCGAGGGGTTTACCAGCCTCCTCGCGATGTCAAAGGATCCTGCAGACGTAGTTTCGGTAGTGAGAAGTTTAAGCTTTATATCTTTAGTCAAGAAAGTCAAAGTCCACTTGCAGTGAATTCTGAGGAGGGAATTTTGTTGACGTAAAATGAAAATATGGGAAAACATATACTAATGGTCGTCCTTACTTATTCCTTACCATAATTCACAAACTTTACAATGACATTGTTGATTATTCGGAAACAAAAATCTGTTAAATAAATTTAAATTTTGGCTAAAATTTGTCGAATCCTGTTAGTTACCTTTAACTGAACGTAGTTTCATCATTTGATTTTCTTCAAATTCAAAATATTATCTGTTCACCAATTTTAAAAAATGCAATCATTAGTTTTGATTTAAATTGCGTTTATAACCTTTCGAATAAACATTTTTCATGAATATATTAGTACATTTTTAACTTTACAATTTTGAATTGCTGGGACGTCACACATTTTTGACGGAAATTCCGATCAGTATCAGGATCAGTTTGCTGATTGATCATCTACTTTTGCTGTTGACTGTACCATGCGCTATTAGCCGTATAACTAATCCCTTTCCCAGGACAAATGTTAGCGTAATGAGAATTTCTAATCGATCCGTCTTTGGGTGTGATAGATAAATCAATCTATTTGTGGATATCCATAGGTTTCTAATATCCATAACAATAGGGAATATGCATAAATCTGCAATCTTGAATTTTTCATCAACTTATGAAAATAGGCTTAAACATATACTAAAATGTGAAATAAAAATGAAAATCGGTGCACAAACGAAGGATTTATAAGGAATAAGAGTTGCGTGATATTATAACAGTTTCTGGGATTGCAAGCGTATGTTTTTATGGATCGCGTATGGACGTAGTGTAATTGTGACGTCATCTGCCATATCGGATCTCTCTGTCCACCCGGGAACTTTAAACAGCTATATCTCGCTTGTTGTTAAAGTAATTTGAAAAATAGAATTACATTCATATTTCTTCGATATTAAAGATTGATTTCTATAATAAAAAAAATGTGTGCATATTCCCCATTGCCTTAACAACTGAGCTCGGAATCAGACCAACGTAATATGATGTTGCGTGATATTATAACCGTTTCTGGGATTGCAAGCGTATGTTTTTATGTAGTAGTATTATTTTTTTTTTTAATAAAAACACAATATTCCCGGCTCGCATGATACTAATAAATATGGATTCGAAAGAGCTCTGTCGGACGGCGTATTCTCACGCAACGAGACCGTTACTAAAGTTCAGAAGTCATCAAAGAGTGATATGGAGAAGGAATCCTCGTATGACCTATATTTTGTCGATTAGACCTCGTTTTTGTGACGGGGATCAAAACACATGCTGTTTTTGTTATTCTGTTCGCCGGAACCGGAATATGTAGAAACAGCAAATTGAAAAGTAATTTAAACATGTAATTTTAAACTGTCATGGTTAAATACATTAGAAAACTGAAAATGTTCGAGATATTACCATGCTATTTTAATTTAATGAGCTCCCGATATTTGGGCCCTGTTCCAAACACCATGATCACGGGTGAACTGAAATATCGAGAGCTTATTAAAACTAAACAACATGGTAAATATTCCGGACATTATTATAATTTTAAACTTTCATGGTTACACACATTAGAAAACTGAAACTGTGATCACGGGTGAACGGCCCGTTCTCGTTTACCCGTGATCATGGCGCTTGCAACAGTGCTGAAATATCGAGAGCTCATTGAAACAAAACAACATGGTAAAAATCCCGGACAATTTCAGTTTTCTAATTCCGGATATTTTTAGTTTTCTAAATAAAAATGTAATTTACAAAATTAAAACGATTGTTATAGTGATCTTTGGACTGGCTAGGTCTAACAGTGGTTAGTGACTCTGCCTTCGGCTACAAGAGTAGTGGGTTCGATACCCAGCCGGGACACACTTTTACGTGATGAACATAAGTTTTTGTAAACATGTATTAATTAAAAATCTTTGCCTAGTTTGGGGTTAGGTAGTCGTTTGTGGAAATGATATTTATATCATATACATCAATTTTGAACACGTGGGTCTCTACATTGATCTATTCCTTAAGTTATGATGTTAGTATGTGAGTAGATACAAAACCTTTCTAGATAGACTGTCTCGGTGGAACAGTGGTTAGTGATCCTGCCTGCCGGTTCCGAGAGTCGTGGGTTCGATTCCCACTCGGGACAAATATTTGTGTGATGAACATCGGTGTTTGTTCTGTGTCTGGGTGTAATTATGTATTTAAATAATAGTTAATAAATAAATATTACACAACATCACATACATTGATCTAATCCCGTGGTAAGTAGCTTAAGAACTTGTGTTACGGAAATCAGGATCAACAGTGGATACACAAATAAACTTAAATATATTTAATAATACACCCAGACACGGAACAAACACCGATGTTCGTCACACAAATATTTGTCCCGAGTGGGAATCGAACCCACGACTCTTGGAACCGTAGGTTTTGAACCTGAGTCACTAACCACTGTTCCACCGAGCCGGTGGAACATATTATGTATGTGTATCAGTCTCTGACGCTCATAATACAAGCTCTGCTTAGTTTGAAGTCAGATGACCGTGTGTGGAAATGTCCCAGATATTTATTTATTGTTATTTTTATATTCTAAAAAAATACCCAAGGTTCTAGATATAAACCCATCCTAAGCACATACCGTGGTGACTTACCACATTGTCTATAATAGAACTTAATTACAATCCAGATTTAACCTATTACATTAATTATTCGAGCAAGAAACTTGTTCCAAATAGACAGACAGACGGCCAACTTCTAGGTAATTAATTTAGTCCCTATGGTTAGCCGCAGTATGAGAAACTTTTGATTAGTTTGAATTAAAATTTCGTGAGGTAACATTGCGGAGATTTAATTGAATAAAACAGTTTTAATTACTATTAGTGAAGACGTTATTTATCAGTTTTGGTGTAGGTAATATATAAATATCTAAATAAATAAATATCTGGGACATTTCCACACACGGTCATCTGACCCCAAACTAAGCAGAGCTTGTACTATGGGCGTCAGAGACTGATATACATACATAATAAATACATACTTAAATACATAATCACACCCAAACACAGAACAAACACCGATGTTCATCACACAAATATTTGTCCCGAGTGGGAATCGAACTCACGACCCTTGGAACCGCCAGCCAGGGTTACTAACCACTGTTCCACCGAGCCAGTCAATAAAAATAATAATAATAATAATAAATAGTCATATGTGAGAGGGGATTGTGAGGGTACTTCATTGAGCCTTCTCTCACAATTTCTGTCCACTTTAAATGAGCATGAATGTCATTAAAAAGCTATTTACATGACTATCATTAGTTATTATGAGGGCTAATTTTAATTCGATCTGGGGAATGGTTAAAGTTAAACCTAGATGAAATTAATGTATAAAAAAAAGGATGTGAATTCCAGATATTATTTAAAAACTTTTATTTTCTTTTTTGCGGATTCTCGCTCAACGATTTAATATACTTTTGACACCGGTATGTAGCAAATGCTTATTAAAAAATATATTATTATTTATTATATTTTTGACCAGCTCTGTGAAACAGAGTACATCTGTGTTTGTTCTGTGTCTGGGTGTGTTATGAAATATAATTAAGTATCCACTGTTAATTCTGATTTCCGTTATACAAGTGCTTAAGCTACTTACCACGGGATGAAAACAATGTGTGTGATGTGTAATATTGTGTAACAGTGATCCGTTAAAAGCATTTTGTTTTAAATCTCATTAGTATTTCTTATTTTAATTAAAAATCTGCACTTTGCTTATTCTGTGTTGCGAGCTGATTGAGTTAGTAATTGAAAACAAAAATAAATAAAATAATTCATATTTTTCAAGCCAGAATTAAAAATAATATCCTCCGCTATTAACCCAAATGGCCGGTTTTATTTCCAATGGTTGTAGTAGAAATAGTTATTAAATAAAATGTCCTTGTCCGTAGAGAATACGATTCTTTCGGTACCAAAGAAAACGACGGCAACGGGTGTACAGAATCACAGCTTAGCCCGAAACTGCCTGAACTTAGGTCTTGAAGTAGTCCAAAGATAATACTGGAAGCTAAGTACTACATGGGTAATGTCTTGGATTTCTGTGATCAATATTAATATCTTACTAATATTATAACATTTGTTAGCTAAAAGTATTAACGAATTTGTACATACATACATAAAATCACGCCGTTGTCCCAGAGGGGTAGGCAGAGATCCCTTCCTGGCCCAGCCAGGTCATTGCGTTCCCACGAGTAGGAAGGATAATATGACGGGGGAAGGATACTATCGCCTTACCAGGATGATTTGGACTGAGTCGATAGTAGCTCGAGGAGCCGGGGCCGCTTATCCGTACACCGTTCAACAACTACCGGACAGATAGTTGTGACTGGTATCCCCTGACTTACTAAATTTCATCCAATAAACAGAACGTTGCAAAATGCTAGTATCCACAGATTTACCTGTTTATACCTGGCAACCCGATAGTTGTGACCGGAAAAGAACAGGCAACCTAACGTTTGTGTATTCTATGGGATTCATACTTTCGATTGGTATATAATTTATCTAATAATCATATCGGTGAAATGTTTAAAAAAATATTTTTTTTAAATTATTATTTAAACATACTCTGGACTGAAATTTTCTAGGCAACCCATATGGATTATATTTATTGACATATTAAATTAAATATAAAATACGTTTCATTAAATAAGCATCTCGGTGAAGGTCGTTCTATAACGGGATCGCATACTATTACTGTTAGTACGGTAATCGTTCTGTAAAACAACCACTAATTTCACGGTGTATACTATTAGGCTTCCAAATTATGATGATCCATAAGGAGCAGGGTTGTTAAGTCACATAACTAACCTAACTTAACTTATTTTGAAGTCCCTATATCCCGAGCCAAGGAAACGAAACCCGACCGCATTGCAAACACCAACATGTACTCAACAAATCTCAAACTAATCAGAATATTAATCCTTTAAACTAGCAAAGACACCAATTACTTAGCTATGAATATGCATGGCGTGTCAGCACGGCGCGTTCAAATCGTAATCGTCGTGTAAGTCCGTTAGATCGAGGGCTAAGAGAGGAAAGAGGATAATGATTGATTTAAGAAAGAAGGTAGTTTATACTTGTAGGTTAATTTGATACCCAACAGGGATACGTTCGTGAAAATGTTAGTATTAAATGTGCCAGATATTTATTTTTCGATTTTTCTTTGTCACTTTCACGCCTCTTCCTTTCACGTCTTCTAAACGACTAAACCAGTTTCTATGAAACATTTTTGACTGAACGATCTTTGAAGCAAAAGAAATAGAATCGAAATCAGTTTATCCATTTAGGAGCTACGATGTCAGACAGACTGACACACACATAAAGTTATATCATTTTTCCTTTGGGGGGTTTTAAATAAAAAAAAATACATATTTATTATTTTCTTTAGATCATCATCGTAATGAATAGAAAAAGTCTTTGAGGGGATAGGGGATATTATTATATGCGTAGAGTATGGACACTATCTAAATTATGAAATCCAAGTTTTTACTGTTTAATCAAATAGAACGCGAATGCCTTAAATAATAATAGGGTAGAGTAATTAGTAGTTTCTAAATGGCAGCCACAAATTGTTGCCTAGCCCTTAAACTATAAGTACGACCGGAGCAGACTCCGAGTTTCGTAAGCCGGGAGTTAAATCTCTTTCTGAATATAATTTGCGGCACATGCCGCTAATGAAATAATTCTGTGCCCGTTAGTGAGTTTGAGATGGCGTGGTTTTAATTTCTATAAGACGCGTGTGCTATCTGGCGCGAAGGACCAACTGGCAAAAATAAAAGTAAATGCAAAAGATAATTTTGTATGCAAGACGCAAAGTTTATATTTGCGGTATATTTGCATCAGATTGTCTAACTTTGGCTTTGATTATAATAATCACCGTATCATATTGTACTGGCTTAATCACAGTTTGAAGATTTCAAATGAAGAAAAAAAGATAACACCTGTGTTTGCGACAAAAAAGTATTGTTTTACTCCGTTATAATTACTCCTCTAAATTCAGATCCTCAAAAATTCGGATAAGATAAGGCGTCCGCCCGATTTCGGTCATGACGAATCTCAATTGAGATCAGCCAAGTGCGCAGGACATATTATATTGCACATGTGTGCGCGCCAACACAAGTGCGCTCTCTGATCCCTTACTCTCATAGTTCGGTGAGACGGCAACCCGACATAACCTATGAGAGATCTGGCGCAGGACCAACGACTTAACACTAGAAAGACCAAGGCAGTCAAATTGGCGGCGAAGCAATTTTATTGACGAATATTTTATAAACTATGTTTTGGTTTCTTTTCATATTTTATGACTTTTCCTAATTTGCTATTGTTAAGCTAAATCTATATGAAAAAAATAATAATAAAATGTTGTATATGAGTTTCGATGACAAATACCTACTAAGACCGCGTACCGTCAATGTGACCGCATACATATAAAGGCGGCGATAAGAATAGTAAACAACGATTTCTTCAAACTAATGTGGGTACTTTTGTTTTCATTAGTGTTGAATTGAATTCTGAGTAAGTTGTTACTGCATAGCTTTTTAGGATGTGTGCTAGGTGTGGTAGTAGAGCTTCTAGCTTGATCCTAATTAGGCAGGGCTTCAGCGAGGTGGCGAAATGAAACAGCAGGTTCAGCGATGTGTCTTGATCGGAAGTCCGAGACGAAGTGTGATGTAGGTTCCATACTAACTACATATTGTTATGTCAGCGCCATCTGTTGGATGATGTGCGAAGTTCTTTCTCGGATGTCGCCACAGTACTCCCCCCCGAAGACTGAACATCGATAGTCTTCAGGCTTCAGCAATCAGTGCGTAGTGCCAGGCTTAGCGAGTGCTCAAGATCAACAGTGAGTCGGGATGTGCTTGAGGGCTGCAGTGTTCACGGTTTCACGGAGGCTCAGTTGCAGTGTGATGAGACCGCCGACATGTGACTGCGTGTTGAGTCCGTGGTGAGGTGAGACGAGGTTGCAGTGAGGTGAGGTCCGCGGTGAGTCGGGACGAGCGCCGGAGAACCAGGTAGCGGTGAAGGCATGCGCTGGTTCCGTGAGGCTGAGTGCTGGTACGCTGGAGGTGACTGCTGGCTGGCTGCGGTGTTGTGGCGGCATCCGATCACGTCGGGGTCACCAATTTAGGATGTGTGCTAGGTGTGGTAGTAGAGCTTCTAGCTTGATCCTAATTAGGCAGGGCTTCAGCGAGGTGGCGAAATGAAACAGCAGGTTCAGCGATGTGTCTTGATCGGAAGTCCGAGACGAAGTGTGATGTAGGTTCCATACTAACTACATATTGTTATGTCAGCGCCATCTGTTGGATGATGTGCGAAGTTCTTTCTCGGATGTCGCCACAGCTTGTTTACATTTTACAGTAGACATTGGTTCCGTTTGGTGAGCAGTCGTAATTTGTTATAAAAAAATGAGTCGCCCGCTCTCCAATTCGGAAATAGAGCAAAGATTGTTGCGATATCGGGATATACAAGAAGATGTGTCAGGTGATGAAAGTAGTGATGATATAGACAGTGTTAGTGAAAACCGTGATGCAGAATTTCAGCCGGAACAGGTCACTTCTTCATCAGAAGACTCCGAAGTAGATTCTTCTGCTACACATAACAATATTATTGTAAATTCGCGCAGAGGACGCGGGGTATCTCGAAGATCCATTAGCGGTGGGCGTATAGCACGCGGTGGAGGTTCAGCTAGGACATCTTCAGTACCAGAAGTCGGTATGTTACAAGTAGCAAGTGACGGCACAGAATGGACTTGTATTTCTCCGGACGCTAGTGGAGTAGGACGTCGTAGCCAGCAAAATATACTTCGAGAAATCTCAGGGCCTACTCCATACGCCAAACGATACATTGAAAATAACAAGCCAATTTCTGCGTGGAGACTTTTTCTTCATGAGTACATTCTCCGACGTATAAAAGAATGTACTGAAAAGGAAGCACACGACAAGAGTCAAGATGACACTTGGAACTTGTCCCTGAGACGAACTAGATGCATTTATTGCTTTGATTTATGCTCGTGGAGCCTATAGCATGAGCCACTTAGATTTAGACATTTTGTGGTCACAGGATTGGGGACCACCCGTTTTCAAAAATACTATGAGCAAAAATAGATTCAAGGAGATCATGAAATACTTACGTTTTGATTTGAGAAGCACGCGTTCTGCTCGCCTAAACAATGACAAATTTGCGATGATTTCGGATATATGGAACAAATTTATAGATAATTGTCAAATGTGTTACATCCCTGGAGAAAATTTGACAGTTGATGAGCAGTTATTTCCATCAAAAACTCGCTGTCCGTTTTTACAATATATTGCAAACAAACCCGATAAATTTGGTATAAAGTTTTGGCTGCTTGTGGATGTCGAGAGTAAGTACCTATGTGGAGGATTTCCGTATCTAGGAAAAGACAATAACCGTTCAAACGATATTTCATTACCCGAATATGTGGTTTTGAAACTAGTACAACCCTATTTTCAAAAGGGTCGAAACGTAACCACTGACAACTTTTTCACGTCTCTAAATTTGGCTAAAAAACTAATGGTCGAAAAGACTAGTATTGTTGGAACAATGCGGCGTGCAAGACGAGAAGTACCACCGATTTGTAGAGGTATTCGTACTATAAGATATGAAACTTTCATAATGAAAACCGAGACGGATATAACCCTTACTACCTATCAAGGAAAACCAGGAAAAAATGTTATTATTTTGAGTACTCTACACCCCAACGTAAGTATAGGTACTGATCACAAAAGCTGCCTGAAACAGTTGGATTTTATAATGCAACAAAATTTGGTGTAGACATCATCGATCAAATGGCACGCAAATACACCGTAAGAGCTGGAAGTCGGAGATGGCCTGTTCACGTTTTTTACAATATACTTGATTTAGCAGCTATAAACTCGTGGATTCTATATCAAAAAGTCACAGGAATAAAAATTTCTCGTCATGATTTTATCCTTCAACTAGTGAGCGAACTACGTGACAGTATGTGGGAAAAAATCCACTTCAACTAGGACTCAGAGACAAGAAACTAATTCTGAAACAAGTGAACCATGTACTACAAACAATAAGAGGCGGCAATGTCAAATCAATAGTAAATGTAAAAAAAATAAAACATGTGAAAACTGCACTATCTGTAAAAAAGCTGTTTGTGGAAAATGTACAAAAGAGTCTAAAAAAACTATTACTTGTTACAAATGTTACTAACTTTAATGCTAAATTGTTTACTACTATTAAAAAATAAATTTGTATTATTTTTATTTAATTTTTTTATTTGAAATCTGTTAAAATTTCATATGTATTCTTACTAAATATCTAGTACCGTCAAATTGACTGCTGCGGTCTTTGAAGGTATAGCATGAAGCCCGGCCCTTCTAGTGTTAACGTGCTTTCCGAGACACGGGCATCTATCCGCCAACTTCCTAACTCCGGGTTGAGTTATTTCTTTACAGAAAAACTCACACAATTTGCCCGACCCTGGACTCGAACCGGCGCCCTCTCGGTCCTTACGCGGCGCTTGCTACCAATAGACCAACAAGGCAGTTTAGTTGACGGATAAGATAACATTATAACAAGTACATGCGCTGCCCAAAAAATCGTGCAATGAAGTTATAAATACCTTATTTTAAAATATTTTGATAGTTTACCATTCCAACAAAATATCGTGACACGTACGATATTGGATGTGGCAATAACAGTGATCACATTACCTCATCCTTGATCATCAGCCAGCACTTCCCCCGACACTAAGTCAATCGCGTGTCGGGTTAGCGTTACTTTTGAGTCGTTTTGAAATGTTGCTGGCATGAAATTTAAAATGAAGCTTAGGTGGAAAAAATTGCAAAAAAATGGGAATAAAATACAAGTCAACGTTTTACATATTATTCTTGAAACACGACGTTGTTTTAACCTAAAAGCTCTATAAAATAAATCAAAATAGAAACTATGATATCTTCTGTTAACTATCCAACGTATATTGGGTTAATGGCGAGCCATTATTACCATTAATATCAGTGAAAAAACACATAATATGCACAAACTTACCGTATGAATCGTCATCAGCCCATATGCCCCACTTTTGGGACACAGGCCTAACCTAAACTAAGGCGATCAGAGGGCCTACCATGAGTTGGCTATCGAAAACTTACTTACGTTAAAAACCTATCGAGTTGTTATTTTCATACGGCCGATTTTAGTTCTTCGCGTAACCACCAGCGGCGCTGTACAAGTTTTTCATAGACATATTCACGTAGGCGATATCGAGTGCGTAAGTTTTAAATTCATGGTAGCCACACAGGCCAGGCAAGTGCGGGTTGGTCGACTATACAACCATAGGATTTCTTCAAAGATTTGCAGGTTTCCTTACGATATTTTCCTTTACCGTGAAAACGACGGATAATCGCACATATTTAATTTAAATTAAGAATCAATATGCATTATTTACTAAGTTTAACAAAAAAAGACGTGTGGCACTCGGGGACTGCCGCGGTATAGCTATTGCATAGCATCGTCCGATTTCGGAGCAGGTCGTCTCGATTCGTGCGAGTTTCGTAGAGTCGTACAATACGTCTAACCCAAGCACACACGAAGTCTACCGAACTGAAACGACGTTAGACGATTGTGAGGTTTTTTCGTAAGGGAATTTTTTGGTTCGGTCGCCGCGCTCAAAGCCCGCGATACAAGCTATGCAATAGCTTAAAAAACCGCCGATCGAATCGCGAACTTTTTAATAGCCCTTTAATTTGCTAGACGACCAATTTAAGAAAAACCTATATTTTTATTTGTCTATATTAAAACATAATAATGATACGTACGATATCAGAGGCGGGAGTGATAGTGATCACATTACCTCATCCTCATTCATCAGCCACTTCCCCCGACACTTAGTCAATTCCTTGTCGCTTTAGCGTTCTTTTTGAGTCGCAAATTTACACTGAACGTCGACATTTATTTGCGTTTCGGAATTCCCCGGATCCAATGTAAAGTGACTCCTTTGTGTTGTTTGCAGTTTGAGATTAGGAGAGTATCGAAAAAAAGGAAGGTCAACACTTTAAATAACGTTGAAATTGTATTATTTTGGTGAAATCTTCGATCATGTACATAATATGTTACAAGTAGTAAGCGTTTAAGAAACAAACTCAAATATTTTTCGTTGAACGTTGCGTTTAACGTGAACCATTATTACCTGAAATCAATATTTTCTTACGACTTTGCCGATCAATAAAAAACTTTATTTCATATAGAAATAAAACATAATTGCTTTCAAAAGTATCTTGTGGCAGTTTATTATGTACAGACAAATTTACCGATAAATCACAGCATTAAATTTAAACTGAACTTGGTAACAATTACCTTTTATCCATTATTACGCTAAATGGACTTCAAATGATTGCTCTTTTAAATAATTACTTCCTGAAAGTCATAACATATACATGTAAGTGCGTTTATTTAACATTACTGTTATAATTTAAATGGCTATCCAAGTATATTTATTACTCAAAAGTGACTGACTGACATAGTAATCTATAAACGCACAGGATGGGCCGAAAGGCATGTAAGTAGATGTTATAACGTAGGCATCCGATAAGAAAAGATTAACAGAAGCGGAGCGAGTGCGGTCACTAGTTCATTAATAAATTTTTACAAAACTAGCGAAGTAGCGAAAAAAAATTAGAAGTTAATAAATGCTCAACACAGTTTTTAGTAATAAACCTATCTTCATGTTCGTTATATAAGACTTTAGACTTTCGCGTTCCATTACACTAAAATTAGTCTTTATGGGTCTACACGCGATATTAGGAGTACCAAATTACATAGCTACTTACTGCCCGACGTTTCGACTGGGTTACACCAATCGTGGTCGCCGGCGAAGTCATTTAAGTTAGTTATATTTAGGTTACTAATCGTGGAGCAAGTTAAAATAAATCATTGTCTCATAATAGCGCGAATCGAACCTAACACCTCAAACACTTCAACTGCTAAGTCTGGTCCATCATCTCCATCAAATTTTTACGGTTCAACCCAACTTTTCGCCACTTCCGCCCCCGATAGACTTGTTACATTTTATTTCCCCACATAATTTGAATTTTCAACGTCCGTAACAAACAAAATTACAGCGAGCTAGCGCCTTGCCAAGTCACTTTATCTCAACCCAATTTGCGAAGCATGCAATGACCCCAGAAAGTAATAAAAAGAGGTCATTAAGGCGGAAAGTTTAAAGAGCGAGCCTGTGATGGGTGACAAGTTCAAGATAAAGTGGAAGGAGTTGGCTCTCGTCTCCTTTGGGGTTCCGTACCTGAAAAGGAAAAACGGGAAACATAAACGATCACTTTCATATCTGGCTGTCTGTATGTGGATAAAGTATTGTCTATTATTTGCGCGAGCACAACACATCTATACTACACGATACAATGGAAAATGTGTGAAAAACGGGGGAAACGCGAACAAAGTCGCTGGCACAGCTAGTTTGAAATAAAACCGACCGTGACCACGAGTGCTGTAAAGAGCTCGAAACGTCGGATCTCTAAATAATATTTAGAATACCAATACACGCGAGCTCAATCTGTAAAATTAGTTATTTTATTTCAAATGTATATGGATAGATAAATAAATATCTGGGACATTTCCATACACGGTCATCTGACCGCGAACTGAGTTCCCAAGCAAAGTTTAAATAGAAACAGCTATTATTCTATATTATAGTATAAAAAGTCGCTTTTTTGTCCCTACACCTATCCTTTTATATGCTTCAATCTTGCAACCTACGCAATGGATTTTGATGCGCTTTTTTAAAAGATAGAGGGATTCAAGAGAAAGGTTCTTATACAAAATTCTTCCTAAGCGAAACGAGGGTAAGTCACTAGTAATAATGAAAGAAATCGTTAAAACGTCACCAATGGAAAAGAAAAATATACACTTAATGATATGAAACGGCAAAACAATTACTAAAATGCCAATCTCAATTTATAAACGATAGCCATTGACTTCGAACGCGGAAAAGTTGAAGGTAAATAAAAAAGGATTCGACCGCATTTTCGGGTAGCCCTTATTTGCAACAACGAAATCGATTCGGAAAGTTTATCCGAGGAACAAAGGAGTGCCCAGTGGCCTATAAAAAGTCAGTTACAGCGATCCATCAAGGGCGGGTCCGGAGGCGAATATTTTCTAACTAGTCGGGGCGAGTATCTTCTTAACGGACTTTCAGGGTAGTGGTTAACTGTACAAGTATGTATTGAAAAAAGGTGGCCGAAAGGTTAAGGTCGTTGCTTGCCATGAGAGAGATCGCCAGTTTAAGCCCAGCCACGCACCACTGTGTTTTTGGAATTTAAAATTCATATGTACGATTATTCGACGGTGAAAGAAAACATCGTGAGAAAACCTGCACACCTACAAAGAATTTCTAAGGTTGTGTAGTCTACCAACCCGCACTTGGTCAGCGAGGTTGGGCGGATATGGGCGGATGATGATGATGATATTTTTTACTTACCATCTTTCCGCGTTCCTGCGACTTCGTCCACGTGAAGACGTTTATAGTTTTAAACATTACCCTTTTACAGCACCGTTAAAATTAAATTACAAAATAGCCTGTCCTTTCTTAGGCACCCAGACTCAGACTCCAGACTCTGTGTACGGTTCAATAGTTTTGCCGTGAAATATAGCTACAGACGGACAGGCAAATTTACTTTGGCATTTTTAATATTGGTAAGGAGATAATGATGGCTCGAAGTAGACAACATAATTAATACATAGTTATCAGAATAAACTCTTAAGGGCATTTTAGATTAATTAATTTTGCTGAGAGATGTTTTCAAGACAACCTATATACAAATTAAGTAGGTAAGTATTTTGTACTTTAAATAATTAAAAAATAGCTAAGAAAAAAAGGGCATAAGCAACTTAACTACACCTAAACTGCAATTGTTTGTCCTATTAATTTTCTGAAACTGCACATACTGAAGAAGCATGTATCTATTAAACCATAAAAACCATTAATGATTAAACTTAAATGTAACTAGGGAATATTAAACATCTTATACCCGTTCCGTTGGTGTTAATGACTTTCCTAATTACTCAAGTTAATGAGCACTGCATTATGTATTTTATTAACGCGTAGGTACTTTAAAAACTCATAATTGGAAGTAATTAACGTAAAACGAGCCTGTCCGTTTTATTATTTTCGCATTTCGTATTTATTAAAACGGGAAGAATTTCCTATTAATCCGAATTCGAATATTACTAAAGCTCTTTAAATTATGCGAGCTATTTAGCTCGCATAATATTATGTTTGTTATGTACAATTTATCATGATGTTACATACATACATAAAATCACGCCTTTTTCCCAGAGGGGTAGGCAGAGATCACTTCCTGCCATGTGCTACGGTCCTGGCACACCACTTTCGCTTCATCCACATTCATCAACCTCTTCATGCACGCTCGTTGATTACGGGTACTTTTGATTTGACCTTTCTTTAAGATCAAATCTTTGGTCATGAAAGGTCTTTCTTGGTCTTCCCCTGTCGACATCTCCAATTACACCCTCTCTATATATACCCTTCGTTATCATGATGTAATGTTTTATATGTGGGCTTAAACCTAATTTGTCAAATCATCTTCAACCATGAACGCAATAAGAGAGGTGTTAATTACATTTTGGCACGAATTACATTCATCATCATCAATGTAATTCATTCAGTATTCGAATACTAAATTAGGGCGATAAGGTCTGACTAAGAAGTCAACCAGGCCAAGTGCGGGTTGGTTGACTACACATCCTCAGAATTTCTTTTTAGGTGCAGGTTTCCTCACGATTTTTTCCTTTACCGTTAAAGCGTCGAATAATCGTACATATAAATTTCAAATTTGAAAATCGTTTATGAGGCGGGGTTTGAACTTGCGACCATTCGGATGGCAAGCAACGACCTTAACCACTCAGCCATCGTCGCTATTAAATAACAAGAAATGTTATTTGGAACTTTTTATAAAAAAAGACGTGTGGCACTCGGGGACTGCCGCGGTATAGCTATTGCATAGCATCGTCCGATTTCGGAGTTTCGTAGAGTCGTACAATACGTCTAACCGCACGCACACAAACACCGTGCCGAAGTTCTTGGTTCGGTCACCGCGCTCAAAGCCCGACATAAAAGCTATGCAATAGCTTAATAATCGCTTTATATCAGTAAATATCTGAATAACGTAGCAAGTCAATACGAAACCATTCACCCACACTAGGGCTAAAGTAACCTGAATTCACTGTACATAGATTAGTATATGCGTATTGTGCGTACGTCTATTCAAAAGCACCTCATCGCATTCACCTGACAGAAACGATCCCTCTCGAATACACCCGACTAGGCTAGAACTGAAATATCTCAGACAATGCCTTAAGGTCACACACTCGGGGCCACAATAGGGCATAATTAACTTAATGAAGACCGACAATCGGGACGGAACAAAGGCGGGACGAAGATGATTCTAGAACAATTTACGTAGATAATGGGCCGTGCCATTTGTGAACCAACACGGGCTTTTGTGCGAGCTTTTTTTGTATGGGGAAATTAATCGTTTAATTAACCTTCTGTATCGCTGGGAGGCTGTGACTCGACAATTGATGGGAACTAAATATTAGTCTTTATGGGTCTACACGCGTTATAAGGAGTAGCAAATTACATAGCTACTTACTGCCCGTCGTTTCGACTGGGTTGCAACAATCATGGTCGCGAGCGAACTGCCCTCAGAGGGCCTACCATGAGTTGGCTATCGAAAACTTACGTACGTTAAAAACCTATCGAGTTGTTTTTTTCATACGGCTGATTTTAGTTCTTCGCGTAACCACCAGCGGCGCTGTACAAGTTTTTCATAGACATATTTACGTAGGCGATATCGAGTGCGTAAATTTTAAACTCATGTTAGCCCTACTGTAATTTACTACTCCTAATAATGCGTGTAGGTAGACCCATAAAGACTAATATATTAATTGATGGGAAGCCGTTAAAGTTTTCTAATTAATACTTTTAAACACACATGCCATGGTCAAATTTATCCAAATTAGACTAGGTACTGTGTAAATAGCTACCTAATCGTGACTTTCCGTAATATATTGTGGTAAACTGTGACTTAAAATTCTGTGTTTAGTTCATATCAATCACTTGATAAATATACAAGTTATGCTATTTTAAAGAACTTTGATGGGCGTTTGTAAGCGCAGGTATATTGAATAATTCTGCCTAAATTCTCTTTTCTACGCGGATAAGTCGCTGGCATAGCTATAACAAAAATAGCACGCGTCAATGGGGAATATGCACACATTTTTTTTTATTATAGAAATATACGCGATCCATAAAAAACTCCGTTTTGTAAGAAACAGATAGAAAATTAACTTTAATTCCTTATAAATCCTTCGTTTTTGAACCGATTTTAATTTCACATTTTAGTATATGTTTAAGCCTTTTTTCATAAGTTGTTGAAAAATTCAAGATTGCCGATTTATGCATATTCCCTATTTGAGGACATCATCCGGGTTTTGTCATCGATTGAAAACAAATAAACAAATGACGATTTGAATCCTTAGAGATATTTTGTTCATTGATTAGTGACAAAGATGATTGTAGAACATACTTGATACCACGCTGATGGCTGTGCCATTTGTAATTGAACACGAGCTTTTGTCCAAGCTTTTTTGTATGGGGAAATTAATCGTTTAATTAACCTTCTGTATCGAAGAAGAGGCTGCGAGGCCGATTGATAGGAAGACATTTTGTTTTATTTAGAACAAGGAAGTACGGTTTCGATATTGATGGCTTTTATTCAAATTTGGGACACTGCCAATTTGAACTTATTCTTTCTTGTAACAAATTGGAAGTATATTTTAAATTGAACGTAAATACAATGTAATTGTGTCATTAGGCTACGTTTAAAAGATCTTTAATGATTCGTATTTACAATTAAAAAGTACTGATCTAAGTTAATTAAAACTTGGTACACGTTACATAGAAATTTAAAAGCGGCCAAGTGCATGTTAGACTTGCCCATTCAGGGTTCCGTATCAAGCAACAAAATATTAAAGTTCTACATACATACACACAATCACGCCTTTTTACTAGAGGGGTAGGCAGAGATCCCTTCCAGCGATCCACTTTTCACCTCTGCGGGAAACGTGACTTGACGGGTTGTGGACCACGTCGTCGCCATTCTGCCTTGTGCATTGTTTTAACAAGGTCATTGCGTTCCCACGAGTAGCAAGGATATATGACGGGTGAAGGAAAAGGGGAGGAAGGACTTTCGCCTCGGATGATTTGGACTGAGTCGATAGTAGCTCAAGGAGCCGGGGTCGCTTACCCGTATACCGTTCACCAACCACCGGACAGATAGTTGTGCCTGGTATCTCTGACATAAAAGTTCTATTTTTTCGTAAACAACTTTTTCAGTCTCGTTCAAACCAATTTCCGGTTGAAGTGTTATATGGAATTATACATAGATATAATCTATATATAAAAGGAGAAACTGACTCACTGACTGACATATCGACGCACAGCCTAAACGGCTAAACGTAGGCACTTGAAATTTGGAAGGGACGTAGTTTAGGTACCGTAGAGGTGCACTAAGAAAGGAATTCCTGAAATTCTCACGGGAACGGGAATAATCGGGAAAACCCTTTGGTATGAAAAATCTAAACCGCTTGAGCTAGACGCTTGAAATGTGGCATACAGGTACATTAGTATACTTTAAACTTAGTTGTAATAGGATATTGAAAAATTCCCACGGGAACAAGTGTGAGCGGGAAAAGACCTTTGTATGAATAAATCTAAGCCGCGAAAGATAGATGATTAAAATTTGACTTGCTGGTACCTTGATGAACATAAAGATTACTGGCAACGCGATATTGCGAAATTCCCACGGGAACAGGTGTAACTGGGAAAATCTTTTGTATGTAATGAAATTTGGAAGGGACGTAGCTTAGGTACCGTATAGGTGCACTATGAAAAGGATTCCCAAAATTCCTTTGGGAACGGGAAATTCACGGAAAAATATTTTTGTATGAAAAATCTAAACCGCTTAAGTTAGACGCATGAAATTTGGCATACAGGTACCGTATAACCATTAAGCTAACTTGCAACGCGAAATTAAATAATTCCCACGGGGACAGGAGTAATTGGGAAAAAATATTTGTATGTAATGAAATTTGGAAGGGACGTAGCTTAGGTACCATAAAGGTGCACTAAGAAAGCAATCAACAAAATTCCGTCGGGAATGGGAATTAGCGGGAAAATCCTTTTGCAGCAGGTAAATTTAAAACTTAGTTGCAACATAATATTGCAAAATTCCCACGGAAACGGGAGTAAGTGGGAAAAAACCTTTGTATGAAAAAAAGTAAAATGCGCAAAATAGATGATTGAAATTTGGCGTGCAGGTACCTTGATAAACGTAAAGCTTACTTGCAACGCGATATTGAAAAAGCCTTACGGGAACAGGAAGTAATTGGGAAAATACTTTTAAATGTAAGATCCTGTAGTCCACGCGAACGAAGTCGCGGGCACAGCTAGTTTATTATATGATGTATTAGTTTTATCAATCTCTCACTCTGAAAATGTTAATCAATTGTGACTCGAGTTGGAATCGAACCCACAACTCTTGGAACCGCCAGCCAGGGTCTCTAAGTGTTTCACCGAGACAGTCAAAAATTAAATGAATTTAGGGTTTCATAGACAAAGGGGAAAATTTCTGTCGACGAAATTTACATTGACGAATCTTTCTGTCGACGAACCGTTATGCGGAGAAACGTGTGTCGGACAACCGTTGCAGAATCCAAATAGATTTTTGTGTGACGGACATCGGTGTTTGTACCGTGTCTGGGTGTGTTGTTTATGTATTATTTTAGTTTATTTGTGTATCCACTGTCGTAGCTGATAACCCGAAAACAAGTGTTTAAGATACTTACCACGGGATTAGATCGATGTATGTGATGTTGTGTAATATTTATTTATTCCATATGAAAACAACTACAATTAAAGTTTTGACATCAACATTAAAATAATATGGCTAGGCAGATATTGAACTGCAAGTCCTACAGCCTGATATTAAAGTGAGTCCTCAAAATCGGTAGCAAAATGGATATTCGTAGATAGTTGCGCAAATTAAAAACCTTGCTCGTCAGGTCTGTACACTGCGGGACAGTGATAGTTTACACTGGTAACATGAAAAGCTTTTATTAATTTTTTTTCTTGGATTTAATTTCTTACACACCCAGGCACGGAACGAACACCGAAGTTCATCGCACAAATTTTAATATTTTGTCCTAGGCGGGAATCGAACCCACGTCTCTTGGAACCGTATACCGACCAATAATGATTATCACATAAAAATGCCAGCATTGATTAATTTTTAAATGTTTTGCTTAAACACATGATAAAAAAAAAATTAATACAATTATGTTATTTTACCTATTTAACTACGTTATACATAACATGCTTATTCGATTGTTAGAGGCGATCAACTTACAAAAATCTAAATAAAGCACTTCTCTTCTCGATACTTACTTTGTCAGGATGTGTAAAGTATCCTGCGCCATTGCAAAAGCGTCAGTCGTCGCTTCCTAATTGCATTTTGCAGACTATCTCCTCTAGATTATACTTCTGTTGCAATTTACACAAGCAGTCCACTTTATGGAGACCTCCCGCGTCCCTCATTCACTCCCCCAATGAAGACCAAAGGGGGTGATTGCACTACTAATTTGAGGCCAACTTACACTGGCCCCTTTCGGCACATCATGACCCTTTCGCAGTCTTAAGAACCCCGATTTTAATACTACGCCAGCATTTGTCTTTTGAAGCGCAAATAGGGGTAAGGAATTGAAATTTCAATTAAGTTGTAAATTTCGACACGTACCTAGATTTCCGATTCCGGGAGTGCTTGTTTCCGTAATCACTTAATTTTCCGGGAAACGATGAAATAATAAAATGGGGTAATTTAAGAACACAATGTTTAAATGACGCAGAGGTTCCTTATTCGTATCGGGCAACATTTGTGTGAGTTTTTCCGTAAATTAAATTACTCAGCCTGAATTCAGGTAGTTGGCTCGGTAAGCACGTTAAGCCGTTGGTCCTGCGCCTGATCTCTAATCGGATATATCAGATTGCCGTCTCACGAAACTATAAGAGTAAGGGAACAGAGCTGACTTTCATTGAGGTCGGACGCCATGAGCGAAATCGGTCGGACACCTTATTTAAATGACGGGAAACTTTGAGAAAGGTATTTATTAATCGAAGACCAATCCTTTTTAAGCTATTGCATAGCTTTTATAGCGGGCTTTGAGCGCGGCGACCGAACCAAGAAATTCCGTAATTAAAAAAACCTCACAATCGTCTAACGTCGTTTGAGTTCGGTAGACTTCGGCACGGTGTTTATGTGCGTGCGGTTAGACGTATTGTACGACTCTACGAAACTCGCATGAATCGAGACGAGCTGCTCCGAAATCGGACGATGCTATGCAATAGCTATACCGCGGCAGTCCCCGAGTGCCACACGTCTTTTTTTACTTTATGACTATAATTAAATGCTATAGAAACATGTATATGCCAAGACCATTGAATCAATACGGTTATTGGATACTAGCTGTGCCAGCGACTTCGTCCGCGTTTTCCACTGTTTTTTTTAAACAATATCCAATGTTTCTCTTCTCCTATTGGTCGCCATTCCTTTCTCAACTCAAAAATATCTTTTTATTTCGAACCGAAAAGCACGTTCAAACAAAGAAACAAACTGTTCAGCCTTATAATATTAGTATGAATATAAAAATCTTGCCAACTTCGCTAAAAGGAAGTAAAGTTATACTCTATAGACGACTTGACGTGGACTTAGTCACAACCAGAAAGCTCGTTTGAAATAAAAATCCATAATATCCGCTGGCTTTCAATACAATATACAACTAATTTTACGGATTAAACTCGCGTGTATTGTTATTCTACACGACCCGACGTTTCAAGCCCTTTAAGGCTCTTGTGGTCACGAACAAGACTAAAGTTTGACAGTTGTCTTTTTATGAACTTTTATCACTACAGCCATTTGTATGTGTCGTTTGCCTTCTCCTTAGATCGTTTAGTAATTTATTCTTTTTAATTTTTATTTAGATTATGAGATTTATATAATTATTTAGTTCAATGCTGTTGCTTTTATATTTTTATTTTTCTTCTTTTTTGTTTTGTTTTACTATATCTGTGTCATCACTCAACCAAAAAGGCGGCCAGAATACCAGTGCTGCAGGAGCTCTTGTTGAGCTTCTGCAGTCTATGCTGAGACACGTACCTTGTTGGTCACTGATGTGAAATATTCGTTTTATATATTATGTGGTGTTAATTAGTATTATTTATGTTAAATACATTCATTTATGCCTTATGTTAAATTAATTTTTTCTTGTAATATGTGTATATGTGACCAATAAATTCTATTCTATTCTATTTGGTGAGATATTTTGTGCGTTCCGGTTAACGCGCACAGAATTCACAACATCCTTAGGTCTTGCAATATGTTGTGGTTATCGACGGGCCTGGGATATTATAATCTTCATGTATGTGTAGTGTGCAAATAATATACAATACTAATACGACATAGATTACTCTTGACATTTATGCCTTATACCAACTGAGACACAGGTAATATTGTTTATTAGACACTGTGACGCTGCCTTTGAGCGCAAAGCGAGGGTAACTAACTCATGCTCCTATATGAGACACTTGAGGTGTAGTTTAGGTTATATTATCAATTTAGCGATTATACTATGGATCGAAAATTAATACAGTCTATATCTTTACTAATAAAAAGCGTCGATGGCCGAGTGGTTTAGGTTGTTGCTTGCCATGCGAGAGGTCGCCGGTTCAAACCTTCCCGCCACGTACCACTGTGTTTTTGTCATACTTTAATACATATTCACGTCCAAACACGGAACAAACACCAACCAAATATTTGTACCGAGAGGGGATCGAACCCACGACTCTTGGAACCGCCAGCCAGGGTCCATAACCACTATTCCACCGGGCCAGACGAACGTTATTATTATGACCCAAAGAGTTTAGCATTCTTCGCTAAGATAATGTCAGCACGGAGTCGTCTCCCGCAGGTGTAACGGTGCGAGTGCAGGAGGCAATGCGAGGGAATATTGATGCAGTGCGCCGGAGCAGGGCCAAGAGTGGAGCTGGCAATTGAGATGAGGAGGTATTCCTTCATTTGTTGACATGATAAAAATATTAGGTATCACAGCGACACACATGAATGTCGACTGGGCATTTGTGATAGACTTTGATTTAATTTTATCTTGTTTGTAGTTTCGGTTTTCTTTTTATTTATTTAAGTTCTTAATTATTATTTTTTTGTAATTTATTTATTTATATTCATAATATTATTATATTCTATTCTATAGATATTTGTGAAAAAACTAAGATAAAATAAATGTTTAAGGGGGCTTTTCAAACAAGGAACTTATTTTTATATATTATTGGTACATCATCAGCCCATATACGTCCCTACTTCTGGTGCACGGGCCTACCCTTGACAAGGGCGATGAGGCCTTAGTCAACCACGTTGGCCAAGTGCGAGTTGGTCGATATGATTTCTTCGTAGTTGTCTATGTTTCGTCACGATTTTTTCCTTGACCGTTAAAGCGTCCAATAAATCGTACACATGAATTTCAAATTTGAAAAACACAGTGGTTCTTTTTTTTTCAAAAGGACTAAGCTGTTAGCGGAACCCCAGACGGCTTCTACAACTTCTAGGCTGGCGGTAGAGCGGAAGGCTCACTCCCCTAGTACATTTAGGCTCACACCCCTAGTACATTTATGACACCCCTTGTACATTTAACACAGTGGTACGTTTGAATTGGCTAGCTCCCGCATGGCAAGCAACCTTAACCACTCGGACATCGACGACTTTTTCTCTGATATTGGTATGAAACCCTTATTTTTCGTGGATCTATCGCGGGGTCCATCTTGGCAAATTTTGTATGATCCCGCACCCGCGTAATGCAGCGTTTCCCCTAAAAACCATTAACTGTTCATTACATCAACAATGATTACAAATAAATAAATAAGGCGTCCGACCGATTTCAGCCATGGCGGCCGATCTCAATTGAGATCAGCCAAGTGCGCAGGACATATTATAGTGCACAAGTGTGCGCGCAAACACAAGTGCACTCTCTATTCCCTTACTCTCATAATTCGGTGAGACGGCAATCCGACATGACCGATGAGAGATCGGGCGCAGGACCACCGGCTTAACATGCTTGCCGAGGCACGGGAGTTCAACCGCCAACTTCCTAATTCCGGGCTGAGTAATTTCTTTACAGAAAAACTCACACAAATTTTGCCCGACCCCGGATTCGCACCGGGGACCTCTCGGTCCTAACGCAGCGCTTGCTACCAATGGACCAACGAGGCAGTCATTAGATTACAAATACAGTGTGTATTACAGCACAATGTGGGTATGCCAGCTCCAAAGTTTCGCAGTCATCTCTCAGACGTCAGCTACTTGCAGCTCCGCTCATCGTCCGACTAATTGACGGGGCAGCTGACGCGAACGGGCGAGCTAAGTAATTTTTTATTTGTTTACCGACACAGAGCAGGGAGTAGCGTGCCATGATCCGACAAAGCCTTTTGAGATGCCGCCCGGTTTTTGAGCGCGCCACTTTTTCATATTTTACGGGGATCAAGCGGAACTTTTTGGATCGGCTGTTGATAATGTTTCTTTTTGTTATTGTAACATTTATTTAGCATCTGTTTTTACGGTTTTACTTCACATATTACATTTACAAACACTATCTATCTATATTTAATCTTATATTAATATAAATATGAAATTGCTTACTGAATCAATTAGTTACATCTTTTCATCATTATCATCATCATCATCATCATTCTATCCCTGTTCACTGCTGCAAATAGGCCTCCCCAAATGCAGCCTCCCCAAATGCACGCCACTTCTCAATCTCCTCGGCCAGATATTTTCAGCTCGGTATAAGTAAAAACAAATTAATAGTGGTAACTTACTCGTAATACACAGTAAACTTTTCAGCGCATTGCAATCGATCTGTTTGCAAAACAGATGAAAATATGACAAGTAACTTATTTGTTCTGTACTTATCCTGTCATGATTTTGACAGACACGAAGTAAAATGACACGATCTGTTATTGTCTATACATTTTATTATGCAAGTCTATACGAACTCCGTCGCTCTCAAAATTATGCCGACGATAGATCTATCGAAATCGTCTGTTTTATTTGCGATACAGCATCAAACCCCGTTCGGAAACGGTAAGTGTGTGCGAGTACTACCTGCGAACAATCTTATCTCCGCGAGTCGGGGGAATGCTAAACATCTGTGCGTTTCAGAACGAACCCGTTCTTTCCATTGTGATGCTAAATGCTCCGAGCGTGACTCTCCGGTGTATATTTGGGTGGGCACAATGCAAAGTAAGAGGACTTTGTTTAGGTACCTACTTGTTTAACTGCGTTGCTTTTCCTGCATATCTACGTATTTCTTTTGTTCACAACATCACAACTTCGACATAGCTGACTAGATTTTTTATATTTTTTATAAAAGGCTAACAAGATGACCTCACTCCACCTGATGGTAAGCGGTAGTGAGATCCAAATATGAGGTCGACAGGCACAATAGAGCATATTGAGCCTGTCGCACTCACCCTGAAGGCCTGCTTAAATGCCGTTTCACGCCCCGCCTGAAGAGCCCGGGATCATAGGAGGGAGAGAAAACATGAGCTGGAAGGGCATTCCATGCCTTAATGGCACGGGGCATAAATGAGGAATTACCGAGCTGAAGTAGCAGTGGGCTGGCCATATCAGCCTTAGAACCAAGCAAGGGTAAACAAGTTCTATAATGGATACCGCGTCTCGGAGAACGTAGTGTGGGACGCCCTCAGGCCAGAAGAAGTGATTGCCCAGGACAGCTGGTAGGAGTTAGATCCGAGTGGCCGAGGATGGCATATAGCATTGGACCAAGTTAAAGGCTGATGGTGATGATGATGATATTAACAAGATCTTAATGGAATTTGAAACCAGAAATCCAAAAAGCTATCAAATATTATATTCTTCTTAAAGGTAGCACCTTGTAACAATGGCGTCAGATTTACCTTCCATTTTAAGTGACATATTTTAACACTCGTGTATGCTCTCAAAATCCGGCCAAGTGCGAATTGGACCAGAAGGGTTCCGTAAAAACCTGTAGATGTAATTATTTAGAATAATGATGAACTTCATAACTCAACACGTTGTTGGAAAAAATAGTCATAACTGACAACAAAGCGATCCTATAACGTTTTCTCTTAGGTTTCCGAACCTTGATTTTTATTAACATTTCAATATTCATTCCGACTAAGATTAGACCTGCTACATACACGCATAATACGCACGGATAATGCCCGTGCCCATACTCTCAGCGACATTAAAATTGGGTTTGGTGAATGTTTGGCCCCTTGGATCGGTTTGTCCGTTTGCAAAACAATTTAAAATAGTTGTTTGAAGATCATATATAAAAATGAACCATCAGAAAATAAGTGACCTTAATTAATTTGTTTCATAGCTTTAAAGCGTCTGTAAGGTAAAACCGCCGACCGCATGTGTCTGGGAGTAATGAATCCTGATTATTAACGATATTGTGTGACAGACAGAGTTACAAGAAATATAATATAGTCTAGTAGATCCTATAAGGGTGTCGTTTTCTCTCAAAGTACGGAACCCTAAATACAAGATACTTTATAGCATCACTACAAAACTTAACCTTATTAAAAAAAAACCTTCTTTGCGTGATAGGACAGCTCACGTGAAGGAGGTTTTTTTAACTCTCAGCTGTCTGTAGCACCCGTGACGTCACAACACCCCCTCCTCCCCCCATCCCTCCTGCTGTGTCACGCAGCGCTCACAAACAGAAGGGAATATAGCATGTGACGTGAAACCCTGAAATAATGAAAAAAAAATAGGAAGCTCAAGTTTTTTGAGTGTAAAAGTGTGGGTAGGTTATCTGAAACTGTCTTTTTTTAATTCACTTGTAGTCATAATAAGTAGCTAAAGAGTTTGTTTGAACGCGACAGTTAATATTACAAAACAAAAAATAAATTTATAAACGCAACTGAATACAAAAAAAAACCCAAGGATTCCAGATTCCAACAAACGTGTATTTACACTAAATATTTGTCTTTATGGGTCTACACGTGTTATTAGGAGTAGCAAATTAACGTATTAAACGTGTATTTAATAAAATCAGTACGGAACCCTTTGTGAACCAAATCATCACATAAGAAGCTTGAATTAATTGGTATATTTATATTTTGTAGAAGAAAATACGTAAATAAAAACAATTGTGTAGTTTAAAAGAAAATTGATATCATTAAAATTTGGTATGATCGATAGGATAGGATCTACGTCAATTTATTGATATTAATCGGCTTTGATGTTTCGACAGCAACAACTTATTAGGTTTTAGTTTATTTGATGTTTTGCTTACTTAGGAATCAACGTGATCATAATAATACAATTCTATTGACGAACGCAACATTAATTTGAATCATTTATTCCTTTGACATGTTTCATATAATGTACTTGATAACTGGCTCGGTGGAACAGTGGTTAGTGACCCTGGCTGGCGGTTCCAAGAGTCGTGGGCTCGATTCCCACTCAGGACTAATATTTTTGTGATGGACATAGGTGTTTGTTCCGTGTCTGGGTTATATATATTTATAAGTTTACTAGTGACCCGCCCGCACTACGCTTCGGGTAACACTTTCTTAGGGGATGTCTTCGTAATAACATCTACCTGCGTGCCAAATTTCAGCTCGATCCGTCCAGTGGTTTGGGCTGTGCGTTCATAGAAAGAAAGAAAGAAAGAAAGAAAGAAAAACATTTATTGACCACGACATAGAAATAACAAATACAATGAGACATAAATACACAAGACACAAAAACTCAAACAAAGAAATAACACACATAGACAAGGACTATAAAGTGGTCAACTAGGTACGGGCCTCAGCATAATGCCACATTAGCCTGAAAGCCACTACTATAGTCATAGATTACTATTGTCAGTCAGGCAGTCACCTTTGAGTTAAATATATTTAGATATATGTATATCAGACTCTGATGCCCATAGTACAGGCTCTGCTTAGTTTGGGGTCAAATGACCCGACCGTGTGTGGAAATGTCCCATGACTAAAAAAGTGTACTTACGTCTATAAAATGAATAATTATAAAACCTACCCTTTTCGATCTGTAAAAATAAGCCAAGTACAAAGTTAAGCGGCTAATAATTACCAGGGAAACTTCGCTGGCAGCTTCTGCCAAGTTTGCGAGAACTCAGGACATGGCTCGGGTACGCTGCCGTGCTCCTCTAGGGCCAAGTTGTGGATTTATCGGGATGTGAATAGTTTGGGAGTTGTACAGATGGTATGAAATTCTTGTAAGTGAAGGCTTGGAACGGGTAGGAATTAATGTCTTCAAGGAAATGCTTAAATTATATTTGAACGTGCGCTTAAAGACTTTTTCCATGGAAATGATGATAATAATTTCGTTTTACTCGTAACTTTGTTCGACATTGTACTCAAAATAACCTGATACTTCTTTACTGGCAATGCTAGTTTGTATTGTAGTATTTATTTGATTAATTTGCAAAGCAAAGCTTTTTGGATTTTTTTTAGATTAGAGCATATTTCAGAGCATATCTCAATGTAGGGTGTAAACAATAGGTTTCTAATAAGCCTACTTACTATAAAATGTAAGTTAATTATTGTCGCAAGGAACGCCCTTATTTTCATTAATACATAAACGAAAAAAATTCTACATCTCTTTTTATTTGTTGTTTTTAATGCTATTAAAGCTGAACCGGGATCCCGTTCTGGCGGGGTCAAGAATACGATTTAAAAAAAAAAACAAATTCTTTATCTCTTGTTATAAACATTTATCGCAAAAAAAAATTACGTCTTCTATCACATGTTTAAACAACTGACTGGTATAAGGGTAGGCTCTTTTAGCACATAAGTTAAGTAGAAGTATAAGTTACATGAGTAGTAGTAGTAGGTTAAAATTTTGAACTTTAAACACGTATAACTTTTTCAATTTTGGTGGTATGTCAAAACTAATTATACATATCGATTCAGATTATCAAACGCTTCAAAGATACCTTATTATCTAAAATCATGAACATTTTGTTTATGATTGTTTGGTTTTGTTTATATTTGTGTGCTAAATAAAACATTTTTCTGTTCTATTCTATATTATCAACGCACTGCAGTATAGGGAACACATTGAGTCGTACATTTCGAAGTTCTCCCAGACCAACAGAATGAATTACAACGAAACATTAGCCAATAGCGCATTCAAGCGGTAATGCTAGGCCGAGTGGAGCGAGCGCAAATCGCTCCCGTATCGCCTGCGAAGGAGGCCATAGAAACAGCGATTTTAAGGGACCGGATATATGACACCTTTAGGCGAATAACACATGGCACCGCGCACCGTTACGGTTAATAGAATAGAAATCGTTTATTGACCACATAACATAAACAAGTAGGTATACAACAAATTCTAGAGACTGATATACATACATAGATATTTATAAATACATAATCACCAGACACGGAACAAACACCGATGTACATCACACAAATATTTGTATTAATAAGTAAGGCGTCAGAGCAAATTCGGCCATGGCGGCCGATCTTAATGGAGATCTGCCAACTGTGCAGGACATATTATAGTGAACAAGTGTACGCGCCAACACAAGTGCACTCTCTATTCCCTTATTCTGATAGTTAGGTGAGACGGCAATCCGACATAACCAACGAGAAGTCAGGCGCAGAACGGAAGGCTTATCGTGCTTTCTGAGGCACGGGCGTGCAACCGCCAACTTGACAGAAAAACTTACACGAGTTTTGCCCGACCCCGCGAACCGGGGACTTCTCGGTCCTAACGCAGCACTTGCTACCAATAGACCAACGAAGCAGTCAATCAGGATATAGTACTGTCTTCTTCTTATCGTATGATTGTGAACAACCTGGTGTCAGAGTTTTTAAACCGCCCGTAGGCCTCTGACATGGCTTATAGTACTGTGAATGCTAAAGATAATTATAGACTAACGATGCAGTCAACCAGTATAAAGTACTGTGCAGGCTACCCGCTGTTCTCCTGGCCCACTTCCGCAGCGCAGCGGCACCGATTTGTCCCACAATCAGCGGCTATTGCCGCGCCGGACGAGGCAGCGCATTTTTTACTGCGACACCCAATTACATTACTCTCGCCTTTCACCGCTCCGGTTAGCTGAGAGCTCGATCGGCACGTTTGGACACATTGAAGATTGGGACGTTTTTGCTCTGAAGATTTGAATATCCATGGCCTCTTGGTAGCTTTGAAGCTTTGAAGTTGCCCACGGCAAAATACTGAAAAGGCAATATCTGATAACGTAACATTATACATATTTCCAAAATTGCTTAAATGTCTTATCATGCCCCACTTGAAAGGACCAGGATTATAGGAGGGACCCTCCTTCCTGGAGTAAACATGAGCTGGAAGGGCATTCCATGTCTTAATTAAGAAGTTATATTTACCATAATTAGAAAACCCGAATGATCGAACACTTTCACCACATAGTATACAACAAAATCGCGCTCTCTGTTTTTTTTTATAGGGATATACATAGGGATGTATGCTTAAATTTTTAAAACTACGCAACGGATTTTGTCTATAAGATTCACCCAAAGCGAAGCGAGGACGGGTCGCTCGTTAATAATATAGCTCTCGTGACCACTTCTAATGAATGTGCTAGGTTTGAAGTTTCCTTAAATTATCCAATCGTTGCGAACCAATCTGACTCAGAATTTTAAATATGTAACATACTTAAATCACGCCTTTTTTCAGTGGGGTAAGCAGAGATCACAGAGATCCCGCCATGTGCTACGATGATGGCACATTACTGTCACTTTTTTCACATCCATCAATCTCTTCATGCATGCTCGTCGGTTACTGGTACTTTTGATTTGACCTTTCTTCAAAAATTGACCTATTTGATTAAATATGTAAACAAGCTGTAAAAGCATTAAAAACATGAATCCAATCATATCTCGCTTTATAGATATAGGTTTTGATTGAATAAACAATTTTGCAGCGTCACAATATTACTAGCAGACGTGGTGCAAAATGACATACCCACAAAATACATCAAAGCAAAAACAAACATGTTACAATTCACATGACAAAAGCATCGTCAATAAAACAATATCTAGTAATTCCCTATGACTGATACAATCCTGGGGGCTGGGGTAGAAGAGTTCTGGAGTGGATACCGCGTCTCGGCACACGTAGTGTAGGACGCCCGCAGTCCAGGTGGTGTGACGATTTGCGCAGGACGGCTGGTAGGAGATGGATGCGAGTGGACGAGGATGGCATATACCATTGGACCGTTGGCCGAGGATAGAAAGAAGTGGCGTGCATTTGCACTCCAAATGGAGAGACCTATGTCCAGCAGTGGACAAGTATGGGCTGATGACGATGATGATGATGATGATGATACAATACTGACCATACAATTTCAAATCAAATAATTCCTCATATCAGTACAGGACTTACAAAAACTAAGACTTTATAGTAATGTGACTCTGATCAATAAAGTAGACAACGAATTTATTGGTCTCGTGAGAATTTTCCTTGCATTTTTCACATATATTGTGCATTAGTCAACGCTGAGCGCAGCATCTAAACTATTTATATTATTGAGCTCTTTCTGTCTTCAATAGCGCTTTATAAAGCTGCCTGGTTGCAATTTTATACCTTATTTGTAAGCAGTAACGTCTAAAATTTAACACGTAGAGAGTTGCATAAATACTGCATGCAGAAATGTAGTTTATGATTTGAGTTTTTATTGTTAGTATTTTGTCAGTAAACGAATGGTACAATGCTCCATAGAATTAAAAAGTTACCTGTCATGTATGTTGATTATGAAAGTATTAACTTTTTATGTTCTTCGTCTACATTAAAAACTAGCAAATACAACATTTATTTTATTATATTGTCAAAATGTATCCATTTGTTTTTTTGCAAAAGATTCAAACTTTTGGAAAAACAAAAGAAAGTTAAATATAAAGCGGTGTCAAAGCTAGCTCAACTAAACAATGTCAACGTATATTCAACCGCATACCAAAATTAACTCTATCACCGACTATTAAGATCCAAAATCTTGACATTCCACCCCGACTATACATGTAAATTGCAGCCTGATGAATCACAAGGCGCAGTTATTCTCAACCGCATCTCCACAGACGCCCTGCACCGACTAAATTAAACTAACGGACAGAGTAGGGTAATGAACTTAAAGCCACCACCAAACGTTGCACCCTCAGAAACTCTTCAGCCATACAAACTTCTTCTAGGCTCCAAGACGGCGGAGATCCAAGTACCCTGGTCGGTCCCTGTAAGCAGCACCGTACGATACGCTCATTTACCCCTAATATCCCCCATCAAGGCTTTTTGATGTGCTAAGGAGGTAAATCAGGTGCTTTGATCCGAGATTGTATGCTAACGACTCGTTCTCACCGTAATCAGGCTCTGTAAGGCACCGTGTTTTGTTAGAATTTGCGACGCGACAAGGTTAATTATTCAATAAACTAAGCTTTTGATCGTTTGAAATGTTTTTTGGAGGCGAGAGACCGCGGGCGGAACGGATTCCTCGATGATTGTTCCAGGAAATGTGATTGGATTTGTCTGGTTTATTTTCGGGGTTAGGCGGCGGATAGACGATGATATTTTGAGAGTTCTGTCCGAATTTTGACGTACAACTTTTATAGATCTGACATTTTCGTCAGAAATTTAAATTTAATAATCTCTCTAAATTGAAATTGTTTCTAAAACTTACAAAATTAAATTGACGATAAATTCACGCTGAAATCATCATCATCCCATACCTATCCACTACTGGACATAGGCCTCTCTCTCTGATATGGTCTTGTACAAACGTAGCAACAAATAAAAAATCTCTACCTAACTTTTTTATTTTGTCTTTCGGACACAATCCCGCCTAGATTTGCTTTGGTTTGATGAAACTTCGAATATTATGATTTTAATTACTAGCACGTTATACTGACTTAATAAAGCGAGTTTATAATATTATTGTGGATTTGCTCAATACACGTATCGCTAGTTGCGCCAGTTTGCAACAGCCGTTAATCCAACAGTCGCAGGTGTACGCAGCGAAGTTTGGCTCATGGACTTGTTTATGCAACCTATTTAAAAGTTTATAAATGCAATTCAAGTTGTAGCGGACTGATTGCGTTGTATCGACAACTTTTGTGCTTTAAAGCGTATAAGTTGTTTGTTTTATGTGTGGTAATAGGTACTTGTTTGTCTATTGGCGAATGCCGCGTATCTATATCTGTCAGAATAGTCGTGTACCTTGTTGTTCGCCATAAGATAGAAGTGGTGTAAAATTCGTAAATAGTCTAATAAAATACGATATTGGTTAAGTGCGAGTTGGAATTGTGTGCGAAGGGTTCTGTACGGTAACAATTTAATTAATTTTATTCCATTTGGAAATAACCCACCGCCTAAGTCTACTTGATTCCATAACTTGTCAATCATCAATATCAATCATATCAATTAAAAAACCATTGAAAAAAATTTGAAGATCCAAAATGTCCAAATGTCCATCCATCTAAATAACACAAAAATTTCAATTTTTTTTTATAAATTAAGATGTATCATGAGTAATCCTACAAATTGCAAGATGTCATTCATCCGTTCCAAAATCAATGATTTTATTTAGATTTCGTTTCTTTCAAACATCTACTCTAACTAAAACACACCACCCAAAGTGTCCAGCACTATCAAACAAAGACCCAAGTATTGCACATCGTTAGCATACCCAAGTATTAAACAGTGTGGACGTCGTTGAGCGAGGCTAATGCTCGGCCCGTGTCCGCCGCCACTCGCGTCGAGTGTTTGGACTCGCGGATTGCGTCGCCCTATTCTGTTAAACTGAACAGATTCAAAACTAAGCACTGTAGGTCTACACGCGGCAAAAAGAGCAGCAAGTAGCTACTTACTAGCCCCTAGAGTTCGCTCGCGAATATGACTGGCAATCCAGTCGAAACGTCGGTCAGTAAGTTGCTATGTATTTGCTACTCTTTTTATCGCTTGTAGGTAGACCTCTAATAGTTTTTAATGTAATAGAACGCATGGAACACAGATTAACTTATACACGTATTATAAGAGTACCGATGGCAAAATCAGATAATTTGGCTACGCAAACCGCATAGTCTCAGCACTCATTTTAACGAGTTTCCAAACTATCGTAATTTATACTTATGAAACTTGTAATCCTAAAGAACAAGCTATTTAATTACGTTAAGTAATAAGCGAGCCCAAAAGTTTACAAGATTACACATAATATTGCGCTGAAATTCGTAATTGTTTCAAATTATAAGTCTTTTTTTATTATTCTGTAGTTATGCCATTAATAAATAAAAAAAGCTTACAGACTTTGTTTTTTCTTAAAGAAATAAGAAAAATTCTACCTACCTCCTTAGGGGCTCAGGTTTCATTTAATTAATGAAAAGTGAAATTATCATTGACTGGATTAACGGCGAGGAAACTAAACAGGCAAAAGTAATTATCTTAAAAAGATAACATTTTTTCTAAACCGAGAAATCTTCAAAAATAATCAATGTATATCAGTCACAAACGCTGTAAAGAGCTCAAAACGTCGGGTCTCGAAACAGTATGTTTAGAATAACAATACACGCGATTTTAGTCCGTCAAATTAGTCTTTTTTTTACAAGCTTTTATTTAACTTGCAATGTATGTATGTATGTTTGTGTGTTCGGGTGGAATTTTATAACTCAATTTTAAGGCACTTGCCCTCAACCGATTGAGCTGAAATTTTGCATGCACGTGTATATCCGATGACAATGCAATATTATTATGACATGGAGCTGATCTGATGATGAAGTCGGAAGATAGCCATAGCAACTCAGTAATTAAATAACATAACCAAATCGAGTTTGGGCTCATTTCATTCGACTAGATGAGTACTTTGGTGCTAGATAGTAACCAAGGTCTGATGATGGAGCCGGAAGACAGCCAAAGGAACTCAGTACTTAAACGACACAACCCCATCGAGTTTGGGCTCGTTTGATTCGCCTAGATGAGTACTTAGATGCTAGATGGTAACCAGGGTCTGATGATGGAGCCGGAAGACAGCCAAAGGAACTCAGTACTTAAACGACACAACCCCATCGAGTTTGGGCTCGTTTGATTCGCCTAGATGAGTACTTTGGAGCTAGATGGTAACCAGGGTGGAACTTACAAGGTGAAAACTAAAAAGTATAAAATAAATTAAGGTAAAAAAATCTTTAAAAACAAGCTTTTATTTAAATGCGCTAAAAAGAAAAAAATAAACTTTTACACTATAACTTTACTGTCAACTTATAACATTTCAAATTCAACATATTTGACACAATTTATATGTTTTAAAAGCTTGTCGCGAGATTTAAGTACCTACTCGTAATTTTAAAAGCAAGTTTTAAAATACCTGCCTATTAAAAATTTTAAACTAAGAAAGTAAATACGAGTACTTAAATCTCGCGACAAGCTTTTAAAACATATAAATTGTGTCAAATATGTTGAATTTGAAATGTTATAAGTTGACAGTAAAGTTATAGTGTAAAAGTTTATTTTTTTCTTTTTAGCGCATTTATTTCAAATGTACATCAATGTCATGACAAAAATAACTAATCATGCTGCAGTTGGCCTTCTTGCCTATCCATCTAGTGACTTGTTCATGCGCTAATCAAAATTCTCATTGTTAATGTCAGGCTCAGGATTTTCTACCAGTAACGGTACCATGAGTTAGCTATCGAAAACTTAGGTACGTTAAAAACCTATCGAATTGTTTTTTCATACTACCGATTAAAGTTCTTAGCGGGGTTCTTACGGGCGTAGTCTTTCATAGACATTTTACATAGGCGATATCGAGTCTGTCACTTAAACTCATGGTAGCGCTACAGAATCAGGCTTCAACGTAGATGAGAACACGCAGAGTCCATTTACGTCCGCCTAAACACAGCGGCGTGAGCTGATGAATTCTAATGTAAGCCTCCAGCTACGATTCCATCGTAGATGGAATTAGCGTGTAGGCCTTATTTGTGAGGTGCCTAATTACGAAGTATAATTTGATTAGGTTTCGAGATTATTAGCCATTTTTTCCACAAAGTTTTTAGCCCGTATATGATTTAGACAAGCTCACTTTGAGTGAATCAGTCGTTACACTTCTAATTTGGTAAATAAGAACATTTAAAAGGCATTTTCTTTTTAAAACCGTTGGTACGATTATTTATTTGATTATAACTATCTCATATCTCATTATACAGATGAGTTTTTCTTACATCTTTTTGCATTAATATTTTATATAGTTCTGGATTCAGACGGTTGATGCTGTAGTTGTTGCCAAGTTCGGGTTGATCCACTACACAACCAAAGAATTTATTCGAAAGAAATTAAGAAACCTGCAACCCAAGTTTCTTCACAATGATTTCCTTCACCGGTCTTCTTCTTCTTAACGTATGGTTGATGAACAACCTGGTGTCAGAGTTTTTAAACCGCCCGTATGCCTCTGACATGGCTTCACACACCGTTGAAAAATTTCTCAGGTGTGCTGGATTCCTCACGATGTTTTCCTTCACCGTTAAAGCGTCGAATGATGGTACATATAAATTTAAAATTAAAAAAAACAGTGGTACGTGGCGTGGCGTTTAACTTTAAAGCAACGACCTTACCACTCGGCCATCGACTCTTTTAACTCGCAACGTTCTTTTTAAAAAGATCGTGAGGTTTGAGCGGCGTGGGGCGTATAGAACTCTTCTCATGAATTAATTTTGATTAAGATGCCCTCCTCAGACACCGCAGATGCCTAATCTGACAGCGTGACGTCACTTGTGACGTGTACATACGCCAACCGTTAATATTTTACGCGTATCAAATGCGGAACGTTCCCGGAATACGTTATAATCTAATGGTGATGCTTGACTGAGCGTATGAAAGGTAAGGTTGTGTTATTTATTAACGAGAACATTTTTGATTCAACGTACAGTCCTAGGATGAAGTCCACTCTGAGCACTTTTATTTTTTACGAATCTGGCTTTCATTCTGTAAGTATTAACAAAATTATTGGAAATGAGTAATGAGTATGAGAATTTTCATTTCGCTTTAAAGTAGCCGTCATCGAATTCCGCTTTTGATTCTTTTATATTCTTCATCAAATGCATTTTGTTATTAAAGTTTTGAAAATTCAACGAATTAATTTTAAAAAGGAAAGTATGGATGTGGGGTATAACGTTACAATTCTTTATTGTTATGACGTAGAATAAAACATAGTCTTAAAATACTGTTGAGTAATTAATTATCTTTATTAGATAACTGTAACTGTCCGGGATATTTACCATGTATGTCTGCCCTTAGACCTACCGTCATTCTCGCAGTCCTACAGTTCACCCGTGATTATGGCGCTTGCAACAGTGCCGAAATATCGGGAGCTCATTAAAACAAAACAACATGGTAAATATCCCGGACAGTTACAGTTTTCTAATGTGTGTAACAATGACAGTATAAAATTATCTTTATTGATTCGTACGCTGCAATATTTGAAGAATCAGAATTCACCAATTGAATTCAACATACACAACTAGTGTGGACACTAGTGGTATAGTGGACTATAGCTAAAACTAAAACGCTGCATAAAAATAAAAACCGTTATAAACAAAATCATAAAACGCCAGTTGAACAAGTTATGCGATCAATCAGAAGCCGCCCACCTGCGCCTAAGTTAGTGTATACTTTAGTAACTTCAACGATTCCGTTTACTTTACGACGTACGTAAAACATGGTGGAAAATATTTTCTACACAGATGTTTTTATCGGTTTTTCTAGTCGGTGAGAGCTTGGACTTGGTGTGGATATAGCAGCAGGTAGAAATTATTTAACAATTTCGTTTAGCTTTTTTTTAAAAACTGGCATGGAATTGACACACATTAGAAAACTGATAATGTTCGAGATATTTACCATCATATTTTGTTTGCAAGCGCCATGAACACAGGTGAAATGATCACGGCTCACCCGTGATCATGGAGCTTGCTTGGAGTACTGAAATATCCCGATATTTCAGCTCATTCAAACAAAAAAAAACATGGTAAGTATCCCAGAAATTATAAGATTTCTCGCTTCGCTTTTACAAGCAATAAAACGAAACGTTGAAATCGTAAGGTGAAAAAGAAAACAATCTTGCATTGAAGTTTTTTTTAAATGTTGATAGAACGTGCAAAACCAATTCAAGTCAATCCAATTTCGGAAATAAAACTAATTAAATGTTGTAATTATTAAAACCACTGGTCTCCCATGACCACGAGAAAAGATTTAAAGTGTTCGAAATGTCGGGTCCAATCAATTATAATGTAAAATAATATTAAACGCGAATTTTATCTGAAAAATTTGCAAGTTTTAATTCCCAGTTTGAATTTAAAATTGCAAATTTTTCAGATCACCTCATCATCAGCCTATTAACGTCCCCACTCAGCAGTGGGCCCCAGCGGGCACGGGCCTACCCTAAACTAGGGCGAAAAGGCCTTAGTCAACCACGCTGGCCAAGAACGGGTTGGTCGACTACACAACCGACTATAGTTGTAAAATATATTTCAAAATTTAAAACACAATAGTACGTGACGTGAACAAGCGACCTTTTGCATGGTAAGCAACGACCTTAACCACTCTGCCTTCGACGCTTTTACCCACTACACCTCAGTTAGAGCACTAAAAACAAAAATTAAAATTAAAAAGATGTGTGGCACTCAGGGACTGCCGCGGTATAGCTATTGCATAGCATCGTCCGATTTCGGAGCAGCTCGTCTCGATTCGTGCGAGTTTCGTAGAGTCGTACAATACGTCTAACCGCACGCACACAAACACCGTGCCGAAGTCTACCGAACTGAAACGACGTTAGACGATTGTGAGGTTTTTTTCGTTACGGAATTTCTTGGTTCGGTCGCCGCGCTCAAAGCCCGCGATAAAAGCTATGCAATAGCTTAATATTTTTTTTCCTAATGTACCGTGCTCTTGGAAATAATAAACAATACTATCACAGATTTTCTCGTGTTCCGGCTAAGCGTGTCACGAGTTGTTAAAAATTCTACGAGTTAATGTGAATGTCGGCGATTTTTTCGTCTCTCCACAGATTAATGTGAGCGGAAAGAACGACAGCTGCTAAACTCACAGCAAAAAAGATTTGCGAGGAAAATATGATTATTATTTTTAGACCAAACCCGTGGTAGTTCAGAGAGGAGCCGTATTTATTATGTAATCTTTATCTGAGTTAAAATAATCTCTACCGCGTAAAAAGTGGAACGAAACTAATTGATTTTCATTGAAACAAAATAAATTACTGATGATTATTTAGAATACTACTAGCTAGGTAAAAAGCACCTTAATTAAATTAATCTGGTGCCGTAGAAGTTCGAAAATAATAAAATGTATGGGATTGACATAAGACGCGATAAATCACATGGTCAATACCATACGTTATGTTCTTTTCGAATATCGTTATCGTTTCGATATAGTTACTTTGTCTAAGCCCCAGGTAAGATCTTACACATATTTGTGTCAAGGTAAGTTTTGTATACAAAGTAATAACTGGTGAATAATGGTAAAATGAGCGTTTTACAAATGAGAGTAATGCTTTGAAAAGAAGGCTTAAGTTTTTTCAACGCGAAAATAATCCTAGACTGTAGTAATGGATGTAGGTACGATATTTTACCAGTTCATCTTCACACCCTTTCACGTCTCAAAGCCGCAATCAAAATGTAATATCGAATTACTAGGCAAATAGATCAATAGAATTACCACGTCGCCTTAATCCAGGCTAATCCAATCTGCGAGCTGTGTTGTGATTTAGTGCTACACAACCGCTAATGAACGCCTGAGAGGCTTGGTAGTGTGACAGGCTTGTGATAGCTTCTGACCTACAAGGTCAGAAAGGATTTTCAGAGAACTACTGCACATCATCATCATCAGCCCATATACGTCCCCACTGAGCTGCGGTAGGGGATACCCTAAATGAGGGTAAATAAGGCGTCCGACCGATTTCAGCCATGGCGGACGATTTCAATTGAGATCAACCAAATGCACAGGACATATTAACACGAGTGTGTGCGCAAACACAAGTGCACTATTTATTCCCTTACTCTCATGATTCGGTGAGACGGCAATCCGACATGACCGATGAGATAAATAAGGGTGACAAAGCCTTAATGCTGTCCAAGTGCGGGTTGGTTGAGATTTTCTTCGAGGTTGTGCAGGTTTCCTCACGAGGTTTTCCTTCACCGTTAAAGCGTCGAATAATCGTACATATGAATTTCAAATTAAAAAACACAGTGGTACGTGGCGAGAATTGAAATGACGACCCCTCGCATGGCAACAACCTAAAACTCTGCCATCGACGCTTTTCTGTCACTAAGATCCAATCAAAAACATAAATGTGAAATGAGAGCCAAGTTCAATATTATGATAATTGCCTTGGTTGTTGACTTCAACGACAAAAGAAGTGAGATCTAAATGGGTGCCAAGTTCAATGGTCAACCCTGAAATTTATTTATAAGTAACACTATAACATACCTATCATATCTTCTTATAACATAAGATAATGTATGGTGGTAGCCTATGAAGGTCTGTCTTGGCTAGTTTCTATAAACCTACCAACGTATTATTATGTTCGCTCGCTAGTTTCTACCAACAATCCAAATTTTCGGAATTATAAAATAAATACCGACAAATACCAAACTAACCAAGACAACTAACTAGACTACTAACTAACTAACTAAAGAAAACTAGCCAAGACAGACCTTCATAGGCTACCACCATACATTATCTTATGTTATAAGAAGATATGATAGGTATGTTATAGTGTTACTTATAAATAAATTTCAGGGTTGACCATTGAACTTGGCACCCATTTAGATCTCACTTCTTTTGTCGTTGAAGTCAACAACCAAGGCAATTATCATAATATTGAACTTGGCTCTCATTTCACATTTATGTTTTTGATTGGATATCATTACTTTTTGTAGAAAAGTATATATCATCGTAACGCCGTAGGTCCTTTGAAAAGGACAAATTCAAAACTAAAACTAGACTTTATAAATATAAAACAATTGAATCAGTTACTGTATTTTCCTACGTTTACGGGGTATAACCCTAAGTAATAAATATGAAAACCGACTATAAGTACCTAATTGTAAATAAGTAAGTATGTATAACTGAAACTGTCCGGGATATTTACCATGTTGTTTTGTTTTAATGAGCTCCCGATATTTCGGCACTGTTGCAAGCGCCATGATCACGGGTGAACTGTAGGACAGCGAGAATGACGGTAGGTCTAAGAGCAGACATAGACGGTCTACCCTCTTCCTCAGTCTTTTATTACGCACAACACCACTACCCTCGTTCACATTATTGTCACTCAGAATTCGATCCCGACACACTACACTCACGGTATCACTTCTTTTATCCTCGAAAACGGACACATTTTTATTTTTACATAAACGTATCACCGGATGCCATACTTTCGATAGTTGAAACCCGTCTTCACGATTGAAGTTTTTGAATTTTTTAATTTCAATTGCTTCCCTGACCAGTCGTGGTATGTAATGGCGTTCTGTCGAAAGTATCTTTGGGTTATGTAACTCAATCCAGTGGTTCGTTCCCGATTCCAAAAGATGTTGAGCGATTGCCGATTTTTGTGCTTGGTTGTTTTTGACTGCCCTGATATGCTCTTTCACCCGGCACGAAATCGTCCTTTTCGTTTGCCCTATGTATGAGCTTCCGCAGCTACAGTCAATTTTATAAAAGCCTGGTTTTTCTAAAGGAAAGCTATCCTTCGGTGAGCGTAGAAATTGCGATACTTTTTTAAGAGGAGTGAAGATAGTTTTTACGGAGATTTTCCTAAGTATGTTTGAGATCTTATCTGTCACTCCTTTTACATACGGCAAATATGCTGGATGGCGGTCTACACTATAAACCAGGCGTTTATTACGTGTCGGTCTTGATATTCGCCCACTGTAGATCATGGCGCTTGCAACAGTGCCGAAATATCGGGAGCTCATTAAAACAAAACAACATGGTAAATATCCCGGACAGTTTCAGTTTTCTAATAAGTATGTATACCTAAATATATACTTAGTGCTCTGCCTTCCCCGGTATATAGGCGTGATTAGGCACTAATTAGGTATTTATGTTAAGCGTTCATAATAGAACCTAACCGCAGCAGTGGTCTCCTTTTTCACGGCTTTCAGGGTGAGTGCGACAGGCTCAACATGGTCTATTGTGCCTGTCGACCTCATATGTGGATCTCACTACCGCTTACCATCAGGTGGAGTGAGGTCATCTTGTTAGCCTCTTATAAAAATAAAAAAAAAACCTAATTATTAAAAAATTGCCAGTTTTTTATTTTTTCCTTTGTAATCATGTAATTACCTATCTGCATACCAAATTTTAACTCTCTAGGTCATTTGGAACTGGGTTAGAATTTTGATCTGTCAGTCAGTCAATGATAAAAATGAGGATTTTTGGACATTAATATCTAAATAACTGTTTGAGATAAGCTTATGAAATTTAAAACACATATTTATCTCGCAAGTCACAATATATGAGCCAAATTTGATACGTTTATGTGAAATAGTTTTTGATTTATGAGGGGTTCAAAAGTGGTTCCAAATGGTTCGTGTAATATTACACACGGTGCGGCTCGCCAGTTCCGTTTCTTGAACTTGGCTTGACACGCTCCCGCGTGTCTAGATCAAAACTCACTTTCTGGCATCGACTTAAAACACACAATCTCCATAACACCTCTAAGGTCAGTGGCGTACATAAAAAACCTTTTACTCTATCAACTAGTAACAAATGAACCAACAGCGTCTAACGGGCAAATCTTGCGCCTACATTAGTGAGGCCGTACATTACTCAGGGAGACAGGGACAAATTCGCCCTTATACCTAACGTAACCCTTCGCTGGGCGTCGGGTCGAATGGACCCGAGAAAAGTTACAAGCTTTGGGTAAGTTACGAGAATTCCGGTCTGAAGGTAGTTTAAAATATATTTCGTCTGTTTTTCATTTTAAGCGTGTTCTAATTTATCATGTTTTTTGAATTATGAAATGAAATATAGATGAGAGGAAATATTCAGAGTACAATGCGAATTAGGAAATATTTAGAGCCATTATGCGAATTATCTACATAGATTAGCATTGCTTTTATTATTTACTTGTTTTAAATAGATAAATAGATTTTTGTGATTACCTGAAATACTAATTAAAATATTATTTATATACGACGAGACTAATCGATGGCTAAAAACTATCGCGTTGTCATGCATACTGATGACTTTCAATCGTTTGATTACATTAAGTCACTTTAACACTCAAATAGACAATTGAGCCCGTCCTTCAATAACTATAATCTGCATACCTTACCGCTAGCAAAATCAGAAAATTACCCAATTTAACTCACCAAAAACAATGGTCTCTCCCACCCCGAAGACACAAAACCGTCTCGCGCCCACCGCAGTCGCTAGCTGGAAGGATAAACGTGACGGGTTACTTATTATTTCGGCCGGTGACAAATGACCCCGAGATAAAACCGGCTAACTGTGACGTCACGCTCAGACGACGTCATCTAACGGTTCACTTGTTTGCTGTTCGTTGTTTGTTTTTGAACAGTTTTTGTTGTTTTAGGCTGTGAATGTCATAGGTCAGATTCATGTTTGGTAACGTGTTATAATTTGATGATTTCTTATCAATGTTCATATCACAGACCAACCCTAAAACTAGGGCGATAAGGCCTCAATGTTCATATGGGCGTGGGTAATATTTTTTTCGTACACTTTGAAAATTCATGCGCAGAACTTGAAATCTAATATTTATCTTACACATTATTAGTAAAGAATCTGAAAGACAGCTTGTTATAACCTTAGTTTGAAGAAAACTGGATATGCTCGGGATTTTTACCATGTTCCTTTATGGTACCGAGTAAATATTGGGAACTGGATAGCATAATGAAACATTGTAAATATCCCGGGCATTTACAATTTTCTAATGTATGTAACCATGACAGTTTAAAGCTATATACATTACTAGTGACCCGCTCTCACTTCGCTTCATTATACATAAAAACTCTTCTCTTAATCCCTATAAAAAAACCGCATCAAGATCCGTTGTGTAGTTTTAAAGATAAAGATAAAGACAAACAGACGCGGGAAGCAACTTTGCTTTATACTCTGTAGTGAAGTACAAACCATTATAACCTTGGAAATATGTTAGCCACTTGAACAATATCTCCAAATCCACATCACCCTTGACCGCTCCAAAACTCCCCTAAGATATGCATTATCCGAGTGTCGGAGCAGTGTAATGCACTCAGTTCGCCAAACAGAGGCCGAGCCACTGGAGGCCCTCTCGGCCTTCCCATCGATATGCGCATGTTAATGCGTCTCTAGGGTCATTGCAACCGCCTGCAAGCGTTGAGGGGTTGACAATTGTTGACCAGATGGAAAGTTAGGAAAAAATATGCTTAAGGTGATGCAAGGATCTAAATTGCTATATTTATAAATAGTTTAGATGAGGACTATGTTTAATTTATTTTTATTTACTTTTTATTTACAAAAAAAAACACGTAAATAATGTATACAAAATTCAATTTTTAATCTAGATTGTACTCCCTTAAAGTGTTTCTAACATTATCACATTTTTATAGTTTAAAGTACATAGTTAAACCCATACTTGACCCTCGCGAAATAAATTTAAAAAAGGCTAATTGAAGTGGGTACATTAAAAAGAGATGAAAAGAAAATCCTGGCAAACACATAAAACAAGGACTGCTTATCAATCATCTTCAAAGACCACTTTGAGATTCCACCTGAAAAGACCTGTTCTAAATATGTCGATGCTATCTTATACTTAGTAGTTCAATATAAGCGACACATGCGTACTATGGGATTATAAAATGATGTATCATTTCTTTATACTTTTAATGTTAATACAAGTATTAAGAACGAGAGTCTTATATACAGGTACTTCATATTACACTGTAGTGTTATAGTGTACTAGCTATGCCAGCGACTTCGTTCGCGTTTCCCCCGTTTTTTACACATTTTCCATTGTATCTTTGCTCCTATTGGTCGCAGCGTGATGTTATATAGCCTAAAGCCTTCCTCGATAAATGGTCTATACAACACAAAAAGATTTTTTCAATTCGAACCAGTAGTTCCTAAGATTAGCGCGTTCAAACAAACAAACAAACTCTTCAGCTTTATAATATTAGTATAGATTTTCATAGTAATACAAGTCGCGATCCAAGGAAATTACAATAAACATAGCAGTGGCTGTAATCATCGTCTCCTCATAGTTGCAGGCAGTTGCGGAGCCAAGTTCGGTCACGAATAGTTTGCGCACAGTCAATAGAAGACCAGTGATGTTTAAGCAGGCTATTATATTTTAATACATACATACATACATACATAAAATCACGCCTTTTTCCCAGAGGGGTAGGCAGAGATCACTACCAGCGATCCACTTTTCACCTCTGTGGGAAACGTGACGTGACGGGTTGTGGACCACGTCGCCGCCATTCTGCCTTGTGCATTGTTTTAACAAGGTCATTGCGTTCCCACGAGTAGCAAGGTTATATGACGGGGGAAGGAAAAGGGGAGGAAGGATACAATCGCCTCGGATGATTTGGACTGAGTCGATAGTAGCTCAAGGAGCCGGGGTCGCTTACCCGTATACCGTTCACCATATTATTATTATCATCATCATCATCAGCCCATATACGTCCCCACTGCTGGGGCACGGGCCTACCCTAAACTAGGGCGATTAATATTATATTTTAAGTACTCTATAAAGTAAGTTAGTGGAGGTCTCACATGCTTGCCGGCGGCATTGTGGTACTTGGGCTATGCTAGGAACCATGACGCCGCTAAGGCGATGAGGTACGCTGCGAAGTTTAGTGGGTACACCAGTGCCCAGGGGCATAGCACCTTAGCCCAGTACCAGTTTCCAGTTTTCCGGCAGCCGGTAGTCCCACACACCACGGTGGATAAACCCCTGCCCAAGGTAACGGTGCATCAAGCATTTTCGGCGTTAAGAAAAAGATTTCACAGGCTAGATTTTAAAAAAATCAAATGATGATAAAATTATTTAGTCATTGTCAGTTTTGGGCTCGTTTTAGAAGTTACTCATCAAGCAGAACTAATAGTTGCTGTGACACCTGTGTGTTAAAATATTTCTTTTCATATTTGACCAGTATTTCACTCAATTATCACAACCTTTTTAATAAAAAATCCTCTTAATCATTTTGTAAGTGAGTTTTGATATTACGAGTAAATAATGATTAAATAAAATATTGATTAGGGTTAAGACTAAGGCCTTATTGCCACAGTTTAGGGTAGGCCCGTGCCCCAGCAGTTGGGACGTATATGGGCTGATGTTGATGATGATTGATTAGGCAGTAAAAGTGACTTGAAAACAACAATCAAAGGAAATTTTTATTTCCGTTATATTTGTTTGAAAATATATTAAATAAATAAATAAAACCTTACTGTTACCCGCGAGCTGTACAGATCAATACAAGACTAGGAGTGCGCCGCGGAAGTTGCCACGCCGTAAGTAGACACCAGTAGTTCTAGCACTAGATAACTAGTTCCTAGCCACTTTGATAACATTTTTGTCGTTTTTTGTCTGTATTACTTGAAGAGTTATTATTATTATTAGATATTAATATTGTTGATCACTTTATTTATGTACACATAAAATTAAATGAATATTTTACTTTTTAAAGATATGCTGAAATACATACCTACTACCGTAATGGAAGACGTAATTATTACTTTTATTATATTTTGTAAATTGGAAAGGAACTATCTCTATCGCGTGTTCACCGAAAAGTATTGGATATTAATTATTGGACAGTTCATATGGATTTCATATGAACAGGTCACATGAAATTTGATTCATTGATAGATACTGAAACCAGGATTATCAAAAGGTATATTGCTATCGCCAATAAGATAAGTAGGTCATGTTATCGTAGAAGCAATTAAAAAATATCTAAGTGTAGTAGTAATAAACAAAAGCCAAAAAACTGCTTAATACCTACAATACTACGGCATTTAAGCAGGCCTTCAGGGTGAGTGCGACAGGCGCAATATGATCTATTGTGCCTGTCGACCTCATATTTGGATCTCACTACCGCTTACCATCAGGCGGAGTGTGGTCATCTTGTTTGCCTATTATAAAAAAAAAAAAAAAAAAAAAAACAATAATTTCAAACAGTTAATCAGTTCTTAAAAAATCTCATAATACATACATACATACAATCACGCCTTTTTCTCAGAGGGGTAGGCAGAGATCACTTCCTGCCATGTGCTACGATCCTGGACACAACAATCTTATAATGTAGATCATATTTTTTATTTATGAATGTTTGTGAAATACAAACATCGATATTTCAATATAAGCTGAAAAACCATTTTAAAAACTTCCCAAACGATAAGCTTATCCTCTTTCATCCCTGAAAATTCGTCACCAATTTTCCCCACGAACTTTTTCAAGTGAAATTCCATTACATCGCTGTGAACTGCTCAACTCAGTTGGGAACTATGTGAGAGCACGGCACGTCACCGTGTGGAGCCATACCTCGACCTAGGAGTCATATGAAAGAGGAGTTGTTAGAAAACTGAAAATGTCCGGGATATTTAACCTATGAACCAGGGCTCTTCAGGCGAGGCTTCTTCTTCTTCTGGTGAACAACCTGGTGTCAGAGTTTTTAAACCACCTGTAGGCCTCTGACATGGCTTCACACACCGAAGAAAAAACTCTCAGGTGTGCTGGTTTCCTCACGATGTTTTCCTTCACCGTTAAAGCGTCGAATGATGGTACATATGAATTTCAAATTTGAAAAACACATACAGGTGGGGTGAGAAACGGCATTTAAGCAGGCCTTCAGATGAGGCGACAGGCTCAATATGGTCTATTTTGCCTGTCGACCTCACATGTGGATCTCGCTACCACTTACTATCAGGTGGAGTGAAGTTAGCCTATTATAACAAAAAAATGTTTTGTTTTAATAAGCTCCCGACATGTCGGCACTGTTGCAAGAGCCATGATCATGTGTGTGAACTGTAGATTGCAAGAGACAGTAGCTCTAAGAACAGACCTATGTATATGACCCTATGTATGCTTAAATCTTTAAAACTACACAATGGGTTTTGATGAGGTTTTTTTTAATAGATAGAGGAATTCAAGAGGAAGATTTTTATGTATAACTAGTGGTCCCGGCGAATTTCATACCGCCAAAACTATAAACCTTCCCTGGACTATCACGATCATATTAAAACCAAAATTACCTAAATCAGTCCGGGCGTTCTCGAGTTTTAGTCATACTAACGAACAGCAATTCATTTTTATTTATAAGATTTACCTGGGCGGGTTACTAGTTTATTTATAAAAGCCGTGTCCCTCCCGCACCTACTCTATGTTCACAACTATGCCACGCGCTGTGTGTGAGCCGGTGCGTACTCTTATTGTGTGAAGTCGGGGTACAACGTGTTAAGCGGGACCTTTGATAGTTCTGTTATCAGTTATGAATTTAATTTGTTTTTAATAAAAATCATATTAAAAATCTATCTTGGTGGGTTTAAATGAACAATTATTATTTTAAGCTGAGTTCTTTAAGGTAGACAAGCTCCTACCGACTGTAGATTTTATGTAATGTTCATAATGTCTGTAATATAAATATTAATGAATATAAATATACATATTATAAATATTACACATCACATACATTGATCTGATCCCGTGGTTAGTAGCTTAAGCACTTGAATGTTGTGTGATATCTATTTATTTTATAGGGTACTAAAATAACTTGTTACAATTATGTATCTATATACATATGTCTAAAAAGTGATATCATTGTTAAATATTTCTTATTTAATATGAGTTTCTACCAGGATTAGCTCCTTATTAACAACAATTAATAATAATAATTAGCTACACTCTTTAGATACAGCGAAACCAAAGTATATTAAATTATCACAATCCATAAAGATCAAAGGTAAAAGTACATTCAAGCTCCACGTTTCATGAAGTCAAATTAAAAACCGCAAAATTCGAACGAAACCCGGTAATGATGAATTCCCATAAGGCTTACTCGTTAATGCCAACTTCAATAGAGATTACAGCGGAGCCGGGCTTACATCAGAGTTCGTCGGTGGTTGTGTTTATGCAACCCAAATGGACTGTGCGTGTTCCCATTCGGAGTTTGGAGGCTGATTCTGGGAGTAAAGTGCTAATTATATAATTAAATTTATATTAACAAGCTCCAAAAGGTCGCCAGTTCAAACCCCGCCAGGTACCAATGTGTTTTTCAAATTTGAAATTCATATGTACCATCATTCGACGCTTTAACGGTGAAGGAAAACATCGTGAGGAAACCAGCACACCTGAGAGATTTTTCAACGGTGTGTGAAGCCATGTCAGAGGCCTACGGGCGGTTTAAAAGCTTTAAGTTTCTAAGGTACCTGCATGCCAAATTTAAAGCGTCTAACTTAAGCGGTTAAGATTTTTCATCTTTATGTTTTTTTCCCGCTAACTCCTATTTCCATGGGAATTTCGGGAATTCCTTTCTTAGTGCACCTCTAAAGTACCTAAGCTACGCTCCTTCCAAATTTCAAGTGGCCACGTTTAGCCGTAAGGTTGTGCGTTGATATGGTTATATTCAGGTGGGAGACGTTTTGTCGACCGGTTGCTGTTACCACCATACAGTTGCGTAAAATCCGCCAAGTGACTCTGGCCTCTCTCGGTCAGGTCGCGTTCCGGGATCAGCACTGTACGAACCGGAGCCAGGGGGGACCATTTTTGCGGCAAGCGCCGGACCAGTTGAGTCTTAGCGGCGGCATTGTGCGGGCGGAGCGGGTCAGCCCGCCGGCCAGGGAGACCCGTAGAAACGGGGGCCCTTCCGTCCGGCGGACTGGCCAACTCGGACCCGCACAGCTCAATACCAATGCGAGACTCCACGCCTTGTCTCGTTGTTGCCGCAGCAGTGGTCTCCTCTTTAAGCGGGCTTTCAGGGTGAGTGCGACAGGCTCAATATGGTCTATTGTGCCTGTCGACCTCATATTTGGATCTCACTACCGCTTTCCATCAGGTGGAGTGAGGTCATCTTGTTAGCTTATTATAAAAAAAAAAAATATGTCAGTTAATCAATTAGTCAATCAGTAAGTCAGTTTCTCCTTTAATATTTATATATATAATTATAAATAAAAGCGGGCGTTGCCTGCGAGTGGTCACCACTTCAAACCCCGCTACGTACAACCGGAAATTTTGGCGGTAGTACACTTTTCAAACAAATTTCTTTAAACGTCATTAGCCCCGCCCACTGGCCAATAGAAGAGCACTTAAAGAAAATCTGTCAAAATCCAAGCAAAAACGTTCCAATAGTAGGAGAGCTAGCAAGAATTTTTTGGTAGGTATTTGAGGCAAGCTGAAAACTTATCCTGTACCTCTCCTATTATATCCCAGTACGAAACTGCAGACCTGGCTGGTGAGTAGCGGGGCTAAAGCAAACCCCCAAAAATATTTTTCATCTTTTTATTTATAACTAAAAAATAAGACTCATTAAGACAAATCATTTCGATGGAACTTCTACCTGTCAGGTGAGCTGACAAATTATATTTTTTTGGATTATAAAAATATATTTTTAAATAAACAAAATTGGGGGTTGGTTTAGCCCCGCTACTCAGCCAGGTCTGCGGTTTAGTGTTGGGATATAATAGGAGAGGTACAGGACAAGTTTTCAGCTTGCTTCAAATATCTACCCAAAAATTCTTGCCAGCTCCATGACCATAATGGGGCGGGGCTTGTTCTGACAGACGCGTAAGCGCCAAGCGATTTTCACCTTATAGGTGGTCGACCGCCAGCGTTGCTGATAGTACCACTGTGTTTTCATAGGCTGATGATGATTTTATAATGGTTTCAACTATGAAGTTGTTTTTATTACTATCAGATTGGTTTATTTATAATTATATGTATGATGTTCCAGAATAGGTCGGCGAGTCCGCGAGCCCACACACTCGTTGCGAGTCGAGACATGGGACAGGCATTAGACCGCCCGGTGTGGGCGTCACAAAATGCACTCGGACATTTTCAGTGGACATTTGAAGCGGTCAAATATATATGAATTGTCGTTTATTTACTTATTTTAAAGTTTGGTCATAGGTAGGTGTATGTATTTTTTATATTTATACAGCCTATTTATTTTACCAGTTATGTCTTCAAAATTGTGTACAAAATTCAAAACGCTGTCAAAAGCTAGTTTTCTACGCAAAGGCAATTGCGAGCACAGCTAGATATTTAGAGTTGTTTTGGAAACACGACCAAATGGTTTTTTTTTATCGTTATGAAGGCAAAAATAATGGTTTCAGATGTCGATGCAGACTTATTATGCCTGAATACTCAAAATATATTTTACTTTTGTTTCTCCGGTTTGTATACAAAATTTGGATTCAGGACCTACTTACTATTATATTATTACTAGCTGTGCCCGCGACTTCGTACGCGTGGACTATAGGATTTTACATACAAAAGTTGTTTCCAAATAATTCGCGTTCTCCTGAGAATTTTATAATATCCTGTTGCAACTAAGTTTTAAATTAATTAAGGTACCTTCATACCAAACTTCAAGCGTCTAACTTATGCGGTTAATATTTTTCATACAAAACGGATTTTCCCGTTAATTCCCGTTCCCGTGGGAATTTCGGAAAATCCTTTCTTAAAGGATTCCTACGTCACAACATCTACCTGCATGCCAAATTTCATCTTGATCCGTCTAGTGGTTTGGGCTGTGACGACGTCGTCCGCATAAAGATGTTTAACGGGTAAAACATTACTATAAAGATATTGTGCAGTCGGTTAAAAAGAAGCCTATAACGTTTCCTAGGCTCTGGACTATATCTGTACCAAATTTCGATTAAATCGGTTCATTACTTTATGCGTGAAAGCGTAACAGACAGACAGACAGACAGAGTTACTTTCGCATTTATAATATTAGTAAGGATTACTTTAATATTAACCTATAGGCTGATGATGATGATGATTAAAGCAAACTGAATTTCTTCCAAGACGCATGATTCCATTAAGAATGAAAACTTCAAACAGCACCCTCGCAACGATCGCTCGTCCCACTTCCCTGTCCCACTTCCCTGTCCCGCTGCTCTATCCCGTTTGTCCCGTTTTCAATACACGTCGTTGGCCCGTGATCGATACGCCACGTGACGATGACGGTTTGTGATGGACGAGGCGACGGCCGCAATCGACGCTTTGAATTGTTGATTTTTGACCAACTGCTCCCGAGAGTTGATAAACAGGCGATATTTCTGCCAAGTGTAATAATAAGGCGTCCGATCGATTTAGACCATGGCGGCCCAACTCATTTGAGATCAACCAGGCGCGCAAAACATATTATAGTGAAAAACAAGTGCACACTCCGTTCCCTTACACACATAGTTCGGTGTGACGGCTATCCGATATGACTGATGAGAGATCGGGCGCAGGACCACCGGCTTAACGTGCTTTCCGACGCACGAGCGTGTAACCGCAAACTTCCTAACTCCGGGCTGAGTAATTCCTTTTACAGAAAAACTCACAAAAATGTTGCCCGACCCCAGACTCGAACCGGGGAACTCTCGATTTTTACGCAGCGCTTTCTACCAAAAAACGAACGTGGCAGTTAAGCTAAGTATAAGAAAGAGTGAGAGCGACTTCAAAAACATATTATATTCAAATTCCTACACAGATCATTTTAAATGTTCGTGTTATATTATTTTGTTATTTTAGTTTGTCGGGTTTTTGAAGGCGGGTTTTATATTTTGTAAAAAAAATTTTTTCATACTTTTTAGTGTTCCATTTGATATTATAACTAGTAGTGTGAATATGTATACAGTTTTGAAAGAATTACCTTTAACTCCTAACTATTAAGGAGTTAACCTTCCATCATTCATGGATGCCATTGTCAGAACTGAACCAAATTGCAATGGGACGAAACGGAAAGCACTGGGGCTTTAAAATAAAACATAAAACATCCAAATCGGTTCACTCTGGCGGAAGTTTTGAGGTAACAAATATAAAAAAAAATACAGACGAATTGATCCTCCTTATTTGAAGTCGTTTGATAAAATAAGCCTAGCTCGCATATTTGGCTCTTTTTTTTTAAACATTACGATTTCCAGTGAGTATTGTGACAAACGTTATCATTGTGTATATGTAGCATGTAGTTTTTATATGAAATTTTTCAATAACAACATTTTTTGCATTTACCGTGTATTTTATGCTTTTATAAAGTTGAATCCAAAATTTTGGTGAAAACAACAAAATTATTTTGATTCAAAGAAATGATGAAACTGTTGTTTCAATTTACACAAAAAAACGAACAACGAAAACAATTTAAACGGAAACAAATATTTACATAATTAAAAACATAATGTTCTATTTGTCAGAGCAAAAACAGTATGACATCGTAGGCGTATTTGTAACTGGACTTTGATAAGAAAAAACAAATACTATTGTGTGATGTGGTGTGGTCTGAGTCTCGGCAATTTTAGAAGTAATACCTTTTATTATAATCACCATGACGACCGATCTCAATGAAGATCAACCAAGTGCGCAGGACATATTATAGTGCACAAGTGAGCGCGCAAACACAAGTGCACTCTCTATTCCCTTACTCTCATGATTCGGTGAGACGGCAATCCGACATGACCGATGAGAGATCGGGCGCAGGACCACCGGCTTAACGTGCTTTCCGAGGCACGGGCGTTCAACCGCCAACTTCCTTACTCCGGGCTGAGTAATTTCATTACAGAAACTTTCACACAAATTTTGCCCGACCCCGGACTCGAACCGGGGACCTCTCGGTCCTTACGCAGCACTTGCTACCAATAGACCAACGAGGTAGTTAAGTCTAACTATATATATATAACTCAAAGGTGACTGACTGATTGACAAAGTGATCTATCAACGCACAGCCCAAACCACTGGACGGATCGGGCTGAAATTTGGCATGGAGGTAGATGTTACGACGTAGGCATTAGCGGATGCCGAAAGGATTATCCTAAGCTAAGCGGAGCGAGGGCGGATGACTAGCATGACATTAAGTTAATATTTTTAACGCATTGCTTGCCAAACGCCGTCAGAGGTGCCCAACCCGGTGCCTGACAAGTTAATGCGGGGTGATCGATGCGTCGTTCTGACGCGGATCACGCGCCGACGTGGCGACAAACCCTTTGTTTTATGTCCGAAGCCGGAGATAACAAAGATGACGACACGTGCATCACACACAAAGGATCGAAAGAGAGGTGTTTGTTATAGGGTTGTAGGAGACAGTGACGGACAGTGCGTTTATCTATCTATGTATACTAATAATAAATCTGTAAGGGTCGGTCATGGAGTAAGTTAGTTTTTTTTTTCAGAGATATTGTTTTTATAGGCTCAATATATGAAACTGATACTAATTTCACGGTTTTTAGATTTTTTTTCCGTAAGTATGTGTGTATGTTTGTATGTTCCTCCATAACTCTTAAACCAATTATCCGAATTTGATGAAATTTGGTATAAAAACACATAGACATCTAGGTCACAGGATAGGCTATTTAAATTCTAGCTCCAACGCGAACGGAGTCGCGGGCACAGCTAGTATTAAAATATATGTATTACTAGCTGTGCCCGCGGCTTCATTCGCGTGGACTACAGACTTTTACATAAAAAAGATTTTTCCCAATAACTCCCATTCCCGTAGGAATTTTGCAATATCGCGTTTCAAGTAAGGTTTACGTTCATTAGGGTACCTGCATGCCAAATTTCAATAATCTTACGCGGTTTAGATTTGTCCATACAAATGTTTTTTACGGGAACGGGAGTTAGCTCCCGCTAACGCCTTCATACATTTATCAAATTCCTACCCAGATAATAATAAATGCTTGTATTATTGTAACACACCAATAAAACGTCAGATGCATTTGACATAATAACTGCATCGGTGCAGCGGCGTTTACTCGCGCGGTGACTAGATGGCGCTGCGTGTATCCTGCATCGCGGTATCGTTTTGTTTTCTCCGTAGTATAAGGCATCTCCATACATTTTAATTATTGTCTTAGAATCGCATAGCAAGCAGTACTTTGGTTTTAGGCATCCAAGCTTATTGAGACCTTCTACCGTATATTCGCTTGCTATACACTTTTTGTAAGGCACCAAGCCTTGTGCATCCACGCTGGTGGAACACATTGCGGGGACCACACTTTTTGTATCCAGACGACCTAACTTTTCTTCGGCGGTGACATCGCTTCACATCGTTCGTCACCCGGACACCGTGCACGTGTCGGTGTGTGTCGGGTTTTTGAGGGCGGTATTTCTTTTTTTGTTAATTAAATAGTCAGCATTACTTAATTTACAAAAAAGGAAACGTCGGTCGGCACCGACGCCCGATACAAAAATCTATCGCCGCCCAAGATCAGCGTATCGTCAGCGCGACTACAAAATCAGAATAACTGTAAGACTTTTTAGCTCCAAGACTTACTTTGCAATAAATTCAGATATCACCGATAAGAACGAGAGAAAAGCGAGTGAAATATATCCACCCTCAGGACTTCTGTCTGTGGGAAGGTAAACATACATAATAGTATGTGGTCTGAAACACATACAACATACAACTGTATCTGTTCAATATTGATAAAGTTAAATAAATAACAGCTTCGAACAAAGCACTGCCGAAGGGATGCAGGCAGACCCCGAAATAAAACCGCAAAAGTAAATAATACTCGTGTACTCGATTCTGTAGAGTTGCGCTGTTGAGTTAGTTGTTATCGATATCGTATTTTAACAACGATATTAATGGTCCAAGATCCCAGAGCTGCCAGACATCACTTATTTTCTAATGGACAAAATATATACGATTGAGTAGTGTTGGGGTGTACTATCATCATATGACTAGTTGCTACCTTGACCAGACGGCCATTTTTCAGATATCAACCAATCAAGGTACATAGAAACACTGCTCACCTCACTTAAATTCTGATGGCTGATTTTAACATATATTTCACACAATATCATTAAAAATCAGGATTCATTACTCCCAGACACATGCGGTCGGCGGTTTTACCTTACAGACGCTTTAAAGTTATGAAAAAAATTTTACTTTTACTTATTTTCTGATGCTTGATTTTTATATTATGTTATTCAAACAACTAAAAAGTGTTCATCTGACCGCAATAATTATAGAATTGTACCTTACAAACTATTTTATTAGAAAAACTTAACTAAATTCAATTTTAAAAAAAAATCTAAAACAGTTGGGTCTGGTGAATGTTTGGCCCCTTGGATCGGTCTGTCCGTTTGCAAAACGTTTTAAAATAGTTGTTTGAATAACATATATAAAAATCAAGCATCAGAAAATAAGTAAAATTAAGTAAAAGTAAATTTTTTTTCATAGCTTTAAAGCGTCTGTAAGGTAAAACCGCCGACCGCATGTGTCTGGGAGTAATAAAACCTGATTTTTAATGATATTGTGTGAAATATATGTTAAAATCAGCCATCAGAATTTAAGTGAGGTGAGCAGTGTTTCTATGTACCTTGATTGGTTGATATCTGAAAAATGGCCGTCTGGTCAAGGTAGCAACTAGTCATATGATGATAGTACACCCCAACACTACTCAATCGTATATATTTTGTCCATTAGAAAATAAGTGATGTCTGGCGGCTCTGGGATCTTCCTCTATAAGTGGTTTGGGTTAATGAGTAAACCAAATGGCTTTAATTATTTATCAAAGTACTTTGCTATGAACTTATCATTCTTCTTCTTATCGTATGGTTGATGAACAACCTGGTGTCAGAGTTTTTAAACCGCCCGTAGGCCTCTGGCATGGCTTCACACACCGCTGAAAAATTTCTTAGGTGTGCTGGTTTCCTCACGATGTTTTCCTTCACCGATAAAGCGTCAAATGTTGGTACATATGAATTTCAAATTTTGAAAAACACATTGGTACCTGGCGGGGTTTGAACTGGCGACCTCTCGCATGACAAGCAACGACCTTAACCACTCTGCTATCGACGCTTTTTAACTTATCATTGATTACTTGCTTTGAAATGCAGCTTTGACACATAATAAAAGGTATTCCATCGGTATCTATCATAGCAGCAAAGAAGGAGATTTGTTTTCCCAACTGACTACGATGATGGCTTGATGTAGCCTTGTCATCATCATCGGGCTTGCGGGACAGTGGATGCTCTCACTCCTAAATTCTATTGAGATCATTCAGTTACGCCGTATAATAGTGTCAAACACAAAAGCACCCTCTATTTATTTTTTTAGTTACAAATACGTTACGTAAGAAACAAAAAAATATTCTCAAAGTAAGCGGGAACAGAAACCCGACATCACGTTTAGTATTAAACCTGATAATTATTATTATTTATTATTTTCTTTATTTAAGGAAAACAAACAGCAATTTTATAATTCACTTAATATTAACACACATAAATGTAACACACTTGCCAAAAAAGTTTCCACGACTAATTATTACATGGTATCTTAAAAAGTTACACTACATATTTAAATACCTAACAGAGGTATAAAAATAATCATTTTTATATTTAGGACAGCATCAATGTCAGCTGCTGCATAACGTCACTAAGGCTGACTGATAAAAGTTACAAAAAGTACCCAAACTCATTTCTTGATCGTGAGCTTAAATTTATCTAGTCCAAGACCAAAAATATCTATGTGGCAATATTTGGAGTTATATAGTTTAACAGATCTTACTAAAAAGCGATTACTTGCATAGTTAGTCCGACAAAACGGAACTGCAAAAGTATTGATTGATCTAGCGTTGACTCTCGGGCATCTTAGAAAAATATTTCTTAAAAGGTAAGGGGAATCGACGTTACAATTAATTATTTTATACAGCATCAATTGTTCACAATGTTCTCTTCGTAGCTCAAGAGAAGTAACATTTTTACTAGAAAAGTCACGGAATCTGTACTTTAATCTTTTTAAAAACTTATTTTGAATTCTTTCAAGCATATTAATATAAATTTTATACTCAGGATTCCATGCGGTGGTTGCGTACTCGAGTTGTGATCTGACAAGACTATTATACAACAACATTAGTGTGTTGGCATTATTAAATTCCGAACTTTGCCTAAATACAAATCCTAACATCTTGTAAGCTCTAGTGGATATATTATTGATGTGCGACGAGTACGACAATTCACTGTCCAGCGTGACACCTAGGTCTCTCACCTCGGTCGACCGTTTAAGATTTTGGTTGTAAATTTTGTAGTCAAATTGAATAGAACTGCATTTTTTTCTGCTATATGAGATAATGCTACATTTATCAATGTTAAGCATTAGATTATTATCACTGCAATAATTCCATAGCCGATTGAGATCCTCCTGCATCTTATCACAATCTTCACGAGATTTCACGATTGTAAAAATTTTTGTATCATCAGCGAATAGAAGACATTTCGAATAGCGAAAGCATTCGACAACGTCATTTATGAAAATGTTAAATAGAAGGGGCCCGAGGTGAGAGCCCTGGGGCACCCCAGATGGAACCGGTATAAAACTGGACATGAAACCCTTTAGCGTTACCGCCTGGGTCCTATTTATGAGATAGGACTTCAACCACCTCAGGAGGTCGCCATGAATACCAATATACTCTAATTTTTGAATAAGAATACTGTGTGAAATTTTGTCGAAACATTTCGAGTAATCGGTATACACAGCGTCCACCTGGAATCCTCTATCCATAGCCTTTAGTATATAGTCAAGAAACTCACACAAGTTCGTTTCTGTGGATCTCTTGTTAATAAACCCGTGTTGTTGCGAGATCAAATAAGGTCTAATGGCTGGGAACATTGCATCATATATTATTTTTTCGAAAAGTTTTGGAATGATTGATAATTTGGAGATGCCTCTGTAATTTCGAATATTATGCTTATCGCCATTTTTATAAATAGGAACAACAAGTGACTGCTTCCATACGATAGGCATCGTTCCGCTTTTTAAAGATAATTGGAAGAGTAAAAAGATCGGATATGCTAGTACACTAGAACACATTAATATAATATCACTACATAGTATAAAGCAAAGTCGCTTCCCGTGTCTGTCTGTCCCTATGTATGCTTAAATCTTTAAAACTACACAACTGATTTATATGCTTCTTGTTTTTCAATAGATAGAAGGATTAAAGAGGAAGAAGAGGTTCTTATAGTATTGTCTAATTTGTAAAACTAATTTTAAGGATTGATCTCGCGTGTTTTGTTATTCTAAGCATATTAGTTACAGATCCGACGTTTCGAGCTCTTTACAGCGCTCGTGGTCAGGGGAAAGACAATAGAACGAAGGTTTTTATGTATCCACGAAGTGAAGCGAGGACAGGTCACTAGTAAATATTAAACGTATGTATTTGTATCGACACGTCGTGACATCCAGACAACCCTACGCCGCGATTTATTATACGTAACTTGGGGCGTAATTCAACACTGCCCGATGATGTACGGCTGAAGTTTTTTATGAAACTCGCGTGTTCCGCTGGGGCCGAAGCCGACTGCAGTTATTAAAAGATTAAACGCTTCAAAAGCTTAACTTTTGAGCGGTAATTCGTGAAATTCTTAAGAATCGATGTGATCTATTGTTAAATGTCTTCTAACATAAATCATTGCGGAGTTCTTTCGCTTGCACGGCTATGTGTTTCACCGCGACCTAGAAATGAAATGATTTGGAAATCTCTGGGCCTTATCCGATGGATCAAAGGAAATGACTGCTAAATTAGAAACTACTGATCTGGCGTCAAAACTTGAATAAAAATAACGTTTGTAGATTTGTTTAAGTTAAGTACTCAGATCGTAAATCTAACTCGCACTTAAGCCTTTTTTTTACTTTACTGTGTGCCTTATAAAGGTAAAGCCGCGTTTTTGTTTCCTAACTGACATACGATGATGGCTTGGAGTAGCCTCGACATCACTGGACTTGCGGGGGAGCGATTTACAGCCCTGAATCTAAAGGTAAAGCCTAAGAAAAGATTTGGATAGCAAACTAAAAAGGCTTGTTATAAACATACGTTTTTCTACGGTTTACACAATACAAGAAAGAATAACAAACAAACAGACCAAAGAAAACTACTTGTTTATCTTGTTTATCTAGTCGGAAGTCCTAAATAAACATTTGTGTTCTAGAATCATAGTCGTTCGTGATGTTTTATTAATTTCTGACACAAAATAAAGTTCATGAAATTCAATTTCTACGAACAGCGCATTTGTTTGTGCCCGTGTCCTTTTCGCCCAGAGTGGTAGGTCCAATTACTATTTGAGACAATTATTACATTTTGTACTGTTTCTGGGTATTACACATTTACAATAGGATACGTAAAATTGTGGAATCGAAACGAAATCAAATAAATGAATGTTCATGAATGTGATGTGTCATATTTATTTTATAAAGTATTTGTTATGTCTGGACTACATGGTTGATGCATTTACACTGTTGCTATTTTCTGGTAATTGAGTTTGATTGATCGCAGAACATATCATGTTTTTGTTTTTCTGAGGGGCTCAAGCCTACCCTACACTAGGCTGATCACGCCTCAGTCAACCACCCAGGTTGACCAAGTGCGGGTTGGTCGACTTCACACAACCTTAGAACTTCCAAAGTCAAAGTCAAAGTATTAATTTGCATTCATGAATGTGACAAAGATGGTATTAAAATAATTTCCAGTACAACATGTTACCCGTTTGGGCATAGCTTATATGAACGTGTAATGGTTCAGTTTCAAAAGTAATACTATTAATTATTATTATCTGATCTTATTCTAACTCTTAACTATGTTCTTAACTATATCATATTTTCTTAATAATATAAGTTTTTTATCTTATCTAAGTATATACCTCACCTCCTCACAGGTGTAGGTAGCCTTCCGCTCCCCCAGTCCGGTGAAGCTGTAGAAGCCGTCAGAGGCTAACAGCTAAGTCCTCCAAAAAATTTGAAAACACAAAGGTACGTCTCCAGTTTTAAACTGGCTACCTATTAACATACCATTATGTTTTCTATACTTATTTATTTATTTATTTGTTCAACACTTACAACTATTTTTACAGGTTTTGCCCTAATAATTGTATTAGGGCAAAACCTGTACGGGAGTGTAACTAAAGAAAAACTATATAAAATATTAATTACTTATTTCTAACATTATCTAATTATATTCAAACATATACATATAAATATCAATAACTTATTATGAAAAGAGCAATCCTGGTGAATTCATTCAGAGAACACGAAAACAGATCAATCTTCTCCGCTATTTGGTTGACAGCGTGCAGTGCGCTATACTAATATTATAAAACTAAAGAGTGTGTTTGTTTGAACGCGCTAATCTCAGGAACAACTAGTTCGAATTTAAAAAATATTTTTGTGTTAGATATGTATACCATTTATTGAGGAAAGCTTTAGACTATATCACATCACGCTGCGACCAATAGGAGCAAAGAAACAATGAAAAATGTGTACAAAACATGGAGAAAACGCGGTCAAAGTCGCTGGCACAGCTAGTAATAATATAATGATATAACTGCCTCGTTGGTCTATTGGTAGCAAGCGCTGCGTAAGGACCGAGAGGTCCCCGGTTCGAGTCCGGGGTCGGGCAAAATTTGTGTGAGTTTTTCTGTGATGTAATTACTCAGCCCGGAGTTAGGAAGCTGGCGGTTGAACGCCCGTGCCTCGGAAAGCACGTTAAGCCGGTGGTCCTGCGCCCGATCTCTCATCGGTCATGTCGGATTGCCGTCTCACCGAGTTATGAGAGTAAGGGAATAGAGAGTGCACTTGTGTTTGCGCGCACACTTGTGCACTATAATATGTCCTGCGCACTTGGCTGATCTCAATTGAGATCGGCCGCCATGGCTGAAATCGGTCGGACGCCTTATAATGATATCTCACTGTTAAACCTGTTGGACTGTGCCCAATAGGCTATGAGATACGAGGGGGATGAAGCGAACAGATGTTCCCCGTTCATACACGGTTTAGTGCCACTTTTGCGCCTATCAACTTTGCGAATCCATTTTATTTGCGCACTCTATCTTCCGCACTGGGATTTCGCGGATTATATCCTGTGGATAGGTGAGATATTTATGAATAAGCTTAAAAAAATATTGGTTTCATATTGAGCTGAAATATAAAAACAGTTTTGGGTAGTGTAAGTTTAACCTGCCATTTGGTAGTAAAATATTTTATATTATTTTCAAAATCAATTTACATACCTTGAATTGGCAGAGCTGTAAACTATATGTGTACCATATAATTATGGACCTGTATATTTATAGTTCTATTGTGCCTGTCGACCTTATATGTGGATCTCACTAACTCTTATCATCAGGTGGACTGAGGTCATCTTATTAGCTTTTTGTATTTTACTAGTGATCCCAGCGAACTACATACCGCCAATATATTGGTTTAGAATGAAATTAACGGATTTATTTAATTAACTCATGTGTGTATTCAATGGTTACGCGAGACTTGCAACCATAGAAACTGTACAATGAAACTATCAAACTATGTCAATACTGTGACAATAATGTTTGACAGAAAAATTGTTAGAATAGTATTTATGGAAACATTAAATTGTTGTTTTACTATCTTGCTCTTTTCCATTATTTCTCACCGTTCAAACCTTCCCTGGACTGTGACGAATATTTCAAGACTAAAAGTACCCTAATCGGTTCAGCCGCTCTTGAGCTTTAGCGAGACTTACGAACAGCAATTTATTTTTAATACATATAGAAACAAACGTATTTAAGGAAGACCAGGATTTATATTTCATAAGTTTAACAATAGTAATAGTAAATAAGTAATCAATCATAGGTTAATTATATTTTCCTCAGCTGGAGGAGGCAGAGAAACGAAATGTTTCTATATTAAACACTATATTATAAAAATTACAATTAAAAGTTACTAAAATCTAATTATCCTAAGTGTAAATGGGTTTGATGTTAGAACCACACTGGTCTAACAAATGTTAAGTGGACAAAGGAAAAGGTGAAATGGGGTTAATTGTGACGATCGGATGTTGAAGTGTGCGTAGCCGAGGTGCCGGCGCTGCATTTCGGTGCCTCGTGATTCTCTGCAGGTCACGTTGTTCGCTGTGCGAAGTCCATCCGCTGATTGCTACACCTTGCTCGCTCGGTGGTGGCATGGATACGTAACAGGTTCTAAACAAATAAAAAATTAAGTAAGAATAACAAAAAAAAAGGTAAAGAACACATTGAGCATCATCACCTCTTTCACTTTAACCTCTGATTCAACAAACAACTTCAAAATTCTAATTTTATAAAAAAAAAACAACAAATTAATCGATTAAACACATTCGGCTTAAACGCGTGACAGGTAAAAATACTTATAGATTTATTTTTACCTTTTTAATGTTAGTAAAGAAATAAAGACTAAATTCCCTTTAAAAATTATCGGTCCACCAATCAGATGAGGCGTGAAGGCTCTGCTGTATAAACAGCCTTCAAGATAAGACCGATCGTCGGAAATCTCCGACGTTAGAGGCGATCGTAAACCAGTTCTTATCCCGGCATTTGTCGGCCAGTGCCGGGGACGTGATTAAGGTGCTACCTACCGGCAGATGCCTGTATCTGAGATCGCGGACGTTTTACAGCTGAAAGATGAGCGTAGTGACGGAGATGTGGAAATGAGACGATTTCGGGAGAACGAAGCGATGTTGGTTCGAGAATGAAGCGATGTCGGTTCGAGAATGAAGCGATGTTGGAACAAGAATGAAGTTATGTCGTTTCGAGAATAAAGCGATGTTGGAGCGAGAATGTAGCAATGTCGGTTCGAGAATAAAGCGACGTTAGAGCAAGAATAAAGCAATGTCGGTTCGAGAATGAAACGATGACGAAATGAATTTTAATTGTTTTGAAACGACTTCGTAACAAAAATGAAACTAGATTGAAACGAGATATTTAACAAGAAACAACTTTGATGGTTTAAAGGGAAAATAACGTCACAAAATTTAATAGTGAATAACTCGATAATAGAACAACAATGAAAACAAAATTAGAAAGACGCTATCGTAAATCATAATATTATTAATTACATGACTATGTGACTCGAAAGATTTTCTTATATCTTGTAATACTGAACCTTGAACTCAAATCGTCACAATCAAACAATCGAATCCGTATCAATATTTACAGCACATACACACTGTTAGTTCGCAAACATTCGCTATACGTTAGCAGCTAAGCCTATACCCGTCTCGTTTCATTGTCGTCTATCTAGCTCGGACGTAAGCCAGGGTGACCATCAGTCAGGCTTGTCCGGGACGCGAATGGATGCGCGGAATGTCCCGCGACGGCCTTATTTGTGGTCATCGAGCAGCGATGGGATTTCTAGAGGCTTTGTCGAATGAATGCCTTCTCTTTACAGATGTTAGCATTTTATGTTTTCGGAGGACTGCGGTCCTGTGATCTAGATAACGTTGGCTTAAGCTAAATTGTAAGACCTGAAAGAATTGGTTTAAAACTCAGCAAAATGTAGGATGGTTTTTCTACGAATATAATAATTATGCTGTTTAATATAAAACATGGCATTAATTTTTAATCGCGTTTACCCCAAAAAGTATTAATCATTCAGTTCAAATGATTCAATGATTGATTTTATTGAATTAATAAAATATAGGCACGAATGATTAATAAATGTTTACGTGGACAAATGAAAATTAGCATAATGGAATTTAATAATTCAGATTTATAAACAACAAATTGTTATGATAGCTTTTTAGACGATTAGCGATTGAGCTATAGAAATATTATTGAAATGATTTGATAAGTTAGGACATAAGTTTTAAGAAGAATTAAAATTATACAAGTAATTTATTTATGAACAAGTGTTGAACCTGTGTGGAATAAATTAAAATTCCATACTTCTAGCTAATATCAGTAGCTCGCAACGATGACTGGTGCAATCCATTCGAAACGTCGGGCAGTAAATAGATATGTATATGCAACTATTTATTTCGCGTGTGGGCTCTTAAAATATTACTATAGCTTTTAATGCAATGAAATACGAAAGTCATTAATCACTTTTAGTTAGATGATAGAGCTTTAAAATTAGAAAAAAATACCCTGAAACCTAAAACCTTTTTAGGCTAATATCTGCAATTTGAACCCTTTCTCAGAAGGTACCACCACGCCCGCCACTTCGCACAAGCGAGTGAAATATTTGAACCATAATTATTTCAAGTTCGGCCTCTTTAGGGAAATTTGCTACCAACCCTACTCAGCTGAAGGGTTTCCATGAATCAGTCTTACATTATTAGGACAAAACGTGAACATATTTGAACTGAAAAAAATTGCATTCATGACCCCGGCTGAACGCGGACTTGAACCACCGGTCTTCCAATATCGCGTCGGGTGCTTTAACCACTGAGCTATGTAGCTAGGTGTTTAGTAGGTAATCAATGCAAATTTTACTCGTTAGCCATGAATGGCTATCAGACTATATTTTTCCTGGGTGGGAATCGAAGGCACTACTCTTAGCTCAAGACAGGCAAAGACACTTTATTATGGAATATCGCCCCAATCAGTAGGATATCTGTCTACAAGCATTAGCCTAAGTCAATCCGCAATTTATACAGCTTAATGCAGAATCGTTAATTTGTATGCAAGATTCATGTGTTTGTTGGCTATTCAGCAGACATGTCAAATTATTACTACAAATTTTATCCTTCTCTCAAAAGCTTTTATGGTCATCCCAAAGGCAACAGTCTGGTGTCTGTTTGGGGCAGCGTAATTCGACTCGTTAATTACTATTTATTAGCAGTTCGGGCAACTTCGCTTACTTCTCGACTTCGGATCTTGATTGGTGATAGCGCATTTTGAAATTAATTACCGAAGCTTAAGGTGTGGAATGAGAGTTTTCAAATTGAGCGCAATTAGGCATCCGATTGGCTTCTTTTGGGTTGAATGTAGAAGTGATGATTTTGCTTTTTTTGCGGTGGTCAGTGGATCCCGGGACTAGTAACTATGATCATATTATGTTCATTAGTCGTCGTCTAACTGCTTCGTTGGTCTATTGGTAATACTAGTGAGATTTGGACCCGAGATTGTGCCAAATATGTGTGAGTTTCATCTCTGTTAAAAAATTACTCCGGGATGAGTTATTTCTAAAAATCCTTACTAATATTATAAAGGTGAGAGTTTGTATATATGGATGTATGGATGTATGGATGTTTGTTACTCTTTCATGCTCAAAGACTGAACCGATTCACCTTCAAGTCATAAGCAGGTTCTAAATGAGATTCAAGCACGTCCTCAGATGGTAAAAGCGGAGCTAATTTAACTATCTGCTTCCTAAGCTCTACTCAGTATCACCACTGCCACCACGTAATTCTACTTCATACTGTAGTTCCGATTTTTGAAGCGAAAGATATTTAATAGGATAAGTCATGTTATTTTTTATTAGGTATATGCTGCAAAGTCCTTACTTAATACTACCAAGTACTATTGTAGATAATGATTTAAAAGCGCTAATTAGAGTATGGTAAAATCGATAAAACTATGTTAGGTTTAGTTTACAAAAGAACTAGAAAAAAAAGAAAAATAACATTAGGCCATACTCTAATTAAAAATAATTAGCATAGAATCGACCTTAAAACTATGAAGTTAGGAGCCAACACCAAAGAAAAACTATTAATTGCTATAAGGGTTTTACTACACAACGGTCGTGAATGTAAACTATAGTTGGGCGCCAATGTGACAATTTTGCCTAGGGTGATTAATAAAAGGCCTTTGTCAAACAGTAAATATATAATCTCAGGCAAGAGTAAAATTACAGCGGGGGTGGGTACGGAAAACATTCACAACCGAAGTATAATAGAACCTAATCAAAACATCACTGCCCTGTGAGTCCGTGATCCGGTGTCCCCAATCCGTCACTACTGACTGCAGGCAGTGCTTCCAGCTGGAACTTGAAGTGGGGAAATTTAGCTTCCGTTAGTGTTGCCCGGTACCGGAGCGGTGGTCCCTGGAATTATATAGAAACCTGACATTTTACAAATATCCAGATTTTATAGTTTAACCGCAACATTTCTCGCACGAAGCTTAAGCGGCCTGATGCAAAGCGGACAGATGGCGAGAAGCGAGACAGATGATGAAGGATGATGTTAAGGATGGTGATGAGATGATAAGCAAAAATAGTGATCAATGATGAGGCGTACAATAATCAACTAAGCGTAGAAAATGTTAAAATGGAGGGTATTACGAGATTACAGCAAATTATGTACCTAGAACTAGATAGGTGATTGTCTATATTTTATCATTTAAATTTTATTTATTTGTAAGAAATAGTTTTAAATTTAAGTTACAAAATATTGGCAATAAATAGTTCACTAGATATTACATACAAAATTACACCAATGGACTATGCATTATCATAATTTAATTAGTACTGACTCAAGTAAATCAAGAGGATTAAATAGTTCGAATAATTGAGAAGATCTTAAAATGATATTGCATAATCCATCCGCCAGCCAGTTACACTATCAGTACTAACACTAATAACTACAACTAAAAACTATGAATAAGTAAATAATTAATACTTTGCAGCACTTACCCAATTCGGGGAAAAAACACACACACAATTATATTGTTTAATACTAAACACAATAATATTTATGCAGCAATTATATTTAGGTAGGTAGGTTTCGCTAAGCGTAATTAAAACGGCCGAGCGTCTGACCTCGAAACAAGTGCAAGGAGCTCTGTCCGGTAGCAAGTGTCGGATTTGCGGACTCTGAGGTACGACCCCCCGCGACAAAACCTGTCTCACGCGCTCGCTGCGTGATCTACTAAACATATAGTTTTTTTAATGTTTAGGTTTAATAGTGTTAGGATTTTCTTTTTTTTTTAATTAATTATTATTGTAAATAGTAAGGTTATAGTATGTAAGTAATATTAGAATTAATGTTTATTTTGTATTTTATTTGTTTTATATTAGTTTAAGATAGTATTGTATTACGTTTTTGTTATTTTTACTATTCAATAAAATTGGGAGTAGTTGTGTATGAAGTAAAACCGTTACATGCCTTTGAAAGAACGTTAAGCACGTGGCCCTACCTGATTTCTCATCGGCCATTTCGGATTGCCGTCTCCTCGAACTATGCGTGTGACGGAACAGAAAGTGAGTTTGAATTTGTGCATGCTTTGTATTATGCCATTATGCAGAACAAGGGCGCATCTAAATTTTTTATAGTCCAGTCAAAATAGACAAAAATAAGTGCTAACAAAATTCGCATAGAGCTGAAAATTGCCAGAGACGTTAAATACATCATAATAAACGAAATATCAAAAAACCCCATCAATCCTACTTCTGCAAAAAAATTTATTCAAGGTCAAAAGTATAAAATTAAGGATTTTTCAATTTTTCTCGAAAACAGTAAGTATTATCGGAAAAAAGGTCATTCAAAAGTTGTAGATCATACAATTTTCTACAAAAATGGTCCAGTCACTTTTTCTTTTACGACTCACCATTCGCGAGATATCGTGGTTAATCATTAGAAAATTCATATTTTACATAATATGCATTCATCTGTTGATATCGTTATTTGATCGATATATGAAAGTTCCAACAAACCAAAAATTATTTCTTGCAAATACATACAATAAGTCTCGCTTCATTTTAATGCTATGTGAAGAATTTACAGCTGCTAGTATTTCAATTAATTAACTAGGCTCCCATGTGAACAACGTGTTCTTCATACACTCACAGGCACAATTAACCGCCCACCTTGTATTTGCTTAAATTTTCGGAAATGTCCAAACATAAACCACATTTTATGAATGATCCGTTATAAACTTAATTTAAGGCAAAAAATAAAACGAAGGTTTGATTTAAAAAAGTCGTTTAATAGGGCATTATTACAAAAATCGATATTTTCGAAGTATCGACGAAAAATGTAAATTTCGAATTTTGAGAAAAAAGAAGGTCAAAGTAAAACAATATTAAAATTTAATAATGGGCGTTGCTCCTCCTACCTCTTATGACTTCTAGGAGCCGGTATGATAGTCCATCCATGACATCTTGGATATCTGATTGGGGAATAATGTGCCACTCATCTACCGCAGCCGTTTTGAGTTCTCCAATAGACGTTGGGGCTGGTACTCTCGCTCAAATACGTCTTTTGAAGTTGTCCCATATGTGTTCAATTGGGTTGAGGTCGGGACTGCGTGCTCGCCATGGCAAAACTTGAATTTCGGTCTCATTAAGGTACTCAGTAACCAATTTTGCGGTATAGCAACGTGCATGTCATGCATTAATCTAAAGTTGTCACCAATAAATGGTGCGAACGGGATGACATGTCCTTGGAGAACTTCTTCCACGTATTTTTAAGCATTTACACTGCCTCTGTCAAACAATACAAGGTCGGTACGAGCCTCGTAAGTGATGCCTCCCAAACCATAATAGAGCCTTCTTTGTAACCCACTGTTTCCGATATAGCGCAAGGAGCAAACCTTTAATTTGGGTGTCTGTAGACAGGCTGGCATCCATCTGGACCTTTTAAGGCTATCTGCTCTTATCTGAGAACAGTATGACCTTCAATTCTTGTACAGTCCACTCAGCATATTCTCGCGCAAAAGCAAATTTAGCTCTACGGTGTTGTGCAAGCAGTTCTGGGGCGCGAGCTGGACAAAACACCCTCAGATATCCTTCTGCCAGTCTTCTTCTTATCGTACGTCCACTAACACTGAGGTTTCGTACTTCAAAAAGACGAATTTGGGCTTCAGTAGCGGTGGAAAAGTGATTTCTTAACACGTTGTCGACAGCGAAGCGGTCTTCTCGAGCCGAAGTGCATCGCTGTCGACCTTGAACTGGCCTGAGGGTGTATGAACCTGTCTCCCGAAATCGTCTGATGGCATCCCGTATGGCAGTTCGTGGTACACCGAGTGCACGAGGGATGCGACGTTGGCTGTACTCAGCGTCAGTAAAGGCAACTGCCCTGGCAACACCAGTTGCATCGGGTGGCATTTTTTGCAGTCACAAACAACAAACTAACACTACAAACCCAAATTAAACAATAAAAACACACTACGGCAGAAAAAAACAGGAAATGAACACACAGTAACACAACTGCAATAATGTCAAACAACGACTATGTTCCAAAAACCCGTCATTGTCACAGATTAACGAAACCAAATGAGGGTATAGGTGTTTAATTTATTGCAAGACTACCCACTTAACAAAAAACAAAACACTTGATAAGCCATAGTAAACCAAAACTATCAGGGAGGCGAATTTTAAAGGTGGGCGGTTAATTGTGCCTGTGAGTGTATTATAAAAGGTGTCACCTGGAATAGGTTCACTAGGGTAACCACGTTAAAAACCGCCCAAGTGTGAGAAAAAAAAACATAGGTTTTGTATGAGAACCCACTTTACACGTTGGTTTCATGTTGTTTCTAGTATTAGATGTTATAGAGGCAACTGAGATACATCATTCGTTAAAATTTTAACTGTCTAGCACAATCGCATGGGGGCCTGGAAGCGTTTGAAAATACAACTTTTTCAACTTTGTGCATCGCTATATCTCTGAAATGGTGAATCTTAGGAACAAAGTGTTTAGACATTTTTTATAGATAATTACGTGATAAGTAATTTTGTCATACATACTTTTATGATTAAACTTACCATTTCGCTCAAAAGTGCATAAAACTGATATTTGTGACATTTGAACTTGATTATTTTTTTTTGCAGACGTGGGATCGATGGGGACTTTTGACAGATTATTTGTAATAGTGTTCCCAACATTCATGCCAATTTTCAGCTCTATGCGAATTTTTCCTAGGTTAAATGTCTTTTTTGACTAGACTATTATGGGTAAAACATATAGGATTGACCACGTGTTTTATCAGGTCTAATGTCAATCCCATACATTTTATTCTTTTCGAACTTCGTTATCGTTTCGATATTGTTACTTTGTCTACGGGGCCTCTGTATCGAGAGCTTCTAGAAGCCAGCTCTTCCCACAGGATGCGTCGGCGCTTGCACCAGTTAACAGATTGCGACTGGCCGCTGGTCCCAGTAATGGGCGTTAATAATTTGTTATTGAATCGCCGCTTGGCACCGTGCCAGCTGGCTCTGTCCTGTATCGCTCTTGGGTCTATTGAAAATTTCACGGAACTTAAGTTACTATGGACAAAACAATACCGTTCTGTTGCCTGTAAATGTGGTCGGGTACTATTTGGTGTGTGTTGATTGGTATTGTCTAAATTGCGCGAACGCTACTAATTAAAGTAGGTACGTTTACTGATAAGAAATTAACAGCGTGTTCACACCTAGCGATTTTTGGGCGATTTCGCGGCGATTATTTAATCGCTGCGATATCGCAGCAACCGCGCGCGTGCACGCTGCGAGCTCGCCCAAAAATCGCTAGGTGTGAACAGGCACTAATAAGTATTACATATTTATAGGAAAAACTGTGATGTGTTATATTCTCGTTGTTAACTGGTTGTTATGACAATCAACCATAATTAATGGCGGTAAGTAGGTTACAAAGACAAGACGACATTCGCTGCTGCTTGATTATTATATCCTGCCTTATGAAACACCACATATTGCTGTATCGCATCCAATATTGTTAAGATACAGGAAAACGCTCGGAAAAGCGCCTTCAATGGTCAGAAAACAATTCAGAAGAAACACTTCGACTGGCTCGGTGGAACAGTGGTTAGTGACCCTGGTCAAACCCACGACTCTCGAAACCGCCGGCGGTTTCGAGAGTCGTGGGTTCGATTCCCACTCGGAACAAATATTTGTGTGATGAACATCGGTGTTTGTTCCGTGTCTGGGTGTGATTATGTATTTAAGTATGTATTTAAAAAATATCTATGTATGTTTATCAGTCTCTGACGCCCATAGTACAAGCTCTGCTTAGTTTGGGGTCAGATGACCGTGTGTGGAAACGTCCCAGATATTTATTTATTTATTATATAACATCCCAAGCCATTTCACACTCTGACATACACTTCGTATTCACACAATCCGTTATTCGTTTTGCAAATATTATTCTCCTTACATTATTAACTTGCTTATGCATTCTAAAATACTTCAGACGAAGACGTACGCAATTGAGTATCATCCAGACAAAAACTCGTAAAACATTTCTTTTATCTCTTAAAACGTTTGCAAAAGGTGCAGTCAACCGAAATATACATACTCTGAGAAACAGATTAACTTTGTTCTCAACTTATTGCGGATAGAGTCGATATTTGAACGGAACCGTTTGTAATGTTGATTGTATGGCGTTAGATATTCAACAGACGTGAAGAAATAACACTTATATAAGCGGGACACGTGAGAAATCTTACGCTATTCAATCTAGAGGGAATTAAGAGAGGAGGGTTTTACGTGAACTATTTATTAAGGGCAGGCCATAGAAGACGAGATTGGAAAACAATTTGACAATGTAAATCGAAATTTTGTGGTTTTTTTTTATCTCAATGATCGTTGGAGTTGTTTACTCTTGATAATTAAACAAGATCATCTAAGTGATGCTATTAATCGAGTGATGTACGCTTTTAGTATGAGTTTTTGTTGGCTTCCGGCGTGCGAACGATTATATCAACTAACAGCTATTGAAGTCGTCGAATTATTCTCGCATATTACCTGTTTACCATGGTGCCGAAGGTGGTGCCATTATATCAAAATCCGTTGCGTTTAAGTTAAAGGTTTAAGAGTACATAGGGATATCCGTATATCCTTATGTACGCGAGAGAAAGCGACATTAGAGTATTGTTTATTATTTGCGCGATCTCTACACATTATGGCAACACTGAGTCTTGCCCGTGACCAAGAGCGCTGTAAAGAGCTCAAAACGTCGGGTCCTAATTATTATGCTTTGAATAATAATACAGTAGTATTTCGAGTTTCGGCTATACCTTTCGAAAACCGGCATTTATTAATTTCAATAAAAAATAATTAATTGTTAAGATAAAATCATTTTATTGCGGGAAAAGAAACAATAACATTTCACGGTGTATATGTAAAGACTATGTAGTGATTCCGCGGGTCTTAGAGCCACACGTCCAAGGCCCGCCGCGTAGGCCGTAAGGGATACCAGTAATTAATCACAAACTCTTCTGGGCACTGCATTTATTCCTAACAGGCATCATATTTTGTGGGGCGATCTCATATTGCCTCTCATTTATATAGAGCATGGAGCCTTTGCGCAAACACTGGAGAGCACGTTCGTCTTGGACCATTTGCATACTTTACTCTGACTGGCTGAATGGCTAGTGCCTATTAGTTTTGGGTAAGGCTAAGAGTCGTGGGTTTGATTCTCACTCAGGTCATTTTTTTTATTTAAGCGATGAATGTAGGCGTTTATTCCGATTGTGTATACTACTGTAGTTTTGATATCCGTAACAATACTTGGCAACTTATTTATATTTACGTCTTCCGCTCATAAAGCGTTGTTTGAACTTAACTTGAACAAGTAAGTATGGCATTTTGGGTGAAAGAAAAACGAAATTAATTTTCGAAGAAATCTGACAAGACACGTTTTGTAAGCGTCCGTTATACTCGTATTTCTGTGTGAGTTTAAATAACAATAACTATTCACGTATGCAACTTCTCGCGTTCTAGGAAAATAGTAGCTTGGTACTTTTAGTTCCTCAGAATTAGTGAGTTATTTATTTTATTAAGTTTATAACATTTATATTATTACCATTATTAAATAACTCAATCACCGACTTACTGAAAACTTAGACCTTACCTCCAGATTTTCCCCAAAATTTCTCGTTCTTTTACCGACGAAAACCAATTAGAAATATATACAAGTATTCAATGTGCCTGATTAAGTGTGAAAAATTGCCACACTTTGAACAATTTAACAAACCCAAAATAATAATAATAATACATGCCGTATAGTACGTAAATTCCTACAGCTAGACGAAGACAATGACAGACAGACTTGCACGTAACACTTTTTATGTACTATTTAATTATTTTTACCCGTAAATAGTATAAAAATACCAGCAAATTGCTGAAAAAAACGTCCAGAAACTGAAAATAATAATAAATTATTAATTGGCAAATAATTTAAACCTATACTAACATTTCCAGTGACAAAAAGCACTACACACGCAATAGTTTGATATGAAATAAAATACATCCAATAAATTTCAACTCATCGTATATTATTCTATGAATGTGACCTTTGCATTTAATATCGTGCTTACATTTCAAACCTTTACTATAATATCATTTTCAGTTAGCTTGAAATGTTATAAGTAAGTAAGTTGTGCTACAAAGCTCAGTATACATTTATCTTATCAAGTTACAACCATTATAATTGACACTATTGAAGCGTTCAGATATTTTTGTTTCGACAAAAATAAAACGGCATTGTATATTTATGTTACATTCAATAGATGGAATGTATTGAATAATGAAAGAACTAAGTGCTTTAGTATGGATTTCAATTTAAATGTTTGAATATTCAAGCAGGATCCATTTGGTTGACGGCATTTCATGTTTTTTAGCTGGTTGTTGAACGGAAATATTATGTAACTGCCTGTTAGCATTGTAACTGAAAATGTACAGTAAGAATATCTCATCATCATCATCATCAGCCCATATTATACGCCCCCACTGCTGGGGCACTGGCCTACCCTAAACTAGGGTGATAAAGCCGACAACCACGCTGGCGAAATCGGGTTGGTTGACTACACACCTTAGATTTTTTTTGTACAGGGTGTATTACAGGGGGGTGTGCACTGTGCAGGCTTCTTCACTATGTTTTCCTTCAAACTCAAACTCAAACTCAAAATATTTGTTGCTTTTCCATAATGTACAAAAGATGTTCTTTAAAAGTAAGATTCAATTATGGACCCTGTCGGGCACAGCAAATTAAAGCGTCGAATATTCGTACATATGAATTTTAAAATCTATAACACAGCGGAATGTGGTGGGGTTTGAAATGGCGACCTCTTCCATAGCAACCAAAGACCTTAACCACTCGGCGCTTTTTTACTAATAACATGTTTGGTTGTAAATGAATTTGACAACATCTTCCGTTACTTATCAACCGCTGTGTTTTTCCTAGAAGCAAACTTTATAAATTTCGGAGTAAACGATTTTGAACTTCTCGGATTCCAGGAACCACTTTATTTTCGAACGGTTTCATTTAGCTTGGCCTTATTTTAATTTTATGGGTCAAATAACACTCATAAAATATTTCAGGGTTTTTAGTAATTTACATTGAAAAATATGTGTTGTTTTATTTCAAAATCGTAAATTATTGTAAAAATTATTAGTGATATTTTGCGCTCTTTACAAGTATCGGAGTCACAGCAGTTTGCCGGATTTAAATCCTTGAAAATAGTTTTCTTTTGATTCTTTCCTCTTTTCTAGTTTGCGCAAATAAGAAATGTTTTGTAATTTCTGCCTATTACTTAAGGGATTACAAGCATTACGATTATATTCCAGCAAATACATGGTTTAAGAAAAGTATTCAAGCAGATCCAGGGCCTTCCCAGAATTACTCGATATAAGAGGTAAAACAAGAAAAATTATTTCGTCTTACATGGAAAAGTGCTGCCTTATTATAATTGATGTACTCACATTTATACATCTCAAATACTACATACTTACATTTAAGAAATATTAAGAACATAATGCTCTTAATAGATTCCAAGAATCCCGCAAAATTATACTGTTATAAGGCCAGTTTATTTTTTTTCACGATAAAAGCCGATTTCGCGGAGAAAACATAAAATTAAAACGCACTCCTCCAAGATTATTGAACTGAGAATCACACTAAATACGTTTCACTCCACAACCAGTCAATAAACGACCTTAACCCGTTACAATAAGGCTTTAACTGTCACACCCATTTCTCGTACGAGGGAAACGGTTAAATTATAACCTAAAAATTCTTTGGTACAAAATTCAATTAAGTTTTTTTTACGAAGCAGATGCTCCTAAGAATATTAGAATATCATGAATATTCAATATTTTGTGCCTCTCAAAAGGATTTTTGGACGGAATTGGTTTAGCCTTTGATGACGTAATAGTATTAAGTCCTCTTTGAATGCGGGAGTCGGCTTGTCCCACTTTGTTGATTTAGTTTCGTAATCCCGGGTTCGATTGGGGGCACATAAATTATTACCGCATTTTATGTTTATTCTGCGTTGTTACCTTCATTTGTCTTCAGCGAGAAGGGTTGCAGGATGTTTGTTGCCCATTAGTACCGTACCAGAAGAACGGCCATGTACCTAATGTATTTTAAAAGCCCAAGGTCAAAGTTTTTATGGCGAATGGCGTAAGTGTTGTTACTGGTGTTATTGTTAAAACAAGATCTTTAATACTGAGTTGCCCTTGTCGGGTAACTCAATATAATTTTTGGAGGAATCCCAGGAAGTATATTTTATTATTGATAAAATTAGGAAATATCGAAGTGTTCGATATTCGAGGTTGTGGTTGAGTTCATTTTGTTGTAGGCTAAACAATGAGTAAGTATATAAATAAATTATGTTAGAAGGAGGAAAATAATATGATTACCACTAAATACATATTAAGAATAAGAAAAAAATCAGGTTCTTCAATTGTGGATCATGGTGAACCCAGTGTATCTTAAAAGTAAATAACACACGTACATTGTGCCTATTACGAAATAAAGAAAGAAAAAGAAAGAAAAAAAAACAAACAATACACAAGACACAAAAACTCAAACAAATAAATAACACACATAGGTAAGGACAATAAAGTGGTCAACGAGAATAAGTTACTAAAAGGTTTGTGTTACAGGTACAACAGTCAAGTATATACCACTATACCACTTGAATATATTTAATAATGCCTGCAGACACGGAATAAACACCGATGTTGGTCCCACAAATATTTCACCCAGACGGGAATTGAACCCACGACTCTTCGTACCGCAGCCAAGATCACTTACCACTCTTCTACCGAGCTTACAAATGAGAAAATGTTATTTTAAAGTAAATGATTACAAAATAACATTAAGAACATCCCTATCCCCGAATTCACTGACCCATCACGGAACTCGTTCAAAAACCAAATGTACTCGCATTAATCACTCCTCAATATAAATTCCGATTCTTTCCGAAAGTGCTGAGATAATTATTTTCCCAGAATTAGCCTATTGTTTCAGATCCCGAATCGTGATAACGATTTTTTCGTACACTCTTTGTTATAAAGCCCATTGAGACAGAATTAGAGTAGTACCCACGTATTTAACAAAGGATTCCTTTGGTAACGCTCTCAATCGAATTTCGGGGTAAGTGAATGTAAAGCTTATTTTTTGGGCCTAAATGTGAGTTTTAACTGGGAAAAAGCTCCTTGGAGAAATCTGTTTTTATGCGATGGGACTGCGAAACGACGGCATAGATGATGCTTAAAGCTAACTGATTCGGGATTCTTTGGTATTGCCAATTTACTTTAAACATGTTTGTTGCGTTTGAGGTTATACTGCTTTGTTGGAAAGCTTTTAACCCAAAGTTATGCTCAATGATTGGTGAGACTTAGTAAAATGTATGGCAGTATGTAGCTTAATATGAATCTAATCAAAAAATAAATGTGAATGAGAGCCAAAATCAATATTTTAATAAATGCCTTGGTTGTTGACTTCAACGACAAAAGAAGTGAAATCTAAATGGGTGCCAAGTTCAATGGTCAGTCCTGAAATTTATTTTTAAGTAGGTAACATATCATATCTTATAACAAAAGATAATGTATTAAGCCTAAGGTATATCTGAATATTCTCAAATCTCTTAAAAGTTATACTAAAGTTGACCATCAAAATCTAAAAAAAAATATAATTTTACACAACATCACATAAATTGATCTGATGACCCGTTTTTTTTTCTTTATTTTAAGGAGCTTTGTCGGTTATCGACAATGTCGCTCCGTCAAGTACAAACTTTACATTAAAGATACAAAAACACAAAATAGTAAACAAAACTTAGTTAATTGTTAGATGCATCAATCTATACAGTGCCATAGCCTCATCTGAAGTAGGCTCAGCCAGGACACTGTTACATCTACCAATCTCACAGATTTTACTAAAACTAACAAGGAGTTGTCTTCTAATGGGTTCGTTCCGCACACATTCCATCAGTATATGCTGAACATCTTCTATAACACCACAGTGTTCACAATCTGGTGACGGTGCTAACCCCATTAAGAAAGAAAATTTTCTTGATGGAATATGTCCGGATCGAAGTCTCATTGCAGTTATTGTATTTTTTCGGTTTAAAAGGCAGTTATCAATCCAGGGAACATTAAGAGGTTAAGGTTGAATAGTGTAGTACCAGATCCCCGTTGTGACCTAACGTTAAAATATTTCTTCCACAGTTTGTAACAATGCTCCTTTACATGATACATACAGTCAGAGTAGTAAGGTTGAATGGACTGAGTTATGCCTGAGTGACAAGCTTCTTTAGCTAACTGATCCGCCTTTTCATTTCCAAAGATACCTACATGAGACGGAACCCACTGTAGTTTTACTATTTTATTCGCTCTTAGATTTAACTCCAAAAGTTGGTTAATTACTGTATACGCTGTCGGTGTCCCTCGAATAGTCGAGGTACATCGAGCTATATGTTGTAAGGCACTTTTGGAGTCCGCCACTATCACAAATTTGTCATAGTTTATAGAATCTATATAACTCAGAGCTTCACTTATGGCCAGTAATTCGATATACATAATAGACACTTTAGATTTAATATTGAATAACTTGTAGGTATCTTTCTGTGGATCAAAGAGAGCTGCCCCAGGCTCGATATGTTCTTTGGATCCGTCGGTAAAAATGAAGTAATAATTTGAATAGTTATCGTTCAAGAAATCTGTACAAATCTTAATTATGGTAGTCATATCATATTGGTTTTTAGGTTTCGCCAATTTATCGATGGTATGAAATATATTTTTTGATAGATCTAAAGAACTTACCCAAAAATTGTGCATGAACATTTCAACATTATTGCTGCAATGTACATCAACAAATTTCAGATAGCTGTGTGTCAAGACCAAGATAGGTTTGTTTTTTCTGGTCCATACATTCATTGAGGATTCCAAATTATCAACCCGTTTATGACCCGTTGTGAGTAGCTTAAGCACTTGTGTTACAGATATCAGAATCAACAGTAGATACACAAAAATATATTTAATAACACACCCAGACACGGAACCAATGTTTGTTTCGGGTGGGAGTCGAACCCACAACTCTAGGAACCGTAAATAGTGACCATGGGTCACTAACCACTTTTCCACCGAGCCAGGCAAAATATTGGTAGAGTAAGTAATAGGAATAGCTCCAAAGAGTATGTAGCAACAAGTGTAGACAAGAGCTTAAAGCTATTCTTGAAACCTTCATCAGTGCATTCCTCTCCTGAAAACGCATTATATAGACGATAAAGTAAATTATCTTACAATGGCGTCGCAGTTCAATTAAGTCAGCTCCGCCACAGCATTAGTCAACGGGTTCTATTCCGGGCGAGGCCGCAGACGGACGGACGGATTTAGTCAGCCAATGGTTCGCAGTATAGAGGATGGTAGTGAAGTATCAAGTATAAGTTTTAGTACTAACTTGTAAGACAAATTGTGTACAAACATTTACGCATTGTGTTTTATTTTTACCGTGAAACCTATTCTGACCAATTTTTTTTTATAATTTTGGTTTCTATACTCGAAAAACTATTAAAAAATTGGGCGCAAACAATTTTTTTTATTGCTTTGTTTTTTAACTTTATATTGAACTGATATTTACAAACGTATATTGAATTAAGTTTTTTTTTAATAATGCGGACATCGCAGTACTTAAACAAGCCCTGACCAAGCAGGACTATTAAAAAGTTCCCTCACTGCATTCCAATTCGATGTCAACAGATTACTTCGTTAACCAACCTCCCGCCAGGTGCCGCTGCGGTCGCTCACTCGCGAACTTACCCGACTTGACAAACTCGGGTTAAGTTAGATCTATGGCCAATGAACACTGACGGTGAACAGTCTAATTAGGCGATTTGTAAATAGTTCGCCGACGTAGCCAGAGACATTGTTGAATGGGGGGGGGGGGTTTAGATTGTGACGTCACCGTCTGGTAGAGCAAAGGATTGCACTTATGGTGATAAGATAAATCTTTTTGTATTTTTGTTGACACCTTTATTAAGTGCTAGGTGATTTCTTGTGCTGGAATTGATCTGGCGTCTGATGTAATGGTTATATTAAATCAAAGCGCGTGAAAATTTACCATCGATATCATCGTCATTTAGAGGCTTTATGGTATGGTTAGGAGTATCCATTAGTACTGCATTAAGTGTCGTGGGTTCGATACCCTTCATAATCATTAGTATCTTACTGTAATTCCCAACGTAGAACTGTAGAAAAGAGGGTTCACTACCGCCATAGACGGACCGCTCCAACATTTACCCAGTGATCAACATACACGGACCGCTCGAGCAGTTAGCCAGTGATCAACATACACAGACCGCTCTTGCAGTCATAGTCAACAGCTTATGCCTGGCGACTGCTTGAGATTTCATCGTGCTGCTAACTGCTCGGAGCAGTCACGACTGCTCGAGCGGTTCCGTGTATGTGTGTACTTAGAATCTGTAGTTTACTATGCAGTCGCAGCTTCAAGCAGTTCGTTTTGACTGCTTGAAGCTGTCCGTGTATGTCGGCCCTTAGTTGTAATCTAGGTCCGATTGCCACTTGAACTACAACTCATTATTAAGCTAGAATCATAAACGCATCCCTTTACACTGAATCCCCAATGTTGATTATGGTGAACCAGAGGGTTAGAAAAGAAAGGGGTAGAAAAGAGTTTCTACAGTCTACGTTGGGATTTTATTAAGAGACTAATGATGATGAAGGGTATCGAACCTACGACACTTAACGCAGTACTAATGGATACTCCTAACCATACCATAAAGCCTCTAAATGACGATGATATCGATGGTAACTTTTCATTTACCATAACCACTACATCAGACGCCAAGAAATCAACTCCAGCACAAGAAATCACCCAGCACTTAATAAAGGTGTCAACAAAAATACAAAGAAGATTTATCACATCACAGTAAGTTATCTATGAAGGGGAATATGCACCCCATTGTTATTCCCATACAAGCAAGGGAACATCGAGGTCACGGGAGTAACGAACGAATATCCCGATAAATCAGGACTCTACCGTGAATATGGCTATCCGGGAGATATGTCATACACTTTATAAGTGATACATTTGTTATAAGAGCAGACGTTTGTAGGACGAAAAGGGCGGTTGATTTGTCTTGTTGAGACAGGAATGGGAATGAGGACAGGCTCCTTGAATTAAGTGGAGGGCTGTAGGAGTACATAGTTCACTGAAATCCGTATTTCATGTATTATGTGTTAAAAAGTATGGTATCTTATTATTACTCAGTTATCAAGTATAAAAGCCAACCAAATGTAAGTTATTAGAACATATTGGTTTCCGCTTTTTAACCGCCTTTAAAAAAGGAGAAGGTTATCAATTAGTCTAAATGTTGCTTTTTTTATTATTACGGCACCGTCCCAATTATACCATTTGAATTCAAGTTTGTTTAAAACTCTATAGACCTGTATTATAACTTATATTTACTACTCACTATTGACCTGGTCTGCATATTAGGAACATTTTACTTTTTACATAATTACACTTTTAAATACAGAAACCAGTTTAAGAAAAAAAGCTCAAATATACGTATAAATTGATACACCTTTGTAAGTAAATTTCCTAAGAAAAGATCGCTCATTCACAAGCCAGTCACCATTCAAAACCTCTTTCACATAAAGACAAAAGCCTAAACCCCTCGAACTTGTCCGCAAATCGTACAGAATGCTCGCCACATTTTATTGGTTTCCAAGAACGGAAGATCCTAAGGCTTCGTGCTTAGATTCAAGATGTCTTCGAGAGCCATCGGGTCTTGAAAGAATAATTAAAAACACGCAAATTTGCGCCGAAAACCACTTGATCACGTACGTACGACTTCTCAGGTATTAGGAAACGCTCTTTTGTTTTACTCGCATTATATTATTTTGGGAGGATCTTCAGGGTGAGGGAGGCTTTAAAGGTCAATCGTATAAAGATATTGAGGTGCAGATGCCAGCTTTTGATACTGTTTATGTTATGTTTATGTATAAACACGTTTAGAGAGATTTTAACTATAAATAATCATTTTCGAGGACACTAGAGTAATGATAAAAGAAGCTTATTCGCAATTGAAACAGTTGTAATTTGTTTTGGAAATGGATAATAATGAAAACAGATGTTATTGTTAAAAGCGTCGATGGCCGAGTGGTTAAGGTCGTTGCTTGCCACGCGAGAGGTCGCCAGTTCAAACCCCGCCAGGTACCAATGTGTTTTTCAAATTTGAAATTCATTATGTACCATCATTCGTTGCTTTAACGGTGAAGGAAAACATCGTGAGGAAACCTGCACACCTAAGAAGAAATTCTTAGGTTGTGTAGTCGACCAACCCGCACTTGGCCAGCGTGGTCGACTAAGGCCTTATGGCCCTAGTTTAGGGTAGGCCCGTGCCCCAGCAGTGGGGACGTATATGGGCTGATGATGATTATAATGTTATTGTTATTGGATGCATCATAAGAGATAATGTGATTTTAATTTGACTCGAATTATGTCCGATTGCAATTCTATGAAAGCAAATAAACAACCCTCGCTATGTTAAATCGCAAAAATCCTTTAAATCACAATCAAAAATAACATTCTCCAAACTACCCACCGCGCCACATTATCGCTGCGTAATCAGATAAATTAAATTACACATTAATTAACCGGCAGTAAGTTACAAATAACAATTTTGTCCGAATTTATCCGTGTATTACGTTTCTGGCGGGAGTTGTGAGGGTATAAATTAGCAGGACGGTGTAGTAATGCACAATATTCGGCTGAGTTATGTAGCGGCCTCGTAGTGGCGGTGTTCGGACCACGATTTCGCCGCGGACAAACTGTATTATCGTTTAGCCTAAGCCAAAACTTCTATCAATGTTGGTACTAATTACAGGCAATTACCATAAACCACCGGAAACGGGGAGATTCGCTTTAGTTTTTTGGTATAATTAACATTTATGTTGGGGTTACAGTTTTCACAAAGCAGCTATCTAGTCATTAAGGTGGCCGAACGATTTCGGGCATTACGACCAATCACGATAAAGATCAACTGACTGCACAGAACGTAATTGTATGCGTACACATAAGTGCACTCTGTTTTCTCACTTTACATGCTAACTCCCGTCACCATGGGAATTTTGCAATATCCGGTTGCAACTAAGCTTTAAGTTTTTAGGTACCTGCATGCCAAATTTCAAGGATCATATCATAAGCGGTTTAGATTTTTCATACAAAAAGATTTTCCAGGTCTCAGGAAAATTTCGGGAATTCCTTTCTTAGTGCACCTCTACGGCACTTAAGCTATGTCCCTTTCAAATTTCAAGTGCCTACGTTAAGCCGTTTAGGTTGTGATATGTTAGTAAAGAAGTCAGTCAGTCAGTTTCTCCTTTTATATATTTAATAATAAAAATAATAATAAAACGCATTTATTGACCACAAACAAAAGAACAACAACAAAAAAGAAAAAAATAACACAATAGAGCACAACATAAATTTGTGGTCAACTAGGTCCCAGCCTCAGCATATGCCACAACGACAGGAAGCCGCTGGGGCGCTGAAGATTTAGATATTTCTAACATAAAAAATTTAAGTTATTTACTAAGAATTCGAAAGTAGTAAACCAAAAGTCTAATTTGACAATTGCTCGCTATTCTCAACGGCGGAAGTAGATGTCGCTAGCTGCACACGACGTTACGGCCGCTCGCGTCTCTAGGGTGTTTCCTGTGTGGAAGAATTTCGGATGTTTCAGGTCCAATGCTTGTTGAACTGTGCTTTTACCACGAACAGAAGTAATTTAAAAATGTATGTACATACGTGTAGCTCAGCCATTTTGATAATGAATAGTTTTATTTCACACACGATGGACGTATGCCTATGAAATCTTCGTAACGGTAGCGAACTAAACTATCTAACTGCCACGTTGGTTTATTGGTAGCAAGCGCTATGTAGAATCGAGAGGTCCTCGGTTTGAGTTCGGGGTCGAGCAAAATTTGTGTGAGATTTTCTGTAAAAAAATTACTCAGCCCGGAGTTAGGAAGTTAGCTTTATTTAGTTAGATGCACGCCCGTGTCTCGGAGCACTTTACGCCGGTGATCCTGCGCCTGATCTCTTATCGGTCATGTCGGATTGCCGTCTCATTGAAATAGGAGCGTAAGGGAGCAGAGAGTGCACTTTTGATTGCGCGCACACTTGTGCACTACAATATGTCCTGCGCACTTGGCTGATCTTAATTGAGATCGGTCGCAATGGCCGAAATTGGTCAAACGCCTTATTTTATTTTTTATTTTTCATTCCTTTATAGAATATCCAGACCCAAACTTTCAACCTACCCAACAATTAAAAGTCAACCTTTAAGCTACACTGCAGCAATATAAAGTACAAAGATAGTATTTAGCGAAAGCACACCGGAAGTTCAAAGTGGAGCATTCGAAATCAGTTTGAAACGAACGCAACAGCATTGGTTTGGCAATCATGAATTTTCCGCAGTCCCCGGGGAAGTCGGGCTATGTAAATTCGTGAAAATATTTCCTCCCTCTACTCTACCAGAGGTTGCCAGAGTACGGCACCGTTTTTGCGGACTCCGACGATTTTCGTTAGAAATATATTAGAGTACAGACGATATTGAAATTTTGTGTGCAGCTTGACCATCTGCATGATGAGTTTAATTTCTTTACTGAGAATTTATGGGAATATTTTTTCTCTTAATTGACGTATTGGGACCAATGCTTAGTGTGAGCATTTATCGTAAATAATAAAACTATTATTCACTAGAGGGATATTATCAAGATTTTCGTACTTAGATTACTACTTTCTATTACCCTCATTAAATATCAATATAGTTCAGACATTATCTGTTAAAATCTATAGCAGATCATATAGTTTTCTAAAATATAGTTTCGTATCTTTTCACAATATTATTAAACTAGAAAGGATTCTTATATTAGAATGGGTTCAAAGTATTCATAAAGCAAAAGTGTCATTAGCAATTTATTTGATTTGATACAAAATAAAGCATGCCCGAAATTTCCAATTTATCCTAACCAAATTCAACACACACAGACATTTTCGAGAGACCGACCTCTTTGCCAAGGGAAACGTTCTCCGATCGTTTTAATACTGCGTCCAAATTGACGAAATTTATCCGAAGAGGCTACTGAGGTATACTTGGACGTGTTGAATACAAGTTTTTACCTGAAACGTGTTTTAGGGTTACGTAGTTACAATAATTTTACGACAGATCGATACCTTTCCCGAAATATCACCTTATAGAAATGAAAAGGATCTCGTATTCCCTTGAGTATTTTCAGCTTCTCATTCATCATCATCGTCATCATTTTTCTGCCCTTATCCCACGCTAAGTGGGGTCGGCGCAACATGTATACTTCTTCCACTCGGAGATTACGGCAACTCAGTGTCTATTCCTTTCACTCCCATATCATCACGCAATCCATCCATGTCTTCTTCAGCCTTTCTCAACTATTACGCCTAATAAATAAATAAATAAAAAATAAAAATAAAATAAAAAATATTATAGATATTCATACTCATCTACATTTTTTTTCTGTAAGGGATCGATTAAATATAAATAATACTATCCATGTCTTATGCAACAAATAAATAGGTAGAGTTTCAAAAATTCATTTGGTTATTAATCGAATTAAGATTTATGATTTTGATTCTAATTTATATTAACGACTAGTGGTCCCGGCGAATTCCATACCGCCAATACTGATTCTTTTTCTATATTTTCTCATTGAAACCTGCCCTGGACTGTAACAAACATTTTAAAACCAAAATTACCTAAATCGGTCCGGGCGTTCTCGAGTTTTAGTCAGACTAACGAACAGCAATTCATTTTTATTTATAAGAAAGATAGCTGACCAGACAGACTACGTCCTGTCAAAAAAATGTGAAAAAGAAAAGGGCTGTTTTTGGGGGTTCCCCGGCAATTATTAGATTTTTTCTCGTCGTAAGTACCATCCTTGGACTGCAACGAAAATTTTAAAAAAGAATTGGCCAAATTGGTTCAAGCGTTGTTGAGTTATGCAACACATTTTGCGATTAATTTTTATATTATAGATTACATCAAACACACCAGCTACCTCCTTTTATTGAGTACTCAAAACGTACCTGAAAACATATTTTAGACTAATGTAACATCACTACTGAACCTCATTCGTCGCGCCACGTCTGTACTCGCCATTTTTTCTTGTCTCTTTATTTTAATTTAAAAAGGTTGGAGAGGGGGAGTAATCTCTTGGGCTTTCGAAATTGATTTTCTGCCTACAGGCGTGTGGAAGCTACATCGATATTATTAAACATGGGAAATTGGCCGTCGATGTATTTGAGGGTTCCTAATTGACGATTCCATTGGCGTACTTTGAGAATATTTGATGATTCGCTGCATTTTCAGGGTAGAAAGATTTTTGGAATGAAATCGGGCTGGTGAGGTAAACGTGAACTTTGAAATAATGCTTTGTTAATAAAATAGTGAGCACTAACGGACAGTTAAACCAGATTTGTAGTGTAACCCGCTTAAAAGTTATCACTATTATAATAAAAGAAAAAAATGAAGTTTAAACAGACAAACTGATGAACATAACAGTTTTTTAGGGTTCTAACAAAAAAGCAAGGTAAAAACGAATTACTAAGTCTACGAAAACCTTTTACTAAGTCTCAGCCGTCCGTATTTTCGTCTGTCTATCTCCAAGCTGTATCTCATAAACCATGATAGCTGGAAAGCTGAAATTTATAAATTTACAATAAACGTGTTTTTATTACAAAATTAGTACGGAACCTTTCATGCGTGAATCCGACTTGCACTTGGCCAGTTTTTACGTGTATTCAGATAACATTAACGATGCACACCAAATGGAACACAATTTTGTAGTAGCAAACCATCTTAACCTAACTCACAGTCCCTACCCCTTGCTTCTGTCATATTCAAAGTTCTTAAATATCTCGCAATGTTCACGACATAAAATACACAACTGCTATGAATTCAAACGATAGCTGAGAGCAAATTAATCACTGGAACTACGAAAGACTGGAAGTTGCGACTGTTTTTAAAGTCAATCAGACCGGTTAATTGCGCTGGTACTTCTGCTTGAGAAGTTGGTGGAAAGACACGAATATGAAATTTTACTTTAAGATGTGGTGTTTAAGTTTTTTTGTATAATGGTATATGAAAATTAATTCAGGATCAGAATTAATACGGTTATTGTAGCAAAAAAATGAACAGAATGGCTTTGTGGAACAGTGGTTAGGGAACTACGATTGTAAAAGTCCTAGGTTCATTTCCCAACCGGGACAATGTAGCGAATATTAAGGTATTTGGACATTGTCTGGGTGTGAATGAAATATATATTATATAGTTTATTAGTGTTGTTTCTGATATCTGTAACATAAGTGTTTTAGCAACTTACTTCGAAGTCAGAACAGTGTGTGTGATGTTCTTGAATCCTTCTATCATTTAAAAAAAGAAACATCAAAATCCATAGTTTTAGAGATTAACGCGAGAAGCGTCTTTGCTTTTTTTACTCTGTAGTAATGTGATCACATTTATCAGCTCGGAATATATTCGGCCTCATATTTTCTGATCTTAAAATGTCATGTCTCAAGACGTAATTATATTTTAATTGTAAAGTCTGTCAACAATTTTAGGCAATTCTTTTTTGTTGTATGTTTTAGTTAATATTATATTTGGTGTATCTTGCCTTGTTGTTGTAATAAATATTTTTTATCTTATCTTATCTTTAAAAACTGTTCGTAAACATCAAATACTTACAACTTTTGTAAACGACTTAGTAACTTCCCCCAATTAACTTGCAACTACAACCGACGCTTGAGAAGTTGTCATCGTCATCTACGAGTATGTAGGTCACATTTCCCGAACGATAAGTCGTCAGCTCCAAAACTGTTTTTAAAGTCAATCAGCGTGGCTAATTGCGGCTCCATTCCGCGTCGCCACTCCAGAGACATCGGCCCATAATTTCGCATTGAAAATGCAAATTCCCCGGAAGTTGCCGCCAAGTTCGGCGGCTCGAAAACAATTTTTATTTCGGGAATAAATTTGCATTTTTTCCGCCGTTAATCTCGGCTTGTTTGGCGGAATTGTTTGTGGCTGCGACGCTCGGTTTGACTCGAGTGTTGATCCTTTAAGCTGTCTAGGCGATGATTTTGGGGTGAAATTTTATAATCCGTTACCCGGCATTACCGGTCGTTTAAGACGAAAAGCTTAGTTGCTGGACATTTGAATTGTTAATAGGTTTGATTTAGGCCTTTAGCTTTATAGGGCTTTCATTTGAAAACTAAGTATACACGATGAATAAATTAAAAAGTTTATAATTTATACATACGTAAATCATGCCTTTTCCCAGAAGGATAGGCAGAGATCAAAATGTAAAGATTATTATTTGGGTAACCATAATGCTACGAGTAATATTTTTACATCTACAAAGTTTTTTTATCTTATATTATATATTATTTTAATGTGTATCGCTTACAATTACGTGTATAATAAAATTTAAATGTATAGGTAAGCCGAAAACCAATTAATAGACCCATCTGATACCAAGTGTACGAGTTCGTTCCTGGTATAAATCGAGCCTTCAACTGCCAATAAATATGGGAAAGCGAAAAAATACAACAAGCCTAATTATGTATAATTATGTATAATCACTATATAGTATAAAGCAAAGCCATTTCCCCCGCGTCTGTCTGTCCCTATATGTTTCAATCTTTAAAACCACACAAAGGATTTTGATGCGATTTTTTTTATATGATAGAGGGATTTAGGAGGAAGGTTTTCATGTATAATAAACCAAAAGAGAAGCGAAGGGCGCGTCACTAGTACTTAAACATATCATACAACATTACGTAAATTATTCAACAAAAAATGGTAACTACACTGATATATCAAACATCTAAATAATACACCCAGACACGAACCAAACTCTTATGTTCATCACATAAATATTTGTCTCAAGTGGGAATCAAACCCACTACTCTCGGCGTGAGAGCCAGGAACCCTTCCCAAGATGCCATTGAGCCAGTCAACTATCGATACTAACTGTGTGTTTACATTTGGTGGAAATGTTAAGAACCCTCTACTTCAACATTGGAACAGCTTAGGGTTAAGTTCTAATTAGTTATTACATTATGTACGTCTGAGTCGAAACTTCCATCGTAGAAGTTAAGTTAGCGTTTCAACTATTTGTATCTGGCATTAAATCTATATAACTTACTGACCTAAATATTCGATAGGTAGTACAAATAACTGGAGTTGGGAAGTGGGCTATTTAGCAGAAATGCTTTTCATTTACATGAAACTCCCAGGGCTGGATATGGCATATAGCAAGTGCAGCTACCAGTAAATGCTATGGGCCATCGCCTGTCTTACTGTAATTAGAAAATATCAATTTAAATAGGAGCTTACAATATGCCGTACACCGTAAAATTTTAGTAATTGAAAAAACAAAAAAAAATTCAAATTTTCAAAATAATAATGGTCAACTCGAAAACGAGAGAAGCTATGGTTCTTTTATAATATGTGACATAATCTGGTACTGCTTGCCGCATGAAATCGATGCTTAAAGCTAAAGAAGCTCTAAGCCCTAGGTAAAAAAGCGGTTCGAACGTGCTTTCGAGTTAAGGTTATAGGTACCGGTCGTAAAACCGGCATTTATTGATTTCAATAAAAAAGAACTGCTCAAATCTATTGTGCTACTAAGATAGAAGCATTTCACTTGCGGAAAACAACCACTAAAATTTCACGGTGTATAGAATAAAGTTATTAGTGATGCACAATGAATCATCTTAAATATCTATGATTTTCCTTCATAGACCAGCCAAATCTTCATGTTTTATTTTCCCTACCCACGTTTAGGCCTTCAACTAATTTGAAAGTGAAACTTCTATCGCATTTATTTTTTCTTCAAAACTTCACAGACGTTTCGTAACACATTTGCTTTTATAATTAAACCTGATGAAGCGATTCCACCGTTTCTATTAAAGTTTTCTTATTTGGTTTAATAGAAGTATGCTCATAGAAAATGGTAGACAGTTCATTATGTAGGTACTTCAATATATCAAAGATATTATTATTGTGGCCGTTAGTTATAGAAATATATTAAAAAAAGACGTGTGGCACTCGGGGACTGCCGCGGTATAGCTATTGCATAGCATCGTCCGATTTCGGAGCAGCTCGTCTCGATTCGTGCGAGTTTCGTAGAGTCGTACAATACGTCTAACCGCACGCACACAAACACCGTGCCGAAGTCTACCGAACTGAAACGACGTTAGACGATTGTGAGGTTTTTTTCGTTACGGAATTTCTTGGTTCGGTCGCCGCGCTCTAAGCCCGCGATAAAAGCTATGCAATAGCTTAAAAGATCATACAGAACATTGTATAATAAAGGTAACGTAACTTTTTAATATATTTTACACATGAAATAAAAGTCTGGTAGAATATAATTTTTGTGTCCTAGACAATTTTGTGAACCTAAATACGCTATGTTATTTTCAGCGAACGCTTCTTTCACACCTATCAATCTTTTTATGAATGAAAAGTGAATGCTCGTGGATTGATCTCTTTATGAATGCTCGTCGATTACGTAACTTTTGATTTGAACCTTCCTCAAAAATTGACCTGATCATAGCACATGCTAAAAAGCGAACTCTGCCTACCCCTCTGGGAAAACGGCGTGATTTTATGAATGTATGTGTGTAAGTATTTTCAGCTTTGTGTGATTAAATAAATAAATAAATAAATATCTGGGACATTTCCACACACGGTCATCTGACCCCAAACTAAGCTGAGCTTGTACTATGGGCGTAAGAGACTGATATACATACATAGATATTTTTAAATACATACTTAAATATATTTAATACTACACCCAGACACGGAACAAACACCGATGTTCGTCACACAAATATTTGTCCCGAGTGGGAATCGAACCCACGACTCTTGGAACCGTAGGTAGTGAACCTGGGTCACTAACCACTGTTCCACCGAGCCAGTGGAATGTATGTGTGTAATTATTTTCAGCTTTGTGTGATTTATTATCAAGCTTTGATTAAGATACTAAGATCTTCTTTCGTGCTTATAAAGTGAACATACAAGTTAGCGCAATATTTATGCCATAATATAGTGGCGTATACTAACGCTGCACTTATATCCCATTATACATTATTGCGCATTTCACCAACAACAGGACCAACTTGGCTGTTCAAGTAACTCAAGTAGCACAAACTTTGTAACTTATATTTAAGAAAACGCGATGCGAGCATGTTATTGGAGTTAAAAACGTTATTGAACCCTCATTCCTCCGTCGTGACTCTTCTAAACACTTAGCGCAGTGTCGTAACTTCGGCTTATACTTAGCTTAAACTTGTTCAAGTGTTTTTGAAGTCGGCTACTTATGCGCTTTATATTTTTGCTTGTCTTTGGAAACATGGATTGTTGTGGTCGTTTTTTTAGGGTTCCGTAGCCAAAATGGCAAAAACGGAACCCTTATAGTTTCGTCATGTACGTCTGTCCGTCTGTCCGTCTGTCCGTCTGTCACAGCCGATTTACTCGGAAACTATAAGTACTACAGTGATGAAATTTGATGGAAATATGTGTTGTATGAACCGCTACAAAAATATGACACTAAATAGTAAAAAAAAGAATTGGGGGTGGGGGCCCCCATACATGTAACTGAGGGATGAAATTTTTTTTTTCGATGTACATACCCGTGTGGGGTATCAATGGAAAGGTCTTTTAAAATGATATAAAGTTTTCTAAAAAACATTTTTCTTAAAGTGAACGGTTTTTGAGATATCAGCTCTCAAAGTCGTAAAAAGTATGTCCCCCCCCCTCTATTTTTATAACTACGGGGTATACAATTCTAAAAAAAATAGAGGTGATGCATGCTAATTAACTCTTTCAACGATTTTTGGTTTGATCAAAGTATCTCTTATAGTTTTTGAGATAGGTTGATTTTTATTATATTTGCTGCTACGGAACCCTTTGTGCGCGAGCCCGACTCGCACTTGGCCGGTTTTGAACCCTCGTCAAGAAAAAAAGGTTTTAAGTCAATTGTATATTTTCAAACGTGTGGCACCCAAATCTAACGTATATCTAGATTATCATCATCAGACCGTGCGTCACCACTGCTGAGGCACGGGCGTACCTTTATTTCGGCGATAAAGCCTTAGTCAACCAAGCTGGCCAAGTGCAGGTTTGTTGACTACACAACCTAAGAATTTTCTCGTAGGTGGGCAGGTTTCCTCACGAAGTTTTCCTTCACGGTTAAAGCGTCAAATAATCGTACATTTGAATTTCAAATTTAAAAAAACACAGTGGTACATGACGAGTTTTGAACTGGCGACCTATTTGCGGTGAAACTTGTTATTATTTTCGTACTGAAGCAAATCTACAGCACTTAAAAAGTGTAATTAGCATCACGCTTATTTCCTTTTGGGGTAACAAAATATTAAATACTAATCATACAGCAAATATTTATCAGTCAGGGAATACCAGTCACAACTATCTGTCCGGTGGTTGGTGAACGGTATACGGGTAAGCGACCCCGGCTTCTCGAGCTACTATCGACTCAGTCCAAATCATCCGAGGCGATAGTATCCTTCCTCCCCGTTTCCTTCCCCCGTCATACATCCTTGCTACTCGTGGGAACGCAATTACCTTGTTAAAACAATGCACAAAGCAGTATGGCGGCGACGTGGTCCACAACCCGTCACGCCACGTTCCCCACAGAGGTGAAAAGTGGATCGCTGGAAGTGATCTCTGCCAACCTCTCTGGGAAAAAGGCGTGATTGTATGTATGTATGTAGCAAATATTTAACAGGTAAATTTTCATTACAGTTTTATTTGTTGTTTTTAATGCTATTAAATCTCAATTTAAATTTAAAATTTGAAAAAAAAAGCAATTATAGATTAAGTGAAAATTCAGTTTTATTTCAGAAGAACTAAAGTATACTTTAAAACTCCTTTACTCCGCTGATTTATTTCTAAATATGTCCAAAATTTCAACATGGCTGCGGGCGGAAGGACGAACGGGAGCACGTTCCAGGGTCCCCGGATATATTATCACGGCCCTTATTAATAAAGCGACCTCCTCACTTACTTAGGGCTGGTAACTGATACTAGCGGCAGTAATAAATAATAAAAAAAGACGTGTGGCACTCGGGGACTGCCGCGGTATAGCTATTGCATAGCATCGTCCGATTTCGGAGCAGCTCGTCTCTATTCGTGCGAGTTTCGTAGAGTCGTACAATACGTCTAACCGCACGCACACAAACACCGTGCCGAAGTCTACCGAACTGAAACGACGTTAGACGATTGTGAGGTTTTTTTCGTTACGGAATTTCTTGGTTCGGTCGCCGCGCTCAAAGCCCGCGATAAAAGCAATAGCTTAATAAAGTATGCCTGATACTTACCTACTGGCAGTAATAAATAATAATAATAAGAAGAAGACAAGACCCGGAACACATATTTGGGTGACGAACATCGGTGATTGTTCCATGTAAATAAATATTTCACAACATCACATACATTGATCTGATCCCGTGGTAAGTAGCTTAAGCACTTGTGTTACAGGTATCAAAATCAACAGTGGATACACAAATATACTTAAATATATTTAATAATACACCCAGACACAGAACAAACACCGATGTACCTACGTCACACAAATATTTGTCCCGAGTGGGATTCGAACCCACGACTCTTGGAACCGTAGGTAGTAAACCTGGGTCACTAGCCACTGTTCCACCGAGCCAGTCAATGTCTTTAAGTATATTTGTGTACTTATTCACTGTTGATTCTGAAATCCGTAACACAATTAGTGTTTAAGCTACTTACTACAGGATCAGATCAGATGTAGGTATTCAGGTGGGAGACATTTTGTCGACCGGTTGCTGTTACCACCATACAGTTGTCTAAAACCCGCCAAGTGACTCTGACCTCTCTTGGTCAGGTCGCGTTCCGGGATCAGCACTGTACGAACCGAAGCCAGGGGGGACCATTGTTGCGGCAAGCGCCGGACCAGTGGAGTCTTAGCGGCGGTATTGTGCAGGCGGAGCGGGTCAGCCCTGCGGCCAGGGAGACCCGTAGAAACGGGGGCCCTTTAGTCCAGCGGACTGGCCAACTCCGCCCCGCACAGCTCAATATCAATGCGAGACTCCACGCCTTGTCTCGTTGTTGCCGCAGCTGTGGTCTCCTTTTTCACGGCTTTCAGGGTGGGTGCGACAGGCTCAATATGGTCTATTGTGCCTGTCGACCTCATATTTGGATCTCACTACCGCTTACCATCAGGTGGAGTGAGGTCATCTTGTTAGCCTCTTTATAAAAAAAAAATCACTACATAAGTATATAACGAAGTCACTTTATCTGTCCCCATATCTATATGTATACGTTAATCTTTAAAACTTCGCAACGGATTTTAATGCTGTTTTTTATAGATAGAGGAATTTAAGATGAAAGTTTTCATATAAAAACCTCCCAAAACGAAGCGAGGGCAGGTCAATTAATTAATATAGTGAAATAAAACACATAAATACTTGCAACCATGCTAGAACTGAACTCGTATTCAATAAAAACTTTAATGAACCATCTGTACTTCTAATGAATTCCGAATTAAGGGGAAGTTGTACGGACTAATTCGCTACCATTGCAAGTTAAGTAATAGTCTAGTTTCAGAGTGAGGCTAAATAATTTAAAAATACGTTTAAGGAAACATTTTTTGTCTTTTTTAAACCAACAATATTTTAGTGCATAATTAATCCTATCATTTGATACATCCATTATCATTATTATTATTAAAAAAAAACATTTTAACGTTAAAAGGTCGATAAATTTTTTTGAGATAAATATTTCTTTATAATATTTTATAATCCAATTTTCTTTTGTAATCAAAAATTTAAGAATATTGTTTTTAATTAATTGAACATAAAAATTTCGTGCTTCATTCAAAGAATTCGTCTTTGAATACGGTTGTTAAAAATACAGAACCAACTACCTCGCCTTAAATCAAATTGCTGAATAGAATTATTTCATTTTCATAACCTAACCTTTCAGTCCCCACCTCATTGGTATAACTTAGTGTTTTAATTAACCATTATGCTAAATTGTATGCAAATGCTCAGCTGACTTTCGGCTTTAGAGACTAGTTTAGTGTCAGTGTAAAACCTTACATAAGCGTATTCATAGTTCATTTTCATTCCACTAACTAGGTTTTGCTCATTAGGTGGATATGACTGGCGTGGAATGTTAAGGGGAGGGTTATAATACCTTGGCTATACATAATTTAAGTGCTTTGTGTACAAAGTCAAAGATGGAAATTAATAAAAAATTAAGACTTTTAATAGGACTTATAGTACAGTTAGACCGTTATCATTTGGGAAGGAAATCTTACGAATTTTTTACACTAGGTTAATAAAGGATGAAAAACTTTAATGTATATTTTACTCCTGTTTTACAAGATTTTAATAAAAAGAGTATTTCTTTCAAGTATGTACAAATGAATCAAAAGAAATAGTAAAATAATATAAAACATCTTTTTCTCTAACTACATAAAGTTAGAAAAAAAATCGATTGCGATATATCGACGGTCCCTACGTATAAAGCGACATGTCAAAAACATAGGTTTACAGGAGAGCGTGATAAAGGTTCAAATCTCTCTACAAATTTTGGTATGAACAATTTTAATAATATTTTTACTCCAAAGTTTTATTAGTTTGAGGAAGTTTGTAACGGTATTGGTACATATTTAATTTTTATCGATTTTCTTGATAAAACTGACAGTTGACCGTTTTTACTTTGTTATCAAAATGAAAAAATACAAGACAAATCTAAGATATCTGTATATACTTGGGTAATACCAACTCAATAAATTAAATTATTTTTCAAGTCAATGTTTAATGAAAATATAAATTACTGTCATTATTTTCAAAACCATACCTTAAAAATCTTTAGATAGCTATCCTTAAGTATAAACTATACATTAATGGACACATGTCTGTTTTTACGTTGCTAGTGTTTAATACGGCACAAGTATAGAGCCAAACGTAAAAAAAGACAAGTCCATAATAAAATTAATACTGAGACACCGGTTTATAAATAAAATCTTATTTTAGTCTCAGTATTAATTAATTATTTAAAGTACAAGTTTTTATATTAAAGAGTTATTTTTTTAAGTGAAAATCATCTAACAAATTAACTTTTTTTATATTTATTTGTAGTCTCATCGTAAATTTCAGTTCCTCTTATCATTAATAATTATTAAGTTATTTCAGTATGTGAAACAAAAAATAATCACAGCTTTATTCAGACGGAGCGCTGCACACCTTTGTGAACTGTCAGAAAGGGTCCAAAAAGGCACATCTGGCGGTTCAAAGGGGAGTGTTGATCCCGACACTAATGTACAAGCGGAAGTTGGGTATGGCAGAAGAAGCACGACAGTAGGATAAACGCAGTGGAGATGCGAGCACTTAGAAGTATGCTAGGAGTGAAACTGAGTGATAGAATTAGAAATGAAATAATCAGAGAACGTTGTGGTGTGAAAGAAGATGTAGTGACTAAGGTTGAGAAAGGTATGCTAAGATGGTTTGGTCATGTTGAGAGGATGAATGAGAGACGATTAACGAAAGGCAAACATAGAAGAAGCATAAATGGAAATGTCGAAGGTCAAGAAAGACCTTCCATGACCAAATAGGCCAAAGTTTGAAGAAGGGTCAAGTACCCGTAATCTACAAGCATGCATGAAGAGATTGATGGGTGTGAAAGAAGCGAAAGTGGTGTGCCAGGACCGTAGCACATGGCAGGAAGTGATCTCTGACTACCCCTCTGGGAAAAAAGGCATGATTTTATGTATGTATGTATGTATTTATTCAAACTATAATAATAATAATAAAGATGATTATTATTCTTACAATTATTGTCTCATCGTGAACCACAGTTTCTCTTATCATTAACAATTATTAAGTAATTTCAGTATGTGTAACAAAAAAGAATCACAGGTTTATTCTACTAATTGTATGTAGTGTTGTTCTAAAAGGGATACAATTTTTATAAATAAAGCACATAGAGGTAATCAATTTCTAATCTTCTTCATCCTGCCTGACCTTTCTCTTCTTTACCATGATTAAGATTCTTATAGAAAATATGATACTTTTTTGGAATAATCATTGTATCACATAAATGTTTTAAGTCTTTGTATTTTACTTCAGTGATAGGAATTGCCTCTTTGTATAATTTCTCTAGAATCAGATCTTTCCTTCTTCTATACTCCCCTAGTATTTTTTATGTTATGTTCGCAGTTTAGAGTTCTATAGCTTTCTTCGGAGAAGTTGTATTTAAATTTAACAATGTCTGGGTGAGCCCCTTCAATTTTTACTTCTCTTATTTTATTCCAAAAAAATTTATCAGAACTTGTATCTTTTTACCACATGAACACGAATCGACACGTTTTTTGGGGAATCTCCCGTAAATAACGTTATGTTTGACATGACCGCGCTCGCTAGATTTGGCGCGCATTTTAAAACAGAGTACAAAAGGATATGTATAGATATCCGCATCTACGACATTGCTTCTTTGTAATTATCACACTTGTTCTCTTATACGTTCCTTAAATTGGCAAAAGTATTAATATTTAGAAAAAAAATTATATATGGGCGTATGCGTAAAGATAAATCATTGCGAAAAATGCAATAAAAAAAAAAAACACTTTTTTTACATGTCCTTATATACGTAGGGACCGTCGATATTTATCATAATTCCTACTAGATTTAAGGTATTTTATGAGGATTTCTAGAAGATTCTCTTCTAATAACGAAAAAACCACTAGGGTAACAACAACTTTACTTTACGAATTCAACCATTAACAAGTTCACAGTTCCACAGCACACATACATAGATATAAATATATTTAAGTTTATTTGTGTATCCACTGTTGATCCTGATTTCCGAAACACAAGTGCTTTAGCTACTTACCACGGGATCAAATCATGTATGTGATGTTGTGTAATATTTATTTAAATTTACGTATTTATTGTATCTAGGACAGCAAGTTAACTTTAACTTAACAACAGCGTAAGCAGAGGCAGCCCTACCTCCATTCATCAGTATTCGGCCCGGCGCGCTGTCAATCGTCGATGAAGATTGATGCTGTCGGCCTCCGACAAGCATTTTTATGCATTTATGCTCGTGATACTGCCTATAGCTGGTATTGTGAGGTAGGTTACACCTGAAATGAGGTTTGGGAACTTTCGTTTGATTAAAAGCGTCGATGGCCGAGTGGTTGAGGTCGCCAGTTTAAACCCCGCCAGGTATCAATGTATTTTTCAAATTTGAAATTCATATGTACCATCATTCGACGCTTTAACGGTGAAGGAAAACATCGTGAGGAAACCTGCACACCTAAGAAGAAATTCTAAGGTTGTGTAGTCGACCAACCCGCACTTGGCCAGCGTGGTCGACTAAGACCTTATGGCCGTAGTTTAGGGTAGCCCCGTGCCCCAGCAGTGGGGACGTATATAGGCTGATGATGATAATGATGATGATGATGATGAAATAGCAGACAGAGGAATTTGTTGTAACCTAGACGGAAAGGTTTCGTTTTCAAACCATTTTTGTCAGAGTGGCCAATTTTAACTCACAAAATTAAATTTTTATTTGTTGTTTCAATAAGTACTATTCAAAGCTCTAATGTAATTTTACATGGTCACAGAAGACGCAGTGTAAGATTGTTTTTAATAAACCCTATTTTATCCTAGTAACGTTTGTGTACACTAGTTTAAATTTGAATTTATCGTTGTTTTTTCTCAGTAAGTGAATTTATTGTAATTCTTAAGAGAAATAAAGGAGTTTTAAACCTTATTCATGATCCCGCCTGAACGGAGACTTGAACCACTCGTCTTCCGATATCGCGACGGCACAACCTTAGAATTTCCTAATAGGTGAGCAGGTTTCCTCGTGATATTTTTCCGTCACCGTTAAAGCATGGAATAATCGTAAATATTATGTTTTTCAAATTTGGAACACGCAGTGGTACGTGGCGGCGTTGAACTAGCGATCTCTCGCATGGCAAGCAACGACCTTAACCACTCGGCCATCGACGCTTTTATTACTATTTATTTATTTATTTATTTTTAAGGCACATCAACAATGTAAACATAAACACAAACATTCTTAAATTAAGCATGCATTATAAATATTCTAGTGCTTACATCTATTACAGATATGCACAACATGGTTAAAGTTAACATTTTAGTTTACTATGTATATGAACGTCCTAAAACTAAGTCGCTTAGTGTCCATCATTCAATTGTGGTGCATTAACCATGAACTTGACACTGTCCATCAGCCGTCAAGTCAGACAACCACAACAAACGATCTGATTCAGATTAAGCTGTATACGTAGCTTAATTTGTGTTAAGTAATCGTCTATAAGTGAATCTGTAAGTATGTTTGAACATTATCAACAGCCTATACATGTCCCCAATGCTAGGGCACGGGCGTAAACTAGGGCGGTAAGGCCTTAGTCAACCACCCTGACCAAGTGCGGGTTGATCGACTACTTCGAATTTCTTCGTAGATGCGCAGGTTTACCCACGATGTTTTCCTTCACCTTAATGCGTTGAAAAATGTTTTGTTGTGTTCTTTTTTTATATTGGCTTCCGTCGATTGTGTCAAAGTTTCTTTATTCTTATCAGTAAAATTTAATAATTTAAAAAAAAAAATTGATTGAAATTTGTTTTACGACTGCGATAGAAATCATGAAAATCGAACACAAATTTAAATCTCATAGCCCGTCAAAGCCTTAAAACACTGCGGTCATCATTCGTCTCTATACTTTTAGAATGAACGTCAATAGCTTTTTAACACAATGACAGAGCGGCTCCAATTGACTGATCCTAAAAGGAGCTGCCCGTTGCGTTCCCACTAACAATCTGTAACAAAGATATAAAAGGCTCGACATTTTACCTGTTTACGGTTATAGTGACAATCAAGTGACAGACGTTTAGCCCACCAAGAATGATAGATACGCTTTAGAGGTAAGTTTTTCACGTAGCGTTCGATATTTGAATCCTGCATCGCGGTATCAACATTTTTCCCGAGTGCCTTACATACCCCAGGGCTAAACCGCTCACATTGGGCTCACTTTGTACCATTTTTGATGCCACAATACATTTGAATTTGGAACTATTGTTTTGTTTTATTTGTCATCTTGCTGGGCTCAAACAGTACCACAGTGCCAATACTTACAGAGAGTTAAATAAGTTATGTTCTTAAGATCGGTGACTACGGTAATAGCTGCATGGTTTTCTTTTGTATAATGTCAGTTAAATTAAATCTAGATCATAATATTTTTTTCCAATTTAGTATGTTCAGGTATGTACTAGTTAAGAGTGGAAACTTCACTGATTTGTGTGCAATTTATTTATTTTATATCTGAATGTTCTTAGAGTAATCGAATGTTTTCTAAAAAGTAATAAAAACAATAAAGTAACGCAGCATGATTTTTTTTCCTTCATAAAAATTTCGTTCAAGAAACGGATCTTAACGCACTGTTTTTTTTTTAATACTCAGACGATGTCCGACTTTCATCTAAAAAAATAAGATTTATTTCTAAAAAGTTAACCGGGTTCATGGTTAAAGTCCCATTCGACTATCAAACTCATGGGCCGTGAAAGCCTTAAAATACACTGCGGTCATCATTCGTCTCTGTACTTTTAAATAAAATAAATCTCAATAGTTTTTTAACACAATGGCTCCGTTTGACTGATCCTAATGCGCGCTGCCCGTTGCGTTCCCACTAACAATCTGTAACAGAGATATAAAAGGCTCGACATACCGCACTGTACCACAGTAGCAAAACTGACAGTGACTGAACTAAGTTTTGTTATCGTCTATAAAATCGTCGATGGCCGAGTGGTTAAGGTCGTTGTTTGCCATGCGAGAGGTCGCCAGCAAACCCCGCCACGTACCACTGTGTTTTTCGAATTTGAAATTCATATGTACGATTATTCGACGCTTTAACGGCGAAGGAAAACATCGCGAGGAAACCTGCACACCTAAGATGAAATTCTTAGGTTGTGTAGTCAACCAACCCGCATTTGGCCAGCGTGATTGACTTTGGCCTCATCGCCCTGGTTTAGGGTAGGCCTGTGCCCCAGCACTGGGGACGTACATGGGCTGATGATGATAATGTATTTTGATTCTAAATGTAAGACTCTCTGCAGCTATTGTCCTGTAAAGAGGTCGTAACTAGGTAATGAGGGTTAATGCGTATGAGAAATTCAGTAGATGGCAATACGTAAGCGTGAGGTCCAACTGCTGCATGATTGGTTATTTTTGACGTGACATTGACAGATATGTCAATATTCACCAATCATGTTGCAGTTGGACCTGACGCTTTCGCATTGCCTTCTAGTGAATTTTTCATAAGCGTTAACACCCATTTTCTTTAGAGTCGTAATTCACACGAGTTTAATCCGTTCAATTAGTTTTATTTTAAGTTTTGTTTTTGACAAGTTATGCATAGTACACTTATAATGATGACTTACACATTATAATTTTCTCATGATACCACAGATTCAAATAAAATTGATTTTGTAACTCAACAGTCAGCGTGATTTTGTAACTCAGGTGGGTGTAAAACCAATTTTATTCTGTAACATGCAAATTGACATGTTTCAAAAAATATTCTATTACATTCTAACCCATTTGAAACGAAACAAGAGCTACTTCACTGTCCTTTACACTATTTTTTATTTATTCACCGCTCCACAGAGGATTTTAAATTCACAATCGGACGATTTTAAATTCTATTTCGACGGATTGAATTATTTATTGATTGTAGCGCTTTGACGGAGTCCGCTATTAACGTGATTTGTGAGAGACTGCTTTTTGTTTGTGAAAATGGACAAGGTTTTAGTGTCCGAGCGACACGCCAAATACGTATATTGAATTAGTTGTGTGTCCCATATTTTTTGTTTTGTTTTTGATCACTTTATTACATTTTGACGCATGAGCGGTCGAGAATAAAGAAGTGAAAACGTTCACTTCAATCAAGTTCAGAGTTTTTTTGGTTTACTACTTTATCTGTACATCGATTAGGGATTGCTATCTTAACTAATATTATAAAGCTGAAGAGTTTGTTTGTTTGTTTATTTGAACGCGCTAATCTCAGGAACTACTGGTTCGATTTGAAAAAATCTTTTTGCGTTGTATAGACCATTTATCGAGGAAGGCTTTAGACTATATAACATCACGCTGCGACGAATAGGAGCAAAGATACAATGGAAAATGTGTAAAAAACGGGGGAAACGCGAACGAAGTCGCTGGCACAGCTAGTAATGAATACAATTAAATCATGATTATTTACGACATTCCGACCTATGTTTGAATTAAACTATTACTGTGTCGACGATTTAAAAGTGTAAGTAAAATGAATAAAGTATTTATTTATATTTTAAGTATGAATCATAATATTTTATGTAGACAAGTTTGGACCTTTGACCAGTAGGATCATAGAGGTTAATAAAAAATACACTTACTAGATTACAAAACGTGCAAGTTTCTAAGATGATCTCCTTTCCAGGTCACTTTTATTAAACAAAATTCAGATTCTCCTTATAACGTACGTAAGTTATTATGTAAAGGTTAACTAAATGTCTAACAATTGAAAAACTATTTTAAAAACATAATTTATTCATCGTCGATTGCATCTTCGCTTTTCAAGACAAACAAATTTCGGATATTCTCAAATAATTTCAGAAGATAACAAAAGGTTAATCATTAGTCTTTGTGTTTACACGAGTGCTCATGTCATATCGCTCACGACCATTGGTGTAACCCAATTGAAACGTCGGGCAGTAAGTAGCTATGTAATTGCTACTCCTAATATCGCGTGTAGCCACATAAAGACTATAGTCTTTTTCAGCTAAGATGATTACTGTGACACTTCATTGTGTTTTTTTCATTAAGAAAAATATGAAATAAATATTTTTTTCCTAATGTCGCCGCAATAAAAGTGTGCAATAAAATTATTTTCGTTTGTCAAACGTAAAATGCGTGATTCAGAACACAATGAAGTGTCACAGGGATCATCGTAGGTGAAAAATACTATGATATTTTGTGTAATGGAAAGTCTAAAATCTTACGTAACAAAAGGTTGACGATCGCTTCTCAGCGTCAACTGAGCGGATCAAGGTCGCAAGAGAATACAAGATTTGCTTCTGAATCGGTATTTGGGAGGCGATACGATGGCTTTGCGATTTCAAAGGCATAATATTACGGGTATTGCGACTGCAAACGTTACTGTTTATCAGTAAATTTATGTGTATTTAAAAATAAAAAAACAGCGCCTTAAAAATATAGTTTTGCTGGAAAAATCTTTCGGTTTTTAAGCAGTAGGTAAAGTCAAAGAGTAGTATAAATATCTATAAATATCTGGGACATTTCCACACACGGTCATCTAACACCAAACTAAGCAGAGCTTGTACTATGGTCGTCAGAGATTGATATACATACATAATAATATACATTTATAAATACATACTTAAATACATAATCACACCCAGACACGGAACAAACAACGATGTTAATCACATGAAATATTTGTCCCGAGTGGGAACCGAACCCACGACTCTCGGAACCGCCAGCCAGGGTCACTAACCACTGTTCCACCGAGCTAGTCAAATCAAAGTCAAGTATGTTATACATAAAATGATAAATAACATGTTATGTTATGTGTTAAATACTACATAGTTTAATACGATTGTGGTTACATAACTGAAACATTTACTTCTACTACCAATATTCTATAAGAGCTCAATGTACTTCAAATCTTGGAATCAGATCATCGTGTTAGACATTTATTATTTGCACAACATTCAAATCGTACAAGCTCTGTAAGGCGGTACACAATATTCCTGTGAGATCGCGGGATCGCGTTTAGGCGTAGTAAAATATTGTGTGTGCGTCATTGATGTGGGAAAAGGTAGATAGGGTATTTGACCTACTTGTGTGGGTTGTTACTGACTAGCTCTGCCAGCGACCTCGTCTGAGTTTTACCCCGTTTTTTTAAACATTTTATATGGACCTTTACTTCTATTGGTCGCAAACGTGATGTTACATAGCCTAAAGCATTCCTCGATAAATAATCTATCCAACACAAAAATATTTTTTACATTCGAATCAGTAGTTCATGAGATTAGCGCGTTCAAACAAACAAACAAACTCTACAACTTCATAAAATTAGTATTTTAGTATAGATTACTGAATGCCCAACTTAAGATGAAGTACAAGGTAATAAAAGTTTTAAATTATATAAAAAAAATATATAATTTATAACTTTTATTACCTTGTATTATATCTTAAAACTTACTTTCATCGCGATCACTACCGACCTCTTCATAAATGAATTTATAAAATAGCATACAACATTTAATGACATGATATAGTTGTTCCAAGATACGTTGTTTAACTACTTGATAAGAATATCACGAACTATATAACAATTTCAGTTTCAGTTTTCTAATATATTGTGGACTAGCTTTCCGCCCGCGACTTTGTCCGCGTAGAGACGTTTAACGGGTAAAACATTAACATAGCCTATAACCTTTCCTAGGGTCTGGACTATATCTGTACCAAATTTCATTTAAATCGGTCCAGTACTCTATGCGTGAAAGCGTAACAGACAGACAGACAGAGTTACTTTCGGATTTATAATATTATAGTTAGGATTATAAGATAGATGGATAAAGATAGAAGATATATTCATGGATTTCTATTCATTAATCCCTTAATTTTGATTTTGAAACAAGACTGTAACGACTCTACATAACACTTTTTGGTAAAAGCATGCTCCCAGTTGAGCGTCAGAACATGTTTAGTAGGGTGAAGTATACTGGGCACCTGGTAGATTGGCATTTTTGTAAATGTAAATGTTGCGTAAATTTAAGTGCACTTTTCAAATATTTTTTGGACTTGAAACTTGAATTTGTTAATAATTAAAATTAGTTTAGAATTACATCTTTAATTACATTGCGTTAACAGCTACTATTTGTAATTTAAGGGAAACCTATTATTAGCCTTCCTATTGGTGTAATGTAATGTGTATGTATCTTTATTTGTTACGCTGTTGGTTTCTGAATAAATAAATAAATAAATAAACAGCAAACACTTTCTATTCTGACAGAGCTTTAAGCGTATCCACAGATTCTAACATCGGCTCCTCGTCCGTAATCCGGCGCGAGGTCGATCCCTGAAATTGTGTATTCAATTTCCTTGCCGCACTGAAGCGAAGACATATATTTGTATTTGCGACATCGACGTACGAAGAGTTTCCTATCAGAAAAAGTGGATTAAAATAACGCTTTTTTTCTTTTCCAAGCTACCTCAAAGGAGGTTCTTAGTTTTGTACGCTGTCCGCGATTATCTCGCGTTTGGTTCAAAGGAATTTAGTGCGGATTGCGGAAACGGATTTGTTTTTTTTGGTGGGTATATTGTTGGTATTTTAACCGAGTTTGACATTTCTTTTGGTTGCCAAATATTTTAAGATTTAGTATTAACCTACGAGCACACTTACAGAACAAATTTTGAACGTGTGATTATTTTATATATTTGTTTTGTTTATTCATATTGTTATTTAAAACGTTGTTTATTTTGTTGTGCATTTACATATTTCACCTTTACAACTAAATAAAATTGAAAATTTGTTTGTGATATTTAAATTACGACCATACAAAATTACGTCTGTCTGTCTGTTTGTTCCGATAATCTCCGAAACGGCTGGATCAGTTTCGACGAGATTCTCTATAATACATTATTTTACAAGGTACATTATAGACTATTTTAATTTCCACATTTCCACGCGGACGAAGTTGTTGGCGGTAGATAGTATTTTAATCTATACTAATATTATAAAGCTGAAGAGTTTGTTTGTTTGTTTGTTTGTTTGTTTGTTTGTTTGAACGCGCTAATCTCAGGAACTACTGGTTCGATTTGAAAAAATCTTTTTGCGTTGTATAGACCATTTATCGAGGAAGGCTTTAGGCTATATAACATCACGCTGCGACCAATAGGAGCAAAGATACAATGGAAAATGTGTAAAAAACGGGAGAAACGCGAACGAAGTCGCTGGCACAGCTAGTATATTATAAAATGCAGCTTATTGTCAACTTAACTACCCTTTGATATGGCTAGGACATTATTGTGTTTAGTCAAAAAATCTAGTTGACATGTCCATTCCCCTCGTAGGTTTCTGTCGCGCAAATTCGGCTGTTTGTAGAAACGCCCCTTTTGCAATAAATCCGCTACATATCGAGCCCCTAACAAGTGGTTTAATTATGTAGACCCGACTGAGAAGGCTTCGCGTCAAATAATTTAACCCTCAAGAGGTTTGAAGTCCAAATGAGTGCGGAAAAGTACAGTCTGATTACAACTACTTGGTGAAGAATAAAAAAGATATACATTTTATTTGTATAAGAATATTTTTGTAAGTGGGTGGTTATGAGTTGCGCTTCTTTCTTATTTAAATATTTCTGTTCTAAAAAATAAAATTAATTGAAGCCTTCTGAAATTAGTTATTAGCCACAACCGGCCTTGAAAACCTAGCTTCTAAATATAAAGTATTTCTTGACCTCCGAAAAATCGTTTTCTTAGAAGATTTCTTGTTCCTAATAAATCAGAGCCGTTTGACTGGCCAGTGACGTCATCTCACAAAAGCCAGGTTTTCCAAGGGCAGGACACATCTATCATCGGCGACCCATCATCGGGATAATGGACACTGGGCCGAAGCTTTGTAATGTTGACTTCTAAAGAAGCTAAGGTTGCCAAGGCAACAGAGCTAAAGCTACTATGCTTATAACTAGCATGAAAGCATGCATTTATTAAGCAGTTTCTAATAATAGCTTGTGTGTCGAAACTTTGCTGATTTTGAGTATTTTGCTACTAATATCGCGTGTCCGCGATCCGTCAGAGAACCAAAGTCATCGACATAGCTCATCGCATTAGCAGGTTGAAGTGGCAGTAGGCTGGCCACATCAGCCTTAGAACCGACGACCGCTGGGGTAGACGAGTTCTAAAGTGGATACCGCGTCTCGGCAAACGTAGTGTAGGACGCCCGCAGGCCAGGTGGAGTGACGATCTGCGCCGGACGGCTGGTAGGAGCTGGATGCGAGTGGCCGAGGATAGAGAGAAGTGGCGTGCATTTGGATGTGTCCAGCAGTGGAATGGGCTGATGATGAAAGAAATTTATTTCTCATAAAACTTATAAATAGTTCACTTACAATGAGATTCAGTACAACTTGATTTCATTGAATAGCAGCTCTACTATTTCCAGGTACCATCTAATTAAATCGTTGTAGCGTTTCACTTTCAATGAAGGTATCAAAAGCGTTCATTCTTATTTGCATGCGGAATTCCTTTTAATTCGAGTTTAAAGCAGAATCCATCCGTGACGTCACTCCGGCAAAGGAACTATTCGGGGAATTCGGGTTTCGTCGGGAGCGCACGGATTTCCGGTTTATATTGTAATTAAAAACCTCTTTTGATTGCATGTCCACTAAGTACGACTGTCTGATACAAAAAGTAGACTCGCTGGAAAAAGACAATCAACGCACCAAAAATCAAGTGAAGTCGTTAGAAGATAAGCTGGAGTTTCTGGAACGACAGTCCACTGCCACTTCTTTGGAAATACGTAATATCCCTAGAAATATACCGGAGAATAAACAGCAGCTTACTGGCACAATTAAAAACATCATTTCGACAATAGGATATACTACCCCCCTTCAAGACTGCGAGATCCGCGATATTTATCGCACGAAATCCAATGCCATAGTGGTGGATTTCACTAACGTTGAGAGAAAAATACAAACTATCTCCAAATACAGGGCTTATAATAAGGATAAGAAGAACAGCCAACAGTCACAATTTAATACACAGACTCTAAACCTGCCGGGTGCACTGCAGCCGATATTTATTTCCGATCGACTCACCACGAAAACCGGCTACCTATACTACTTGGCCAGGGAACACGTTAAAACTAAAAAGATTAACGCCGCTTGGACATCCTACGGTAGGGTACTCGTCAAGAAGGGGGAAAACGATCCGGCGGTCCGCATCAACAGTGAAGAGGATCTTATAACATTAATCGGCGATGAACTTAATTACTAAAATCGGATAACTTTCCTATACTAAGTACTTACCTTTTAAATACTACCTCACTAAATTAAAATAAATTAATATGCTATGTAGATTAATATTTTGTATTATAGTAAAAGTTATATTAAAATTTATATTTATATAAAAACTACATTTTTTATATCTTATATGTCTAAAATGGCAAATAACTCAGTATTACATACACTAAATTGTCTAGACTCACTATCTGTATCTGAGTCAATAATATGTGACTTGGAAAACTGTGTACCTGCTGGTATAAAATGTAAACAACACTTAAAACTACTCAATCAAAACATACGTAGCATCACTAAGAATTACACTGAACTACTCACCTTACTCCACAGAACAAAGGTAAAATGGGACTTTATTTCCCTCACGGAATGTTGGCTGCCTGGCACGGCGGTTGTGCCTGACATAGACGGATATATAACTTATAAGACTACCACTAATCACACCCAAAATGAAGGCGTTGTTATATATGTTCTAAAGCAGCTTAATGTCATAGTGGAGGAACCGACACTAAAAGACGCAAACTGTCTCCAAGTGCAAATCGATCACAATACAATCCTACTATCTATCTATAGACCGCCAGGCTACAGGGACTTAACAAACTTCTTAGAATCCCTGGACGTTTTATTAACTAGTGTATCACGCTACCAAACTATTATTTTATCAGGCGACATAAATATTAATATCACCGAACACTGCCAGGATACTAACAAAAACACATACCTAAATCTATTAGCATCCCACGGCCTACTACCAGCCCACCTACTCCCCACGAGACTAAGCGCCTGCCTCGATCACATAATTATTAAATCTAATCTACCCGCAGTGACTTGTGTAGCCCACTCTACGCTTACGGATCATGAAACTGTTTTGCTCTTTCTCTCTAAAAAAATGTCAAGGACCACCTCGCCCCTTACTTACAAAAAAGTAAACTATGAACAGGTTACAACCGACCTAGCTAACCTTGACTACAGTCCCATCTATGATGCAGCAGACGCTAACTTAGCAGCAAAAATATTTATCTCTGAGATATCTATAGTCCTGGAAAAAAACACTACACTAAAAAAAGTCCCAAACCGTAAAAAGATAATAAAACCTTACATTACCCCCGGTCTACTTCGTTGCATTCGGCATAAAGACAATCTACATAAAAAACTAAGAGAATCAGAGGACGATGAAATATTAAAAATCTCCTTCATACGGTACCGGAACTTCTGCAACAAATTACTTAAAAAGATTAAAACACAATATGAAAAAGATAAAATAAACAAAGCAGGCAAAAATAACAAGCACATCTGGGAAGCCATAAACGACATATCCGGTAGGAAAAAGAAAAAGGAGGACATTACCCAGCTCCTATCGATCTCCAATAACCCAAAACTCTCACTTGACTACGTTAATAAATACTTCTGTGATGTAGGAAAAAACTTAGCGGAAAAATTGATTGAACATTCAGCCAATACACTGGAAACTCCTCCTACTAACTCATATGAAAACCCCAACTCGTTCTTTCTTCTTCCCACTGATGAACGCGAAGTTCGTAACTTAATATTAACACTGCGCCACGACTGTGCCACTGGTTGGGACAATATTTCAAATAGGTTACTGAAAAATAATATTGATATTCTTGTGCCACCTTTGACTCATGTATGCAACTTAGCTCTCTCAACGGGCTCCTTTCCCGATGTCTTCAAAAAGGCGATCATCCAACCCATCCACAAGAGTGGGGACAGGGACCGTGTTGGTAACTATAGGCCCATAGCCATCCTATCCTCATGCTCCAAGATACTTGAACGTATCATCAATAGTAGACTTATCAGCTTCTTGGATGGACCCAATGAGCTGCTATCCCCTGCACAATTTGGCTTTCGGGCTGGTAGATCTACTTCTGATGCCGTACACCAACTAACGGACTATGTAGCTACTAACCTAGACGGAGGGTATAAGGTACTGGGACTGTTCTTAGATCTGGCAAAGGCCTTTGACACGGTTTCTGTTCCAATTCTGTTACGCAAGATGGAGACCATGGGTATAAGGGATGTGCAACTCAAACTCTTTGAAAGTTACCTAGGTGAAAGAACCCAGGTGGTTAGGGTAGGTGATGTGTTCAGCGATGAGTATACTGTAAGTTACGGAGTCCCACAAGGCAGTGTGCTGGGTCCTACGCTGTTCCTCATTTATATTAATGACCTGGGAGGTCTTAACCTACCAAATGGCAAAACATTAATCTTCGCAGATGATACAGCTCTCTTGTTCCGTGCCAGGACTTGGGAAGAGGTTTATACTCATGCACAACAAGGACTTAACCTAGTAATGCAATGGCTGGTGAGAAATGTGCTGACCCTTAACGCGGACAAAACAAAGTTCATCGCCTTCTCCATGCGGAACCCCCCATCTTTTACTCCCCCGCCTGTGTTGGTCGCACACACATGCTCTAGACCTAACGAGCTCATCTGCACATGCCCACACCTGGAACGCAGCGATAGTGTCAAGTATCTGGGAGTGTGTATAGATAAACATCTCAGATTCCAGGAACACATCGACACATTGAACGGTAGGCTGCGCAAGATGATATATGTGTTTAAAAGTCTGAGACGAGTTGCTGAAGACGATGTGCGCAAAATGGTTTACTTCGCACTGGTACAATCCCTTTTAACGTACTGCATTACGTCCTGGGGCGGTGTCCCTAAAACTAATCTCATCCAACTCGAACGAACTCAAAGAGCTGTCCTCAAGGTAAATTCCTATTTGCCTTTTAGATTTCCGACTGCCCAACTCTACACCATGGCCAAAGTACTGACGGTTCGACAATTGTTCATTCAGGCAGTTGTGTTAAAACAACACAATTCTGTACCGTATAGGAAACCCACCAATGCCCCGCTACGCAGGCGTCAAAATCCGGTTCATGGAAACACCCAAAAGTTTACTTCCAAATTCATAAACAGATTCTATTGTTATCTGGGTGGCTTCCTGTATAACAAAGTCAACAAGCTTCTCTTAATTTATCCTTTAACAAAATACAGCTGTAAAAAGTCAATAACTGAGTGGCTATTGACACTCAACTACAGTGACACTGAAAACCTACTGGCATTGAACTCCTGACCCTAACACTACATAATTATCTATTCTAAAAGTTTCTAGTCTATTCTGAAAATTCTAAAAGTAATATACTTCACATATATACACACACACACACACACGCACACACACACACACACACACACACACACACCCACACACCCATACACACACACACATATGGAATAAATAAAAAAAAAAAAAAAAATGTAAAAAAAACAAAAATATTTACATATATATATATATATATATATATATATATATATATATATATATATATATATATATATATATATATATATATATATATATATATATATATATATATATATATATATATATATATATATATTATTGCGAGTGCAAGACTGCAATCTTAATTTTAGTATTTATATTAGATATTCTAATGTTAATCAATATAATTGTAATTAACCACTCATTTTGCTATGAAGGGCATGTTACTAACAAAATCTTTTTGTAAATTTTGTTTCTCCTGTACACCTTAATGTAAAGTATGGTTTCCTTTTTCTTGAAGGTGTGAGGCCTGATGACCTGAAATACAAGCTCCTTTGCTTAGTTTAGGCGTCAGTCTCCCACAATATTGAAACTGGTAACTGGTATTATTACTATAGGCTTAAGTACTTAAATCTTGTTAAAATATTGTGGAGAGAAAATAAATGATTTTATTATTTATTATTATTTATTTATTATTACTGGGAATCATTTTTGGAACCCGTGTACTTAGTTCAAGGGTTTTGTTTCGTCTTTTTAACCGCCTTGAGTTATGCAGTTCGGATTGTCCTTCATGATATTATGGTGGGAGCTTTGCTCATGTATAGACAATTGATCTACAGCATGCGATGTGACAACTTTTTTCTATTTTAAATTAAACGCTTGAATCATAGATGAGAACTGAACTTTTATTTTAATAGACAAAAGCATTATGTACAACCTCCTTAGTCTATGCTGCCAGTTTATGAGGTTTGATATTGTCGATACAATAGACAAAAATAACATTTACATCAATTATTAAGCATATAATACTACTTTTACAAAGCTAAAGAGTTTGTATGTTTGAACGTGCTAATCTCAGGAACTACTGATTCGAATTAAAAATCTTTTTTATTGGATAGACCATTTATCTAGGAAGGTTTTAGGCTATATAACGTCAGGCTGCGATTAACATAGGCGAAAAAACAGTGAAAAATGTCTGGAATAGTAACATGGGACTACATTTAACCACTGTATTACACCGTAAATAATTATTATTATTAACACGCTTCTATTACATAGGTCGACCTGTGTGTATGTAACTATGTAATCAAATCTAAGAAAACTAATTTTACGTTCTTCTTTAGATTGCAGCGTCATGGAAATTGGCAGTTGTAGGTAGGTATGTGATTTTGATGACAATACAATAATATGGTACTGTCGAGCTGCTTTTATGATAGAGCCGGATTATATGAAATGGAACTTCATGATAGAATATCGTATCATAGGCGTGTTTGGACTTGTTAAAAAGGCCTTGTAACTTTGACCACGATCAGGATGTTTAAAATATGCAATTAGCAGAGACTTAAAAGAACAAAATAAATTGATGTTTTTTTTTATACTAGTCCAACAAGATGGATGACCTCACTCTACCTGATGGTATGTGATAGTGAGATCCAAATATGAGGTCGACAGGCACAATACACCATTTTGAGCCTGTCACACTCACCCTGAAGGCCTGCTTAAATATCGTTTTACGCCCCGCCTGAAGAGCCCGGGATGATAGGAGGTAATAGTTTAAAAAACACTAAGAAACACGCTTTTAAAGGTGCACGGATTTTTCCTTTCCTTCTTTATGCATCTCTCATCTTAGTTCCCATCAATGTCAGGACCTCAGTAGTCGCGGGTAAATAAAGTCAACTTAGCGCAGGTAAAGAGGAACGCGTCGTTCGCTCCCGGATTACTGAGTGAGTAGAAAACTAGTAGGTACAGCGGATGGTCCAGGGAATAAGCGTAAGGTAGTTATTATAAATATCCGATAATAACTAATCAACAAGCGATGGATGAGAGGTTAAGATCGTTGAATAGAATAGAAAAGAATTTATTGGTCACATATTACAAGAAAAAAAAAAAAATTAACATAAAATAATAAAAATTAACACAACATAATATGTATATGTTACGGCTAATACCCGAAGTGCGGCTACACCTAGGTTTAGCCGGCTAGAACTAGGTGTAGCCACTTACTCTTGGCTAAACCTAGGTGTAGCCGATTGTTTTCGGCTAAAACTAGGTCTAGCCTTCATCATGCCGGCGACAACTAGGTCCAGCCATTCCATGTCGGCTAATACTAGGTTCAGAGAATCCCTGTTGGATAAAACTTAGAAGCGAGTCCCGCCAAGCCTTCCGTCCTTCCCCGCGTCACACTCAGGACTCACAGCATTTGCAGCAGCAGCGCGGGGTGGAGGACGTAGCGAGACACGCGCCTCTGCAGGTTGTGAGCACCAAGTGCTGTTGATCTACTGCAGGTCTACTAGCGAGTGTGACTCATAGCGTCTGTACATAGTTGTAACTGCCTCGTTGGTCTATTGGCAGCAAGCGCTGCGTAAGGTCTGAGAGGTCCCCGGTTCGAGTCTGCGGTCGGTGAAAATTTGTGTGAGTTTTTCTGTAATGAAATTACTTAGCCCGGAGTTAGGAAGTTAGCGGTTGAACGCCCGTGCCTCGGAAAGCACGTTAAGCCGGTAGTCCTGCGCCCGATCTCTCATCGGTCATGTCGGATTGCCGACTCACCGAATTATGAGAGTAAGGGAAAAGAGAGTGCACTTGTGTTTGCGCGCACACTTGTGCACTATAATATGTCCTGCGCACTTGGCTGATCTCAATTGAGATCGGCTGCCATGGCTAAAATCGGTCGGACGCCTTATCTTACATAGTTATAGCCGGCATGCTATCGGCAGAGCTTTTTTAGATATTACAAAAACATCCATTAATTAGAAAACATGCAACTACAAAACCAAATGTGGCAACATAAAGTGCCTCTGCAAAGCTGTTGCTATTATGTGCAACTCAATATGTCACTCAAGTATCATCATCATCATCATCAGCCCATATACGTCCCCACTGCTGGGGCACGAGCCTACCCTAAACTAGGGCGATAAGGCCTTAGTCGACCACGCTGGCCAAGTGCGGGTTGGTCGGTTCAAACCCCGCCAGGTACCAATGTGTTTTTCAAATTTGAAATTCATATGTACCATCATTCGACGCTTTAACGGTGAAGGAAAACATCGTGAGGAAACCTGCACTCCTAAGAAGAAATTCTTAGGTTGTGTAGTCACTCAAGTATAGATTGTTCTAAATAGTTTATGTTACTTTATAAACCTGTGATTTATAATTATATTCTTTAAAATTATAATATGCAACTATTGTATGTTGTTTAAAAAAAATGTTCCTGATTGTTCCTATTGTACTTAACAATTTACTCCTAACAATATGTGTTATTTATTACAATTTGATTTAAAAGAATGAAAAACTACCTTGGTTTCTAATTATTGGATGTTTTTGTAATATCTAAAAAAGCTCTGCCGAAAGCATGCCGGCTATAACTAAGTATGTAAGATAAGGCGTCCGACCGATTTCAGCTATGGCAGCCGATCTCAATTAAGATCAGCCAAGTGCGTAGGTCATATTATAGTGCACAAGTGTGCGCGCAAACACAAGTGCACTCTCTTTTCCCCTACTCTCATAATTTGGTGAGTCGGCAATCCGACATGACCGATGAGAGATCGGGCGCAGGACCACCGGCTTAACGTGCTTTCCGAGGCACGGCCGTTCAACCGCCAACTTCCTAACTCCGGGCTAAGTAATTTCATTACAGAAAAACTCACACAAATTTTCACCGACCGCAGACTCGAACCGGGGACCTCTCAGTCCTTACGCAGCGCTTGCTGCCAATAGACCAACGAGGCAGTTACAACTATGTACAGACGCTATGAGTCACACTCGCTAGCCTGCAGAGGCGCGTGTCTCGCTACGCCCTCCACCCCGCGCTGCTGCTGCAGATGCTGTGAGTCCTGAGTGTGACGCGGGGAAGGACGGAAGGCTTGGCGGGACTCGCATCTACGTTTTATCCAACAGGGATTCTCTGAACCTAGTATTAGCCGACATGGAATGGCTGGACCTAGTTGTAGCCGGCATGATGAAGACCTAGTTTTAGCCGAAAACAATCGGCTACACCCAGGTTTAGCCAAGAGTAAGTGGCTACACCTAGTTCTAGCCGGCTAAACCTAGGTGTAGCCGCACTTCGGGTATTAGCCGTAACATATATAAAACGAATATTTCACATCAGTGACCAACAAAGTACGTGTCTCAGCATAGACTGCAGAAGCTCAACAAGAGCTCCTGCAGCACTGGTATTCTGGCCGTACCTTTTTGGTTGAGTGATGACACAGATATAGTAGAACAAAACAAAAAGAAAAAACAAAAACAAAAATAAAAATATAGAAACAAGAGCTATAAACTAAATAATTACATAAATCTCATAAAAAAAATAAAAAAAGAATAAATTCCTTAACGATCTAACGTTGCTTAACCACTCAGCCATCGACGCCTGCCACGTACCACTGTGTTTCTGCAAATTTGAAATTCATATGTACGATTATTCGACGCTTCAACGGTGAAGGAAAACATCGTGAGGAAACCTGCACTAAGATGAAATTCTTAGGTTGTGTAGTCGACCAACCTGCATTTGGAAAGCCTAATCGGCTTAAGGCCTTATCGGCCTAATTTTGGGTAGGCTCGTGCCCAAGCGGTGGGGACGTATGTGGGCTGATGAGAGTGGTAATCAAATTTTAAAACAGTTGCTTCCTCACGCATGGAAAGCAACGGCTTTAAACACATGGCTATCGACGGACTAACGTTGAAGGAAAATTCTAAGGTTGTGTGAAGTCGACCTACACCAACTTGACAAACGTGGTCACTGAGGCCTGGTTTATGAAATTTTTGGACCTTTTGTCGTTGCGCAATGTATGATACACATTTTCTTTTGGTAAAAGTATTTATTTATGTGCGGTTAATGATTACAAATATGAATTACCATGTTAATACATTTGAGTTCTGGAAGTTACATGTAAGTAATTTTTTTCTGCACCCTGTTAAGGCACTGCAAATTATGATTTATTTTATTATAACCATGAAAAGTTCTAGCAGCAACTTTAACTTACAAAGTCTCATGCCTTGTCCAACTACACAGAACCAGGATTACCAACACGACATCCCAGCACATATGTACCGTCTGAAAGAGACAAAATGCTCATTGAATTTCATAAGACGGGGATTGCGAGCCCGGAGAGATACCCAACACGTGATGTACTGACTTTAAACTTGCAAGTGTTTCGGCGTGAGGAAATTGACTTTCGGCTCTGAAGAGAGTTGATGAGGGCTACCTAAGAAGTTGGAAGTGCATTTCTGGTGTTTGCTAAACTTAATTCCCGTGGGTAATATTGTGAACTAGTTTTTCTTTAGTTTGCGACTAATTTATCTTGTAAAACTTTACATCCTTATTCAGGCTCTTATTTGAGTACGAATATTCATTTGATTAAAATATAAATTCTGGCGTGAAATTACGACATCCTTTCTATACTAGCTTTGCGCTCGCGACTTCTTCCGCGTAGATATGTTTAACGGGTAAAACATTACTTCTTTCGGTAAAAATCGGCCTAAATAATAATATGTCCTTTTTCAGTCTCTGGACAATATCTGTACCAAATTTCATTTAAATCAGTTCAGTACTCAATGCGTGAAAGCGACAGACAGACAGACAGAGTTACTTTCGCATTTATAATATTAGTAAGGATTTACAAGAAAAACTTTTGCACCTCAATTAACAAATAAATCACAAGTTTCATAATTGTTGGGTGTCCAAGCGAGCAGCTCACTATGTCTATGGATTTTTATCATTCAGGTTATTTTATTCTTTATATAATAACCTTTTCTTATAAAAGTTGACTTAACTAAGAATTCTGCGGGATTTTTTGCTTTTGTTATCATGTCAGGAATTTATATAAGCGAATAATTTAGATTAAGATCAAGGTAATCTTATTAAGTATCCAATGTGTTTAATGTTTTAAATCCTTTTCATTAGTCTATTAGTGGCAAGCATAAAAAACATTTTTGTCAAAAAATTACCTAGTATAAGTTAGTCGGGAAGTCTCAACGCGCGAGTCAAACTCTAAATTGGTTATTTTTATTAAACTACTATTCTTTAACTAATAGATACTATATAGAGGCTTACCTCCGTTCCTGTAATGTTATTTTTATAAAAGCAAAAATATTGGCTCCAAATTTGGCGTAAATACGAATCCGGGCTTAGCGAGCAAACGCGCCGTTTAAGCGGATTAGTCGCACTTTACCTTGACGATGAAAAATATCGAAATATCCTACAATAAGAGTTCTATTTTGGCAAATCTTTACATGTAGAATTGGGCCGGAGATTCCGCAAACGTATGTGGACACCCTTTTTGAAAGAAACGGACTTTTTATTGATAACAATAAAATACGAGTAGTATAAAACAATGGTATGTGAATTATCAAAGACAAAAGATGTACTTAAAAAGGATAATTAAGAATAATCCAGTGCGTGCGCTCAAAAGTCGGCCTACAAATTTAGATTCGTAGTTTCATGACGGATAATATTATGCTCAGCAGAAGACCTGGCTAAGGCTTCACTCCCCTTGATTAGGGTAGGTCCATGCCTGATTATAATGAACAGAAAACTTACACAAAAACCCGACTATAAGGTATTTGCTTGGCCTTGCCATCAAGGGACCATAGAGACAGGCAAATAATATATTGAAAAATACTACTAAGTCGTCCGACCGATTTCAGCCATGGCGGCCAACCTCAACTGAGGTCAGCCAAGTGCGCAGGACATATTATTATATAGTGCACAAGTGAGCGCGGAAACACAAGTGCACTCTCTATTCCCTTACTCTCATAATTCGGTGAGACGGCAATCTGGCATGACCGATTAGAGATCAGGCGCAGGACCACCGGCTTAACGTGCTTTCCGAGGCACGGGCGTTCAACCGCCAACTTCCTAACTCCGGGCTGAGTAATTTTATTACAGAAAAACTCACACAAATTTTGCCCGACCCCGGACTCGAACGGACCCCTCGGTCCTTACGCAGCGCTTGCTACCAATAGACCAACGAGCCAGTAAAATGTAATATTAAACGATTTCAATTTAATTCGTTTAAATACAACAATACATTTTCTCTGGCGTATATGTTATATGTGTGTAGTACACATATATATTTTGTATGTGGGTTCAACTATGTCATCTGAATTCAACTGTCGCTTTGTGTAGGAATCCTGTCGATTTTACGAGGAATTCTTTTGCAGTTTAGCAATATAAAATGGATAACTGGATATCGACAAAACGACTAGTGAAACGTAAATTATCACGTTTTTTGTCAAATTCAATTGAGATTGTTTATCCACAACACATGGAGTAATAGAATAAAGTAAGCTTATTTATAAAATCAGCAAACCTCTGACTGTTTACAGAAAAATTACGAAATAATCGTTAACAAAAAAAATTATCAATGAACTGTTCTTAAAAGGAAAGAAGTCTCTATGTTAATTAGTTAACAAAATTTAGCCTTGCGACTGATAACATATTCAACTCGTATTACAAAAAGTAAATTGAAAAAAAAAACTAAAAAAAAATAATATAAAACAACATCACGTACTATATTGATCCCGTGGTAAGCACTTATGTTATGGATTTCAGAATCAACTGTGAATACACAAATATATTAAAATATATTTAATAATACACCCAGACACGAAACAAACACCGATGTTCGTCACACAAATACTTGTCCCGTAAAATTAACAAACAAATTTTACATGTTAAACCTTATTTGTCATCCAAGAAGTCAAGTTCTCATTAATTATTACAACAAATACAAAATTTTTCATTTTACCAGACAAAGAAACGACAGCTAGGTATTTACTTTTTTTTTTATTCTCACCATATTCGTCTCAAAAACAATTAAATACCCATTGACCTATAAAAAGATTGTTTAAACAAGGTCAAGAGAAAACCTCACGGGAAAGAGGAAAATTTGTGGGTTAAGAAAATTTAATAAGAAATATCCCTCCATGAATTATATTAAACTAGCTTTCCGCCCGCGACCCCGTCCGCGTAGAGACGTTTAACGGGTAAAACATTACTTCTTTATAGCGTAGTCGGGTAAAAAGTAGCCTATGACCTTTCTCAGGCTCTGGACTATATGTACATCAAATTTCATTAAAATCGGTTTAGTATTATATGCGTGAAAGCGTAACAGACAGACTAAAGTAGTTAGACTCTGTCTTTCTTTCTTTCTTTCTAGTATACTATAAGATTCATATCTGGCATGAAATATTAGAAAGTAGCATCCCTGTGTTGTCCCCACAAGAATGCCGCCCGCCCTCGGAGCCCGCCCTGATTACCCCTTCCGGGGCGTTTCGGTTATTCATTTAAAAGTTCGCTCATCGAGGACCACCAGCCATTCATATCGTTCCAAGGTGCATATAAATTGCCTAGTTGCAGAGTTCTTATTGAACGTTGGAAGGAGCGGCGCTAGTGTCGCATAAAGGTCGATTGGTTACGTGGAAAATTTACTGGCTCAAGTTAATCGAGAGTGAGAGTTAGATCTTGAGAAGCTCTTTCAAGCCAAAGGAGTTCTTTAGGGCTATTCGCCGGTGGCGTCGTGGTAGTTGCGGAGCATCTCAGGCAAACGTCGTTTAGATTTATTTAGAGTTATCCGCTCATCTGCATGTCCGGTGATGAAGACGAGCCTTATCCAAGCCATCATCGTAAGACTGAGACGAACAAAAAAAAACCTTGGTACAAATTCCGCCAGGTTTAAGCAAGCTATCTCTCTCGCCTGGTTTCTGGTTGTACAATAGAATATTAAAAAACCAAATTCATCGACTGGCTCGGTGGAACAGTGGCTAGTGACTCAGCTTCATAACCTACGGTTCCAAGAGTCGTGGGTTCGATTCCCACTCGGGACAAATATTTGTGTGACGAACATCGGTGTTTGTTCCGTGTCAGGGTGTATTATTAAATATATTTAAGTTTATTTGTGTATCCACTGTTGATTCTGATATCCGTAACACAAGTGCTTAAGCTACTTACCACGGGATCAGATCAATGTATGTGATGTTGTGCAATATTATTATATTATTATCGACTCCTACCTCGTGCCTAAAACTAAAATCCAACTTATTCGAGCATTTCTTTCAAGTCAGTCGGAATTTGTTATTACAAGACATGTCTAGATATTCAAGCTCTAGTTCACCAGCAGAAATTAGTTTACGCTAGCGTTGCCCGGTTTATGAATGCTAAATCAGGCTTCAGAAAATTATGTTGCCCTTTTTTGAACTTTAGCGGGCAAGAACTAAGCGTCTTTGAAACACGGTTTACGGTATAAAAGCGTCTTGTGTGCTCTAGAAGTGGTTTCCCTGGCTCATTGAGGGAGCGGTTGTAATTTTGTTTCTTTTACGCTCTAATTTTAAGAGGAAACTTATTTAATTGAATTTATTTTGAGATGAGTTAAGTGGAATTATTTTCAAAGTTAAAAAATGTAATTCCAGTTGCAAAAATCATTGACCTTAATACATGAAGTCTTATAACGTCAAACATTTATGAATAGGGTATTTGACAGTGGTTGTTATGCTTGCCATTTTTATAATAATCAGTAAGATTTAAGCAAATCAATATTATTAATGAAATCGAAACTTAAATTTGTGGTGAAATGAGACAGCAAAAGACAATTAAAGTTGGGTGGGCAAGTCCATTTCAAAATTGCGAAAATCATTTAAAATTTCATTGTCATCTTATAAATAACAGAATTAGTAACATCTTTCATTATGAAAATATATCCATAAACGCAACTTTTGATGAACCTTCCGAACAAACTTCCTAGGCGCTGCATACAAAGAACTTGCGTGTGACGTCACACGCCACGCCACAAGGTTTGTATGGAGCGTTTTTGAGCTCGCCCAAATATCTCGTAAATATGTGCAATTAAAATTGTAATATCTCGTCGAGCTATTGAGATATCAAAGTGATACTTTCAACAGTGTCTTTGTGTTCGAGTGGTCCATCGAACTATATCAAAATAAAAAAATATTCAAAAACCTATTATCCATTTTATATTGAATTTCACGTTAACCCTTAATAAAGCAATGGGAAAATAGATGCTACTAAATTTTGAACCCTATGCAGCTTTAATACCGATGAAAACCAATGAAAAAATTATATACCGTGAAATTTTAGTGGTTGTTTTTCCGCAGCAAAATGATTCTACCTTAGTAGCACAATAGAATTATGCAGTTATTTTTATTAAAATCAATAAATGCCGGTTTTACAAAAGGTATAACCGAAACTCGAAAGTACGTTCTAACCACTTTATTACTTAGGGCGTAGAGCTTCTTTAGCTTTAAGCATCGATTTCAGTACCTGATTAGGTCACTTCTTAAAAAACAACGATAGCTTCTCTCGTTTTCGAGTTGAAAAAATATTATTTTGAAAATTTGAACAATAAATGAATTTTTTTCAAAGAATCATTTGCATGATTCGATAGTTTTACTAAAGGCAAATCGTTCTGCCACGGGAAAACAACCACTCAAATTTTACGATGTATATGCAATCACCTATATAGGGATAAATTTATAATCGGTTGGGTTTGGTTAATTTGTTTCTTTTTTGTCTATCTACAAAGTTTAGCACAAACAAATCCTTAAAAAGCAAATTTTGCAATTCAACCCCACAAATTCCATTCCTCCTTCTTTTCATTCGAGAAAAATCAGCTGTCTCCAGAATTAAAATGCTAAGTGAAAAAGATATTCTTGGGAACAATTTGGCAAGATACCAAGAGCTCCAAATGAAATCTGCATCGGTTGGGACAGGCGGGGCGTGTGATACAGTGAAGAATGCGCCAGTGTACCACTGTTCCCTTACCACCAGCGGTGAGCAGGAGGAAGATAATAATAATAATAATAAAACGCATTTATTGACCACAAACAGAAGAACAACAACAAAAAAGAAAAAATAACACAATAGAACACAACATAAATTTGTGGTCAACTAGGTCCCAGCCTCAGCATATACCCACCCAGGACTACCACAGGATACCCAGGGTTTTAGCCGGTAAAAGTCCGGCATAACCATAGAGTTTCACCGGCGCTGTGGTATCCATGAGGATTTCCCTCGTGTAGAAAAAAAATAAAAGGCGGGGCATGTGTTCGCTGCCTTAGGGCGTGTCTCCGCTAGGCTTACAGTAAGGGGCTAACAGTTTGCTTCCATACTTTTGACTGGCTCGGTGGAACAGTGGTTAGCGACCCTGGCTGGCGTTTCCAAGAGTCATGGGTTCGAATCCCACTCGGGACAAATATTTGTGTGATGAACATAGGTTTTTGTTCCGTGCCTGGGTGTGAATATGTATTTAAGTATGTATTTATAAATATCTGTGTATGTATAATCAGTCTCTGACGCCCAGAGTACAAGCTCTGCTTAGTTTAGAGTCAGATGATCGTGAGTGGAAATGTACCAGATACTTTTTTAAGCTATTTCATAGCTTTTATCGCGGGCTTTGACCGCGGCGACCAAACCAAGAAATTCTGTAACGAAAAAAACCTCACAATCGTCTAACGTCGTTTCAGTTCGGTAGACTCCGGCACGGTGTTTGTGTGCGTGCGGTTAGACGTATTGTACGACTCTACGAAACTCGCACGAATCGAGACGAGCTGCTCCGAAATCGGACGATGCTATGCAATAGCTATACCGCGGCAGTCCCCGAGAGCCACACGCCTTTTTTTTATCTGCATCGGTTGAGACAAGCGGGTCATGTGGACGCGGCCTTAGGGCACATTCCCGTTAGGCTTACAGTGAGCGGCTAACAGTTTTCTTCCATACGATTTTAGACTTTTGCATTCCATTACTCTAAAACTATACAGCGTAAAATTTTAGTTATTGTTTTTCCGTAGCAGACCGATTTACCTTTAGTAGTACTATCTAATCATGCTAGTCATTTCGTGAAAAAAATAATATTTTTTTCCAAAAAAAAAAAAAAAATTATCACACAACTCGAAAGTGTGAGAAAAATTAGTAAGAACCTTATGAACATTGTCCTTTAAACATCGTAATTAACAATAAAATAAAATGTTTTAGCAAGCCACTGTTTACACAAAGAAAAAACATTAAAATTACAAATATTAACAAACCTACCTACTCTCTTCAGAATCGTTTTTATACATATTACGTCCGTAAAAGGGACTGTCAGCCACAAAACTCTTTGGGAGTATTTATTACCGTATTGTAATTTTATTTGCGCAAACACTACACGTTTGATTTAAAACGAAGTTTATGGATGAAACTTGCGTATTGTTATTCTAAACATATTATTTTGAGACCCGACGTTTCCAGCTCTTTACAGCGCTCGTGATCACGGGCAAGACAGTCAGACGTATTTCAAAGGTTTTATTACCGTTTTAAACTTCTAAGTTTTGAACCTCCGTTCGACCGTGTCATAAAAAAAATCTACGTTTATTATATTTTTAAACTGTAATACCTACTATTTCTTGGAAGAAAATAGATAAATAATAATCAGAAACAGAAAGTTATTGTCAAGGTTAGAAACCAATTAAATAAACAATTTATTTATCGTATGTAAATGTGAGGATATTTTTTTTGGAATTAGCTTCTTTTGATTTCTTAATTATTATGTAAAATAATGTATAAATAAGAGTAAATTTATACATATCGCAGGGACAGATTCGATTTATAAAAAATATCATCAAAATTGAGAATTACTTTATAGGTATGTCACATAATTAAATCATCATAAGAATGACGTACAAAATACAAATATCCAGAACCACATTATATATGTGGTTCTCATGGCTTAAAAGGTGGATTCAGGTAATCCTAGACGCTAGAGAGTAAACAATGATTGCCATAGTTTCGTAAAATTAAATAAAGATATACTAACTAAGGCCTTATCGCCCTAGTTTACGGTAGGCCCGTGCCCCAGCAGTGGGGACGTATATGGGCTGATGATGATAATGATGATGATGAAAAAAGATATTAATTCAGTGTGAATAGTATTACGAGTACTATTCTCAGGTAAACTTTAAGAATTGCAGTGTTTTGTAAAGTTGTAATGTAAAAAGACTTTTGCGTCTAAGCGTACTTACAGGAAGTACTTAAAGGACGCTGCTTATTTTGTAACTTATTATTAAGGTAGATCATTGTAAATAACACAATTGTCCATAGCATGATATATTAATATTTAAATTAATTTCTTTCTTCTAAATAATACTTTACCGTTGAGCTAATAACATCGCTATGGTTATATCAGCAAGTCTGTTATTTAGTTTTAATGTAAATGGCCAGAGTTCTGGACCAATAAAACATAAATTTCTGGCCCCACCGAATACAGAAACACAAGTTCTGAAGATTTCTTCTGCCATATTGGATAAGGATTTAGTAGTAACCAATGAATTATCAAGCAAAAATGATTCAAAGCGTGAAAGGGATCCACGGTATCAAGAATCTCAGGAAATAAGTGCAGGTAAAGTTAAAGTTTAACTAGTGACCCGCCCTCGTTTCCTTTCGAGTATATTATACATAAATACCTTCCTCTTAAATTGCACTATCTATTTGAAAAATACCGCATCAAAATCCGTTGTGTAGTTTTAAAGATTTAAGCATAATAGGGATAGACAGACGTGGAAAGTGACTTAGCTTTTTACTATGTAGTGATACGTATATAGTGAGGCGTGGCATCTCAAGACTTCAGGGTGAACGCGACAGGCTCTATTGTGCCTGGCGACCTCATAAGTAAGCGGTCGTGAGGTCCACATGACCTCTCAAATTGGGATGGGGCTTTGAGAACAGCCGAGCAAAAATTTTGTATAATCAATACATAGAAATAATATGCTTGGATCCTTAAAACTAACCCACGATTCCCACTCGAGATACATATTTTTGTGACAAACATCTGTGTTAGTTTCGTGGCTGGGATACCCAGGCACGAAACGAAACGATTTGTTTAATAAGATATATTAAATATTATATTTAAGTATATTTGTGGTCACTGTTGATTCTGTTTTCCGTAACACAAGTGCTTAAGCTACTTACCACGGGATCAGGTCAATGTATGGGATGTTGTGTAATATTTTATCCAATCAAAAACATAAACTGGAAATGAGAGCCAAGTTCAGCATTATGATAAATGCCTCGTTTGTTGACTTCAACGACAAAAAAAGTCTGGCTATAATTATTTTTATTGATTTCAGGTAAACGGTTGCAGGAGTTTGTATGTGTGGTGACATGTATCGTATTGCACTTGTACGCAGTCGTCCTCTTGAGTGCACACATTCGTCTGGATGCATCGCTGCTTATGGTGGTCATGGCGGCTGTGGCTGCCTCTGACTTCACTTCTGGATTGGTGCATTGGATGGCCGACACCTGGGGTTCAGTCGACATGCCTATCATAGGAAAGGTAAAAAAAAAAGTTGAAACCTTTATACTTGATTGATGAACTAGTGACCCGCCCTCGCTTCCCTTCGAGTCTATATACTAATAAATTAAGATGAAATTTAGCAAATAAATTATTATTCAATAAATAATGAATATAAAAAAAAAGATTTTGCTTCTCCAAATGTTGGGAGTTGTCAAAAAAATTTAAATGCGTCAATCATTAAGGTAACGTCCGTGTCCTTTCAAATTATGGTTAAGTAAACAACATTAATGGATTCTGAATTGACAACATACGTAGTACATTTTTTTTTTGTACATAAACGTGGGTTAACGTTGTAGAAAAGACAAAAGTTAATAAACATATTCACAGTAGGTATTTATACCTATAAACAGGTCATACATACTAAAGTTTTAAATTGATCTCAGACAGTGACGGGAAAATTACATTTTCATAAAATGATCCATTTGTTTTTACTTATGAGGTATGTAACTGAACTTTGTTTAAACAATGGGTTTTTAGATTTTTTGTCTGTGCGTTTGTGCAGGCTAATCAGAGAAACAGTTAAATAAACCTGGATAGGGTTTCCAGTAATATATCGTACTCCTTAAAATTAAGTGCTTGTTTCATGTTTGGTTATGTTTAATAAATAAATAAAATAAAATAAATGAAAATCTTCAATCATCAATTCATAAATAAAAGTTATACTTACTTAGAAAATTATATTAAACTTGGTGGTTAGGTATATTAAAATTTGCTGCCTAATGTCGCTATTTTTGTTAATTTTCCAGAATTTGCTGCGACCTTTTCGCTTACACCATGTTGATCCGACCTCCATCACAAGACATGGTTTTATAGAAACGAACGGAGACAGCTGCGCCATTACTTTACCAACTCTGATGGGAATAGTATGGAAACTAGCAACGTATGATGTTAACGAAATTGCTCAAGAATTGCATTGGATTCTATTTTGGTATATCATGTGCGTTACCTCAGCAATGAACAACCAGGTATCAAAATCAAAACAATATTTATAATATTATTTAAGTAAAATTAGAAAAATTATGAATTTAGTGCTGAAATCTAATATTCTTAAACCAATAAGTAGGCGTCATTGAAAATTCTCTTATGACTAAGAATAAGCTATAGATGTTGTCATCACATCAAATTGTCAACATTAGCATCTTTTTTATCCTAACTGACATACGATGATGGCTTGGAGCATCCTTATCATCATCATTGGACTTGCGGGGGAGCAAATGGCTCTCACCCCAACTTGGTGCTAATAAAGCACCAATTAGCCTCCTTTAAAATGACCATGGCATCTTCTTTTCAAAATGTAAAGTGGACTCAAATTTCCAGATCCACAAATGGTCGCACACATACTTTGGCTTGCCATCCTGGGTGGTGTTCCTACAAGACTGGCATTTGGTGCTACCGCGACGCCACCACCGAATCCACCACATCTCCCCTCACGAGACCCACTATTGCATCCTGACTGGATGGATGAACTGGCCCTTGGAGAAGATACGCTTCTGGCCAAGGATGGAAGCACTCGTTGAAGCGGTGACGGGGTGTCAACCCCGGAGCGATGATATGAAGTGGGCGAGGAAATATAAGAATTGAGAGTTAAAGGTGACTCTATTGTGATTAACTTGATTCAGGAATGCTGTCATCATCATCATCTCCGCTTTTTTCCGGTTGCATCCTTGCGGAGCCCGGGGTCCGCTTTCCTACTTCTCATCAGGAATGCTGTGTTCTCATCATTATCATCAGCCCATTTTTGTCCACTGCTGGACATAGGCCTCCCCAAATGCACGCCACTTTTGTCGTTCTTCGGCTTCGCATCCAGCTCCTACCAGCTGTCCTCCGCATACCGTCACTTCACCTACACAACGTTTGCCGAGACGCGATCTCCACTCTAGAACTCAAATGATGTGTGTATAGATGGAAAAAATACAGGTCCTTAACCATCTGTGTGGCTGGTGTGGTTTCTAATCACTTACTTAAGGTTCTAGTTTAACTTTAGGTTCTTGATGTAACCGGATTCACAAATTTAGGAATACACACCTGCGTACGTACTTAGATAGAAAAGTACAGATTCCTGTGGGCTGGTGTGGATTCGAATCCCCAACCTTCCTTATTTATAGTTGTAGTGTATTGACAAGCACGAACTTGTCTCGTGCGCATACGTCACGCGCGGCGGAAAAGGACGATACAGTCAGTGTCCGACCGGCCCGCTACGGGGGCAGTGATGGTGCGTTGTCGAGCCAATATTAGGCGTGCTTAGTCAGTGGTATAGTGCAATACGCAGGACACTACATGTGGCGATGAGGACAAACGTAAGTACAATCATTAAAATCATAAAAAGAAAGGAAGAGGAAGAGCTATGTGACAAAATAAAGTGCACAAGATAAGTTATTCTCATAGTAGACATCTACATTACATCGGTCCGGTTGTTTCAAACGTTAGTTATTGCTAGATACCAATACCGGTGCATAGCTTACAATTGTAGAATATTTTAAGAACATTTTGCTATGATAAAAATAACAGCGGGTAGTTATGCACTCGCTACTGATCCTGCAAATTGCCATTTGCGTATTTCGTAACGGTATAGTTACCAGATGAAATGACTTTTACATTGAATTATTGTAACATAGCATTACTTGAATATGAAAATATATAAATGACCGTATTGGATATGCGTTCTGATTTTGAAATGTTTAATTTGTTATGTAAATAGGTAGGTACCTACGTTCCTTATTCGATTATATTCCTATGCTGCTAAGTATAGGAGGTAGGTATCGTAGGGTACCTACGATTAATGCTTGGTTGCCTCTGAACGTAGCAACGTAGCAAAAAATAAAATACTATTTGGATAAGTTGACCATTCAATTGGTATCTTCAGGACTCACGTATACTTAAATGTATTTATTCCATTAATTGATGGGAAAAGACTTTCTATGACTATTGATATACCTATAAATATTTACATATCTAAAGCAGTTAAAATTGAACTGATTGAAATTGATGTAATTGAAATGAAAATAAGTAGTTGTCTTTCAATGTGTTTACTTATTATTAGTTAATATAATGAAAAACACCTCGGTCGGCCGGCCGACCGGCTCAGGAATGCGGACCTTTTGTTCTTTTTGTTGCTTCTACAGATAATTCTTATATTTTCAATAGATTTAATATGATGGAACCACAATAAAGGTAAGCAGACAAGAACCTGATCATTAAATTGAGTTTGGTATTATGAACATTTTTCATAATATTGTTTAAACAATATTATACCTATACTTATCATACTATTATGAAGCTGAAGAGTTTGTTTGTTTGTTTGTTTGAACGTGCTATCCTCGGGAACTACTGGTTCGGATTGAGAAAATCTTGTTGTGTCGGATAGATTATTTATCGAGGAAATGAAATGAAATTAATGGAAAATGTCTAAAAACGTAAAAGCAGATGATATTGATCTGAATCATTGAATTGATTATTCTAGATTGCTAGTCAAAGCGGATAAAAGTAATCCGATCATTCAATTGATATGAAATAGACAATATTATGTTAAATAAAAACACACAAGCAGATGATATAGATCTGAATCAATAAATTGATTATAACATATTGCCCCATTTCACAATACCCCGTTAATATTGTTACATAGTGCCCCATGTGCAAACTCCTTATTTTGCAATGATTTTTTTGTACACAATTATACAACGGGGTGCTATTTTCATAAAATAAAAGAAAAATACTTTTCACACATTGTTAACGTTACCAAGAGACATATACGTAAACAAGGTGTATGTTAGTTACTTAGTAACCTTATTCACTTTAAACTGAACTTTTAGTTGTTATTAAATATGTACTTGAACTTTAAGGATGCACACACTACAGCGCTGGTGCTAGTTGCATATGTTCAAAATAGTCTTCTTCAATATTGTACATACAATGATAGCTACCTTATAATCACAAATACTAATAACAACTTAAATAATTAATAATAAATATGGAGACTTTGTACAGTTGTAAACAACTTTATAATATAAAGTTTGTTATTAGGGATAGGTGACAAATTTGAGCAGATTTATACTCGCTGAGTTTCTGGTTATTAAATTAACATACTTAGTGTATGCAAACAAATGTTTGTGCATCGTTGGTAATAATAGTGTTACAATTTACCATGGTATGATTTATCTTATCTGGCGATAAATATTTAATCGTATATAAACCCGTTTGTAACAATGTGCTGAATACATAAGCTACATAAAATATGAAGCATTTTAATAAAAGGAGGACTCGCTGCCGATTACGATACAAGATTAATCCTAGTAGAAAGCAGACATTCAAAGACTGTTAACTGCGAGTATATTAATTTACTATGACCATTAACGACCTAATTGCAACAGTCAATTGTATCTTTTACTTTTGGAAAAAAATATTATTATTATCAGTGATTGCATCACGAGACTACTGAGTCTTTGATTATTATTATTATAATATCAGGTCTTTCCTATCTTCTCGGTCTTATGACCGATATTACAGAAATTAGGAAAAAGCGTTGCTAAGTACCTAAACTTCTTTATTAGCTGGAATAACAGTGAACTAGATTATATGTGTCTTATAAATTACACATTGTTCAGAACTCACCTTGTTTAAAAACTTAATATTTATGTATAACGTTGTGTTGATGGTGTAGCTTGCTCAAAATAAATATTAACCATTTAATTGACTCAATTGTTATGGTTCAAAAGTACTTACGGAAGAACCTTTATGAAATAAATTCAATAGAAAATAAGAGCAGTCTTTGATGTGTCATGCTAGGGAAACAATAATAAATCGCTGAATGATAACTTGTTGGAAGGGCCAACGTTGCAGAAAGAGCTAAGGTACACGGTTTTGCGTTGGAGAGTTAAACCTTTATGCTTGACAGTAGATATTATCAAAATGTATCGACGAAGTGCTGAAATTAATCATTATATAATATCGAGACACCTTTGGCGTAACTTCCTCCCCATACATTGCAGCAGTCAGCTTGTGACGAAGGCGAACATTATCCGCTAGGCGCTGAAAAGTTTGTTACCTATTTTTATAATATGGATGATCTAATATCAAGGTTTGAGAGCAAGGAGACACAGGAACACAGGACACAGGAACAGATGAATGAGCTATTAGCCAAAGGAGGATTTGAACTTCAGAATTGGACAAGTAATTGTCAGGAATTATTAAAAGAAATTAAAGATATAGAAAGAGAGGGAAGTCAGGATGAGGTTAAGGAAACTCAATATATCTAGGAAAGGAAACAGCGACAGAGCGCATTAAAAAATAGGTGTTGGAATAAATCAAGTAGAAATTATATAATTCCCCAAATTCGATAGATCGAAGATATCTTAATCGATATTGCGATTGATGAAACTGTTGGACCTGTAGCTTAACCATGCCGGCGAATAATCAATTCTTCTTAAGGAAAAAGTCAAAAATAATAAAATCAAGAAACTACTTGATAGTGACATGATTGAGCCAGCAAAGCAGTCATCTAAATGGGTTCCAAATATGGTTCCCATTATTAGATTGGAAATATTGTGGTCAAAAGCCGTCCATTAAATTGGAAAAACTGTGATCTTAAGATGTCCATTAAATTGGAAATATTTTGGTCATAAGCCGTCCATTAAATTGGAAAAACTGTGATCTTAAGATGTCCATTAAATTGGAAATATTGTGTTCATAAGCCGTTCATTAAATTGGAAAAACTGTGATCTTAAGATGTCCATTAAATTGGAAATATTGTGTTCATAAGCCGTCCATTAAATTGGAAAAACTGTGATCTTAAGATGTCCATTAAATTGGAAATATTGTGAATATGATCTTGTGCTCTTAAGAAAAAAAAAATAATAAAACAGTGAAATTGTGAAGTAACAACTAGAAGTCTACGGAAAAAAAAATGGGAGATTCTATTCCCTATCTGGACGGAAGCAGAGCAAATCTGGTCATTTAATTGACAAGGAAGATATATAACTTAATAAAACGAAAATTAAATACTGAATTTAAGTTGGGTATTGTATGATGCCAGCAAATTGGGTAAAACACCCAGCTGGACCATTCAATTGGTTGGTTTCAAAATGCCTCACAAAAATCCACAAATGTGCCAGTAGTAATACAACCTGGGTGTATGATGGGAGTGAAACGCGCATTACAGGCGACTTCTGAGGTTGCTGTTGATATGCTTGACTCCTTCTTGCCGTTCTTTCTAAAGGTTGTTCGATGTTCAATCGAGATTACCACTTAGGAGATTACTATAGGATATGCGTAGAGCTTGATATTGATTATTAGGATCAATAACTTGCAGTGTTTCTAGTGAGGAGACGAAGTATTGGTAGTAGAAGAAGTATGTCAAGTATTTCTGAAAATGCATAAGTGAAGTTAGCGTAGAGCGCGTATGCGCATTCTGCGCGTGTCGGATATGGATGGCTTTATATACCACTCGGCGCCCATTTGGACGGCGTCTGGTAGACCATAGAGGTAAATGGCGTAGCATGGCATTAAGCATAACCAATGCCATGAGTAAAAGCATCAAACATTTGGAAAGACTTATGAATTTATAATGTCATAATTCATTGCCCACGGTGGTATACTAAACCTAAAACTGGACACGATAACTGACATTCATTTTGGATCATCTTATAATATCAGGTCAACTCATATGAGAATTGAACATTATATCAGGCCAGCTGCCAATGAACTGTCACTACTGATCAACAGCACACTGACCGAAACTGAATCATCTTTAAAATCAAGGCAAAAATAAAAAAAAAATATAACATATTTTTCATTTTTGAAATCAAAAGTCCATTGATTGCAAGAGACTACTTCGAGATCTACCAGCTCGTACCGATTCAGCATCAATGTGATCAATATACAGCCTGTTGCGGAATATGTAGCCATGAATATCCAGAAGGACTCATTTCTGACTATAGATCACTCTGATCTACAAGCATGCAATCAATATGATGACAACGCGATCTAAAGTCCATTACAACAGCCAATATATTACGTCAGATCAGTCTCTGTGTAAAAGATGACGTGTCTAAACAATAGGTTAGTGACCATCATGAAGTGCCAACCTATATGGTCACAACTATACGTAACAAAAACACACCTTTACTCGTGATGCGAATCATGCACAGTACGTATCATATGCGGGAATCAAGTTACATCGGAACAATTAAATGGAGATGACATTATCAACCTTGAAGAATGCATTACAAGTATAAAGCATAAAACCTTTACACATTTTCTCATAAACTCCAATGAAAACAGATAAACACAGAGGCATTGTACTGAAAATAGAGATCCCTACTATAAATCATATGATGGAATTAGAACTTCTCATTATTAGCGAAACAAAGATGATTAATGAAGACTTTAACAATCACACCCAAGTTCAAACAGATTTGAAGTGTATAGGATCTCAAATAGATCAAAGGATTTTTCATCTCATGATGTCACAATACGTGCTGATAAACACCGTTATCATACGTGCAGCCATTGCACTAATCCGGCTCGAAAGACCATGAAGATTAACTGTGCTTTCCGTACAACTTTATCATCCAAAGTTATTGCTTATTACCAGGTGATGTACACGCGATGATTGCGCTAAATGTTAGCTGAGTTAGGAGAATGATATTGGAGCGATTTGGGTGAATGTTGCTGGATGGACATTATGTACATGTGTTACACCGTACAGAAAAAAAAGAGAAGGTAAGAAGGATGTATAGCGGAATAAAAACTCCACGGAATGTTGTTTTGAACTAATGGATAAAGTGTATGTTAAGAACACAGCCAAAGAAACTAAGCTGGCGTTTATTTATGACCATGTATCTCATACGGTAGAAAAAGCAATAGCCGACGATGTATTTATAATAAACTAAACAACACTGTGAGAAGAAGTGAAGTAAAACTAGAGAAAGAGAAATACTCGGTGAGTCCACTTCAATTTAACATATAGATAATTTGTTTGTGAACTAAATTAGTTATTTTCAAATATCTAACTAATACTTCATTGCATGTTTTTATGACACATCTTTTAAATTAAAACAAGAAAGGGATGTAGTGTATTGACAAGCACGAACTTGTCTCGTGCGCATACGTCACGCGCGGCGGAAAAGGACGATACAGTCAGTGTCCGACCGGCCCGCTACGGGGGCAGTGATGGTGCGTTGTCGAGCCAATATTAGGCGTGCTTAGTCAGTGGTATAGTGCAATACGCAGGACACTACAATAGTCATATTTTAAGGTTTTATTTAGTTATTATTGTTGAGAGAAGTAGATTTTATTTAGGTTTTATTTAGTTATTATTGTTGTGAAGAGAAGACTTGGCATTTCGTGATGTTCTTCTACAAAATAAAAAAAATTCTGTCTTTGATTGATTCACACATTTCCTAAAAGTTCCCCCAAACAGGTAAAAAAGAGATCACAGCTAACGAAAAACTCTTACAAAACTCCTTGACTCCTGAAACGAAGGTCACGCCCGGCATCAAAGACCCGTAAGAGAGTGCAAATTACAATCGGCCCCGGAAAAGGTCGTCCGGATAGCTCCAGCGTCACCTGAATCCGCTGACCCGGAAACTCGTCCGGAACATCTCCGTACCGTAAGGAGGGGCAGTGAGGAAACTATACTCATGTTTTTCCTATACATACATAAAATCACGCCTTTTTCCCAGAGGGGTAGGTAGAGATCACTTCCTGCCATGTGCTACGATCTTTCCTTATAAAAACCCCGGGACATGGAACGGCATCTATGCAGACCAGATGAGGGCGACAAGGTCATTAGGTTCTAATGTGCGAATATACGAGTGGTTAAGGTCGTTGCTTGCCATACGAGTGTTCACCAGTTCAATCCCCGTCAAGTGTTACTGTGTTTTCAAATTTTGAATTTGTACGATTTTTCGACGCTTTAGTGGTAAAGGAAAATAACGTGACGAAACCTGCATACCTACGAAGAAATTTTAAGGTTGCGTAGTCGATCGAACTGCACTTGGTCAGTGTGGTTGACTATGACCTGTTCTAGTTTAGGGTAGGCCCGTGCCCTAGCAGTGGGGACGTATATGGGCTGCAGATGTGCCTGTCGACCTCACATGTGAACCTCATGGCCGCTTAACATCAGGTAGAGTGAGGTCATTCTGGACATCGGGTAAAATTGTCAAAAATCACTTGCCATTTCGATCTGGAAGTTATTGAACTCTGACTTGGATGACTCTGACTGTTATTGCAAACTAAGCTTGCACGTGTGGGTATTTTCGATAATATTATAATTCTGCTGCTACGCCGAAGTTGTTTACAAACACGTTTAAAAATCACGTGCCGAATTTATGTTTCATTTGCATGATATGAAAAACTATGTAAACAACTTTTTCCAGTTATGAGCAATATAAACAGACAACAATCTGCAACAGAATGTAAAACCGCTTTATAATAAACTGTCGTAGTTAAAAAGGTTAAAGGTTTTTCTGTAAAAGTTTATTATACCGAATATAAAGAAATATGCTGTTTCACATGGGCAAATTTTATGGAGTTTCTTAAGGGGTGAGAGTATCCGCTCTCCAGAAAGTCCGGTGATGATGACAAGACTATCCCAAGCCTTCGTCGTAGTCATTTGAAAAAAAAAATGGAGTTCCCATACTGCAATCGAGTTTATTTTATCATCGAATTGCGATAACCCGGCAAAATCAATAGCGTACAACCCACGACCCTATGAAACATGCAACGGGCGCGTACTACATGCATCGGAGACTTTCGGATTAAGCTTCGGATATACAGTTATCGGTGTGAAAACGTTGATGTACCTTCAATACATAGTATAAAACAAAGTCGCTTTCGCTGTATGTCCGTATGTATGCTTAGATCTTTAAAACTACGCAACGGATTTTGATACGGTTTTTTTTAATAGATAGAATGATTCTTAAGGAAGGTTTGTATGTAAAATTTACCCGAAACGAAGCGAGGGCGGGTCACTAGTAAATTATAAAATGATTTAATACGACAGTAGTAACAACTACGCTCTGATAGATTTGTAATCATTAAAACAAACAAACAAAAAAAAAACAGGTGTAAAATTTAATGTAATGTAATTTTCATAAGAATAGAATCGAATAAAGTAAAGTTTTCCGACTTTTATAATAGGGTACTTGACTATTTTTTTATTTTTATATAGTTGGATGGACCACTCGAACACAAAGGCACTGTTGGAAGCTAGCTTGGGCATGTTATGTAAACACTTCATAAACTGCAAAAACATAAAATGTTACCCTGTTGATTGCAGACAATACCAATTCTTCTTGATGTACAGTACAGTAAAGGAAGGCAAAAATAGCTTGTCTTTTAATAATTAAGTAGACTCTTTGCCAGTGTGTCCACAGCTTCAGGGCTCGCAAATACATCGCGGTTCTTTTTGACGTAACGAGTTCCGTAATTGTATATGTGAATTCATTTAACAGTTGATGCTGGTGAATGCTCAGTGAGCTTTCACCGAGAATGCTTGTTTTTGACCACGAACCACGAAAAAAATAATTATCATTAATCTTAATATATAAAATGAGAAACTGACTGACTGATTGACTAACTTAACAACGCACATCCTTAACGGCTAAACGTAGGCACTTGAAATTTGGAAGGGACTTAGCTTAGGTACCGTAGAGGTGCACAAAGTAATAAATTCCCGAAATTCCAATGGGAACGGAAATAAGCGGGATAATACTTTTGTATGAAAAACCCAACCCACTTAAGTTAGACGCTTGAAGTTTGGCAAGCAGGTACCTTAGTAAAGCTTAGTTTCAAGGAGATGTCGTAATATTCCAGTTATTGTGAAAACACTTTTGTATGTAAAATCCTGTAGTCCACGCGAACGAAGTCACGGGCACAGCTAGCAAGTGTGGAAACCTACACAACTACGAAGAAATTCTAAGGTTGTCTAGTCGACCAACCCGCACTTACCCAGCGTGGTTGACTAAATGACTATGGCTTGATCGCTTAGTTTAGAGTGATAATGATGATGATGCCCATTAATATATTTTGAATATTCAACTTTGAATCGTTCAAACGAAATGATAACAAGCAAATTGAGGTAAGAACTTGAATTCTTTGTTAGCTTCAAGTAAGAACCTAAGGGCTACAATATATTTCTGTCTGAGCAAAATAACGACTTTTGAAAGTTTCCAGGTTCAAAATCCCCGGAATTTACTTAGATATCTTTCTTTTTCTTTTCTATCCCGCCTGTCTTGATTGTGACTGAGATGTCTGCAAAAATAAATCCATAATAAATCAAGCAAATCTCGTCTGAAAACGGTTGCTAATAGCGACAAAATCTCCCAAATTATACGTTTCTATTATTATAAAATCTAAATTTTTTTCTGTTTTATGTGCAATAAAGAATGTCTATTCATCTATAAGCCGAAACGCAATAACTATTGTAACTAGCATTTTTATCTTGCTTCATAAAAAAGTAACGCAAGATTGAGTATCTTATAAGATTTTGAGAGTTGTAGAAATAGCTTAATAAGCGCATAAATTCAATATATGAAGCAGCCCGCCCGCAGCTGGCTTCGCTCCAACATATGTTGGTTATGCCTAAGAAACTTAGAACTAACGACATTTTAGAAGATAATACTAAAAAATAAAAAAAATACGCGTCAAGGGATACCAGTCCCAACGATCTGCCCGGTGTTTGGTGAACGGTATACGGATAAGCGACTCCGGCTCCTCGAGCTACTATCGACTAAGTCCAAATCATCCGAGGCGATAGTATCCTTCCTGCCCTTTTCCTTCCCCCGTAATATATCGTTGCTACTCGTGGGAACGCAATGACCTCGTTAAAACAATGCACAAGGCAGAATGACGGCGACGTGGTCCACAACTCGTCACGTCACGTTTCCCACAGAGGTGAAAAGTAGATCGCTGGATGTGATCTATGCCTACCCCTCTGGGAAAAAGGCGTTGTTTTATGTATGTATGTGTAGGAAGAAGGGGATATGTAACTACATAATTAATAATGAATAATACATCAGGTATATCAAAACCGAGCTAATACTTTATTAATTTCCATAATGAGAACCATATCCATCACTTATCACTTTTATCAAATAACAATCTTAGCAATTGTAGCAAATGCCTAAGACATAAACTACAATTAGAGTTTGATTTATTAATTACAAATTGCGCAGCAGCAGTTTTATAATTAACGATAATAATTAATTCGACAATCGAATTAATTATCCAAAGGTGTCTAGGATAAGCTATTGCAACGGTACAACGAGTGCACCGTGCCACGCCAGAGCCAAGACTGCCCGCAATGTTCAAAGTGAGCGCCTTTTATAGTCGAGTCGAGCGGCGAGGGGGAGTGACTAATAACGCAGGTGGTCGGTGACGTGACTCGTGCACGTGCAGCTTGCTACTCATTCTATAATGAAGGCGAGCGATGACTCCTGCCGACACGGCCAACCTGACTAGCGGTCGTCCTCGAACGCTTCAACTAAAGCATGTCTAGATTTCTGTAACAAAAGCATCGTTCGATCATCCTGACAAAATTAATTAGTCCGGTCTATAATGACCCTGCAAATCAATTAGTTCTGGTCTGGTCTACATTAACCCTTCAGATGTATTACAATTAACCCTTCAGAAATATTATTACAAGTAACCCTTCAGATATATTACAATTAACCCTTCAGATATATTACAACTAACCCTTCAGATATATTACAATAGTTCTGGTCTGGTCCACATCGACCCTTCGTATATCTCACACTTTGCTCTGGTCCGGTCTCTAATTAGACCCTTCAGGCACTAGTATTGGTCCGGTTCCCTCTCCCTTTTTTTTTTAAAGAACCCTTCAACACTAGCCAGTTTTGGTCCGGCCACGTGCCCTTCAAAACTCTGCTCTTTTTTTTTTACTTTACTCTCTTTTTTTTTTTACTTTACTTTTTTTTATACCAGTTTTGGTCCGGCAAACGGCCCTTCAAAACTCTGCTCTTTTTTTTTAACTCTCTTTTTTTTATACCTTACGACCATATAAACCCTTAAAAGATATTTCCTGTGACATATTTTTTTATTGACCAAGTAGTGGGTGTGGATCTCATCCCACTTCTGATGTAGGAAGAAGGGGATATGTAACTACATAATTAATAATGAATAATACATCAGGTATATCAAAACCGAGCTAATACTTTATTAATTTCCATAATGAGAACCATATCCATCACTTATCACTTTTATCAAATAACAATCTTAGCAATTGTAGCAAATGCCTAAGACATAAACTACAATTAGAGTTTGATTTATTAATTACAAATTGCACAGCAGCAGTTTTATAATTAACGATAATAATTAATTCGACAATCGAATTAATTATCCAAAGGTGTCTAGGATAAGCTATTGCAACGGTTCAACGAGTGCACCGTGCCACGCCAGAGCCAAGACTGCCTGCACTGTTCAAAGTGAGCGCCTTTTATAGTCGAGTCGAGCGGCGAGGGGGAGTGACTAACGACGCAGGTGGTCGGTGACGTGACCCGTGCACGTGCAGCTTGTTACTCATTCTATAATGAAGGCGAGCGATGACTCCTGCCGACATATGTATAATTTTATATGGGTTACAAATATTACTTTTGGTCCAAAGGTTATGCTGTGATTAGCACAAGGTAGCATTGTTCCGATTTTGAGGTGAGTAGTTTAGGTACCTACTTTCGTTAAGAATGTGACAAAAACAATGGAATGAACAAAAAATCTTTAATTATTTAACAATAATAAGACATGACATGAAACAAACCGTCCCCGTCGTGTCAAAATTAAATAACTGACACTTTTACCGAAATTCACTTTTTGTGATTTTTCAATAAAAGAAAGTGTTCTCTAAATTTTGGTATTAATATTGTTGCAAAATGTATGATATTCGCAAAGATATCTGCATTTTAGTGATTTTTTTAGTGATTGACCACATATTACAACAAGGTTTGTTCAAGAAATTACGTGAAAAAACTAAATGAGCTACGGTCCGAATTGTAAACATTTCTGAAAGTGTATCTACTGTAGACAAGACAAAATAAGTCAACTCCTTACTACAGTGGTCGCCACTGAGGCACTAGTCATAGACTAAAATCTCCCTCTTATCTCAGCCGCACGAAGGCCCCAGCTCGCGTCACTTCCCGCCGCTCCAATACTTACTTAACTCAGAATTTCCCGTTATTCATCTTGAACATTTACATAATTTAGAATCGTTATATTCTCAAAGAACGGTAGAATCGTTCTTTACCAAAACTTTGACTGTGGCTACAGAAGTATTAGAATTTTGTAACTAAGCAAGAAAATGTTAAGTAAAATATTAAAAGCAAAACAAAATTGCAACTTAATTTTTGTACTTGTCAGAATCGTTTCAGCACAGTTTGAAATATTTTTAAAAGTGAGCAAAGTAGATAAAAATTTAAGATGGTTAATAGTTCTAGGAACGTCTTAGAAAAACTTGAAATAAAATTATGATTGTCAAAATAATACCCGAGTATTGTTTTACCGTAATCTATATCTATAACACTAAATAAAATTAAAGTGTCTGTTTGTTATATAACAAAAACACAATATTAAAAAAATTGTCTGCCTATTTGTTCCTGCTAATCTCCGAAACGGGTAGACCAATTTTGACGGGACTTTCACTAATGAAAAACGAAGTATACTAGGTATATTTTAGGCTATTTTGTTTAATTACTGCTGCCAAAACCATTTCCATGCGAACGAAGTCGTAGGCGGTCGCTAATGATTAAAATCAACCCATGGCGCATGCAATAGTACCGAAATATCGGGAACTCATCTAAATGGACCATGGTAAGTATCCCAGATTTTTTTTTTTTTAAATATGTGTATGTAACCATGATAGTTTAAAGTTACACATTCATATCTGAAATTGCAGAAAAAGCCAAAAATAATAAATATTCCACTTACGTCAGTCTTCACAGCAGCGGCCATAGATTCGTTTGTCTTATTCCGCGGCCGATATATCAGAATTGGGCTGGCTCAAAGGCTGGAACAATACGCCCGGGCCCAGGAAAGAACAATATACATTGACGTTGAAACTGAAATGGCTCCATTTGTGTCGCTTTGAGAGTCGAGGCGGAGAACGTCTTTCACTGGGATGAAGTAATGCTGTTATTATGTTTGTTATACATAATCGATTTACTCGTCATTCTATAAGGTTGATTTTATGTTTCATCTCTTTGAATAATAAAGCTTTTTTAAATCCTGTTCGTAAATGATATTAATGCGGATTCTTTGAAATATTTGTTGTATATAAAAAAATTACATTATAAAATGACCCAATGAAAAAAATTGCCTGTGTTCAAACTAAATGAAAGTCATACTCATTTTGTGACGAAATCAAATTAGTTAATTAAATAAATGAATGAAATCGCGGGCAGAAGGTAGTTAATGTACCATAAAGCAACATTATCACAAGGTAGACGTGGATTGTAAACATTTCTGAAAGTGTATCTGAATTCGGTAGATTTCAATTAAGATAACCGTGTTCCTTGTCATGATTTATTAATCGCCTTCATGTAATGATTTTATAATGTTACCAAAAACACAAAAGGGAAAATGACAAATTAACTTGGGGTTCTTGATGAAATGCGTTAGTTTATTACAACAATTTGCCCCGGAAACATGCGGATCAAGTTAAAGTTTTTGTCCTCTTTTGTTTTCACTTATTGGATGCCTGTTATTGCAAACAACATAATATTGAGAAACGTGGAAGATCCAGGAACGGCTGTTGCGGAGTGTATTATAAAGTTGCTCCGTCAAATTGAGTTACTCAGAGATGTGCCTGTTATCTTAATAAATACTGACAATTTTCTCGGTACAAAACTTATTGAAACTGAAGGGTACAGCTTCCGCACAAAAACAATCGATTTTAAAAACAGCTTTGATGTTAATAAAAGTGCTTATATAATTCAAAAAGATACAATAATTCAGTTTATTGACATGTTGAAATTCGGCACTCTCAATCAATCGTGGAACCCGAGAGTTAAACACATAGTTTACATAAAAAAACCAATCGACTTGGAGGAGATTTCTTTACATCTGTTCAAATACAATGTATACAACATAACGATCATATCTAAAATGTTTGGTGACAATGAATATTCAATTTTCAATTTCAACCCTGAACTGGATTCCTGCAATAAACCGATCAAGAGAGTATTGGAGCACATTTCAAAATGTTCGAATTACGATGGACGGAAAACATTTTTATATACAACGCGAAGTGTAATAAGAAATTGTCGTTTCAAAATGCTTGTACATGAAAATTACCCGCACGTAAGCTTCAGTTCTACAATTCCGGGACGAGAGCAAGAATTGTTGAATATCTGGCAGCAAATTAACAACATTACTGTGGACTTCGTGAAGCTGGGTAAAGAAGAAATGTTTGAGTTTGCCCTAGGTGCCAGATTTTATTCAAAACAACATAACCCTGAGCTCGACGAGGCGGAAGGAGCAATAGGTGGCTTGGCACTAACATTAACCAGAACTTCCTTCTTTGAATTCGCATATCCACATGATATAGATAAATTGGAAATCGTTATCAAAAAAGCGAAAAAATACACCCTTTGGGAAAGTAGCAAGCGTATGTATTCAGTGTTAAAAATCATCGCTATTTTATATATCACTTTGTCTATTACAGTTGTTTTTGTACCAATATTTGGGAAGAAAGATATTGTCAGGCGAATCCTTATAGTGACCGGATATTTCACAAACAATATCCACAAACGTGTGAATGTTAAGAAGTTTGGATTCAAAATAATACTTCTGAGTTTATTAGTTTATAATTTAGTTATTAATTGTATATTCCAAGGATTTTTGGCGAGCTCTATAACGTCTCCTCAATACCATGATCAAGACGATAACTATGATGAAGTAATAAGTAAATATGAAGGTCTGGTTGGTCTTTCTTTGATAAACAATATAGGTAATGGAATTGTTTACGATAAAATATGTAAGAATAAAATAGACTGCTTAAAAACTGTGAAGGATAGTAATAAGCTGGTGTATTTTATAATGACAAGTACACATTTCGAATATTACAAGTGGCAAGTGGAGAATGTTGACGAAGACACTTTCTTTATACTCGACCAAAGTGTTATTATTGTGATGAGATCTGTCTTCTTCATGCGTGGTTCTCCATTACTGGTGCCTTATGAAAAATTCTCAAGCAGATTAGTACCTTCCAATTTATTGCATAAAGTAGCAACTGACCTGCATGAAGAAATCATGTTAAAAGCTTTATATCACTCAAATAAAACCGACAGTAGAATAACGATTGTGAAGGATTTCGAAGATCCATTCTTTCTTCTAACTGTAGGTACAGTAGGCTCTGTCGTTTTATTTTTAATTGAAATAATTATAAATATACCAAAAGTTTGTTCAGTAAGTAATTGCGATAAACGTTTCAACAGGTTTCATACCATTTTGAGAAATCATGTTGATGAATTTTAATATATTTTTTTAAATAACGCGAATTCGAGATGTCTTTATTTATGTCAAGAGCCTATCTACACTTGATTTTTATGGAAGACATATATTTAATATACAAATTTAGTTCACTATTACATACTTTCGATACTTGACGTACTCAACTATTATCGATAATTTAAATTTTTTGACTAGCTTACAACATAAACATCATTAATACCCAATACAGTGTAGTTCGTGAAACTGTAGATTACAAAAACGTTCAATAAAAAAACAAGTTTATATTGAATGTTGTTCAATTGTACCCGCATTTGTTTGTTGTTGTTGAGGTTTAAACAACAATACAATATATTTTCCACTGTCATACAATTAGAGGCAATGACAAATGGTCAAACACCTTCATGCGCTGGTATCCTAGAGGATTGTCCAGGAAAAAAGGAAGACCCAGAAAAGGTGAATGGATGAGATCAAGTTGGTTACGGGAGCTACCTGGATGGTGAAAGCACGAAGCAGGGAGATGTGGAAGAAGTTAGAGGAGGCCAAAGATTTTTTGGAAGTTGACAAACAAGGGCATGACGCCGCTAAGGCGATAATGTAAGAGTTTAGTGGGTACACCCTTGGGCATAGCACCTTAGCCCAGGAGCTGTTGCCGGTTTTCCATCTCAGCCCCGGTAGCCGGGTGTCCCACACACCACCTTGGGTGAACCCCTGTCCAAGGCGACGGTGCATCGAGCATTCTGCAATAAAAATAGGCCTTTGGACAAACGGACCACCAGCAGTTATGAGTTTAAAATACTTTACCTGTTTATAAGCTGAATAATTTCAAATAAAGGATCTTTTATTATCACTTCATAGTATACTTTATAGTATAAAGCAAAGTCGCTTCCTGCGTCTGTCTGTCCCTATGTATGCTTAAATTTTTACTACTACGCAACGGATTTTGAAGGTTTTTTTAATAGATAGAGGATTTTTTGTTAGTTATTATAACATTTTCCAAATTTATTTCAATAAATAAACAATAGTTTACTCTTTATATTTTTCATTCTTCAACCGTTTCAGTTGAATCGAACTCCGATGCTTCAGACAAATATGTGAAGCGAGAACTTGGGTGAAGAAGCTTTTTTAAAATCTCCATCAATAAAAGGCGAATATGAGACGAATTCCACAGCCAGAATCCGCGAGTTCAAAAAGATCCATTTCTCTATTTTCGCGAGGGGAGCTTCGGCAGAACTAATTTAAATTTGGCAGTTTAAAAAATACAACTAGTTGAAAGTTCCGAGTCACAGATGTTTCCGGGAGAGTTATGGTCATGCAATAGTTTTATATTAAAAACGAACTTGTTGTATGGTTTTACATCGGTTTTCCTTCCATCTAGTAACGCATCTGCATAGATACTATAAAAATCCGTGATTATAGCAGGGAGGAATATCATATGGAACGGCATTCCAATTTTATGACTTAATGGCACGGGGCAAAAATAATAATAATAATAATAAAGGCTTAGGGATGTGACGACCCCACCGCCCCCTGGTGGGAGTCACTGATTTTCGCACCAGAAAGGCAGCGACTCTCTACCAGTGCAACCAGTCTCCCCAGGGCAGCTTGTGGCGGGCTGAATGGGATTGACATCCCTTGGGACCCATGCCTCCGAGAGTCGACCAGGCCCCTCTCTCCGCTAGGGAGAATATATTTACAATATATACACAAAATAATAATAATAATTTATTTCCAAAAAAAGTTTTACAGGCATAATAAATTACATTTCCGGGCTCCCACACTAGGCTAGGCCTGTCCTGTGGGGGCAGAAAACATTTGCATAGGAGATTCATCATCATCTTCGCGATTTTCCGGTTGCATCCTTACGGAGCCCGGGGTCCGCTTTCCTACTCCTAGCTCTCCACTTCGCACGGTCTTCGGCATCCTTTACGGAGAGTTTGTTGGCACGCATGTCATCCACTACGACGTCAAGCCAGGCCTTCTTGGGCCTTCCCCTTCTGCCGGGACCCGGCGGTAGCGACATGGCTAGACACTCGTTCCCTACGTAGTTTGCCGGTTTCCGTAAAACATGACCGTACCAACGTAGGCGGCACTCTTGCAGTTTATCAGCGATGTCTCGGACATGAAGGCTGCCGCGAATACGGGAGTTCTTTATGCGATCTGCTCGCGTTACTCCCGACATCCAGCGCAGCATCTTCATCTCCGTGACCCGCAGTTCCTGCTTGTGCCGCTCAAGTAATGGCCATGCTTCACTACCATATAAGAGAACAGGCCTAATGATGGATTTATAGACCTGTCCCTTCAGTTTAACCGGCATTTTAGGGTCGCAAGTGACGCCGCTCACCTCCCGCCATTTATCCCAAGCAGCAGAAATGCGTGCTTTGACGTCGGAGTCGATGTCGCCGTTCGCGTGGAGTACAGATCCCAGATACTTGAACCGGTCCGTGCGCTCGACCGTGTCTTCGCCTATGCGGACGGACATGGGATCTGTAGTGTATTTGCATAGGAGATTATACAGTGGCAATTAATAACAATGTAAAAGGAGATTGTAGTACCTGCTTATGAAAGAATATAGTGTGCATGTGATTTTGTGATGTGGATTTGTGCAATGTGAGGAAGCGTGAATAAGAAATGTTTACGTCCTAAAACTAAAAATTTTAGTGATCTAAACTCGAAATCTTAATATTAACAAAGCTTTGTAAAGTTCCGTTAATGGGTGCAACAAACATCACACAATTTCCCCTTAATCGGTCGACTGACACCCGAAATCGGAAATGGTCGCATTTCCGGTGGACGCAGAGGATTAACAAATCTATCTGTTTACACTGCGCATCCAAAATTCCGTTTCGAACGGTGGAAGTCAACGGCGCGCATATTTTCCAATAATTTAAATGATTACCAATTAGCTGGTCGTGGGTTAGGGGGGAGGAGAGGGGACAGTGACAAATGGAGGGAATATTTCACCGCGACCCGGTCGGCCATCTCCGAGTTCCGAACTGCCATCTTTTAAGCGACTATGTAATTACCCACTTCGCAGTTTCCCCTTTTATATTTTTTACCGGGAGAGTTAACATTTAATGCCCGTTTTTGTTTAGTTCACACACGTTGGTCTGTCTAATGATGCTTTGATGGTGAGTTTTTAAGAATATTTGTAGGAAGTTGGTTTCAAACTTAATGTAAGTAGGTGTATGTATTAAATGTTGTTTCAAATATATTAATGCCTAAGCAATTAAGATCAAGTGCTTACATTATTAATCTATAATATAAAAATGAATCGCAAAATGTGTTGGTAAGCGCATAACTTAACAACTCCTGAACCAATTTGGCCAATTCTTTTTTTAAAATGTTCGTTGAAGTCCAAGGATGGTTCTTATGGCTTACGAGAAAAAATCGAATAATTGCCGGGAAAACCCTAAAATAAGCCCTTGTCTTTTTCATATTTTTTTGACAGGACGAAGTCTGTCGGGTCAACTAGTATCCATATAAAGTAGACTGCCATAATAAAGGTATGCCATAAATCGTCGCTACCTCGGTTGAGTAAGTAAAAATTTCACTCTTTACTTAGTAATTAATTGACTTTAAAAATAGAAAGTTATTGTCTGCCTCGTTAGTTTATTGGTAGCAATAATTGCGTAAAAACTGAGATACTCAGGTTTAAAATTTTTGTGAGGTTTTTCAGAAATTACTTTTTCTAGCTAAATAAAACATTAAGTTCGACCTTATTGGATACGTAATATTTGCTGATATAAAAAAGAATTAAAAATATCCTCGATATAAGTTGCACATAGCAGCGCAGTAGTTCAACAATATACCTATCTGCGACTCAAACTGCACTACATCACTTAAAAACTTTACTGCCTCGTTGGTCTATTGGTAGCAAGCGCTGCGTAAAGACCGAGAGGTCCCCGGTTCGAGTCAGCGGTCGGGCAAAATTTGTGTGAGTTTTTCTGTTAAGAAAGTACTCAGCCCGGAGTTAGGAAGTTGGCGGTTGGACGCCCGTGCCTCGGAAGGCACGTTAAGCCGATGGTCCTCCGCTCGATCTCTCATCGGTCATGTCGGATTGCCGACCGAATTATGAGAGTAAGGGAATAGAGAGTGCACTTGTGCACTATATGTCCTGCGCACTTGGATGATCTCATTGGAGAGCGGCCGTCATGTCTGAAATCGGTTGGACCCCCCCTTACATCACTTAATTTTTTTTGCAATTTTTATTGTGTAACAAGCATTTTTTTTTTCTTGGAGTAGCCTCGTCATTATCACCGGACTTGCGGGGGAGCGGACGGCTCTTACCCCTAAATTTCTTCAGTGAGTGCTGGGCTAACCTCGCTATTATTGGCATGTATAACAGAACAGTAAGTAGCATATTGAATGTATTAGTGAAACTGTATTTTATATGGGTTGTTGGTGTGCTTCTTAATAAAATAAATAAATAAATAAGAAATAAGCAATATTAGGACGTGCGCGTGGTCTATATTACCGCTCACATGTCTTACCGCGACCACATACAGCTATTACAGCGCTTTCCACCTGTGGCCATGTTAACCCCACACAATTTGAACCATAACCCTTTAAAATAAAGTAGCAAATAGCCTGGCAAGTTGACGTCCAAACTTAAATAGCAGAATAACAGATATAGCTAATAATGTTTTGTGATGAAAGCGGATTTTGGTCTGTATGCCTTTGACAGCGCCGTTGCATTTTAGGAGTGAAGCCTATTCTAGGATTTAGCTTTAGTTAATATTTACGGGTAGATCCCCGTGTATGGTTTACCTTTGGTTTATAAAACCTACTAGAGTAAAATCATATTATTAGCAAATTGTTATGGGGACTATGCACATTCATGGTATTATTTTTCTTTGCATAAACAATCAATTCGGCGTTATTAAGAAAAAACGAAATTATGAACGCAATTACGAAAATGCAAAGCGAGCAGTGTTCAAACAGTGCATGAAAACGAATCAAATGAATGAATATTTTACAATAAAATATTATAATGTAATATTCTAGCTGGCATACAGTACATATTATATTATCATCATTAAAGTCTGTTTCTTTTTTCCTAACTAACATACGATGATGACTTGTAGTAGTCTCGTCATCGTCACCGGCCTTGCGGGAGAGCGGATGGCTCTCACTCCTGAAGTCCTTTTGCAATCAAGTTATAACAAAACAAAGAGTATCTTATATTACACATAAATGTTTTAGCCCGTAGCTCCACCCGTTTCAAATTTAACCGGAGCCTTATTAGCGCTTCGGTTCAAAACTAGGGAAATAAATTAGCGAACGCAAAGTTAAAGAAATAAGATACTTCGTCTCTAGACGGCGCCCTATCGTTTGGCGGAAGCAACTGCCAAGTAAACCTTAGAGTATTTTAATATTCATGTTTAAAACGTAAAGGAAATGCGTTGGGTTATTTAAGAACTAGTTAAGACGTGATTTGGGAGTCTAGTCGCATGTTTCATCATCAACATTATCTTACTTACATACTTTACTCGTACTCTAAACTAAGGCGATCAGTAGCGGTACCATGAGTTAGCTATCGAAAACTTACGTACGTTAAAAACCTATAGAATTGTTTTTTTCATATTACCGATTTTAGTTCTTAGCGTAACCGCTAGGGGCGCTGTACAAGATTTTCATAGACATATTTACAAAGGCGATATTGAGCCTGTTACTTTTAAACTCATGGTAGCGCTACAGGCCACGAGTCGACCACGCTGGGCAAGTGCGGATTGGTTGACTACACAACCTAAGAATTTCTTCATAGTTGTGCAGGTTTGCTCACGATGTTTTCCTTCACCGTCAAAGCGTCGAATAATTGTTCATTTGAATCTCAAATTTAAAAACACCGTGGTTCGTGGCAGGGTCTCACCGAGTTATGAGAGTAAGGGAATAGAGAGTGCACTTGTATTTGAGCGCACATTTGTGCACTATAATATGTCCTGTGACTTGGCTGATCTCAATTGAGATCGGCCCCGATGGCTGAAATCGGTCGGACGCCTTATAATTAACCTTAATTACCTATTAACATATTTTAACATAAGACTATACTAAGCTACTCCACATACAAAAAGCAATTGAAGGAGATAAACTTGGACAAACAATCGAAGAATCAAGGGTCCTTAATGGATAGAAAATGGATAGTACAACGGTGCTCGTACAGAAAACATTGTAGCAAATTTTGCATAGTCAGAAACGAAGATGTAGTGAGGCAGGAAGAGACAAGTCGTGTATTTAATTAGATGTACTCCTGGCTTGTGAATGATTCATATCCTTTTCTTCGATATTTAAATAAATAATCTAAATATAAAAAAGAAGAAACTGACTGACTGACTGACATATCAACGCACAGCCTAAACGGCTAAACGTAGGCACTTGAAATTTGGAAGGGACGTAGCTTAGGTACCGTAGAGGTGCACTAAGAAAGGAATTACCGAAATTCCCACGGGTCTGGTATAAACGGGTAATGCTTTTGTATAAAAAAACTAAACCGCTTAAGTTGGATGCTTGAAATTTGGCATGCAGGTACCTTAATAAACGTAAAGCTTACTTACAACGTGATATTACAAAATTCCCATGGGAACGGGAGTGATTGGGAATAAACTTGTGTATGTAAAATCTTGTGGACCACGCGAACGAAGTCGCGGGCACTGCTAGTGAATTTATATTTTTTTTAAATATAAAAACAAAACGTCAACAGCCGAGTGGTTAAAGTTGTTGCTTGTCATGCGAGAGGTCTCCAGTTCAAACCCCGCCACGTACTACTGTGTTTTCAAATTTGATCTGACGAGATGTTGAATGTAAATATAATTACAAAATCTGGCCCATCGAGTAACAATTGAATTGTCATATAACAATTTGGTTTAGACCCTCGATCGTCCTCAACTATTATCCCGATACCACTAATCGAGTAAAAATACAGACAGACAAACAGCACAGTGATTTCTTCAAGGGTTGCAAACCTCGAAACAAATACCCGTCTCAAATATGTACACTCCAAGGACAACAATTACAACAACAACAACAACATTACATAACATCACATACATTGATCTGATCCCGTGGTAAGTAGCTTAAGCACTTGTGTTACGGAAATCAGGATCAACAGTGGATACACAAATAAACTTAAATATATTTAATAATACACCTAGACACGGAACAAACACCGATGTTCGTTACACAAATATTTGTCCCGAGTGGGAATCGAACCCACGACTCTTGGAACCGTAGGTTTTGAACCTGAGTCAAGAATTACTTTTCTTAATCAGAATCTCTTCCAGACTCCTCGGCGGTATCAGGGTTCGAATCCCGACCATTGGCTCAGAGCCAGGCCTTCCCCTCACTTTAATACGCCAGCCACTGAATATTTATTTATGATAATAACCAATGATTCATACTTGGATTCTTTCGGCTAATAATTTTTTGACATGCCTTCTTTTATATTGAAATTAGTGTGGGGCTATTATTGTTGGATAACATTTTTTGTCTGATAACTTGTGTAACGTAACTTGTATTAAGTAGTTTTTGTTTCAAGGCCATCGAAGATCATATTTCATCGCCATTTTATTAGAATTCTTCATCATGGTTCTGTTTTCATCTAAAAATATTGGTATCCGAACGATTTTATAACGACTAAATATGTAATAATATTATTCTTTATGGGTCTACACGCGTTATTAGAAGTAGCAAATTACATAGCTACTTACTGCCCGACGTTTCGACTGGGTTGCAACTGTGTGTCGGACAAATGTGGGTAGCTGTACAAATGACATAAGTCCTAGTTCGGGGGTGCATCTAGAAATTCACAACCGCTGTGGCAGACGAAGACGGGCGCCGCCAGTTCGCTCGCGATCATGATTGGTGCAACCCAGTCGAAATGTCGGGCAGTAAGTAGCAATGTAATTTGCTACTCCTAAACGCGTTATTAGGAGTACCTAACGATCTATTTATAACGATCAGTTTGAGTTGAGTATGGAATGTATCTCATACATTTTATTGAAACCCGCACTTGGCCAGAGTGGTTGACAAAAGCCTGATCGCCCTAGTTTAGGATAGGCCCGTGCCCCAGAAGTGGGGATAATGTATCACAACATAATATAAAACAAAGTCGCCTTTTCTGTTCCTATATTCCTATGTGCGCTTAAATCTTTAAAACTACGCAACGGATTTTGATGCGGTTTTTCCAATAGATAGAGTGATTCAAGAGGAAGATTTTTAAGTAAAGTTTACCCGAAGCGAAGCGAGGGCGGGTCACTAGTATCATATTACATTCTTATGCCCATACAGCCCATATACATCAAGAACATAAAAAATACATTATCCCCACTCTGATAATAAGTTTCATGAAACACCCATAACGACATATTAACCTAACGAAACTAAACCAACAACTCTCTTAGGAGATGGCTACATAAAAGTGTAACAGAAATGAACTAGCAAAAAAAAAATCTCGGCCCTTTAATGACTCGCGAGGGAACGCCTTAATAATTAAAATATTTTTCCTCCAAGTCCGCGACGTAATCAACCCGGTTAAAATTAAATAACTTCTGAAACAATAATTAATTTTGTGTAGAAAAAATCTAAAATAGAATGTTACTTTTTTAATTACGTCGCCTAATGGTGCGACATACTGTTGTTTAAATAACGGCTAAGTGCGAGACGGACTTGCGCACAAAAGCTTCCGTACCAACATTGTATAAAAATAATCAAGTTTGCTGTATAGGAGCCCCCCCTTTATTCAATTATTCAATTTTATCTTTAGTATTTGTAGTTATAGTGACAACAAAAATACATCACCTGTGAACAATTCAAGTGTCTAGCTATCACCGTTCTTGAAATTCAGCCTGGTGACAGACAGACAGACCAGTGAACGGACAGCTAAGACTCAGTAGTAGGGTTGCGTTGTTTAGGTAGGTACTAAGTTTAATTAACTGCCTCGTTGGTCTATTGGTAGCAAGCGCTGCGTTAGGACCGAGAGGTCCCCTGTTCGAGTCTGGGGTCGGACAAAATTTGTGTGAGTTTTTCTGTAATGAAATTACTCAGCCCAGAGTTAGGAAGTTGACAATTGAACGCCCGTGCCTCGGAAAGCACGTTAAGCCGATGTTCCAGCGCCCGATCTCTCATCGGTCATGTCGGATTGCCTCCTCGAATTATGAGAGTAAGGGTTTAGAGAGTGCACTTGTGTCAGCGCGCACACTTGTGCACTATAATATGTCCTGCGCACTTGGCTGAGATCGGTCGCCATGGCTGAAATCGGTCGTATGCCTTATTTTATTTATTTTTAAGTTAATATTCTTTTTAAGCAGTCGGTTTTTTTTATTATTTATAAATATAGGAAATACACTCTTTAAGTACAGATCTGATTTTCACTGCACAGTTTTCTTTCAAACATTTTACTTCAACGTATGTTTGTAAATTCAGTTCGAAAGTATATTTTGAGTACATTATGCGTCACTAAGGGCGTCCCTAAGCAGCGTGCATTAGAGGGCTCAAGACTGAGACGCTTCTCGTTAAATGCGACTTTACTCAGTTCCCTCACTGCGATGAAATTATTTCACTGTCGTTTTACAAGTGTTAAGGTGACGCCATTGCTTTTTGGGACCAAAAAATGTCAAAGACGAGTTCATTTTTTTATTTGTTTTCACTAAATACTTACAAAACATATGAATGACCTAGGTCTGGACCATTATGGGCCTGTAATGGAAAAAAATGTTCTATTTGGGTAATTTTTCAGAACTACACTGAACTGAACTATAATAAATAATTCAAAGTCATAATTAATTTACATTCATCTGAAGTTATTGTTTAAGATCGATAGAAAGGGTATTCTTATTTGTACCAAGAAACACACATACATACAATATTATCATGGAACATGTTCCTTTATCCCTAAATGCTATTTCAGACCTTGGGTACCTGCTTAACAATTTGTAAAAATACTCAAAATCTTAACAACGATTGTCTCACTTTTTCGCTCATATTTTCTCTGATTTTCAATTTAGGGCAAAAAGTTATTTAAACATATTTGTAGACAAGATAATTTAAACAAATAATGTCTTGAATTTTATTTATAAGACTCATAGTTTCCGAGATATCGTAAAATGCGTTTTCACCGCTTTGGTGGCGAGCCCACAATCTTTAAGTAAAGCTTCTATTACATTAAATTAAATTGCGACATCTAAAAAATGCAAAGCTCATGTAACATTTCAATGGACTACTATCAATATTAAATGCGCACTAAAATGGGTAAAAAAACCATATACACCAAAATAAACGTATGACGTATGCTATTACTGCCTAAATAGGGTTTTTAAGGACTGTTAATAATATTAGGGCTTTTGAAAGGTCGAGCACAGAAAAGTATAACAATTGTTACTTCCTTCTTTTTAAATAGAACAAAATCATAAATCTAATACAAAGTATATAAAAAGAGGTGCGTTCTGCACATATTCTATGGCGTCATCCCCTTAACCGAATGTAGGCCGCTTGGTCCATTACGGCGTTTTACAGAATTATTTCCCAACTTAAACACCGCTATTTTGTCGGAGCTGCCGCCTGTTTATAGAGGCTCAATGGCGGCTCTCGTTCGTATCTACACAGCTATATACTACTATATACTTACAAAGATACTGCCTGAAAGCTGGCAGATAATTTTGAAAAAGATAGGTACTTATATAGATTTGGCTTTAATACTAAAAGTTAAGATAGTGTCATAATAATAAGTAATATTGTTGTCCAAACGATTTCGGTTATCGCAGCCTATTTTGATGGAGATCAGCCAACTCCGCAGATTATTTTATTATAGTGGACAAGTGAACGTATACTTTATGGATATTATTGGATATTGTTATTTTATAAACTACTTTCTGTAAAAAACTGAAAAAAACTTTATTTTTGTAAAATGGGACTCCACGCGGTAAATTGATACGTAGTAACTTAGTTGTAGGCAATTGACGAGCATGTATGAAGAGATTGATGGATGTGAAATAAGCGAAAGTGGTGTACCAGGATTGTAGCACATAGCAAGAAGTGATCTCTTCGAAAAAGGCGTGATTTCTTGTACGTATGTACTTATGTACTAAGTTCTTTGTGTAGGTGTAACCCAAATAAAACACTTTTAAACTCGGCGTTTTGATTGGTTGACACCAATCATGGTTGCGAATGTCATAAAGCAATTAGCTACATTATTAGCTCTATAAATCATCATCATCATCATCACAAAAATGGACACTCCCAATCTATGGACATAAAAAGTCTATAATATGTTATTTTATTTGATTTATTTATTTATCAGCCTATTGGTTAGTCCATTGCTGGACATAATATGTACTGCCTCCTCACGTCTGTGCAACTCTATAGATATTATCGTTAAATCTCTGAGTATATAAATTAATCTGTATTTAAAATTGTAATCATACTTATCAATAACCGGTGAAGGTCAAAAGGCGATTGACAAATGTTAACGGCCGCACTCAGCCTTGCAACCAATTATCCGACAGCCAAAAAAAAGAGAATTTTAATAATCCATCACAACCAAATCACGAGACGTCGTTATCTGCACATTGTTCGTGACTGGAGTGTATTTTTGATAACAAGGGCCCTCCCAATCGACTTTCAATATGAAAATCTAAAGAGAGGAGAATCTAATCACATTCACTCAATTCCAGTTTGGTGTTCGTGTACGTAAAAATTAAGCGGGCAAATTGGAGAGAGCAGAGAAAAAAATTAAAGAAAAACCGCTCCGCTGGGAACGGGGAAAGGTTTCGATGTAACCCATCGACTTGGGAACATACGGGGGCAGGATTGGGGCGGGGCTGCTTGTGAATAGAAAGAGAGAGCCTTCTGTAATATTAAATACACCGTGAAATTTCAGTGGTTGTTTTCCCGCAGTAAAATGGTTCTATCTTAGTAGCACAATAGATTTGTGCAGTTCTTTTTTATTAAAATCAATCAATGCTGGTTTTACGGAAGGTTTAACCTTAACTCGAAAGCACGTTCGAACCACTTTATGATTTAGGGTGTAGAGCTTCTTTGGCTTTAAGCGTCGATTTCATGCGGCAAGCAGTACCTAATTACGTCACATCTTATTAAAGAACGATATCTTCTCTCGTTTTGGAGTTGGAAAAATATTATTTTGATAATTTGAAAAAAAAAAATTTTTTTTTCGAGGAATAATTTGCATGATTCGATAGTATTACTAAAGGCAAATCGTTCTGCCACGGGAAAACAACCAATAAAATTTCACGGTGTATGATGTATCACCCTTTTTCCCAGAGGGGTAGGCAGAGATCACTTCCTGCCATGTGCTACGGTCCTAGCACACTCCTTTCGCTTCTTTCATATCCATCAATCTCTTCACGCATCATCGTCGAAATCGTCGATGGCCGAGTGTTTAAGGTCGTCGTTGTTTGCCATGCGAGAGGTCGCCAATTCAAATGAAATTTATATTTACGATTATTCGACGCTTTAACGGTGAAGGAAAACATCGTGAGGAAACCTGCACAGGAAGAAATAATACCTACGAAAATATTCTTAGGTTGTGGAGTCAAACAAACCGCACTTGCTAGCGTGGTTGACTAAAGCTTTATCGCCCTAGTCTAGGGTAGGCCTGTGCCCCAGCAGTGGGGACATGTATGTATAGGCCGATGATGATGATGATGATGAATAATGAGGCATTAATAAACATGAAATCTACAGGGAAGCCTTCGTAGGGATCAAATCAATCAAGCTTTGGTGGCCCGGAGTATTTGAGAAAAGACCAGTTCATAATGGTTTTATTCACAAAATCAGTTATTTACATTTACCAAAATTTTTTTATAACGCTTCTAAATCCATTAAGAAAATAGTCGCGCAGCCCGCTTCCTATCAACCAGGCGCTTCACTAGAATGACACTTGTCACTCTTGTTCTAACGTACACGTTTGACATTGACATTGACACGAGCTGTCATCGACAAGTAACAAATGACATTACTGAGTTTTAACTTAGAATTTAATAAATATTGTCAATTATTTGAGCGAATACTACACATTTGAAATAAAACTTTACGGATTAAATTCACGTGTAATTTTTATTATAAAAATATTATTTAGACTTTCCCGTGACCACGAACGCTGTGAAGAGGTCAAACGTCGGGTCTCCAAATTATATGTTTAGAATAACAATACACGCAAGTTTGATCCGTAGAATTAGTTTTATTTCAAATTAAAATGAATTTGACTGGCACGGTGGAACAGTGATTAGTGACCCTGGCTGTTGACTCATGGGTTCGATTCCCACTCGGGACAAATATTTGTGTGATGAACATCGGTGTTTGTTCCGTGTATAAATATAATATTATGTATGTATGTATGTATATCAGTCTCTAATGCCCATAGTACAAGCTCTACTTAGTTCGGTGTCAGATGACCGTAAGTGGAAATGTCCTAGACATTTCATGTTTCATTAATTAATTTAAACATAGCATTACATATTTCACTCCACCCCGTATGCTCTCACCCACCACGCTGCTTGCGACATTTCCAATAATATTTCGATCGGCGATATGAAAACAGGCCGTGATTGAATTGCGATGGAGCCGAACAATTCGGGGCGGCTCTTTACAATGATTTCGCATTGAATTTTCCGTTTGGACGCCGCGGAGGGCAGATTGCCTGTCAAACGTACAAGGTCTTAGGCTCTTTGAAAGCGTGTGTGCTAAATTATTGTTCGATTTTCGAACGGTCACAGCCATATTGTGGTTATTTATAAACCGTATTAAACGTAAGCGCATAGAATTTTAAACTGTCATGGTTACACACACTAGAAAACTGAATCTGTCCGGGATATTTACCATGTTGTTTCCCTTAGACTACCGTCATTCTTGCAGTCCTACAGTTCACCCGTGATCATGGCGCTTGCAACAGTGCCGAGATATCGGGAGCTCATTAAAACAAAACAACATGGTAAATATCCCGGACAGTTTCAGTTTCAGAGGTCGAATCATGACTTATGTAGTGTAAAGCAAAGTCGCTTTCCGTGTCTATCTGTCCCAATGTATGCTTAAATCTATGAAACCACACAATGGATTTTGATATGGTTAATAGATCCAAAGCAAAGCGAGGGCGTGTCACTAGTCACTGTTATTTGCAATAGTGATTAACTTATTATCTATTAGGTAATCACTATTGCACACAAATTTATACAACTAAATAAAATTGAAGTGTCTGTTTGTAATTTAAAAATAACCACTTTTAACTAAATGGGTATGCATCTTTATCTGGTACCAATATCAAAAACACAATTTAAAAAACATTTGTCTGTCTGGTTATTCCCGCTAATCTCTGTAATAGCTTTACCAATTTCGAACGGACTTTAATAATGAATAGTTTTGGTATATTATAGCAATAGGTTATTGAAATAGATCATTGCTGCCAAAACCATTTCCACCTGGATGAAGTACGAATTACGTATATCGGCCGCCCACAAGGCCGATAAACGTAATAGAATCAGAGCTACGAGCGAAACGTCACAAGATATTAAAATTATTAAGGCGTCCGACCGATTTCAGCCATGGCGGCCGATCTCAATTGAGATCAGCCAAGTGCGCAGGACATATTATAGTGCACAAGTGTGCGCGCAAACACAAGTGCACTCTCTATTCCCTTACTCTCATAATTCGGTGGGACGGCGATCCGACATGACCGATGAGAGCCGATCTCACAGGACCACCGGCTGAACGTGCTTTCCGAGGCACGGGCGTTCAACCGCCAACTTCCTTACTCCGTGAAACAGAGTATGTAGGTAGGGGAGGAAATAAAAAAAAGATTAATTAACAGTACAAATTTATTTTAGAAAAGACCTTCTCGGTAAATTAGTTCGGAGAGCGAGGGACGAGGGTCGAGATTGAGCTGTGATTATCAAACCGCTTAGGAAAGCTACTGTCCTGGTAGGGTAGTCCGCAGCCGTTGAGGGTAGGTCGTGCAGGCAGCTTCTGCACGAGGTTGTAGGCGGCGCGGTCAGGACACGCAGTAAAGACGTAGGTACGTGGTAGGCGGCCAAGCACGTTGTGTAGGCAAGCACAAGGGATTGCTGGTAGCAGCGTAGGTAGGAGATCCCGCTTGCACTAGCCCGTGTACCGCTGAATGTGTGCCCCGCACTTTGAACCCCGATCTGGGGTATCACTGATTTTATAAAAATGTGAACGTAGAAAGTTAACGTGGCAATGGGAGCCGCAAATTCGCGTTAAATTACGATAAGTTGCAAAAGTATGATCAGGAGCAAAAAGAGGAAGCCCGAGGCGTCTGCGCCGGAATTTATACGGTCGGTTTTGACGTATGTCAGTTTGAACTGACATTTCTTTTACGTGCACTAATTGCACGCAGGCAAAAGAATAAAGCTATGGACAGCCTTAGGATTTTTGGTATCCATTGCAATATATTTATTGATGATTTATTATTTAATTTATATATTGAAATGAAATAATAAAAATTATTAGAAAAATAATGTACTACGTTACATCCGGGCTGAGAATTTTATTACAGAAAAACTCACAAAAATTTTGCCCGACCCCGGACTCGAACCGGGGACCTCTCGGTCCTTACGCAGCGCTTGCTATCAATAGACCATCGAGGCAGTTAAATAAAATAAAATTTAAATTTAAAAAATATATTAAAGCGATGTTAAAGTTATTTTATTCCATTATTTTGTCTATCAAAACTAAAGGAATTTTTCAAAATTGTACCTAGGTATTTTTTGCCGGGTTATACATTAAATAAATACATATAAAAACAAACATAATTTCTTCCAGGGTTGTATGTAGGTGGATAAGTCAATAGGCATTATGATTAATTCATAAGTAAAACACGGAATCTTTACCGAGATTCACGTGGTAAACAACATTTTTATCATCCAAAAGACAACAAAAACAGGAAAATTCTTTGCTAAACGGGAAAATAAATAATTATTTTGTCCAAAACTTGATCTGGAGTTTATCTCCTTTCACCTACCCCCTCGTCTGTAATTAGACTTAAACTTCCTTTCAAATTACATCAAATTAAGTGCCCAAAGTTGAGTTTAAGTAAGTGAGTTATTACTTTAGTTTTGTTTAAGTTTAATTTACCGGGCAAGTCTTGCTGACGTGTGAGTCGGAACAGATGGTAAAATGGTAAATACTTACTTGTATGTAAGTACTTGACTTCTTTTGACTGGTGTAAATTTAAAACTTTAAGTGCTAAAGCTTGCACAGCTGTTCTAATATTTAGAAAAATGGAAAAAAAATAAAATTAATTAATAGCTGCTGGTCTGGTGTGATGGTAATGCAAGTCTGGGCGCGATTCCCGGAAGGACAGGTATTCGAATCCCCGGGCCGTGTTTTTAATTATTATTTAAATGGCTTGGTGGTACAGTGGTTAGTGACCCAGGCTCACTACCTACGGTCCCAGGTGTCGTGGGTTCCATTCCCACCCGGGACATATTTGTGTGACCGATGATATCCGTAACACAACTTACCATGGGATTAGATCAATGTATGTGATTTTGTGTAATATGGATACTATAAATAAACGGAGTTATTGTTATTAACGTTGTTTATGAAGCAATGCGTAATATAAAGAGATTGAAGGAATTATTTGCCTGATTTCAGCCTTCAGCAAATAGGTACTGATTATTGGCCATTGTATTTATTTCAGGTTTGTGATAGGATGTTTATAAAACGTATAATATGATCTTGACTTAGAGCAAATGAAAACTACATTATCATTTGACTTGACAGTTTTATTGAACCTTCGCAAACAACTTTTGTATTGTAATGTATTTTAGTGACATGCACACCCGATTTTTATATTATTTGTTTGACTAATTGTATTTGTTTGTATATTTTAATATGTATTACTTTTGACATTATAACTTTGACTATTTGTATTAACTTTAGTTTGTAAGCGACTTGGATCTTTATCTGTAAGCTTGCAAATGTAACTGATGAATAAATAAATAAACTTCCTTCACGAAAATGTGAATTGACAAAAAACTTCATAATATATTATTATAATCATTGCGTTCAAAAAACACACACTCAAGCCGATTTTTCACACTCAAGGACTTAATCTGTCAAAGCCAATCAAGCTATAGCCGTATTTGGTATTTAAAAAAAAATGTCAATCGACTAAAACCGCGCGCATAATATTTCGAAAACCGAATCCTCGACCAAAAACGCAAAGCCAGAACCCGAGCGACTGTAAAGTGGCACTCGGTCTTGGGGCCTCGCAATAAAATTTTATAGAGCCGTATGCCACGACAATAAAAACCTTTTGCCTCTCAAAAACTGCCCCCAGACTCCCCCCCCCCCCCCTACCCCTAGGAAAAAGTCACCCTCATAACTCAAAAGAAAACGGTATTCGAAAATCCGAAGGATCCTATTTCAGTGCCTAGTATTTGCTTTCCCTTGTAGTGACGAATTAATCTTTTCCTTTTCCTGACTGTTGAAGAAATGAGGGCAATGTTTTTGATAGAGCTTTCCCTCGTTAGTAAGCTTTACCTACCTTTATGAAAAAAATTACAACTTTTTGAGAGACGAAACTTCCTTGCACTTTTTTTCAATTCACATAATGTACATTTTAGACTCGTGTTGACCCGTGATCATGGCGCTTTCAACAGTGTCGAAATAAAAGAAGAATATTAATATAAAATAACCTGATAAATATCCCGAACATATTCAGTTTTCTAAACGTTTAAAGTAAAACATAGCTAAAGGTATTATTTTAAACTGTCATGGTTACACACATTAGAAACCTGAAAGTGTCCGGGATCTTTACCATGTTGTTTTGTTTTAATGAGCTCCCGATTTTGTGAACGAAGGTAGTGGTGTCGTGCGTAATAAAAGACTTAGAAAGAGGGTAGACCGATATGTCTGCCTTTACACCTACCGTCATTCTCGCATTCCTACAGTTCACCCGTGATCATTACCCGTGATCATGACCCGTGAAATATCGGGAGCTCATTAAAACAAAACAACATGGTAAATATCCCGGACAGTTACAGTTTTCTAAAGGTATTTTTCAAATTCTGAACCTAGTTGCACTTGCTAAATCACTTGTGTTACAGATATCAGAAACAACAATAATTTGCAAAATATATACGTATAAAGGAATATAATAACACGCCCAGGCACGGGAATAGCATCGATGTTTATCACATTCATTTGTGAGAATCGAACTCACGAAAGAGAAAAGCCAAGCCACTCATTATCTAATGAGCCATCGAGCTAAATAAAATGTATCTACTGTCTATTTCTGTCATTGTGCTAATACTAAGCTACTTTTTCCTTTTCGTCTAAAGTAAACCATACGATAAGATTACCTCATTCGTGAGGAAAAATACTCTGAAAATTGCTGACAAAAGAGTAACTTTAAAGGCACTCAAGCGCTTGTTCAGATAGGCTAAATTAGAATGGTATAACAAACACTATCGGGATCTAGAACATTTAAATTGTGTGAAAAATCGCACTAGCGACCTTACTACGCAACGCTTTAGCTAAGTGTAGCTAGTTAAGCTTTTGCGAATGTAATATCGGTCGTAAGTATTCTTCTTCTTCTTCTTCTTATCGTATGGTTGATGAACAACCTGGTGTCAGAGTTTTTAAACCGCCCGTAGGCCTCTGACATGGCTTCACACACCGTTGAAAAATGTCTCAGGTGTGCTGGTTTCCTCACGATGTTTTCCTTCACCGTTAAAGCGTCGAATAAGATACATAAGAATTTCCAATTTGAAAAACACATTGGTACCTGGCGGGGTTTGAACTGGCAACCTCTCGCATGGCAAGCAACGACCTTAACCACTCGGCCATCGACGCTTTTTAGTAAGTAAGTATTAAAAGAGGGAGATCTCCATTACGGTAGTCGGATCAGCTAAAGCCGGATAGCTCCCACAAGTTCGAGGAAGTTGTACGTATGGCTGCCGACCGCAACATTTGGAAACGCCTAACGGACCGCTGGATGAAGAATGGTGACCGCGATCTTCAGTCATGAAGGATCGACCACAGAGAATTATAAATACTTCTCGTATTACAAAATAAATAAACACAAAACCACGTCCATTGATCTGATCCCGTAGTAAGTAGCTTAAGCAGTTGTGTTACGGTAGTAGTGTAGTGAAGTATGTGAGAATCTAGAGTGGTATACACAAATAAACCTAAATATATAAATAACACACCCAGACACTGATAAAACACTGACGTTCATCACTCAAATTAATTGTCCCGAGTGGAAATCGAACCCGTGACTTTTGGCCCATCGTGCCAGTACATCCAAGTTCATTTATATTAGTATGGCACATACTAATATTTTTTGTACATAGAGTGAAATTAAATAGGTACAATATTGGAGTTATGAAAAAACGAGAAAAACAAGTATTTTTCATAAGTTGGTTGTCCTAATAATAAATAAATAAGTTCGCTTTCAGAGAGATATGAAAGATTAACTGACCGTTCAGGTGTAACGAATCAATAATTTAAACAGTTGAATACTAATTGCATGGCATTTAAAAAGTAAACATCAAATTCTAGTTTTAAACTGTCATGGTTACACACATTAGAAAACTGAAACTGTCCGGTATATTTACCATGTTGTTTTGTTTTCCAGTTTTCTAATCAAACTCTAGTGACCAAATCGAAGTAAAATATCGCTAGAAAATGTATCGTTACACGGTAAGGCCGCTCTACTCGCGTGGGGGATAACATCGCATTACGTGCACAAACTGGCTTTAGACTATCGCTTTGAAAACCCGCAGCTTTAGTGTTTAGATATCATTTGGACATATCGTTGCGTACCTTTGCAACTAAATGGTGGGTTTAATTATTGATTGACAATTTTATTTGATACTAGCATTCCGCCCGCGACTTCGTCCGCGTAGAGACGTTTAACGGGTAAAACATTACTTCCTTATAGCGCAGTCGGTTAAAAAGTAGCCTATAACCTTTTCTAGGCTCTGGACTATATCTGTACCAAATTTCATTTAAATCGGTCCAGTACTCTATGCGTGAAAGCGTAACAGACAGACAGACAGACAGAGTTACTTTCGGATTTAGAATATTAGTAAGGGTGTTTACTGACTTATTACACAAACATTTTGCAGCTATTAAATTATTTGCGGTTCTGATGTGAAATCTCGCAAATCTACCTTTATTTTTTATTTATCAGAATAATTTATTTAGTTTTATTTGGGTTAGGTTAATTTGACTTAGTTATTTTGACAATTTTGTAATACCTTGTAAATATTTTGTTTAATAAATTAATGTGGAAATATGTACATTCAATATTTGCCTAAAATAACTAATCTAAAATCGTCGGTTCTTAATTGAGAGTGTTCCGGTCATGGAATTATGTATTGTTGATTAAAAACTTTTAATATACTAGTACGTTTGTCTACTAGAACCTAGAAACGATTTGATAATAAGGCGTCTGACCGATTTCTGCCAATGCGGCCGATCTCAATTGATATGAGCCAAGTGCACAGGTCCAAATCCACGATACATTAGGCAAATACACAAACGATTACCAAAGAAACGAAACCATTAGGAATATACCAAAGACATAAAACTAATTTTACGGATTCAACTCGACCGATTTCAGCCATGGCGGCCGATCTCAATTGAGAGTACGCAGGATATATTTAGTACACAAGTGTGCGCGCAAACACAAGTGCACTATCTATTCCCTCACTCTCATAATTCGGTGAGACGGCCATCCGACATGACCGATGAGAGATCAGGCGCAGGACCACCGGCTTAACGTGCTTTCCGAAGCACGAGCGTTAAACCGCCAACTTCTTAACTCCGTTCTAAGTAATTTATTTACGGAAAAACTCACACAAATTTTGCCCGACCTCTAACTCAAACCGGGGACCTCTCGGTCTTTATGCAGCGCTTGCTACCAAAAAACCAACGAGGCAGCCAAATTATTGTGTTGCTAGTGACCCGCGGTAATCCTTTCTTAGCGGATGCCTTCGTCGTAACATCTACCTGCATGCCAAATTTCAGCCCGATCCGTCCAGTGGTTTGGGCTGTGCGTTGATAGATCACTATGTCAGTCAATTAGTCACCTTTGAGTTATGTTATTTAGATTGTATTGCGACAATACTATATACCGAAGATAAAAATGTTACCAACGGCCAATGTCCACCGATGAAGAGCCATTACAGCAGTCCACAATAGCTTTCGCTTAGCTGAGCGCTTACTCGTCCCACAGATTGATGGGCGGAGTTAACGGAAAAAATATGGCCTTAGGTCGGTAATAGGCCGTTTTTTTGCCTAGAACGGTCCCGACGAAAATGGAAAGGTTTTCCGGTGGAAGCGAGCTTTCATAAGGATATTCTAGACTTAAACTAAAAGCACTAGCTGAGTACTGATTTGGATGCGAATTGCGGCTTGTTAGCCAACTCTCGAGAAAGGGAAGTAATGGTTTTACGAGTGTATGTCTGTCGAAATATTATCAAATAAACGCGTAAGTTTTAATAAGCCAACTTATCATCCTTTCGCTATTCCTATCTACCTTTAAGATGAGAATAGGCCACAGGAAATCTATCTTCTTCTATACTATAATAAAAACGTAGAGGTGAAAATTCTTGTACTTTTTTGAAAAACGCAAAAAAAACAAGGCAGGGATATGTTTTGAGAGTAGTAGAACACATCCCCATACTCAAAAAAAATTGTGTCTCTGTCTGTTTGTTTGTTTGTTTCGACTGACCTCCTAAACGGCTGAACCAATTTAAATGAAAGTTTACACGAAGGTATTTTAAATTCCGGAAAAATGCATAGGATACTTTAAATCACTGACAGTTAACTGGTTCCCGTAGGATATTGAAAAAACCTAAATAAATGATTGATCTCTGAAACTATTACACCGATTTAAATGAAATTTTGTATGGTGGTACCATACATCCCCGGTCAAGATCTTAAATACTTTTAGTCACAGAAATTCCTGTAGGATAGTTAAAAATCTAACTTTATTAGATCACGTACAAAAATGGTAAAAGTATATCGACCAAAATGAACCTTCTGACTAGGACTATACGGACTACTTTATTGAGCAAAACGTCATAGTAGGGGAGGTAAATGGCTAGATTTGCAGTTACTCGAACGACATGGAATCGGAATAGAAAGATTACGAAAAGTATATTACACTTTCTTTATAAGTGTGTGGACAGCGATTAATACAGGAGGGCTACCTGGTAACAAGCTGTTGAAAGAAAAAGTTATTTGACCGTGTTACGCATTCAAAGTGCATGTTAAATAATCCCTAAAAAGTGACATTATAACGATTTGGACCACAAAGTTATAATTAATCTTTGTGTCTGTTGAAAAACACATAATCTTGAGATACTTCAGCGCGTTACATTTTTATGCAGGAGGTTCAAGTTGATACTGCACTCTGTCTAATGCTAGGACTTGCCAGTTCTTTGATACATGGACCAGATCGTCAAACCACCTTTTCTTGGGTCTTCTTCGGCGAAAATCGTCTTCAGGCACGCGATGTGTAACAATTCTGGTCCATCTATTGTTCTTTATCCTCGCACATTTCATATCATATTCCCCGCCCATTGCTACATCAGTTTTGACCAACAACAATATCATTACGGGAGTGGATGGTGGTATATTTTATTTTAACTTAATACCTATGATACTCCGCTTCATAGTTTTTTGTAAAACCTTGAGTTTGGACTTCTGATTTTCGGTGGGGGACCAAGATGTGTTAGGATAGGCAGTATGAAAACGTCTATGAGTTTGCGGTTCAGTGATATAAGAAGATCACCCTTCATATCTATTCATGGTCCAGAAGCTTTTCCAGGCGTTGTCTGTTCTACGGATTATTTCTTTGTCCTGCCTGATTTCGAAGGAGACTGCCTAGCCCAAGTATATACAACTCTACATATTGCTTTACCTGTCTGTTAACTGCAATCTACCAAACCAGTGCTACTGTTGGTCATGACCTTGGTTTTGATCTTGATCTATTCATCGTCAGTCTAACATCAACGCTTTCTGCGCTCAGTTGTTCGAGCATGAACTCAAGTTCTGTCGATGTATACGTATTTCGACTAGGAAATTGTCATCTGCAAAGCGAATGTTTATCAGTCGCCTATCCTCTACACAAATTCCTATTGTTGCCAAAGAGTATCAAAGTGACCTGAAGACTTCTTGGAGCGTGCTACTGAAAGCTTTGGTGATAGGGAGTCACCCTGTTTAACTCTTTTTTGTATTTTGAATGTAAGGCCTTCAGTGTGCAGTTTGATATCGGCTGTGCTTTGTTGGTAAATGATTTGGAGAAGTTTTATATATTTGGGTTCGACGTTTTGCTGAAGAAAAGAAAGCTAAATAGGTTGATGTGGGTGATCCCGTCGAAGACCTTTGAATAATCCACAGGCCAGTTTCAAAGGTTTATTAAATTCGCTACATTTCTCTATTACCAGGTTTTCGGTATGGAGGTCATCAGTTGTCCAATATTTGCTTGCTGGCTTACATTGGTGGTTTGTGTTGTTCCAATTGATAGACTGTTCGATATTATCTGAATGAGTAGAGTAGAATAGAGGGATATCGCTATTCTAAGCAAATAAGGGAAATTTATAAACATTCACGTAAAAATGTTAGACATAAAATTAAAGAAAGTTATCGTAAATAAAGATCGTTACAAATAAAATCACATAGATCATTAGAAAACTGGTCAAGTGCCCCTTGGATATTTGTTGTGTCAAAGGTTTTAGTAATTGTTATAGGCGCGATTGACCCCATGGAAACCGTCAGAAATTTATTAGTTTTTCATAATCCTGCCCAATTCTTTTAACAATGTCTTTGTAATTAGCATTAGCAACTATCCTATTTAAGATCACGCACCCTCTCCCTCCCGTATGAAGTGTACATATCCGGCAGAGGTACATGAAAGGGTGCAAGGAATCTCCCATTTAAAAATCTTACAAGACAGAGTCTGAGTCTGATCAAGACTCCAAAAACTCCCGTTGGGCTCCCCAACTATCACGTTCTTAGCTGGCAAGTCATGTCAAATGGTGTCAGATTTGATATGACATGAGTGTTTAGTTCTTGGTTAGTTAAAGAGATGTCACTATGCAATATTATTTCGCAATATTGCTACAAATACTAAAAGTAATTCATAAGTTATATTTTATTAAACTTGCGCTTTACGTTATTATCTCATTGTTTCATTACGAATACAATACAATATACGAGAAATATACAAAAACAATGCGCAAAAGTGGCACATAACAAAGTAGCAAAGCAAATACTGATTAATTCGTCACATGGCGACACACGTCCTTTATAGATATTTTGAGACAGTGGATCGGTAGTTTGTATTTTTTACCTTTTGAAGTTATCCTGATATCAAACATCAATTTTGTGTACTAACTACATAGGTACAGTAAGCTGTTTGCAACCATTGAAACCTGTTCCTGTCAAATAAATTAAAGTTTTTATCGTGGTTTCAGTACTAAAATTTGAAAAATAATTTTGTGAGTCCTAGCTACCACTCTCCTCTCAGGCTAGATCATTGCTTAGACAAAAAAAATGTACGCATAATATGTTTTATCTTTTAGTTGGCCGATTTTTAATGAAAAATGTGATAAATTGTTTATCACCTATTAATCTGTAAACAATTTCAGGTTATTTAATGGATATTAATCTTATCAATTACTAAGTTTAATTATATTTTATTTTGAAATATTTTTTATAATTTGTGTAGCTTTATTTATTTTTCCTGTAATTTCTTTAAAAAAGTGCGTCCTGAAATTAAAAATGCAGGCAAAAGTTACTATTCTACGCAGACGAAGTTGCGGGCACAGCTAGTTTTAAATAAGGTTGTTTATTGTAGTGTAGGTACCGTTTTTTACTATTTTTTATTTTTTTTCTAGTAAGACTAGTTCCGAAAGAAATTTGATGATAGATAATCACAAATTATTGCATTTATTGCATCTTAGTAATAAGTTGAATTAAAACTTAAATATAAACCCAGTCAGTTAGTCTGTAAGTACAAAGCTGATGGTGATTCACATTTTTTTTATCTAGCCTTTGATGTCCCAGTGCTGGTCAAAGGTCCCCCAATTCACTCCATGTTTGCCGATCGGTAGCAAGAGATGGCCAGTTTGATCGTCGCGCCATTTTTTTTTTGGTCTTCCCCTTGGCCTATTACCCTTGGCCTTGGACTATTTTTCTATATTATGAAATCAACAGAAATATTGCCATTTAAAACATTAAATTGGATGAAGAATAAAATACCTATTTCCGAACAAAACGTTAAAAGCTTCAGTTGATTCGTGTGCAGTGTCTACTGCATAATTTCGTCATTAGTTGTAGTGTAAGCGGGTTCAGTATAATGCCAGCATTCGCGCCTCAAGTCTGCCAATAAGATCATTGAACTGTCCAGAGTAGAGAACTATTTACCACTAAAGGCATTTACCACTTTTATGTATATCGATTTCGGTTATGGCGGCCAAGCATGTGCATAAACTTATGTAAGATTTTAGACTTTTGCTTTCCATTACACTAAAAAGTCTTAAACCGGTGGTAATAGGCCTGATATTTCAATCTTACCGAATTATGAGGGTGGGGCAATAGAGTGCACAGTTGTGTTTGCCTACACACACTTATGCACTTTATTATTATGATATATCGAGCATTAATGCGAATCGAGCGCTAATTTCTACACACGTATTTCGTGAAGTTAGAGGCAGATAAAATATTGTCAAATAGATCATGAATAACATTATATTAAATTTAAATAATTTTCTCCAGTGAAACTATTTCTCCAAGGCCCAATGGGCATCAAACGCCGGCTGAATCCGTTACGTAGTAATTTGGCAGCGATTTTAGCGAGCATTCGTTTTAATGGAGCGATTTGTATCGTTTAACTAAAACTCAGTTTTGATATAACCATACATTTATGTAAATTATGCAAAATATAACCCAGAAAGTAGACATTTTAAGTGGTGTTAATTTTTTGAGTTAAGTTCGTGAAATAATGTTCAAAAATATGACTAATTCCATTTTATGTCATCAAATACACAAAAATCATTAGGAACTTTCTTATTTGAGACCGAAATCGATCGACACGCAGGATATACAAAGAATGATAATAATTATGATTTTTACAAGGAATAAAAGATATATAAGTAATATTTAAATGTAAAATGCTAAACCGGTGCTGATGATGCGGATACTCCAAGCCATTATCGCAAAAAGTAAGCAAAAATAAATAAAAATGTAGAATTCCCCCTTTTAAGTGCCTTTTAAGTGGTAGTTTTATTATTTTGTTATTTTAAGTGAAAGTTTTTGTTATCTACACCACGCTATCGTATCATTTCAGTTATTAATAAGCCCAAACATAAACGATCCCTGAGTCAACTGCAGTTCCCCCCCACCCCCAAGATCTCATGGGAGCAATAAAATGGCTACAATACGCGTGACAAAGAGGCGACACCTGTGCTCTGATTTACGGAGTCGCCATTAGCTGAGGCCTTGGGAAATAGGATCCGGTTGGGGATAAGGAACTGCAGTATGACATCTCCACTAATAGTAGATACTTCGTACATAATGTACATGTTAGTGCGTAGTTTTGCAGGTAGAGTCAAAAGAAAAAATAGGTTCTCTAAAAGTAACGATATATGTAGACAGAAGTTTGTCGTGTAAAAAAAACCTGGTGTCCTGGTGTACAACTTTCGCTTCTTCCACATCTATCAGTCTCTTCATGCATATTGAACATTTTAACTGTCTGTTCTAACTATCACCGTTTCTTGAGTTACAGCTCATTTAGTCTAGTGACAGATGGACGGAAGGACGGACAGCCATGTCTTTGTAACAGGATCCCGTTTTTACCCTTTGGGAAACTTTAAAATAAATATTTTTATATGTAAGACTAACTGGTCTTACGAGGTCACTTACACTACACATTAGCTTCGAGAACATCTGAATTTCTTATTATTATACCTACTCTACATTCTGTATGTATTGTATACTGTGTAGTAAGATTGTTGTCTCAGTAAATATTTTGACTGGCTCGGTGGAACAGTGGTTAGCGACCCTGGCTGGCGGTTCCAAAAGTCGTGAGTTCAATTCCTACTCGGGACAAATATTTGTGTGATGAATATCGGTTTTTGTTCCGAGTCTGGGTGTGAATATATATTTAAGTATTATTTAAATACATATTATGTATGTATTTCAGTTTTTACGCCCATAATACAAGCTCTGCTTAGTTTGGGGTCAGATGACCGGGTATTAAAAAAATATTGTTTTCGTAACGTCTATAAGTAATTTTAATATATCTTTTAAATATTTGTAACGTAAATAACTTTATGATTATTTTCATTCTCGTAAAAATACCAAAGACATTTTCTAAATTTGCTTATTTATTACATACTTGGTGGTAAAGAAAACATCTCACGCAATTGTATACCTCGTATGTGTATATTAGCTGGTATACCAATTGAAGACTTATTAGCTCTTATAAGTTTATTGTTTAAAGAGCCTTTATTATATTTTTAGATCTTACATACTTACTTACTTTTAGACTACTTTCAAATAAATAAACACGGAAATAAAGAAGCAAATAGGCAAGAGTTTCCTGTTCATCTTCATCTTAGCTCTCTATCCCATTCATCTCCAACGCATATCACAAATCAGCGGTCAGCCGCCATTACAAATTCGAACCATTCGGATATTAAGCGGCCATAGGTAACACGTTGTAAAATAGGGTTATCCTTGCAACGGATATTCTTCTGTATCCGCAGTTACGGTAACCCCACTTTACTGCCGGCGGCTATGACAGCCATGATTTTGCGTTATTTTCATCGGGACAGAGCATTCAGTTGCGTCCGATATCTTTGTACGTAGCCATTATTGCAGGCTTAGTTCCTCTTCAATGGTACAGTCGGAATACTTATTGTAATGTAAATTGTTTGTTTCATTTTGAGATTGATAATAAATTGTTTGTTTCGTTTTGAGATTGAAATTAAATCGTTTTTGATTTTTTTAAAGGGGGTTGGTTGTGTTAAATCTGCTAATATTGTAAAATACAACATGAAAAGTTAAAAGCAGCAGCAGCAGTTTAAGTTAGGTGTCAACCAGAATTTTCGTATTATAATGTATATTCATAATTATATATCTTTGTTAAGTAATGTACGTGAGTTGCTCATCTAACATGACGAAAATGAATAACAATACAAATTAGGGCTCTACTCGACAAATCGGTTTCAAGTACATAGTTAATGGCTTGGTGTGAGGAAAATACACGTTTGTGCGCGATTTCTGGAAGGACGTGTGTTCGAATCCCCGGGCCGCGGAGGAGCAGTTGATTTTTTTCTAAATATGGATTTTAGATGTTTTCTAACTACCCATGGGATAAATGATACCGCAACAACATTATCTTTCTGTAACTGAATTACTATAAAACAAAGATTAGTATTGAAATAAATAACTAACCGTCTAAACAACAGCTGAAGTAGCTCACAAACGTATTATCTGTAAGCTTGATAAGGACTATTCATTGCTCTGGAGTGCGCCAGGGTAACATTATATCCCGATACTATTTACAGGCTAAGATGCAATAACCGTCAAGCATCGACAGCACTCGATACCCCGAATGATATTATCGCAAATATCCTCAGCACAATATTGGGTTTGCGGCGTCAGTTCCTAGTTCAGAAGGCATGACTCATAAGTTACGATGCTATCGACTGTAAAATCAAAGATTACTGTAAAGACTTATATCTTAATCATCTTATCCATCGATTTGATCTCGTAGTAAAAAGCTTAAAGGCTTGTGTTACGGAAATCAGAAACAACAGCTATAAACAAGCATACAGGCATTAGATATACAAAAATATTTGTGGGATCGAGAGCCGGTGATAATAAAGACAAATTTTGATAATAAAACCTCAAAGAAGACTAAGGTCTACTTACACCTCATTCAAATTACACTTGTGTCTTATTTTACAACTATTTTAGTTATAAAATAAGGCACAGGTGTAATTTATGAACTTAGAAATGTTCTGAGATATGCACTTAGAACTATAAGACCTTTTTTTTGCAAATACTTTTAAATATATTGTATTAATGTCAAAAATAACCCTGAAACATACATTAAACTAACGCTACATACTGACTCAAGCAACATATCACAGAGAAGCGCAAAGATTCTTAACTGAAACCTCCTTTAGGGGGCCTCCTGGACCCCGCGCGCTCGTAACTCCATCTGGGGTACAAAGAGACCCCACGGGGCCCACATTGTTCTGTCACTTCAGACAAAGCGTCACTGCTATTAAAGTATGACTCATTATAATTAACTTACCGGTGGCAAGGGTTGGGGACACTACATGCGATCTAAGAGCGAATAAGAGCAGTGAATTCATAGTTTGGAACAGCTTTCTTCTATTTTTCTTTGTGTAAATGAAGTATTAGCTACGATTGTCTGTTTGTTTCCGCTAATTTTCGAAACGGCTGTACCAATTTGGCCGGGATTTTCACTACTAAATAGTTAAATTCATAAGGCAAAATATAGGATGTTAGGAATGTATGTGATGTTGTGTAATATTTATTTATTTGTAGGATATTTTAACAAACCATTGCTGCCAAAACTAATTCCACGCGGACGAAATCGTGGGCTGCCACTAGTCTTCAATATAGCAATAGTGTGGTTCAACATCGATTCGAGAAACCGACTACTCTTCAGGAAACACAAAGACAAAAGTACGAAGATCATTAGGTGGTGGTGGTGGAAAGGCACCACTTAATAATGAGAATAAATCGATGGCCCCGTCGAATAAACGTGCATGTGAAAAACGTCAATTTTACAGGAGAGAATAAAAACGTTTAAACCTTACTATCTCGGGTATTATTATAGGTAGGTTAAAACAATGTATAATTAAATTGAAGATAAAAAAATAATCTTTTAGCTGATATAATTTATTTTAAGGAATAGTCGTTAATTTAGTCAATAATCATGAAAATCCATATTATACATTTACTCGAGTGAAATTAGAGTAGTCAGTTGACTGTTATAGATCATTACACGTTTATTCGTGTGAATTTAAACAATGTTGATGAACATAACGCAATGATACACTATTATTCTATTCTTGTATTACAGAAATATTTGGTGATCTATGGATGGTAATAAAAATTACATTTATATTCGTGTCATTAAGTTAGCTTAACAATGTGTTATGCATATTAACATTATGAATACACGCTATGTAATATTAAAATTTTGCATAATCTTTAAAGGGAAAATAAACAAAACTTTTGTTTTTATATATAATTTTTATTTATTATCATAATAATAACAATGAAACTATTTTTTATAATAATCAGCCTTTGACATTCATAGAGATATTTCTCATTACTATAGAAATTGAGCAAAAATCAACAAAAAAACAAACAGCTTATCTTATAAGCATTTTGAGAACTAAATAAATTCCAACATAATCTTTAATAAAATTGTCGTCATCTCAGCCCATTGCTGCCCACTGCTGAGCATAGGCCTCTTCCGAAGCTTTCCAACAAAACCCAGCGATTTTCACCAGGTCGTCGGTCCATCTGGTAGGTGGTCGTCCCACACTGCGCTTTCCAGTACGTGGCCTCCACTCCAGGATCTTTCGGCCCAAACGACCGTCTAATCTTCGTGCTATGTGGCCGGCCCATTGCCACTTCAGTTTGCTAATCTGGTGGGTTATGTCAGCAAGTTTGTTTTTTCTACGGATCTCCTCATTTCTGATTCGATCACGTAGAGAAATGCCGAGCATAGCCCTCTCCATAGCTCTCTGTGCGACATTGAGCCTTCTAAAAAGATCTTTTGTGAAGCACCACGTCTCAGCACCGTAAGTCATCAAAGGTAACACACATTGGTTGTACTCCTTTGTCTTGAGACACTGAGGTATTTTGGACGAGAACACGTTGTGCAGTTTCCCGAACGCTGCCCAGCCAATTTGCATCGGCCTACTGACCTCTCTCTCTAAAGTTGATTTTCCTAAACGGATTGCCTGTCCGAGGTAGATATATTCGTCCACAATTTCGAGAGTAAAGTTCCCAACAGTTTGTACGGTGGATGCAACATTAAACATATTTTTTGTTTTATCCATGTTCATTCTAAGACCCACTTGTTGGGAAACTTTATCGAGGTCATCGAGCATTTGTCCTTGATCTTCCAGCGACACGGCCATGACTACGATGTCATCAGCAAATCGAAGGTGGGTGATGTATTTTGCCTTGCCAATAATATTGATACCAAGTTCTTGCCATTCCAGCAGCTTAAAGAAATCCTCCAGAGCAGCCTGCAGTAAACAGTTTCGGAGATATGACAACTACCTGTCGTACTCCTCTTTGTAAGGGGATTTCCTTCGTGCGATTTTCCTGTACTCGTACTGACATGGTGGCGCTGTTATACAAACACTTCAACACTTCAATGTACCGATAATCTACACGGCATCGCTGTGGGGATCTAAGAACCACCCAAATTTCGACGGAATCGAAGGCTTTTTCATAGTCCACGAACGCTAAGCATAGTGGCCGTATTATACTCCTCCGTCTTCTGTATAATCTGCCGCAGAGTATGTAAGTGCTCTTTGGTACTAAAGCCTTTTCGGAAACCGGCTTGTTCGGAAGGCTGGAAGTCATCAAGCCTGCGTTCGAGACGATTCGTGATGACTCTAGAGAACAGCTTGTAGACATGGCTTAGCAGTGTTATGGGCCGGTAGTTCTTCAGTAAGGTTTTGTCACCTTTTTTGAAGAACAAGACCACAACACCCCTGTTCCATGCTTCTGGCGTTTTGCCGTCGAGCGGGGAGAAATAAAAGAGCTTCTGAGGGACTTTTAGTACCGGTGTTCCACCCGCTTTCAGGAGCTCTGTAGTGATTCCATCCTCACCCGGTGTCATTCTTATCTCGTACAGGCTGATGTCCGGGATGTCTTCGGTATAGTGTCGGGTTAGCTTGGCTCTGGGGTCTGTCGCCACAATAGCTGGCTCAGCACAGACCGAGGTATATAACTGCCCATAGAACCTCTCTATCTCCCGTAGCACCTCTGACTTGTTTGACGTCACGCGTCCATCTTCAGTATTCAGCTTTGTCAGTTGGCTTTGCCCGATAGACGCGTCTCTTGCGAACACTTTGGAGCCTTGGTTCCGCTTAAATGTCTCCTTAATACGCTGGGTAATAAAGGAACGTAAATCATGTCGCAGAGACTTCCTAATCAGTCTATTCAGCTGCCTATATGACTCAGCTTCATCCGAAGTTTTCAGCGTCAAAAAACGTCGACTAGCCTGATGAGGATGAGGTGTCGGGTATGGTCGGATAGTTTTTGAGGTCTTTTTTTACGGTGGCTTTTGAAAAACTTGGACCGTACCGTATGAACAGTGTCAGTTTACAGCCTGCTATTTATATCTTCCACTGATGAACAGCTCTCCAGCCATTGAAAGCGATTCGACAGTTCAAGCTGAAAGCTCTCGGGGTTTTGGATATGTGCCTTCGATGGTCGGAGCGCAGACTTCACCAGACGCGTTCTTTCCAATTTGACGTTGATATTCAATGTGCCTCTAACGATACGGTGATCACTTCCGGTTTTAATCCTGTTGATCATAGAGACGTCGTTTAAATGACGTCTCCTTATGGTCATGATGTAGTCTATCTCATTTTTAGTTCAGACGTTCGGACCCAACCAGGTCCATTTTCTGTGCGGCGACTTTCGGAAGAATGAATTTTTCATAAAAAGTCCATCTTTCTCCATAAAGTCAGCTAGCATCTGTCCCCTGTGATTCCGATGCTCATATCCAAATCGTCCCACTTTCAGCTCACCATCGCTTCTACGGCCCAGCTTTGCATTGAAGTCTCCCATTACAACAGTGAAATGTGTTTTGGAGCTATGTATGGCCCCTACTAATGTCCTCATACATAGCTTCCACTTCAACACTTTGTATTCTTACGCCGACACCACACTGCTAATGCTTGATTTATAGCAATAAATTATAAAACTTATCTATTATTAGCCTGCGAGACCCGATTGCAAAAATTGATTGTCGTTTATATTTGGTTAAGGCACTTTTACTCTAATTCTTATTTTATTAAGAATAATGGAATACTGGTGCTTGATTTATAGGGATAAATTATAAAACTTATCTATTATGGTAAGAAACAATGTAAAATTATTTGCTAAGTTACTTCTCGTGCAAGACACATTACTCAAAAAAGCACCAAAAAAATATACACGAATAAACGTGCAAACGCATATTGCCTATACTTAACAACAAAGAACTAACAATATCAAACGTTTTGCTGTTTATACACGTTTATTCTTGTGAAACAGAGAGAGTATGAAGCATGTAATAGTCACTTATAATAATATTCTTGTGACAAAAAAATATATTATTTCCGTGGAAAAAAGGTTTTTAATGCAATTACAGGCTTGTTTAAGATCAAAAAATTCTAAAAAAAATTGGGGAGGTAGAGGAGAGGCTAATGTAACGAAATACCAAAAAAAAATTTTTTTGTGCAATGGCTATTACACGTTTATTCGGTGGGGCCATCGAAATCAGGTCTAGGGACTGCCTAGCTGGCGACTTGCTGTAGCCAAGTAGACTGATGAACTTTTTTCGTTACGTGCGGGTAGTAAAGCTGACCGCGAAAGGTAAACCGGTGCTGATACCTTTCTGAGTCATGTGTAGAGTCCTATTAGAGATAAATAGCTACTTATTATAAGCAAAACTTATTGTAGTCCGGTCAATTTAGACATTCGAAGTTACATAAATTCCCACCAAGCTGAAAATCGGTAAGATTGCTTAAAATATCATTAAAAACAAAACTTGAAAGTTCCCCATCTTTCCCCTGTAAGGAAAAAATGTTATTCAAGGTCAAAGGTAAAAAAAATTAGTTTTTCGCGATTTTCAGCAAAACGGTAAGTTTTATCATAAAAATATGTATGACAAAATTACTTATCATCTAATTATCTATAAAAATTATCTTTACACTTTGTTCCTAAGATTCACCATTTCAGAGATACAGCGATGCACAAAGTTGAAATGTTGTATTTTCAAATGCTTCCAGGCCCCCGTGCTATTGTGCTAGACAGATAAAATTTTTACGAATGATGGATTTCAGTTGCCTCTATTATCGCTAATACTAAATACAACATAAAACCATCACTTAAGGTGGGCTCTCATACTAACGCTTTTTTTATTTGCTCGCACTTGGACGGTTTTTATCGTGGTTACCCTAGTAAACCTATTCCACATTAACGTGGTGACCACGGCTTAACGTGGTTACCACGTTAAAAACCGGCCAAGTGCGAGCAAATAAAAAAAAGCTTTCGTAGAGAAAAGAAAAAGAGCCCACCTTGAGTGATAGTTTAATGTTGTATTTAGTATTAGATGTTATAGAGCCAACTGAAATACATCATTCGTGAAAATTTTAACGGCAGCATTTGAAAATACAACTTTTTCAACTTTGTGCATCGCTTTATCTCTGAAATGGTGAATCTTATGAATAAAGTGTAAGACAATTTTTATAGATAATTAGGTGATAAGTAATTTTGTCATACATACTTTTATGATAAAACTTACCGTTTCGCTCAAAAGTGCATAAAACTGATATTTGTGACATTTGACCATGAATATTTTTTTTTGCACACGTCGGATCGATGGGGACTTTTGACATATCATTTGTAATGACATATTCAAGGCCTGCACAAAAATCCAGCTTGGTGGGAATTAATGCAACCTTACCCATAATTTAGATGCTAATTTGACTGGACTATTGGTCAACGAATCAAGAACACTTTCCAGTATACAAGAGAATCTTAACATTTTATTTAGAGACCCGACGTTTTGAGCTCTTTACAGCGTACGGGCAAAGCACGCAAAGGTTTGAATACATGACCTCATATTTGGATCTCACTGTCGCTTACCATCAGGTGGAGTGAGGTCATCTTATTAGTCTATTATAAAAAAAAAATGATTTTGTATTATTTACCTAGGTCGAGACACCATCAGTTTTCAATTCTGATGATGTTTGCGACTTTAGTTCACCAAGCCACTAGATGGCGCAATTTTAACATTTCTTTTAAACGCAAGCATTACATATTACGCAGTACAACGTAGTTAAACGTTACGCCGCTAGATGGCATTGCGCGTATGGTACATCGCGCAAGCGTTTTGTTTTTCGAATAGGATAAGGCTAGAACAAAATGTATGAATAGAAAAGATTACTAGATCAAGCTACATTGTCGTTTCATTTCGATAATAGTAGCTCCCACAGTACAATAGTATATACGTACAATATTCCTTCAATCTCTTACACCGTCTATCTGTCAGTGTCCCCAGCGCAAGTCGTATAATTAACTCCGTTGGCTCCAACAATGGTCCCAAACTCAGGCCGCATTGTTTCCGCGATTGTTAGTCAGCCAGAGTTTGCGGCATCAACGTCCCGCCAATTGGCTTTGACTGAGGACTCAACCCTAAACTGCTAAGTGTACTCGTTCGTACAGAATTGAGAGCGCCCTTCAGATTTTGCCTTTGCTTTGTTTTTGGGGGTTGGTCCCAGAGTGTCTAACGATTCTTATATATAAGGCGTCTGACCGATTTCAGCCATGGCAGCTGCATTGAGATCAACCAAGAGAGCAGAACATATTATAATGCACAAGTGTGCGCGCAAACACAAGTGCACTCTCTATTCCCTTACTCTCATAATTCGGTGAGATGCGAATCCGACATGACCGATGACAGATCGGGCGCAGTACCACCGGCTTAACGTGTTTTCCGAGGCACGGGCGTACAACCGCCCACTTCCTTATTCCGGGCTGAGTAATTTTATTACAGAAAAACTGTCGCAAATTTTGCCCGACCCTGGACTCGAACCCAAGATATTTTGATTTGTATACCAATATACTGATCCCAAATTATCACGTTACGTTTCATTGTACTCGTATATGAATATATATCAAATTTAATGCGACGCGAAAATCTTAAATATTACATATTAATAAATTTCTAAATGTATTAATATTATATTAATGACTGACTCGGTGGAACAGCTGTTAGCGGCCCTAATTCAATACTAACGGTTCCAAGAGTCGTGGGTTCGATACCCACCCGGGACAAATGTTTGTGCGACGAACATCTTTGTTTGTTCCGAGTCTGGGTAACATACTCATTAAATTATACATTAAATATATTTAAGTAAATTTGTGTAACACATTTACCGTAAGTACTTGTCACCATTATATTGGTAAAGTCACGATATTAAATCGAACTAACAATGTTTGACAACAATCCTTCGTCCATAAATTATAATCAGATTCTTATTGTGGACATTACCTGCGTGAAAACCATCATATCTGTAACACAAGTACTAAAGCTACTTACCACGGGATCAGATGAATGAATGTGATGTTGTGTAATATTTATCTAATAAAAGCTAATTATGGAAGTATTTAATTACAAAATAAACCAACGTCTATTTAAAAAATATATTAATAAAACTCAAACCTCTTGAACGAGGGGACTCTCGACGGCTCTCGACGACACATCTTTGAAAAAGTAATTTATTTTCCGGCATCGCAATTATAATTAGGTAGGTTGAGTCTCATCTGCAAAAACATCACCTTAAGCGGATTCCCGTAAACGGAGGTGCTTGCAATTAAAAAATAAATCAGTCTGTCAGTTAATGGAACGAGATGAGATCAAAGGGCAACTTTATCGAATTAATTCTATCTCCCCTGGTCTTGAAAGCACTTTTCACATCGGGAACCGTTTGTAAAATAGCCAGACAGAGAGCTTATTACAGGACTACGTTTCAGCCTTCGATTCCTGATTCTTTATTCTATTTAATCGGTCTCTCATTTCTTGGGAATTAAATAATTCTTCTCGGGTGAAGATTTCACTGTTAAACTCTAGACCTTTTTTAATAGTAGAGTTGTGTTTAAAGAGCGTATCTCTTACATCAGTCATGAATACGTTCGTTAATAGAAGTAAATAACAATAATACATACATCAATTAGTGCATCAGTGTCACTTGACCTTGCTACAATACTGTTAAGTAACGAAACTTGGGCTCAACTTGACTTGAACCAGAGATAGATAGGTAGATATTTATTGCATTAAAGAAAAAAGTCAGGGACTCTACTGTAACGAATGATTTTAACCTACAATAACCTACATGTATGTGTTATTCTATTATTTGAAAGAAAAAAAAATATGGATTTAACACGCGTGTATTGTTATTCTAACTGCCTCGTTGGTCCATTGGTAGCAAGCGCTGCGTCGGGACCGAGAGGTCCCCGGTTCGAATCCGGGGTCGGGCAATATTTGTGTGAGTTTTTCTGTAATGAAATTACTCAGCCCGGAGTTAGGAAGTTGGCGGTTGAACGCCCGTGCCTCGGAAAGCACGTTAAGCCGGTGGTCCTGCGCCCGATCTCTCATCGGTCATGTCGGATTGCCGTCTCACCGAATTATGAGAGTAAGGGAATAGAGAGTGCACTTGTGTTTGCGCGCACACTTGTGCACTATAATATGTCCTGCGCACTTGGCTGATCTCAATTGAGATCGGCCGCCATGGCTGAAATCAGTCGGACGCCTTATTGTTATTCTATTCATATTATTTTAGAGACCCGACGTTTCGAGCCATTTACAGCGCTCGTGGTCACAGGCAAGACAGTTTTCAATCGTTTCGTATTACGTATTGTATCAAGAATTACGTAATAATACGTAATACGGATAACAGAGAACAAGACATAATGGTTATGAATATTTAAAAAATCGGAATATCTCGCTCGGCTCTGTGGAGCGGTTAGATATCTTCTGATTTTCAAAACTAGTCTACATCCTCAAAGTTCTGAGTTTGAAAATTAATGTGTTTATGCAATCCGCTCATAATCTTAGTCACACATGGAATCGCTAATAATATGCTTAGCTGGGACACGTGTTAGTCGATTAAATATGCAGTAAGTTTGAGAACTTATAAGAATTTTCAAGGCTAACGTCATCATCGTTATCATCAGTCTATTATGTAGTCCACTGCTGAATAAAGGCCTCCCCAGATGCTTGCTACTCGGTCTTATCCTCGGCTACTCGCATCCAACTTCCACCAGTCGTCCTGCCCAGATCGTCACTCCACCTGACCTGCAGGCATCCCACACTAGGTACATTTGCCGAGTGCACTTCCCACACTACGATACACTTAGTTTTTACGTATAATTTTAAGCTTTTGCGTTCCATTACGTTCGCTCGCGACCATGATTGGTGTAACCCAGTCGAAACGTCGGGCAGTAAGTAGCTAAGTATTTGCTTCTCTTAATATCGCGTGTAGACCCATAGACTAATATTTAGTGTAATGGAACGGCTATTTACACTTAGTTTTATTATAGACATTGACTTATATACGTCATAAAACAAAATGATACCTTCTATTTAACATACAGGTGTGTAATTTCACATTATTTACTTTTCGGGCTCTACGCAATTTCCTCTGAGATATATATCTATGTCTCTATCAGTAGTCAGACCTTAGAGGACACTCAAAGGTCTGAATTTTAAAAATGTGTACGATCTTAGAGCCATCGCCCCACACGGAATCGCTAAGGCGCTGGTAATACGTTAAGCCGGGACGCGTGTTTAGCCGATACAATATGCAGTGAGTTTGAGTACGCCCGGTAAGATGGGTTTACAGGAGTTTTCAAGGACATTAATTCGTTGTGTAAATCTTTGGATATTTATTAAATATAAAAATATCACTTAATAAGTGTGAGTTATTTTAATACACTAGTTATTACCCGCGTCTTCGCCCGAATAAGAACATACTTCTCAAAATATCCATTGATTGTTACGTACATGGTCACCTATGCATTTTGTATTAATTTTATTTTTATTAGTTTATAGTACAGTCATTTGGTCAAAAAAATGTAGGGTACCTGGAAAGTTTTCCGGGAGTTTTGAAATTTGGCAATTTTATAGATTTTGGTATGCTCTTCCGCTATATAGCTATATAAGGTTGACAGGCACAATAGACCATATTGAGCCTGTCGCACGCACGGATGTATAACGGTTTACGGTGCTTGTACGCCGAAACTATTGATTTTAGGATAGAAAAGGTTAAGACATAAATTGTAGGAAATTTTCTCTTCTTTTATTTTATAATGCGCCAGAAAGGAGTTATTATCAAAAAACTGCTTTTGGGCGCCATTTTTTCAAAATGGCGGCGCGAGCGGCAGCTGTACGAGGTGGCAAAGTTGAAATTTGGCAAGAGCATACCAAAATCTATAAAATTTCAAAACTCCCGGAAAACTTTCCAGGTAAAAATACCAAATGACTGTACTATTAACAATAATTACGATACACAATATTTATAGTCGAAAAATAAAATTTACACGGCTGATGTGACACATAATCTTTCAATCCTATTACCAAAAACAACATGCGCGAATAAATAGATTCATTTTCATCACACATATCAGGCAATAAGGCATCTTTAAGTAAATGGCAATATTAAAATTTTCTATTCACAAATTGTGATGTCTAGTTAAATTTAACAAATACGCTCAAGAAGAGAATATCATCATGCTCCCCACTGCTGAGGCACTGGCCTACCTTAAACTAGGGCAACAAGGCCTTAGCAAACCACATGCGGGTTGGTCGACACAACCTGAGAATTTCTTCACAAAATTAGTAAACAAGGAAATAATTTATTTAATCTAATAAAATATGGAGTTATCTTACCTGGATCGTGTTATTATAACAGACTGTATCTACATCAAAAAAAATATTAATAAAAAAAAATCCCAAAAACCCATTACCCTCTTTCCTCGCCAGTCGGCTAAAACACATCAATGGAAGCGGCCAGCGCAAAAACAAGAGATAAGAGCGAAAAACTTTCCCCCACAAATCGTTATGTAAATACTTAAACGCTATCTCCAGAACGTGGCGTGACATAAAGTAAGTAAAACCTCAAACAAAATAAAGCGGAAGTAAGCTAAATCGCTCGCTTTAAATTTCAAATCGGCGCGTTGTAAGAAGGCCGAGACGCGGCGGTCATTCCGTATGGAAATCAGTTGAGCCGCCCGTAATTGTATTCATCGAATCCAGTGGCTACCTTGCGGGCTCGTTCAGGTGGAGGGTTCTGTTGCGAGGATAAGATATTTTATAGTGTACCTACATTATATTTTTGCGATGACTAGAACCGAGCCCCGTTCGGAGGCACCCTCAGGCAAACGTTGCTTAAATGTACTAGGGGTGTGAGCCTTCCGCTCCCCCGCCAGCCCGGTGAAGTTGTAGAAGCCGTCTGAGGCTAACAGCTTAGTCCTTTCGAAAAAAAAAAATGACTAGAACAAAGCAAGAGGAGACTTTTATTTTCTAACTGACATACGATGACGGTTAGGAGTAGCCTCGCCATCATCACCGGACTTGCGGGGAGAGGATGGCTCTCACCCCTAAAAGCTACGGGTGATTTTTTAGATTTGAAGTGGGTTATGTCACTGTTTACAGGTAGGCTTCAAGGGTTTGTATCTACTTAGAATAATATTGCGGATATGGATATGGATTTATTATGATGAATTTGTAGTAGAAGAAACGGATCAATTAAAAGAAGTGCCCTAAAAGTAGACATACTCGTACACAATTCTGCATTGCTTATCAAGCAATCCTAAGGTATGATGGCGACGACCAACCCACTCGTGGCCAGCACAATTGAATAAGAGCTAAGTTTAGAGTAAAATCAAGCCCCTCGGTGATAACGGGTAGGAACTACATGAGTAAATCAATCTTTACAGTCATACCTTGCCCAATTGTGGCGCCATATTAAGAGACAAAAAAAAAAGATCGAGGAATTGAGAACCTCCTCCTTTATTGAAGTCGGTTAAATACGTAACAGTTACCAGATATTTTTTATTTTAACCTAACCAAACGATGGATCTGTGAGGTGATCTCAATTTTCAAAAGTTCAGCTATTCATAATATAAAAATTAAACAAGCCTAAAACTGAGAATTAGCCCAGTAGCAGGTAATCGTATTCATAGAACGTGCACAGCTGTTCCCAATGCAAGCGGTTAGTACGTAATGTCACGGTCTGTAATGGCGGCTGAACGCCACAAAATGGCGGGCGGTCGTCAAAATGGCCGCGAGGGAGGGCCGTTATTAAACTTTCCAAATGCTGTTACTGCGATGTCTAGTACTGTAAGGTACGTTTGAATGTCGAACTTGCAGAGCAATAAAAAGGGATGCTAATGTGTGTCATGGCATGGCAACTTGTCTTTTATTACTCAAGAATTCAATATAATTGGTGTCATTCCTTGCAGAATTTTATGAGGGAGTTTAATCAAAGTCTTCTTCTTATCGAATGGTTGATGAACAACCTGGTGTCAGAGTTTTTAAACCGCCCGTAGACCTTTGACATGGCTTCACACACCGTTGAAAAATTTCTCAGGTGTGCTGGTTTCCTCACGATGTTTTCCTTCACCGTTAAAGCGTCGAATGATAAAACATATGAATTTCAAATTGGAAAAACACATCGGTACCTGGCGGGGTTTGAACTGGCGACCTCTCGCATGGCAAGCAACGACCTTAACCACTCGGACATCGACGCTTTTTAAAGTCAAACACAAGTACAAGCAAACCAACAATCTTCAGATTGCATTTCAATAAAAAAAGTTCACTTTATATTATTTACCTCAGATTTCTGCTGACGAAGTTTTCAATAAATAATTATGTAATGTCTGGAACTCTTCTTGCATTAAATATCCCTAATCGGCTTGACTGGCTCGGTGGAACAGTGGTTAGTGACTCAGGTTCAAAACCTACGGTTCCAAGAGTCGTGGGTTCGATTCCCACTCGGGACAAATATTTGTGTGACGAACATCGGTGTTTGTTCCGTGTCTGGGTGTATTATTAAATATATTTAAGTTTATTTGTGTATCCACTGTTGATCCTGATTTTCGTAACACAAGTGCTTAAGCTACTTACCACGGGATCAGATCAATGTATGTGATGTTGTGTAATATTTATTTATTTATTTATTTTATTTAATGAAAAGAAACCGAATTAAAGCTATATCAAATATTTAAACGAGTACTTTCTTCACAAAAACAGGTATAACTAGAGCTCAACAAAGTAAGGATTCCTAATTCAAATCCGAAAGAACATTGAAAACCGATGCAGCCACAAGCGGTGCATAATTTGGGCGCAGCGTGCAGTTCCTAAATTAGCTGCCGTTCCGAAACCGCTAACACGCGATCGGGCCCGCTCCGATACTTTGTCGACGGAGGAGCCTCAAAACCGCCGAGGGTAGCTGTTGAAATAATATACGGAAAGTGCAACCGCCGTGGATTAGACTACCACCGCTAGTCGAATACAAATTGTATGAAATTTTCACTCCATTGTTGAACACATAAGTACCTTAAGTCATTAGATCTCTTGCCAGTTAGCCGGAGTACGTGGCAGAAAAACAAAGGCCAATCCTATAAATAAGGCGATTTCGGCCATGACGGTCGATCTCAATTGAGATCATAATTATATTGCACAAGTATGCGCGCAAACAAAATTACACTCTCTCTCTCATAGTTCGGTGAGACGGCAATCCGACATGACCGAGATCGGGCGCAGGACCACCGGCTTAACATGCTTTCCGAAACATGGGCGTGCACCCGCCAACTTCTTAACTCCGGGCTAAGTAATTTCTTAACAGAAAAACTGACACAAATTTTGCCCGACTCGAATCGGGAACTCTTGGTCCATACGCAGCGCTTGCTACCAATAGACCAACCAGGCAGTTGGCTAATCCTATAGTAAATTAAAGACAAGCTTTCCGCCCACAACTTCAAAATAACTTTGCTCCCAGGAAAAGCGAAGCAAGCTCCCAGAAAGAGCAAAGTAAATCGTTACGCTTAATAATTTTTGAGTTACAGAAGGGTCAAAGTGGCATCAAGTGGTTCGTGTCATGATACACATGGCGCTGGCTAGCCAGTTTCTTTGCTTGAACTTGGCTTTGACACACGGCTGCGTTTCTAAGAACACACGTCATTATTTTAAGATCACTAAGTCTAATTGTTTATTTGTTTGTTTGTCGAAACCGTTGTGTCGTGTCACCACGATGACGTAACCACTAAAAAGTATACCGTCTTATTATTTATCCCGTACGGTTAAATTAAATCTATTCCTTCCTTAGTTAAACAAACTACACCAACTCCAAAACATTCTACGTTCGTACAATTTCCGTAATACGACTTTTCAAAAACTTACCGGTTTTCCTTGAGTAATTCTGCCACCGCTCCGATATTGGTTCGCAGGAGTTTAAAGTCAAAATTGAGCGTTTGATCGCCAAGCTTTCTAGACCGGTCGCTAACCCGATTGCCTAGACTCTAGCACTTAGGTACTGAGTGTATAACGGAAGGAATGCAATAACGCGCAATCTAGCAGTTCCCAATCAAACCGTTAAGCCTTTAGTCGGTGTAATATAAAGAGCTCTGTAGCTCAGGAGCTGGATTGAAATCTTACATTAATATTGCTAAATATTATATTAATACAAACTCTCTCTTTTAAATATTCACACCAATTCACAGGTATACTGACAGAGACTACGAAAGGAGGGAGGCTTTTTAACCAATTTTGCTACAAGGGATATTTATACTCGTATAACTACTAATGTAAGTATAAAGCGATAAGCTACTGCTTGTAGACAGTAGGCTCGCTAATTTAAAAAAAAAACAATTTTTTGAGTTGAATGTTTTTTTCAGCCACCAATCAGGATATCATCTACCAGATTCATGAAGTTTCATGGGATTAAAAAAATAAACAACTAGTTACCCACCTTATCTTCGCTTCAATTTTACATGAACAGCTTCTGCTTGAATACTTCCAGCTATTAAAAAAACGGATCAAAATCCGTTCCAAAGATTTAAAGATTAAAGCATACATAAGGATTATGGACAGAAAGCAACACTGTTTAATACTTTGTAGCAGTGGCGTAACTATACCTGTTGAAGTCCGTGGCAAAATTCATCGGATGGGGCCCCGTGCATCCCCGTTCTTTTTTTTTATCTTAATGTGTATGTGTGTTGGCAGTTGAGATTCTCCTATGACCGGGGGCCCCTTTCGGCTGGGGCCCCCTACCGGGTGGGGGCCCGTGGCATTTTGCCGACTTGCCACCCTGTAGTTACGCCACTGCTTTGTAGTAATATATGTTACTGATCAGATTCCGTGCTAAGTTGCGAAATCACTTGTGCTATAGAATATACAGGGTGTAACAGGAGGGGTGGATCATCGTAAGTCAATCGATGGGGGACTTCAATACCTATCGATATAACCCCCATGTATGTTCAGCGATTTTCAATAGTTCCAAGGTTATTGAGATTTTTGTGAATTTTTTGTAAGAAGCCGGAATTCAGTATAAAAGTCTTCACTGTAGCTTAACTACTGGACCTGCTTGCATGGTTTTTTTTCTAGAAATAGTTCAATAGTGGGTCTTTATAATTACTATACCAATTTGAGTCATAACCCTATCATATTGGAGTAAAAAAATAATTCTTCACAAAAGTTTTACGAATCGAATTGTGTCTACCAACTTTCAAAGCCTCCAGTGAAAAAAAAGTACTTGTGTTTTTTTTCTAGAACTTATTTTAAAAACTACCTACATTCATGGATAGTATACCCTGAAAATTTCATACCGCTCCTACCAGAGCATCAAAACGAAAAATGAACGCGAATGGCACAGGTGCCATAAATCAGTGTTTTTATTTATCATGTAAAACTTTAATTTAAAAAATAAATCGATATGTTTCAGCAAATTTATGCTATGTTAGTAACATTAGTAGCAGTAATTTTACAGAATTGCAAATTGAAGGGGTGAAAATCAAACAAAGAAAATTTAAATAATTTTAGTTAATATTTTTTTTTATAGTATGTGTTCATAATGGGCATTATTATTGGCTATGCATAGCTTAAACCTTCTTAAAAAGCTTTTTTGGAGGTTGTGGAATGCTTCTCTTTTGTAAAAAATTTCAGGGGCCCAAATTGTGACAAAGCAAAATGTAGTATAGCATTTTGCAACATCCGAAAAACCTTTGAAAAAGGTGTCGTACTCGTTTATGCATAGCTCCATTATTTGGAGCCCATTATGAACACTTACTGTAAAAAAAATAATTAACAAAAATTATGTAAATTTTCTTTGTTTGATTTTCACCCCTTCAATTTGCAATTCTGTAAAATTACTGCTACTTATGTTACTAACATAGCATAAATTTGCTGCAACATATCGATTTATTCTTTAAATTAAAGTTTTTCATGAAAAATAAAAACACTGATTTATGGCACCTGTGCCATTTGCGTTCAATTTTCGTTTTGATGCTCTGGTAGTAGCGGTATGAAATTTTCAGGGTATACTATCCATGAATGTAGGTAGTTTTTAAAATAAGTTCTAGAAAAAAAACAAAGGCACTTTTTTTTCACTGGAGGCTTTGAAAGTTGTTACACACAATTCGATTCGTAAAACTTTTGTGAAGAATTATTTTTTTACTCCAATATGATAGAGTTATGACTCGAATCGGTATCGTAATTATAAAGACCCACTATTGAACTATTACCAGAAAAAGAACCATGCAAGCAGGTCCAGTAGTTAAGCTACAGTGAAGACTTTTATACTGAATTCCGGCTTCTTACAAAAATTTCACAAAAATCTCAATAACTTTGGAACTATTGAAAATCGCTGAACATACATGGGGGTTATATCGATAGGTATTGAAGTCCCCCATCGATTGACTTACGATGATCCACCCCCCCTGTTACACCCTGTATAATATAGTGGAGCGGAATCTTTCGAGGAAGTATTGATTTGAGGTCTATTTATAAACTATCCGCATCGTTTGCTTGAAATATGTTATTGGATAGGGAAAACAAAGCGACAGTGACTATTAACAATGTCGGATCTGCAAAATCTCACTTTTTCGTTTATTTCAGAAAACATGCCCTAATAACTAGATCTACCATCGGGTGAAATAAAAAAAATGTTTCCATGCATAGTTTTTGAAATAATCACATTAAGAAAGTCGGATCTTACCTAGAGAGGCCGTTAAAAACGTCGGAAAATAACTTCCGACGTTGTTAGCGGGACGCGGGGCCGGGTGTGCGTGCGCGATCTCCCAGATCCGTCATTGTTAGCGGTATGAGTGGACGTCGCGTGGCAACTTTGTTTTTAAGAGAGTTACATCTTATCCCATAATTTATAACACTATTCACGATAACACCTACAAGATCAGCACATTTAATGAGACTAGCCACGAGAAAAGATGATGAGAACCTATCTACCTCGAGTATACCTGCCAATAATAACTCTCAAACCAAAGCAAAACCTACAGTAGAAACAGCTATATGTTATTATTTATTACTTTTATCATAATATTACTCTTAAAATTTTGACAATTTGTTTATTATTTAACTTTGAGGCAAAATTTATAAATTATGAGTATTTCCTAGTACGGCATTTAACAATGTCAGTTGTACCACATCGGACGTTGTTAATTGGTTTTTCAAATGGCTTAAATGCGGTAGTACCACATCCGACATTGTTAATTTACTTTTGAAAAAAGTGAAATGTCGGTAGTACCACATCTGACTTTATTAATTGCTTTCTAAAAGGGTCTTATGACGGTAGTACCACATCCGTCATTGTTAATTTTTTTTATTTAGAAATCAAATGACGGTAGTGCCACATCTCATTTTATTTAACGCGTTTGAGATTTATAAATAAGTCGGTAGTACCATGACAGCAGAGGGGGCTCTCCAGGTGGTGTGTCGGACTCCCCGACGGCTGGCGAGAAGGCGGTAAATGCCAGCCGCGGCTCCTGGGCGGAGTGTAATGCCCAGGGGGTTTATCGACTAAAACACCGGGGTGTACCTCATCGCCTATTGGCAGTGTCATAGTACCTGGCAGAGCTTTCACTCACAACACCGCCGGCGGACAAGCATCCATGTCTCCCTCAAGCGTCCCCAGAGGTGGGCAACGAGGAGACCCCGTGCACAGGGTCGCTCCCGTCCCTCAACGATGGCCGTTGGTGTAATGCCGATGGGAGTGTCCCCACACCCGCCGCCGGCCGGCCGTCGTAGGACTGCGGCATGTGACGCGCATAATCACGCCTTCTGCGCCCAGTCGCCTTCTTCGCACTGGTGGCGCGAAGGGGTCGTCTTCACGCTCCATCTCTACCGCCTCCTTTTGAGTCATCACTGACTCGGAGAAGGAGGCAGTCGCCGCCCACACATCTACGTCCTCTACCATTCCTCGCAGAAATTGGGCGAGAGGTCAGCGGGCCGGCCACAGATATTAGGGCCGACCTCTCTTCGGACCACGAAGGACACTGGAAGAGAGTGTGGTCCGCCGTGTCCTCCTGTGCGCCGCACTCGTGACAAACGGGCGCGTCCTCCCGCTGAATGCGGTGCAGATAGTGGCCGAAGCAACCATGCCCGGTCAGCACCTGCACCAGGCGGAACGACAAGAAACCGCCCGTCCGTTCGAGTCAGCTGTTGAGCACTGGTCCGAGCGCATCCAACAGATGACGCCCTGCCACCTACGTGGCTAAGCTATCTGCCCACACCAAAAACTCGCGAGCTCCGTTCGCAAACTCCTCGCGCTCTCTCCTCACTGGACTAAGACCCAGATCTCGTTGCTACTTAAGCCACTCATACTTCGCGGCCAGCAGCTATGCATCCAGCTTCCAAGGTAGGCTTTTCGGCGGCCTGCCAAGGTACAGACCGCTGAAAAGCCCACAGTGCGATAGGCACGCGTCACGCGACACGCTATCGCCCGCTGAGGTCTACGGAGTAGGACGGAGTTCTCGCTGACATGGAGGGAATCCGCACAGATGAGAGCTCCATAAAGGGCCATGCTTCTGAGTATGCCGGCGTAAAGTTGCCGGTATCTGGCCCTAGGCCCTCTTATATTCGGAAAGAACCACCCCAACGTGTCCGCTGCCTTGAGGCACGGCGACAGCCCTCTGAAGTGTGGGACAAACTACCTCCGCGCATCCAAGACTAGTCCTTCTTATTTACTAACTACTACGGTACTTCATTTGGCACTGGATTGCCACCCGCTCCCCCAATCAAGATGTACGAGTTGGGGAGAGGTCCTTTCCGAGGCCTATGGAAATAGACGGCCTCGGTCTTCTCCAGCGCCAAACGCAGGACCAAAGTACTGATACGCTGCGCCAACAGCGCGCTCGCCTCCGTCGCTCTTCGCGCTGCCTCCTCAAGGTTCTTCAATCGGGACAGGGCGTCTAAGGTAGATCGCCCTATCCTGAATCCGAACTGGTTCTCTGAGCGGTCCGGCCCCACGCTCCGCCGATGGTCGTTTAATCGCACTCCGCAATCGACCGATACGCGGAAGGTGACTCTGAGGGGCGGCCCCCGGCGGGCAGACCCCGGAAAGACTGCTCCAGTTCTGAGTAGGCCAGAGCGATGTCTTGGGCCGGAACACCGCCCGGACCTGGGGCCGTCTTCTTCGCCCAGAGAGGGAGGACAGCCGATTCGAACTCCTCTGGAGTAAACGGCGTTATGGTCTCTAATTCTAAGATAGGTCTCAGACGTGAGGGCATCCGTGGCGGCACATAGTCTGGGTCTATAGGTGGAAAGAGACCCCGAACTGATTTTGGTTAGTTTAATGTGATTTTAATTAATATTTCGTCCACTACTTGTCACATACGACCTAATATTTTTTTATATAATCACTAAACAATGTCGTAAGTACCAGTTCCGGCAAACAATGATTAATTTTATACAAGCAAAAATGTCGGTTCTGGTACTTCTGACAATTTAACATTAGTTTAGAGCCGTTAAAAAAGTCGCAACTGACTTTTCTCATATTTACACATTTAATAACGGCGTCCCATAATATTGGCCTGAACAAACATTATTTGTATAGCATAACCCTAAAATTTTGTAATCCTGCCTCAAATAAGTAAAAAGATACATCCAAATTAAACTTTGATTAGCTCTCCTGTGAAGTTGCTGTTTTGCACATCCGACATTGTTAATAGTCACTGTCGAAAGGCACACATTTGTTACAATCATGTCGCTATTCAAATTTAAATAAATATTATTATCAAATGTTATATCATCATCATCATCAGCCCATATACATACGTCCCCACTGCCGTACCCCTGGGCCCTACCCTAAACTAGGGTGATAAGGCCTTAGTCAACCACACTGACCAAGTGCGGGTTAGTCGACTACATAACCTTAGAGTTTCTTCATAGGTGTGCAGGTTTCCTCACGATGTTTTCCTTCACCGTTTAAACGTCGTATCGTACATACGAATTTAAAAACACTGTGGTAAGTGGCGGGGTTTGGACTGGCGACTTCTCGCATGTCAATCAACCTTAACCACCCGGCCATCGACGCTTTTTGTAATAATACTCAACATCTGTCTATGTCTCTCAAACTAAAGAACCCTGTCCCCTAACCTTTCGCTACAAAGCTCGATTGTACCCCAAGGCTTTGCAGCATCATTACGTTGGACACATTTAGCAAATTGTGCATCCTTAGCTTTAGCCCTCACTTGCAAAGCCTGCCTCAGATAACGTTTATGCCCAGACATTCAGCCATTCTAATAAAGATATTGTTGAGAACATCCTACGTACGTAGTAGCAATACGGTGGACGTATAATTGTTTCCTGAAATTCTGATAAATACATTTTAGGAGAGAGATTTATCAAAAGCATAAAATAGAGCTAAAGTTCAAATATGAAGTTTTAATTTCATACGTGCCTATTAAAATTTTTAGCAATTAAGTATTAGATTATGCTGTGTACATGTATAATGGAATGGTTATCTTAACTATCTGTTTGAGATTTAATATTACTCATTATGCAACGATAGTAGTCTGTATATAATACATAATTTACGTACCGTGCTTTAAAAGGCTATATAATTTGCAAGCAAGTATATTACAATTGATTCAGTCAGCAATTAATTCGTGCACAATTTATACGCTTTTGCATTACATTAGGCTCAATATCTGATGTAAAATTATTTGCTATTATACCTAATAAAGACTCAAATACTGTGTTAAATCTAATGGCAGTCCAAATATGTTTGCAAACTGCACATGCTACATTACCCAATCGATACCTTATCATGGCAACAACAGCCATTGCCCCCATCAAAATCAGATAACAAATTTGTCCCCTTGATTTATGTCAGACATAAAGCTCGATCACACAGTTGCGTCTGGCATTGCGCCATCGGTGCAGTGTGCACCCGCCCGATATAAGGAGTTAGGGCATTTCATAGCTGCTAATGAGGTTGCTTTGGCCACAACTGGTTAATGGGACCTAGAAAATGCTATAAATTACTTAAGTCAAGTTACGTGCTACGTACAGGAGAAAAGACAATAGTAATAAGTAATTGCCATGATTTTTTTTTTATTAAAAGTTGCGTTGTGTCATTATCATCATCATCATCAGCCCCATATACATCCCCACTGCTGGGGCACATGCTTACTAGGATGGTCAGGCCCCTTGTCAACCACGCTGGCCAAGTGCGGGTTGGTCGACTACACAACCTTAGAATTTCTTCATAGGTGTGCAGGTTTCCTCACGATGTTTTTCCTTCACCGCCAAAGCGTCGAATAATTGTACCTACATATGAATTTCAAATTTGAAAAACACCGTGTTTCGTGGCAAGATTTCAACTGGCGACCTCATGCATGGAAAGTAACGACCTTAACCACTCGACCATTGACGTTTTTTTTTCATAGCAATGCATGTGTATTTGTCATTGTGTATTTATTTCCTGCTAATTTATTTGCAATAGTGCCTCTCTGCCTAACAGTTGGACAAGTATTAAGTCCGGCCGCCATAACCAAAGTTGAACTTGAGCGCTTCTTACTTCTTTACAACGATACTAAAGATCTTACACATTATTTACATTGCCTGACAAAATAAGCAACTGTACAACATTATAACGAACGTAATCAAGTGGAGATAATGACTTGTATCGCGTGTAATTCCCCCCCCCCTTTCCCCCTTTCCCCCTTTCTGTTCCCGTTCTTTAGACGAGCCGAATAATTTCCGAGGTATAAAGCGAGTTGGCAAATTGCTTCGTGATTTACCCGTTTTGCGGTCTGCGTTAGGGAGAATTGAAGGACGGGGTGCACCGAGGTTATGGAGAATATATGGGTTTAAAATAAAAGAAAATTGATTGTTACTTTTTAGCGGATTGTCTATTTAATAAATCTATTTGTGATTTGTATTTATACAGATAAGATACAAAGGACTATGATTGCAAATTTTCATCCCGAAAAAATCCAGGACTTCCAAAAACCGGTTTTCGCTTTTATATGGCGCTAGGATGCGCAAGACACTAGATATCGCTTGTGGAAAAGACCTATTTAATGTGACTGAAGATGCGAGCAAAAGCTAGTTAGGGTTAACTATAAAGTAGTATTAAAAAATGTTTAAAATAAAAAAAAATCGAAAAATATGTACGAATAGTAAACTAATACATGGCCCATGTCACACAAACTAAACTACAATCAAAACAATCCGTAAGAGAAAAAAAAGTTGGTATGTACGCCTTTAATAATGCTCTCACTGTATCCCAGACTCATCAGATCTGGTGTATTTATCTCCGGCCATATTGTCTGCGGGACGCGTCTTGTCGCGAGTTTATTGTCTTTGGTCCTCATCTCTCATCTCTACACTCAGCTATAAAGGTAGAGCGCTAAACAGATATTAATCAAAATGGGAGCACTAATTGATAATCTTGGGCTGAATATTCTTCTGTTGGGGCTTTTTATGGCAAGTCTGAGAGTTGCACCAATTTTAGAAAAGGAAAGAAGTGCAAACAAAAAAAAATGTGAATAGCGTCGCCACTCGGCCACCGAAGCTTTTAACACTTTTTTTTTCAAGCAACGACCTTAAGAACTTACGAACCACTCGGTTAAGGCCATTGCTTGCTATGTGAGAGGTCGCCAGTTCAATTCCCCACGTACCAAAGTGTTTGTGTGACTCTTTAACGGTGAAGGAAAACATCGTGAGGAAGCCTGCACACCTACAAAGAAATTTTAAGGCTCTATAGTCGACCAACACGTACTTGGCCAGCGTGTTCGACTAAGGCCTTATTGCCCTAGATAGGGTAAGCTCATGTTCCAGCTGGGCTGATGATATAGACAAGTTGCGCCGACCTTACTTGAGACAAGGGCAGGAGAATGATGATGAGGGCTTTTTATGTGTTCAGTACGTTTCGGTTTATTAGTCGGATGGTCGGATGGCGCCACTTGTGGCTTAAACAGGTAATATGAGGAAACATTTGACAGTGTGTGAGTATTTGGTTTGGTGTGAGGAATGCATGTCTAGACGCGTTTCCTAGAACGACGGGCGTTTCGAATCCCCGGGCCGCGATAGAGCAGTTGAATCCGTTTATTCGAAATATTAAAACAGCTACTGCACGTTTTAGCACTTCATCATTAGCCCATCGCAGTCCACTACTCGACATAGGCCTGCCCAAATGCTTTGCACTCTCGTTTACCTTTGGCAACTCACGTCCAGCTCCTACCAGTAGTCCTGCGCAGATCGTCACACCATCTGGCCTCAGGGCATCTAACACTACGTTTTTTTAGACGCGGTCTACACTCTTTAACTCCTTCACCACAGTTGTTGTCGGTTCTACAACTGATGTGGCCAATCCACTATAATTTCATTTGACTGGCTCGGTGGAACCCTGGCTGTTGGTTCTAAGAGTTGTGGGTTCGATTCCACTCCCCAGTGGGAATAGTATACAATAACACAAAAAATTGTGTGATGTTCCGTGTCTGGGTGTGATTTTGTATTTAAGTATATGTATGTATATCAGTCTCTAACGCCCATAGTACAAGCTCTGCTAAGTCTGGAGTCAGATTCCTGTGTGTGGAAATGTTACAGATATTTTTATCAGCTCACTAATACGATGAGCTTTAGCTCTTAAACATTAAAAAAACACTTCTTACGTGCTACAAATTCTTATCCAATCCCGCCGCAGGACGCTCCGTTGCACCTAGCTTGCAGCGTGATTCAATTAGGCTGTCTAATTAGACGCCTCGCCGCCATTCCCTACCGCTGCAGTCTTAAGGAAATGCACTCTGACGGCCGTTGCATTCCGTGTGAGGCACGCTTCGGTGGGAACTTTGATCGCCCGTCCGCCGGATTGACGGTTTGCGATCGATTGGTTTAGAATTCGTAATGGCTTATAGTCCGGTTGAAGTAGATGCAAAAAATTGGTAACCTAAAATACCACCATTTTTAACATATAGCCATTTTTACTCTTAAATCTAAATTTTAGAGTAAAATAGGTTTTTGAAATTTAACTTTATCAAAAACAAATATTTTTGTTCAATATTTTTTTTTGTGCTCAAATCGTATGGGTGGAGATTTTAATCAAAAGACTCCATTAATCCATATTCATATTTTTTCTGTTATGCTCACAGAAATGCTAAAGTTAAGGGCGAACGTTAAGCTCCGAATTTTTGAAAGCTTGATCTTGATTACGATGAGAGGTTTCTTCACGGATTCACGCCCATATACTGAGCGAAGACTATTTCGATATCCAGTTTAATTTATTTTGTGTCATTTAGTTTTTAATTAGTATTTTAATACAATTGATCTCTTCGTCACTCCAAATACTCGACATGAAACCGGTTAAACAATTTTCTTTACTAAAGGAACGTCGGAGATCGGCCTAGGTGGAGGTCCTTAGTATCCGGCCAAGACTCGTTTTGGGTCGCTGCGCCAGTCTAGTAAGTAAGTAAGTAAAGGAAGGTACTGTTAATATTAAGGCGTCTAATTAGACAGCCTGATTGAATCAAGCTGCAGCCAGGTGCCAGCGAAGCGTTCTGCGGTGAGACTGGCTGAGACTTACCGCTTACTGCAGAAAGCTTTTTTGTAAATTTCACCCGAATCAAAACGAGGGCGGGTCCCTAGTTTGCAATAAAAACATACATATTTGACATACTTGAAGTCGCCGTTAACACGGTACGGAAATGATGATGAATAAAAATGTAATCATAATCAGCTAAACATACTGTTTGGATTAGGCATAGTATTATAACTCGGATTACTATTGGATTAGCATCAGCTCATATACGTCACCACGGATGGGGCACGGGCCTACTTTAGGGCGATAAGTCCTTCGTCAACCACACTGGCCAAGTGCGGGTTGGTTGACTACACAACCTAAGAATTTCATCCTATGTGTGCATGTTTCCTCACGATGTTTTACTTCACCATTAAAGCGTCAAATTTGAAAAACACAGTGGTACGTGACGACTACTATATGCAATTAATATAATAATGTACCTACCATTGGATAATACTCAATGTAAAGCTCAACCAAATTCGTTTGCTACGGAACGGCAATAGCTTCACATCAAGACAGATGAAATACCAAGCAAACGATAAGAAGTGGACCACTTAGCGCATTTCCCTTGTAAAATGATAAAACTTTAATAATCTATCACCCACATCCAATAGCCAATTCACCGAAAGAAAATCGACTTAAAACCATCGAACTAGAGTTAAGGACAAACCCGTTGACCCAAAGTGTAATCTTATTCATATTTACACGAAAAATAGCATTTTCAACCCGCATTTTCTATTACCCTACTATCCTGGCGAATCGAGCGCCAGCGACCTGAATCCTATTCATATCTGTCAAATTATTTCACGTCAAATATTTCTAACACTTTCAATAGAAACTTAGTGAAATGTGATCTTTTGAGGTCCTTTATTGTGGAAAGTCTTTGCGATAAAAAAGGTCTTTGAAATCGAATATTCCCTTTGTGAAGATACGTATTCAAACGCGAAAATCTTAGTGGATATTATTTTGAAACTATTCTGGTAACAACAAATTGTTCAACATAAGACTTAGGTATATTATTAGGTAGTATATATTATTTACTATGTCGGTAAAATTGTTATTTGTTAAAGTTTTTTTTTTATATTTATAATGGGCAAACAAGATTACCTCACTCCACCTGATGGTAAGCGGTAGTGAGAATATTTGTAGTAATTATTATGTGAGTACGAGATAATACGATTAGTAATTTTGAGGGCAGCTAGATAGAATAGAGCACTACGAATATTAACCGTAATTTTCTTATTAAATTTATCTTAATTAAACACCCTCAATCTGACTTTTATTTTACAAAACCTTTTTTTTATAATTGGCTAATAGGATGACCTGACTCCACCTGATAGTAAGCAGTCGTGAGGTCGTGAGGTCCATTTAAGGCCCGCTAAGATGCCGCTTCACACCCTGCCTGGGATAATGGAAGGTCAACTTAGATTGAAGTATAATGACAATTCTTTCAATACTGTTTGCATATTCAGTCTACTAGTTATATTAATTTATTCTTAACTGCACGAAACACAAACTTCACCGCCTTCAAACACATATCAAATTCTTACCCAGATAATTATAAATGTTTGTATTATTTATTTTGTAATTTTAAGTGTGTCAGGTTTATGAGGGCGGTGCTTTTTTTGTAATTTTTTTAAAGTACAAATTAAACAACATCACTTACTAAACACTAATAATAAACACTCTTTTTATATTTTGGTTCACCTAATAGTGATTTCTAGCAGATTAAGTATGAAATACTTTCTGTATCGAATATTTCTCAACTTGTAAGAATTTTCGTTTTCCGGAGATGACAATAGCTCGTCAACAACACATGGAAGGTATTCCGAATCAATTCAACGCACAAACCCAGTTATTTCTGCGCAGTTGTATAGTTATATTTTTAGTAAAAGCGTCGATGGCCGAGTGGTAAAGGTCGTTGCTTGCCATGCGAGAGGTCGCCAGTTCAAACCCCGTTAGGTACCAATGTGTCTTTCAAATTTGAAATTCATATGTACCATCATTCGACGCTTTAACGGTGAAGGAAAACATCGTGAGGAAACCAGCACACCTGAGAAATTTTTCAACGGTGTGTGAAGCCATGTCAGAGGCCTACGGGCGGTTTAAAAACTCCGACACCAGGTTGTTCATCAACCATACGATAAGAAGAAGAAGAAGTATACAATTAGAATCGAATAAAGTTGTGAAGCATCGATGGCCGAGTGGTCGAGGTCGTTGCTTGCCATGCGAGTGGTCGCCAATTCCAACCCCGCCACGTACCACTGTGTTTTAAAATCTGAAATTCATATGTACCATTATAAAAACATCGTGAGGAAACAAGCCTACGAAGAAATTCTTTGGTTATGTAGTCGACCAACCCGCACTTGGCCAGCGTGGTCGACTAAGGCCTTATCGCCCTAGTTTAGGGTAGGCCCGTACCCCAGCAGAGGTTACGTATATGGTCTGATGATAAAAGTTGTGTTTAAAATAAATAAATATCTGGGACATTTCATTTTTCATTGCCTAACTGAAAACAGTTGAATTATGTTTCTATATTTGTAAGATATTGTACCTGTTATTTTGTTTTTATTGTGTCACTTTTTTTTATTTCCAATTTTGTAATTATGTGTTTAAATAATATGTTGTTTCTGTCAATGTTGTGTACGCCTATAATAGGCATATATATAAGAACTATACTTCTATACCTTACTTGTCACGTTTGTTTTATGTATATGCTGTTGGTGTACCTTTTGTAATAAATAAATAAAATAAAAAAAGACATTTCCACACACGGTCATCTGACCCCAAACTAAGCAAAGCTTGTACTATGGATGTCAGAGACTGATATACATACATATATAAATACATAATCACACCCAGACACGGAACAAACACCGATGTTCATCACACAAATATTTGTCCCGAGTGGGAATCGAACCCACGACTCTCGGAACCGCCAATCAGGGTCACTAACCACTGTTCCACCGAGCCGAGTCAGTCAGTTTTGCACACAAAATCACATTAGAGTGAATTTAAACCATGTTTATTTTCGCGAACACTACCCATTTGAACATAATTAGGTTTATAATAATATTTAGGGTTTTTTAAAATGATGAAAAATTATGGTTGGTTTTATCCGGCTGTGGCGAAACGATATAATCATGATTTTGAATTTGAATTTGGCAGTTAATTATGTATTATTGTATGTTTTGCCGTACGACCTCATAACATAATCGATTAAACTAAAATTAAACACAGAGATAGTCACAGAAATAGTTTAAGACTTAAAGATTTTACCTTGGAGTTTTCATAGATTATCTCAGTTTTGGTTCATAGGTAAGACACTTCTATATTTTAGAGACCATCACAAATACATTATTACAACATTATTTCCATTATCACCTAAGTACGAAACAATGTAATTTAATCCACTGAGGTTCAATCCATGTATTATTTCTTCATTAATTCAAACACGTTAAGCCTTTTATTGATTCTTCGAACACAAACAACGAATTGCCACTTCCCATAGCCATTATTGTTTCCAGGAACCACTTATCAAGTATGTATTCTAGGTAATATTGCACTCCACTGTAAGTATATGTTTGTGATTCTTGAACAGTTGAAGCACATTAAATAAATAACATACAACATCACATACATTATTCAGATTCGGAAGTAGGATATCAGAAACAACAGTGTTACTTATACACAAAAGAAAACTGAAAATGTCCTGGATATTTACAACTCACATATATGAGCGATCATGGCGCCTGCAACAGTGCCGAAATATCGGGAGCCCATTAAAATAACACATCATCATCATCATCATCATCAGCCCATATACGTCCCCGTTGCTAGGGCACGGGCCTACGCTAAACTAGGTCGATAAGGCCTTAGTTGACCAAGCTGGCCAAGTGCGGGAGCGGGCGCGTAAAATAACACAACATGGTAAATATCCCGGACATTTTCAGTTTTCTTATGTGTGTAACCATGACAGATTAAAATTATATAGTAATATACACAAATATACTTAAATATATAAATAAAAATATTTGTCCCGAATAGGAATCAAACCCACGACTCTAGGCTCAGAGACACTATTCAATGCGCCAACGAGGTCATTCATTTTGGACTTATCGGAAAATGTTTCTATATGAAGTCAAGCTAAGATCTGATTGCATTACGACACATTTTTATTCAACTAAATTAAAGTTTAAGACCTTCTTACTCTTATTTAAAGTTTATTTCTTGCAGAACCACCGTGACCATCAATATTCAGACGAATTGATAACCTCCGCCTTTTTGAAGTCGGTTAAAATCACTGACAAATGTAAAGGACACTTAACAGGGTACGCAATAACAAATGAGCTTATTTCACGCTCATGTAACAGCCTCGTTGGTCTTTTGGTGGCAAGCGCTGCGTAAGGTCCGAGAGGCCCGTGGTTCGAGTCCCGGTATGGGCAAAAAGTGTGAGTATTAAAGAGTTAATGCATTCTTTGTTTTTATAATAGGCTAAAAAGATGACAGCACTCCACCTGATGGTAAGCGGTATTGAGATCGAAATATGAGGTCGACAGGCACAATACATCATATTGAGCCTGGCGCACTCACCCCGAAGGCCTGCTTAAATTCTGTTAAGAAATTACTTAGCGTAGAGTCAGAAAGTTTGCGGATGCACGCCCGTGTCTCGGAAAGCACATTAAGGTTCCTTGCCGTCTTACCAAACTGGCTCGGTGGAACAGTGGCTAGTGACTCAGGTTCATAACCTACGGTTCCAAGAGTCGTGGGTTCGATTCCCACTCGGGACAAATATTTGTGTGACGAACATCGGTGTTTGTTCCGTGTCTGGGTGTATTATTAAATATATTTAAGTTTATTTGTGTATCCACTGTTGATTCTGATATCCGTAACACAAGTGCTTAAGCTACTTACCACGGGATCAGATCAATGTATGTGATGTTGTGCAATATTTATTTATTTTATTTAACTATGAGAGTGAGGGAACAGAGTGCCCTTGTGATTGCGCACACCCTTGTGCACTATAATATCAACAACGTGAAGGGCTGGCTCTATAATTTTGGCCGCGATGATTGAATTTGTCGGGCATCGTATTCATTTCACGCTCATAGGCTTATCAATATGGTTTGCTTATATTTAAACGCGCAATTTCGACATAGAATAGAATAGACTAAACGTTTATTTAGCATTTCCATTATTTCTTTGCTGCTATAGGTTGCAGCGTGATGTTATATAGCCTAAAGCCTTCCTCGTTAAATGGTTTATCCAGCACAAAAAATAGCTCCTTAGAATACGTTCAAACAAACAAACTCTACAGCTTTATAATATTGAGTAACAGATTTTAGAAATGATTCAGTCGAACCACTAACTTAGAAGAAAAGAGAAAAAGAAACGCTCAGCCTCAAGTTAAAAAATAGAATCGTCAACATTCGCCTCCGGCCGAAGACAGACTAGCCATACATTATTCACTAACCGAATCACCGGCCCCTAAAAAGCCAGAATTTACCTTCCGCATAAAACGGGCGCTTACTTTAAAATTCAAATTCGGCGTCTAACACCGTCGCCGGTCGATTTAAGTGCAAATACCGAAGCCCAACGCTGGACATTCGCTATGGAAATCAGTGGACAAAGACGTTAGCCGGTGCAGATTGAGATTGCTGGAAATACAAAGCTGAAAAGATGTTAGACTTTCGCATTACACCAATCATTATAGTTGGCTCGCGACCATGATTGGTGTAACCCAGTCGAAACTTCGGGCAGTAAGTAGCTTTGTATTTGCGATTCCTAATATTGCGGGTAGACCCATAAAAATAAGATTAAATACAAAGCTGAAATCTCAAGTTATGTAACAATAAATCTATATTGCTTCTATTTGGTGCACACATGCTGAGGCAGAACTTATTGATCATTTGTGTTTGTTATGTATCTTTGTGTGATCGATATATGCTTTTCTTTAATGAAATAGAATACCTTTCATCCCTTAATAGAGTACAGAGTATTAAATAATTTTTCACTGGTTTTAGCTGATATTACAACTAAAGTAACGTAAGAAATCTGATAGAAAGGAACAACCCGCAACATGTGATGCTATGTAATATTTATTTATTATTATTTTTAACTACAACTCTCTTACGGCAAGACTAAAATAAATTATAGTGTAGATGTAACCAAGAAGTGTGAGTAGGACTTTCCTCCTCAAATCTATGCATGAGAATTCAGCGCTATCTGCCTCGGGCCGCAAACTGGTGCATAAATAGGTATGTGCATATCTAAGAAAAATACTACAAGTTGCTCGAAATCGGCTGGCTTAAAACCGGGCGAAGCGACGTATTGGCTGACACAGCGTGATGAAAGTCAGTAACATAACTTGTAATAAAATAAATATAACAAGACATTCCCACACACGGTTATCTGACCCCAAACTAAGCAGCGCTTGTACTATGAGTGTCAGAGACTTATATACATACATACATATACATACATCTAAATACAAATAACTCAGAGGTGACTGACTGACATAGTGATCTATCAACGTTCAGCCCGAACCACTGGATGGATCGGGCAGTGGAAGGAAGAAAGAAGGAAGGAGAAATTTGGCATGCAGGTAGATTTTATGTTACGTAGGCATCCGCTAAGAAAGGATTGCCAGAAACAAAGCGAGGGCGGGTCACTAGTATATTCAGTAATACATAAGCTCACCCAGAAGAAACAACGACGTTCATCGCCCAAATATGTGTAACTAGTGAGAATCGAACCCACGACTCATGGAACCGCCAGTCAGGGTCACTAACTACCGTTCCACCGACTTAGTATAAGACACAGAAGCCACGAACTACTGCTTCTGGCCGCATACTGTGGCCACCCGCCTAGAGCCAGGGGCGAACCCATATTTCATCGCGCTATCGATGAGCGGTTAAAATGAAATATGCGCCGCCTATACCGTTTGAATATAATCACGCTGAGAAAAATGTACGGCTATAACACGTCGATTTATGTCCTCTAGCGATGAAAGACGTGTGGATCTGTGGATACGTCTGTCTTTGACTGGCTCGGTGGAACAGTGGCTAGTGACCCAGGTTTACTACCTACGGTTCCAAGTGTCGTGGGTTCGATTCCCACTCGGGACAAATATTTGTGTGACGAACATCGGTGTTTGTTCCGTGTCTGGGTGTATTATTAAATATATTTAAGTATATTTGTGTATCCACTGTTGATTCTGATACCCGTAACACAAGTGCTTAAGCTACTTACCACGGGATCAGATCAATGTAAATAAATAAATAAATAATTATTATTTATTTTATATTTATTTGAGGAAGATGCGTGATACTGTGATTTGACGTCACATTTGATGAAATGACGGCGCGGGAGACTCATATTAATAACTGCAATAAAACCTTAGCTGTGAGCCATCTGCTTCTCTAAGCGTCCGATGATGACCAGGGTACTCCAAGCCATCATAGGTAGCTGTACTTGATTTCTATGAAAACTTGTACCCTTTACAAAAAAAAAATAAGTAACTCGGCTTAGGTTTAGAACTTGTATTGGATGTTTAGAATTGGGGGCTACTTTATCGGAAAACCTACGCTTAAATAGTAATATTATATCAGTTTACGATTATACGAATTACATTACTGAAATGTTTATTCAAGAAAATGAAATTACTGAAATGTAAAAACAATTTTAATTTTAAAGAGATACATTTGCTTCTCTGCCTACCCCTCTGGGAAAAAGGCGTGATTTTATGTATGTACAGTTGCTTCTTCTTTTGTACCCATTTTCTCTTGACAGAGTCTACTACAAAAGTACAGACAAGCAAGAACTATAATATGAACTAAGAATCTATACCGGCGCTATAGAAAAAAACACCATGATGAATAAATCATCATCGAATCAACCAAAATGGAATAAAGTGGAAGAAAACAAGAATTGATATAATGCATTCCACGAAACCAATCCGGAAACGAACAGACGTATTACAAAAATAAATTAGACAGAAGACTCCCAAGACAGCCATTGGTAATGACAAATGATTTCCACAAACCGGTTTCCATATTGAAAGCGAAATTCTTTGAGCAACCATCTTTCGAAATTGAAACTGACAATGAAATGATCAGAAAAATGTACTCTCCTCACTTAACAAAAGAAGGTTTTCTTGGAGCCGCATTCGCCATTATCGATGTCCCCAGTAATTGGCCGAGAATCGAACACTGGACCTGCGTAATTGAATTACAATTCCATTATTATTGCTCCATCCGACCAATGAGTGTTCAATAAAGACAAAGGAAATTCGGCGCTGACATTTCAAAGGGAAAATTCTGTTTGGTAAAAAAGTATGTTGAAATAAAAAATAAAAAAAAAATGTGGCTGCAAATCTCACTGTTAATGGCACTATCAGCAGAATTTTGGTCCCGCATGTTATCTGTTTCATGAACCAAAAAGGTCAAAGGTGACATGGTATGGTGGTACATTTTGAATAGGTTTATATTTATTCTATTGTTTCAATTGACTCAAAAACATTGCTTTGATCACCTGAAAATATGTAAAGGTCACGAGTATTAATATGCTCCGTATTAGTGGACCGAATCAAACTACGTACAAAAGAGTGAGGAAACTACTTATAATATAAATAAATAAAAATACAACCGTTCAAATCGGACAATACAACACAACTTATTAATCATCATTTATTTTGACCACACATTATTTGCATGATTTTGTCCTAATTTTGGTGAAAAACTAATTTATTGTAATCTACAGGTACGTTAAATTGAACTCCATTTATTATCAGCCAAAATATAATAATATAATTGTCATAGTTTGTTTTTTTCTATTTATCAGAACATAAACAATAATTGTTATATGTCATTATATTTTAACTTTAGAAGTTAGACAATGTTATTTATGATTCGACTAATCAATTTGCTGAAATCTAATTGCATCAATTATAATTACTCACTTGATGAGAACCAATTAATAGTAGCGCTTGAGTAATATTCCAATTTAGTTGCGAAGAAAATGAACTCGACCCCAACTTCACTTACACCTGGCAGAACTGACCTGTATGTCCTTTGAAGGTAAGGGTCTTAGCACACGAAGTTTTTAAAACGCGCTTACCACTATTAGGAACAGGAACTTTCGGGAAATCACATCGTCAGTGCTGTAGGAACCGTTATTTTTTCTAACTGACATATGATGATGGCTTGAAGTAGCCTCGTCATCATCACCGGATTGCTTGGAGCGGATGGCTCTCACCCCTAACCGTAGATACTGATTTTTGCGCTTGTATAGATAGAAAAGAGGGTCTATGTCAGAGTGGTTAAGATTGTAGTTATCCATGCCGGCTATCTCAGCCAGCATCATCATCTTCATTATCATTTCCGTACCGTTTTCGATAACGGCGACTTCAATCATGACAAATTGGTTTTAATAATTATGGAAAGCTTGAATGTGGCTTGCAAATCCAAATTTTGTTTTTCCAAATCCAAGTTTTGAAGCAAAAACAACGGAAAATGTGTTGAATACGGGAGGAAATGCAGAAGAAGTCACTGGTAGAGCTAGTCGCGTATACACAAGTGGACGCGTTTAAATTACGCCGTGTGCTTTGGACCAGACAATCAGCAATTATAATAAGGTCAAGTAAGCTAATTTGTTTGGTAAATAAGGTGTACTTTTTCTTACTTAGTCGGTTGTTCAAATTTTCTTAAATAAACATTGTGTTCGTAAACATACTTTAGTTCTTCTTAATGGTTTTTTTTTATAACAGCAAGCCAAACTGTCAGCATTGAGTGTCATCTTAGTCTTGCCCATGACCGCAAGCACTGTAAAGGGCACTAAACGTCAGGTCTCTAAATAATATGTTTAGAATAATAATACACACGAGTTCAATTCGCAAAATTAGTTTTACTTCAAAACATACAGTGGTCAAAATGTTATTTTCCATAAATAGACATTTTCTGCTTTTGCTACGTTTTGCAACATCATTCAAACAAAGCTCGAATCGCTAATCTTGACCACAGTCGTTGCAAAGTGTTCGAAACGTCGGGCCCCAATGTAGTTTTGTTTCCAAGTACAATGTAGCTCGAACCAAGTCCTTAACGAAACTAATCCTAACATTTAATATTGGCCCTACAATCTCAGAGGCTCACATTAGTCTCAATTCTCGGCAATCATTTCATTTTGCCCCCAATTAGTCGGCTAGGGGCCGAAGCTAATTTCCTAAGCGGTGATTTAGCGAAAATTTCAAGAATTTCCTAAAGTTCCCCGGGTGTTTCAGTCTTGGAACACCTTTATTTTTTCAAGTTACGTCGAGTTTTCAGTAATTAACCGCGGAAGAAATACACTGTGGTCCAAACGGAGGCTTTTGGAGAATGGTGATGTTTGTTGCCCATTACTTTCTTTTTTTAGTAGAATATCGCGATGAAAACGCATTGAAATGATTCTAATAGTAGTAGGAAAAGGACATAGGGACACAGTCTAAACAAATCAAAAGTATCATACCAACATTTTCTTAACCTGTAAGTTAAATGTTTCTATCAGCAAGAAGTTTGTTTTCATCAGCAAATCTATTCAAGAGGAAGGTTTTTAAGTTAATTTCACCCGAGGCGAAGCGTCCGGGGGTCATTAATTAATTAATAAATAACTGAATAAGCTAATAATATTAAATATATTAAGTTTATTTGTGAATCCACTTTTGATCCTGATTTCCGTAACACAAGTGCTTAAGCTACTTACGACGGGATCAGATCAATGTATGTGATGTTGTATAATATTTATTTATTTATTGGGATTGAAGTAGTTTTATACAAATCGCTTCCTCCTATTTCTTGACCCTGCACTTTGGTATCTCGGGAAAACTGTTATTGCTTATAATTATGGGATTAGGTTTGAACTTTCCGGGCACATTTTACTCGGGTATCTTTATGCGATTAAAAAAAACTCTAGAATTACACGGAAAATGGTTTTTAACTACACCCCGGTACAGGAAAAGTTTTGGTATAATGATGTAAATGAAGGTGTAGGTCGTGTTTATAAGCTACTAGCTTTCCGCCCGCGACTTTGTCTGCGTGGAGACGTTTAACGGGTAAAACATTACTTCTTTATAGCGCAGTCGGTTAAAAAGTAGCCTATAACCTTTTTAGGCTCTGGACTATATCTGTATCAAATTTCGTATAAATCGGTTCAGTACTCTATGCGTGAAAGCGTAACAGACAGATAGACAGAGTTACTTTCGGATTTATAATATTATAGTAAGGACTAGTGACCCGCGGTCGCTTCGTTTCGGGTAAACGAGTATTATACATAAAAACTATTCATTTAAATTCCTCTAGTAGTGAATATTTAAGCATACATAGGGACAAACAGACGCGGAAAGCGACTTTGTTTTGTACTAAGAAGTGATTAATATATTAAGCTTCAATACTTTTACCAATCAGGTATTGGTTGGTGGAAAAGTTATTTCGAGTAGTCCCTCCCTCCCCTTTCGACTCCCGAACAACAAGTGCTGGTCAGCTTTGCCAATCGCTTTACATGCAGGCACTGGTGGCTACCAGGCCACCGGAACGAGAGGTTCAGTGCCCCTTTTTTACCTCGTGCCATTAAAATATTTAATGCCCAGCTCAATTTTCCCTCTTTCCAATTAATCTGAGCTCTTAATGCGTGGAACGGAACTTAAGCAAACCTTATGGCTGAGGGCGACAGATAGATTCTATTGTGTCTGTCGATCTCATGATGTGGACCTTCGGCCGCTTCCCGCCAGGTGGAGTAAGGTCATCCTTATCGTCTTTTATTTTAAAAAAATCAAGAGAGGTGATATTATAGCTTCGACTGGTTTCAATACAAAACTTAAATGTGGAAAAGACAATTAAATCAAAAATTTTCAGCAATATAACTATTGTATTAATATTATAATTATGTATCATTTAATTCATTAAATGGTACATTACTAAAGTCAGGTACTTAATATAATATCAGACAAACTAATTCTAATTACTAAACAATCAATCAAGATAACAATTTCTACACCACACTGATGATTTTATCGACGATTTTCGTCAAACGATCCCTTTTACGACTTGGATTATTATTAAATTGTGAAGAAATATCATTATCGTGGAATATAAAGATGGTCGTAAAACAAACCTTCCTTTATCTGCCCGATTAAACGGTAATGACCACATAGGGATGGGACAATCTGATACCAGAGCTACAAAGATATTTCGTTTTTGTTTTTATTTGTTAGGCCTTATTTTTTGTTTTTCTTCATTATCATCACCATCAGTCCATATACGTCCCCACTGCTGGGGCACGGACCTACCCTAAACTAGGGCAAAAAGGCCTTAGTCGACCACGCTGGCCCAGTGCGGGTTGGTCGACTACACAACCTTAGAATTTCTTCGTAGGTGTGCAGGTTTCCTCACGATGTTTTCCTTCACCGTTAAAGCGTCGAATGATGGTACATATGAATTTCAAATATGAAAAACACATTGGTACCTGGCGGGGTTTGAACTGGCGACCTCTCGCATGGCAAGCAACGACCTTAACCACTCGGCCATCGACGCTACTGTGTTTTTCTTAGTTAAAAATAAAAGTAAGGTATCTAAATAAAATTGGAACCAGTAGTCAAGAAATTGTTTAATACCTTCGAATGGCATCATTTGTATTTTTCTGAATAGCCATCTTATGTTTGTTATTTTTTCACTTAGTGACCCAGAGTCACTGCCTGCGATTCCAAGAGTCGTGGGTTCGATTCCAACCCGGGACAAATATTTGTGAGGCGAACATCAGTGTTTGTTTCGTTTCTGAGTGTGTTATATATATTTTAGTATTTTTGTGTATCCACTGTTGATTCTAATATCTGAAACACAACTGCTACTTACCACGGGATAAGATCAATATATGTGATGTTGTGTAATATTTGTTTTAAAAGACAACTAATGACATGCATCTATAAATAAGCCTTTTAAGATAATATTTATTCCACTAATGTCTACAACCAACGCGTAGTAGAGCCAAACTTCAAGACAGCTATAAACACATTGAAAACATCACACTAACACGCCATCCCAACGCACAAGATCTATCGAACAATTGAAGTTTAAAAAGGTAAGTAGCTCAAAGAACAATACGGGCCGTGTGCCGAAACCGGGGAAATTGTGAGAGCCGCCATTTTTCAGCTGTAAGCACGCTATAAGTTATCAGAGCGCTTCTCAAGTGGCTACGCTACAACAAACTGCCCTGTTGGAAATAATAAATGTAGATATGCACGCTTATATATAGTTCACGACGTACGTCTGGGAATGTTGGAGCTTTGTGAAGGATAGAGTTTGGGTGCAGGTGTTAAGTTCTGTGGATGGACTTGAGCACTTAAGCTGAGCTTTATGCTTTACCTAGTTAGGTACCGCAAAGTCGGGCTATTTTAGCCCTAGAGGGTAATAAAGTTCATGAAACACCATCTTAGTCAATCAATTGATTCCTAAAAGCAATCGCTTATGTGGTAATTGTATAAATATTATACACGTACAATATACGTATAAATATTATACTCTTTGTATGGGGCTCGATGGAACAGTTGTAAGGGACCCAGGCTCATTACCTACGGTTCCAAGAGTCGTGGATTCGATTCCCACTCGGGAATAATATTTGTGTGACGAACATCGGTGTTTGTTCTGTATCTGAGTGTGTTATAAAAAAATATGTGTATATGATTCTTTGTGGGTGGACAATAATACACCTTAGGGCTAACGTCATCCGACATAACCATAACTTAATAATAACAATAGTCAAGCTTTTTGTGGAAGAAAGAAAATCCTACGAACGTAACACGAGAAAAAGTTACATTGGCTGTACAGCTCTTTCCCCGAATCATAAAAGTGCTTGCATTTACTCTTTAATGGAGAAATTATTTTCTATTGTTACATGGAATGAACTAGGCGTATTCTAAGAACAACCAGTTTATACAACATGTTTTTAAGATAAATAAGAAATTATGAATTTCCTGATTTTCCACGTAACTGTCTTTTAGCTACATTTATAAGTTAATGACATTTTTGTGTACTAGATTTTCCTTTTCCTCTTTGTGTGATATCTAATAACCTAAAATCTTTATGGGTCTACACGCGATATTAGGAGTAGCAAATACATAGCTACTTACTGAGAGTTCGCTCGCGACCACGATTGGTGTAACCCAGTCGAAACGTCGGGCAGTAAGTAGCTATGTAATTTGCTACTCCTAATATCGCGTGTAAACCCATAAAGACTAATTTTAGTGCAATGGAACGCGAAAGTCTAAAATCTTACAAGTAATAAAATGCTTCAGTCATTCTTTCTTTTTGATGGTAGAAATAAATGAAACTAAAGGAAAGATGCCTAAGTCCCATCTCTACGGTTAATGAGAATCGTCTTGAGTGAAAGAGACATCAATAGAATAGACCCGTAATGATATATGGAGCCAGGGTGTTAATCTATTAAGGGGAGGGTCGGGAAGGGGGTGATTTAGGTAGAACGGGAACTTTTCTTAACAAAGGGTTATCTGATGGAAGGATTTACTTTGGGCAGCGGAAACTAATCATAATAAAGTGTGTGAGTCTGTTCATTCTGCTGCCGACTGAGGTTTACTGTCCGTTTTTTGAATACAGGAAGTCTCGATGTGTCTACTTAGTACATACTTTTAAGCTATTGCATAGCTTTTATCGCGGGCTTTGAGCGCGGCGACCGAACCAAGAAATTCCGTGACGAAAAAAAACCTCACAATCGTCTAACGTCGTTTCAGTTCGGTAGCCTTCGGCACGGTGTTGTTGTGCGTGCGGTTAGACGTATTGTACGACTCTACGAAACTCGCACGAATCGAGACGAGCTGCTCCGAAATCGGACGATGCTATGCGATAGCTATACCGCGGCAGTCCCCGAGTGCCACACGTTTTTTTGTTGGTTTTAACAAGTTAATTGTGAGAAAGATAAACGTTATTTTTTTTAAATACGGTTTTATCATAATATGTCGTCAGGTCTTTAATAATTAAATAATAGACAATACTACGAGTACATAAGAATTCTTTTGACCCCCATCCTAAAGGCCTGCTTAGATGCCGTTTCACGCCCCACCTGAAGAGCCCGGTATCACAGAAGGGAGGGAAAACATAACACAATAATCATAGTTTCCGAATTAAATGGACTGGCTCGGTGGAACAGTGGTTAGTGACTCAGGTTCATAACCTACGGTTCCAAGAGTCGTGGGTTCGATTCCCACTCGGGACAAATATTTGTGTGATGAACATCGGTGTTTGTTCTGTGTCTGGGTGAGATTTTGTTTTTTTTTAAGTATGTATGTATATCAGTCTCTACCGCCCATAGTACAAGCTCTGCTTAGTTTGGGGTCAGGTTTGAAAAAATGTCTTAGATATTAAATCCACTTCAGACACGTCGTAACTTAGTTCCCATCGGGCGGATAGAAGCCAGCTTCCTCCAAAAAAGGCTCGCACGATTTTACAACTAGCCCGTTCGGATATTTCCATGGCGATTGTCATTCGCGGCGCGGGCAGTAATCCGACGTGCGAGTGGCGGCCGCCGCCCCCTACACGGAAATATCAAATTTTAATATTCCACCGCGAATTTTGGGTGCATTTTGGTGCATTGACGCATCTTTTACTGGTTGGCTTTGGGAATTGAGTCGTGATTTTTGGAACAGTTGGATAGAATGTGTGACGGGTGCAACGGATTTATATGCTTAGTATTATTAATGCGAAAGTAGCTGCTGACTGTTTTTCAAGACAAAATTACTGACCTAAACCCTGCACACCTACGAATTACACAAATTATGTGTCTCGGGTGGAAATCGAACCCTGGGTACTTACCACTATTCCACCGAGCCAATCCTCTACCAAGCGTAGGTATACCACGTGCACAATGTCTATACGAGTAACATATAAGCGATAGCAGCGCGTAATACATAAAAAGGTCATCCCTATCTAGTGCAAAGCAGAGAATAACTGTAAAGACGATAACCCATTCCTGAAATGAATTTACTCATACGCCACAACAACGCAACGAAATACACCAGTTTTAGTATTTATTATCCCGTTGTGTTATTTTCACGCTTTCACTAAATGCGCTTATCTGCTAAAACTGTTTTAGTTCGTAGCGGTTTACTGCTTTAATCCATTCAGTTAACTCGTCTCCGAATTATTTGAGCTGGATTGTGGCGAAAAATGGTGAATTTAAATGTGTTAGAAGGTTCAGGGAACAATATGTATGGTATGTTTTTAAATAAGTTCATGTGACTTTTATAGATACCTTAAATAAACGGGACTCTCAGGCACGGGACTTTATAACCGCAACTTTTAAAAAGTAACACGTATGTTTGTAATATATTTTGTCTTCTGTTTTCGTTTTAGTTAATAAACTATAGATACTCTTAACATACATACATACATAAAATCACGCCTTTTTCTCTGGCATACCACTTTCGCTTCATCCACATTCATCACCTTTTCATGCACCCTCGTCGATTACGGGTACTTTTCTTCTTCTTCTTATCGTATGGTTGATGAACAACCTGATCTCAGAGTTTTTAAGCCGCCCGTAGGCCTCTGACATGGCTTCACACACCGTTGAAAAAATTTCTCAGGTGTGCTGGTTTCCTCACGATGTTTTCCTTCACCGTTAAAGCGTCGAATGATGGTACATATGAATTTCAAATTTGAAAAACACATTGGTACCTGGCGGGGTTTGAACAGACGACCTCTCGCATGGCAAGCAAAGACCTTAGCCATCGACGCTTTTTTTACGGTTACTTTTGATTTGACCTGTCTTAATATAGGCAAATAGTAAAGACTCCCTGAATGGAAGGTCTGTGACAACAGACTCAGGCGGTTGTATTCTTAAAAGGGGACTGGACATGTATTTACTTAAACACAAAAAAGCACGCATTTCTATCGAAGCTCGTAAATCAGCTGACGCACCTTCTAATATGACCAAACAATCAGAAACACCTCATTATTTTTGCAAAAGACCACCCTAAAAATAGTTACAAATTATCAATAGCACATAAAAACAGCCACGAAGGTCAAACCACTTCGAGAGGTAGTTAAACACTCCTTAATGACCCTGCCTCGTTAAGAGGAAAGGTTTTGCCTGTTCTTCGGAATTAACAGTTACAGCTACACGAAAAACCAGTCTAACTAGACCCTCGACGCCTCTTGGGAGCGAAGCACTACTACGCAGTTTGTCTTGAAACTGTGAAGGGAGAAGGCAAGTTGAAGGTCAAGTGATAGTGGTTGGCTGGTCCGCGGGAACGCATAAACTTTTATGCATTCGGAATAGCCCGAAAATTGCTCAGGCCGCGTTTTCGAAGCGTAAAACAGTGGGTCGGAGAGGGAATTTGATAAGAGACAAAATATTGTAAGGTGAAAGGCTTTGCCTGAAATCATCTTCGTGCCTCGTTAGCTCCAGCCGTTGAGAGTCCGAGGTGTTAATAGGATTCACTTGAGCTGGGAAATTGGTCCAATTTTAGTTACGTATTATTATTACAGAAAAATTAGCGTTACGATTTATATAAGTGCTTTTTATTGTCCTTTACATTTTTGTTCTTTTTTTTACTAACTGACTTAGGTTGATGGCTTGGAGTAGCCTTGTCATCATCACCGGGCTTGCGGGGGAGCGGATGGCTCTCACCCCTAAGTTTTTGTTCTTTGTACTTGTACTACTCAGGTAGGTACTTGAGAATGTTTAGGTACAATTATTTTGATAAATTAATAATAATACAGTTCTAGCAGAAAAGTTAATAACTAGTATGTTCTTAAAACTGACGGGTTACCATAAATTGGACATTCAATCATTATTACTTTACTTTTTTCACGAAACATTAAAAAAAACTTGAAATGGTTATGAAAAGAAAAAAAATTATGTTGTTATGTTGATCTATAGACTAAATAAATCGGTTAGGGAAACAGAAAACTTCTGATAGCTAACATATAAGCTCTCCACATCCCTGCAAGTCCGATGATGATGATGAAATAATGATGATTAGGTACACTACTCAAAGCCTTCATCAAACGTTTTAAAATTATAAGTAACAGTACAAAGAAACCACGCTAACCAGCAGCTCTTTCATCTCTACTAGGTCTTAGAAAACCTTTCACACATTTACACTTAATATCCACGCACCGAAATGATAACGGCGAATATTCGTTATTCATTTTCGCTAGTCGGGATCACTGTGAGCAGAAAGAAGTTCATTATGGATGCTCTCGCAATATTGAGCACTCGCGAATAACGTGATTTATGGACCGACCTGGCCCCCACCGCTGGGGTCACCATGGCGCCCTTGAAAAGTGGGATAGAAACACTTAGGATACGTGTACTATGACACCCTCTTGAAAAGTGGCATAGAATCGCTTCATAGTACACCCTCTGTCTGTCTGTCCCTACTTACTTATGCTTAGTATTTAAAACTAAACGCAACAACATACGACTATATTTTATACGGCTTTTCAATAGAAAGAGTATCCAGTAGTAAGGTTTATACACCAAAGCAAACAAAAATACAAACAAAGCGAAGCTAGGGCGGGTCGCTAGTAATTTGATAAATTCGACTAAATCGTGTGATGACCACTTCAATCTGAGAACTAATTTATGTTTGAATATTAAAATCAACATAGCATACATAACAAATATAAAGACCAGAACATATAAAATTTTAAACTGTCATGGTTACACACATTAGAGACCTGAAAATATTTTAGTAAACTGAGATGGTTCGGGATATTTACCATGTTGATTTGTTTTAATGAGCTCCCGATATTTCGGCACTGTTGCAAGTGTCAGTTCACCCGTGATCATGACGCTTGCAACAGTGCCGAAATATCGGATGCTTAGTCCGTTTAAAATATTTCCAAAAATGGGGAGGTCGGTAAAAATATTTAGGTAAATCGTTTGCTCAATGGTAGGATCATAGATCACACATACATTAACAAAGATTACAAAGAAAAACATCAAATAATATGTATAGACATATTATACAAAAATATTTGAATAACCAAATCAGATTTTTTTGCTGCAAAAGGGGAGAAAATTATAAAGTTATAACATTTTTAACCGACTTCAAAAAAGGAGGTTAGCTGGTACAATATCATCTATTAATATCCTGAGTATAGAAAAAACTATTGTCACCCTACCCGAGGGGAATCCGTTTTCCTGTACGATAAAGTTAGTCCGAATAAGCTCTAAGAATATTTACGTAATACATAATCATAGGAATGATATAGTTATATGTTTACCGAGCACCTATTTTGGTCCGAGTAATTACAAATATTGGATAAGTACTTATCAAGATATAGTGTTGAACTTTTTATAGAATATAGTCTCTCCATTTTGTTACTTGTACAAAAAAATAATGTCAGTGGTTTACTAGACCTTACTTTTTTTACATGAGTGATTTTTGTAGGCAGAGATGAACTAGCAAATAGGTACGCTATATTATTATTCCTAGGAATAAAGGTAGTAAAAAGAAAGCTTAAAATTCACAGCAAATCAAAAGAAAATAAAATGAACGAACAAATGTTAAGGTTTCTCACACAAAAATACACATTTACCACATTTTAGGTATAAGAAGTCACCTAAATCTAAACTCTAAACACGCGTACAAAAAGCAAATAAATACACGCGGCCAAGTGTGAGTCGTAAGATTGTGAATATTAAAACACCTGTACAAATTAAATTTGACTGAAAATATGATTTCAATTAATTTTAATTTTGTTTGAAGTTTCTGTTTTTTATTTACTGTTTTTTTTTAAATTTCCAATAATGATGATGAATGAATGTGTGTTAGTATCTGGATTCAAATAAACATATTATTTATCTATATATCTGAAGCGGTAATTCATATCGAATAAAAAGTATCAAGGATTATAACGACTCCCTTGACTATTTGTTTTTTTCTGCGAGTATTTGTTAATATAATGGCAACAGTTAACGTAAACCGTAAAATTTTAGATGTAATGATTCTATCTAAATAGTGAAATAGATCGATGCAGATATTTTAAAATAGTAAATGCCAGTTTTACGAAAGTGATAGATGAAAACTCTAAACCACGCTCGAACCGCTTCATAAATTAAGGCGTAGAACTTCTTTAGCTTTAATCGTCGATTTCATGCGGCAAGCAGTACCTGATTACATCACATCTCATCAAAAAATATCGCTTTTCAAGCTTTTGAGTTGGACGGGATGGATAATTTTTTTAAAAGGTTTTTTTTTATTTAAGAAAAAATTGGGTGATTTGTTAGGTTTAACATTCTGCTTCAGAAAACCAACCACTTAAACTTCACGGTGTATCCCGTGAACATCCTACCCAGTTATCGCTCTTCTTGAGCCACGGTTCGTGACAACCAGACATACAGTGTCTACTTAACAGAGTCTAACTTCCACCCATTGAGAACGGAACCCCAAAAGTCACCTCCGCCCGAAATTCTGCGCGAATTTGACAAACCGAAAAAATCACCTAAGCCAGACGACAAATCCTCTTTTTACATAGCCCGGTCCCTTCTTTACTTTTTCCGTCCCTTTCGTGCGTTCGAGCGGTCTCTTTTGTGTGGTTTTTTGTGGGCCACAACATTATTCGTACACAAATTCTTTCAGCTTTTGATCTGGCTTTGTCGCTTTCTGAGATTCGTCTTCGTGACCGCATTGTGCGCTTGATCGGCTGAGCTCGCTACGAACGTTGGTAGACGTAGGTAGGTGTTTTATTTTTGACTAGTGACCCGCCCTCGCTTTGGTTCGTGTATAATAATATTATACATAAAAGCCTTCCGATTAAATGCCTCTATCTATTAAAAAACACCATCATCATCAGCCCATATACTTCCCCACTGCTGGAGCACGGGCCTACCCCAATTTTTATTAATTAGGGTGATAAAGCCTTAGTCAACCACGCTGGCCAATGATTTGTAAATAAATCTACAAGTAAACAATAAAAGCTACAATGAGGGCTCGGTGTTTGGTATTTTAGAAATTCCGTCCAATAAGGGATTAAATGAAAAAAAAATGTGTGAAGTTATCATCATCATCATCAGCCCATATATGTCACCACTGCTGGGGCACGGGCCTACCCTAAACTAAGGCGATAAGGGCTTAGTCGACCACGCTGGCCAAGTGCGGGTTGGTCGACTACACAACCTTAGAATTTCTTCTTAGGTGTGCAGGTTTCCTGACAATGTTTTCCTTCACCGTTAAAGCGTCGAATGATGGTACATTTTAAATATGAATTTCAAATTTTGAAAAACACATTGGTGCCTGGCGGGGTTTGAACTGGCGACCGCTCGCATGGCAAGCAATGACCTTAACCACTCGGCCATCGACGCTTTTTTAATTCTGAACTACTGAAGTTAATTCTGAAATACTAGATATTTATTTATTTAAGCCTATTTGTACACAGCATTGTGTTGTGAATTGATACTTAGGTAGAAGATAGTTAGTTATATTTATAAAAAGTACCATCGACAAGTATGCATGAAGAGATTGATGGATTTGAAAGAAGCGAAATTGGTGTGCCAGGATCGTGGACATGGCAGGAAGTGATCTCTGCCTACCCCTCTGGGAAAATTGCGTAATTTGATGTATGTTAGTAACAAATAACCTTCAACAACAATCGTCGGTCAAAACTAAATTTTAAAGTGTGGGCGTTTTGACTTTCATCTCAAATTGCGACATGTAGGGTTCGATGAAATCTAATTTGGTCGAAGTCTCCAAACTTATGAGAGCCACAAAGTCTAAATCTACGTCATTTCGAAAGATCAAAAAGCTAAACTTGATAAAATTAAATTACATTAACTGTTACGCAATCATTGCAACTACACACATTATTTGAAATGGCTGGCTAGTTGGTTGTAGCGCTATGTGTCGTAAGTTCGATCTTTATCTTAATCGACTATTGAGCATTTTTGTAAGTTGTATTAATGTTTTTATTAGATATTAAAGGGGTGGATCAAGAAATTCACAACCGCTGTGGCAGACGAAGACGGACGGCGCCAGTTCGCTCGCGACCACGATTGGTGTAACCCAGTCGAAACGTCGGGCAGTAAGTAGCTATGTATTTGCTACTCCTAATAACGCGTGTAGACCAATAAATACTAATATTTAGTGACATTCTACTAATATTATAAATGCGAAAATTTGTATGTGTTAGGGAGTGTGTAAGTGTGTTTGTAACCTTTTCACGTCTAAACGGCTAAAGCAATTTTAATAAAATTTGGTACGGATTTAGCTGACACCTTGGATAAACACATAGGCTTATATTAAAGTGCGGGCAAACCCGGGGAAAATCGCTATTACTATCACTACAAAAATCATGCTACCCAAAGTCACTATTTCACGCGTACGAAATAGCGGGCATAGCTAGTTACTTATAAATGTTTGATCGATTTTTCATCATCTTCATCATCATCAGCCCTTTCCTATCCACTGCTGGCCATCCATTGCTTTTTGCACGTCTTTAATTGAAACTGGGTATCACTTACCTTGGAATCGTAACAATGAATCCATTGTTTGATTTGTATAGCAAACAACGTACAGCAAACAATTATTACATATTTGTAATAACTTGTTATTTGTTCAGCAACTAATTCCCTTCAACAGATTTAGGCGTAAGTTCATTGACCTCTGTGAGCTACACGTATTTGAGTAAATTTGCTAAGTTATCGATCACAGGGTCCGACGGCATACATTTCTAGATAGACAAAAGCCTAGGGAGTCGGGATTCGTAGAAGTCAAAATGAACGAGTCTTGGAACATCACTATAGACCGAAGTGAATGTTTACTATAGTCAAACTGGTAAATACTCTAACATTGAGTATGTGAAATGACCTTACTGGAGAATTTCCCGGTCTTGATATTCACTCACAAAGTCTTCCAAAGTTTTTGTCTTCAATTAGTAATTATGTCGTACTTAAGAATGTTTTCATTTATTTATGTAATGTTTCAAATTCGAGAAGTTTTCGATCTTGTCAATGCAAGATTGAAAAATATATCAACGTGACTTTACAACGTTTTCCTACTAACAAAAAAATTATGTTATATCTGGACTATAAATGAAGTCCCTAGGGATTGGTTTTCATGAAGTTCCAATGCATTTGAAAAGCACTTTGGTAATGTAATCGGATTACTTGATACCGTTTATGGTTCGAGACTTCATCACTAATGGAATGAAACCGGGTTTCATCAGGATATTGCATAGATTTGGACACATCTGGAATTTTAGACGTCCATTTTGATATTTGGGTAAAGATAGATTGCATTAAAAGCGTCGATGGCCGAGTGGTTAAGGTCGTTGCTTGCCATGCGAGAGGTCGCCAGTTCAAACCCCGCCAGGTACCAATGTGTTTTTCAAATTTGAAATTCATATGTACCAATATTCGAAACTTTAACGGTGAAGGAAAACATCGTGAGGAAACCTGCACACCTAAAAAGAGATTCTAAGGTTGTGTAGTCGACCAACCCGCACTTGGCCGGTGTGGTCGACTAATGCCTTTTCGCCCTAGTTTAGGGTAGGCCCGTGCCCCAGCAGTGGGGACGTATATAGGCTGATGATGAGATTGCATAAGAAATTATGAACTTTTTAATAGTTAATTGAAATATAGTTGACAAACAAATTTGAGTTTAAGGTGCGTTTACATGAATATGGATTTAATGCACTACTTTTGTATTATAATATCTGTTATAAACAATAATAAAAAAAAATTATAATTTTCAAATTGTTTTTACAAAAAATGTGGTATAGTGATTCGCATGCTTGTTTTATCTGTCTCATTGGAGCCATACAAATTACATCAAATAACAAGTTTTAGTAATAAGGCGTCCGACCGATTTCAGCCATGGCGGCCGATCTCAATTGAGATCAGCCAAGTGCGCAGGACATATTATAGTGCAGAAGTGTGCGCGCAAACACAAGTGCACTCTCTATTCCCTTACTCTCATAATTCGGTGAGACGGCAATCCGACATGACTGATGTGAGATCGGGCGCAGGACCACCGGCTTAACGTGCTTTCCGAGGCACGGGCGTTCAACCCCCAACTTCCTAACTCCGGGCTGAGTAATTTCATTACAGAAAAACTCACACAAATTTTGCCCGACCCCGGACTCGAACCGGGGACCTCTCGGTCCTAACGTAGCACTTGCTACCAATAGACCAACAAGGCAGTTTTAAGCATACATAGTATACATACAGACAGACGCGGGAAGCGACTATGCTATACTATGTAGTGTTTAGGTTATTTTGATAATGTTTATATTTATTGATTGGTGTGTACCAATCTTGGTTTAAATAGTACTAAAATAATTACTATTAAAAACAATACCTAACCTGTTGAAAGAGTTTATGTAATAAATACATACTCAGTAATTTACTACCTAGTTTCAGTTAAATTTCAAGGAATACAAGAACGAAGAAGCTTAAGCATTTTCCGCGTTCAATACACTTTTCCGACCTTTCATTGTAGAAGTAACTCAATTTATAGTCCAGTCATTTAAGCTTAAATTAGGTAAGAATCTCGGAATTCGAGATACCCAGCTGTAACTTTGTAAATACTTGGATATTGACACCCTAAAAGTGGTCTCAAAACCTACATATGGTAGGGTGTACGCAACTATAAAATTTTCACGGTCAAATGTCACAAATATCAGTTTTATGAACTTTTGAGCGAAACGGTAAGTTTTATCATAAAAGTGTGTAGGAGAAAATTATTTATCATCTAATTATCTATAAAAATTGTCAGTACGTTTTATTCCTAAGATTCAGCATTTCAGAAATACAGCGATGCAAATAGTTGAAAAAGTTGTATTTTCAAAAGCTTCCAGACCCCCGTGCGATTGTGCTAGACAGTTAAAATTTTCACGACTAATGTATTTCAGTAGCCTCTATAACATCTGATACTAGAAAAAGCTTAAAACCAATGTTTAAGTGGGTTCTCATACAAAAACTATGTTTTTTTTTCTCACACTTGGCCGGTTTTTAACGTGGTTACCCCAGTAAAACTATTCCAGGCGACACCTTTTATAAGTAAAGAACACGAAAGCCTAGTTCAATAATTGTTTTATGTTGTTTTTCAGTATATTCAAACTGCTTATTATGGGTCAAAAAGTACGAAATAACAATTATTAGAATTTTTGTTTGAAGTATAACTGCAAAAAAAACATTTTAAAAATGTTAACTGTCCATTTAACTCTATTATGAACGTGAAGATCCATTTATTATTATCCATTAACCAAATTTAATTTAATGAAACGCAGAATTCTTAAATCTTCTGAATGCTGAAAACAACACAAAACAATGATTTAACTAGGCTTTCATATAAACAACGTGTTCTTCACTTATAAAGGTGTCGCCTGGAATAGGTTTACTGAGGTAACCACGTTAAAAACCGGCCAAGTGTGAGAAAAAAAAACCATAGTTTTTTTATTAGAACCCACTTAAACATTGGTTTTAAGCTTTTTCTAGTATTAGATGTTATAGAGGCTACTGAAATACATCAGTGGTGAAAATTTTAACTGTCTAGCACAATTGCACGTGGACCTGGAAGCTTTTGAAAATACAACTTTTTCAACTATTTGCATCTCTGTATCTCTGAAATGGTGAATCTTAGGAATAAAACGTACAGACAATTTTTATAGATAAATAGAAGATAAGTAAATTTCTCCTACACACTTTTATGATAAAACTTCCCGTTTCGCTCAAAAGTTCATAAAACTGATATTTGTGACATTTGACCTTGAAAATTTAATAGTTGCGTACACCCTACAATATGTAGGTTTTGAGACAACTTTTAGGACGTCAATATACAAGTATTTACAGACTTACAGCTGGGTATCTCGAATTCCGAGATTTTTTCCTAATTTGACTGGACTATTAACTTCGCGGAAGTTAGTTATTCGAACAAAAAGGGTCATTCTGTACACAGCTCAGTTAGTGGGTCTAATAAAGAAAATGAGAGTAACTAAAAGCACACTACATAGCTTTCAGACATATTTACTCAACTAGCAAATGTTATTCATATGGAAATATAACACCAAATACTGTTCCTAGATATCAATAAAAGACCTTTTAGTCTGAATGCGACCCTTGACTCAAACCATTCCATTTTTTGGAATTCAAGTAATTTATAAATAACTCGCTTTCCGCCCGCGACTTCGTCCGCGTAGAGACGTTCAACGGGTAAAACATTACTTCTTTATAGCGCAGTCGGTTAAAAAGTAGCCTGTATCCTTTTCTAGGCTCTGGACTATATCTGTACCAAATTTCGTTTAAATCGGTTCTTTGTTCTATGCGTGAAAGCGTAACAGACAGACAGACAAACAGACAGAGTTACTTTCGCATTTATAATATTAATAAGGATAATAAATAAATATTCTACAACATCAGATACATTAGAAAACTGTAATATCGGGAGCTCATTAAAACTAAACAACATCACATACATTGTTCTGATCCCTTGGTAAGTAGCTTAAGCACCAGATAAACAAATACAATACCTACTAAATATATTCAATAACAGACCCAGGCACAGAACAAACATCGATTTTCGTCACACTAATATGTGTCCTGGGTGGGAATCGAACCCCCGATTCTTGGAATCGAATTTTGTGAATCTGGATCATTAACCACTGTTCCACCGAGCCGGTCTCATTTATAAGTACCTACATATTACTGGAATACGACTTTTATAACTGTTGATATTGAACTGTTATGCAAACATATCCCAATTCCCGTAATAGTACCTTATTTGATGGCCGCCTTGCTACTCTGACACCAGTCAAGTGCACTGAAAAGTGCTATTTGTCTCTGTGAGAGTAATTAGCTGTGTATGAGACCAGTAGCGCTACCATGAGCTTAAAATTGCTGTCACTTTTAAGCTCATGGTAGCGCTACTACTGTGATATCGCCTATGTAAAAAATGTCTATGAAAAAATGTACAGCTCCCCTAGCGGTAACGCTAAGAACTAAAATCGTTAGTATATCTTGGACATTTCTACAGGCGGTCATCTGACCCCAAACTAAGCAGAGCTTGTACTAAGGCCGTCAGAGACTTAAATACATAATCACACCCAGACACGAAACAAACACCGATGTTCATCGCACAATATTTGTCCCTAGTGGGAATCCAACCCACGACTCTTGGAACCGCCAGCCAGGGCCACTAACCACAGTTTCACCGAGCCAGTCACTAAAAAAACAATTCGATAGGTTTTTAACGTACCTAAGTTTTCGATAGCTAACTCATGGTAGCGCTACCGGAGTCAGATGAGACTCGGCCGCACGCCCGAGTTCACTTTGATCACATTACTCTGTTTGCTTTGGTTCAAAAAATAAAAAAGAGAAACCGTTGAATTTTAGTGGGTTTCCCAAATGAGAGTTATGAGGCAATACTGAGCGGGAGCTTTCTTTAGTTTAGTATACGTCTATTCTTAAAATTAAGTTGGTGTGCTAAATAAAATTTTTGACTGGCTCGGTGGAACAGTGGTTAGTGACTCAGGTTCAAAACATACGGTTCCAAGAGTCGTGGGTTCGATTCCCACTCGGGACAAATATTTGTGTGACGAACATCGGTATTTGTTCCGTGTCTGGGTGTATTATTAAATATATTTAAGTTTATTTGTGTAACCACTGTTGATCCTGGTTTCCGTAACACAAGTGCTTAAGCTACTTACCACGGGATCAGATCAATGTATGTGATGTTGTTGTGTAATATTTAAAATGTTATATAAAACTAGTGACCCGCCCTCGCATCGCTTCGAGTAATCCTTTCTTAGCGCATGCCTACTGTATAACATCTAGCTGTATGCCAAATTTCAGCCTGATCCGTTCAGTGGTTTGGGCAGTGCGTTGATAGATCACTATGTCAGTCATTCGGTCAATTTTGAGTTGTACTTATATATTTAGGTTAAATTAAATGAAAATAAAAAAAGCGTCGATTTCCGAGTGGTCAAGGTAGTTACTTGCCATTTGCAAGGTCGCCAGTTCAAATCCCGCCACATACCACGGTGTTTTCAAATTTGAAATTCATAAGTACGATTATTCGACGCTTTAACGGAAAAGGAAAACATCGTGAGGAAACCTGCACACCTATGAAGAAGTTCTAAGGTCGTGTAGTCGACCAACCCGCATTTGGCCAGCGTGGGTAGTTTAGGCCTGATCCCCTAGTTTAAATAAATAAAATAAAAAATAAAAATAATTTATTTCAGACTTTTGGTGTCCAATGTTTAGAGTAGACCCGTGCCCCTGTAGTGTAGACGTATATGGGCTGATGATGATGATAAAATATAATACCAGTAATAAAACTAGAGACGACTTACGTTGAGTGGGATTCGCAATTTGAAAAACTCCAATGAAAGTAGTAAATCATTACTTCTGTAGGTACTAATCCAATCAAAAACATAAATGTGAAATGAGAGCCAAGTTCAATATTATGATAATTGCCTTGGTTGTTGACTTCAACGACAAAAGAAGTGAGATCTAAATGGGTGCCAAGTTCAATGGTCAACCCTGAAATTTATTTATAAGTAACACTACCACATACCTACCATATCTTCTTATAACATAAGATAATGTATGGTGGTAGCCTATGAAGGTCTGTCTTGGCTAGTTTTCATATATGAATTATAGCCGTCGCAAGTTCTAAGCCTACAAGTATTTGTCGGTTTTTATTTTATAATTCCGAAAATTTGGATTGTTGGTAGAAACTAGCGAGCGAACATAATAATACGTTGGTAGGTTTATAGAAACTAGCCAAGACGGACTTTCATAGGCTACCACCATACATTATGTTATGTTATAAGAAGATATGATAGGTATGTGATAGTGTTACTTATAAATAAATTTCAGGGTTGACCATTGAACTTGGCACCCATTTAGATCTCACTTCTTTTGTCGTTGAAGTCAACAACCAAGGCAATTATCATAATATTGAACTTGGCTCTCATTTCACATTTATGTTTTTGATTGGATATCATTACTTTTTGTAGAAAAGTATATATCATCGTAACGCCGTGGGTCCTTTGAAAAGGACAAATTCAAAACTAAAACTAGACTTTATAAATATAAAACAATTGAATCAGTTACTGTATTTTCCTACGTTTACGGGGTATAATTTTCTTCTGAGTGTTATTTTCTATATTTTCTTGTACCTTTGAAATATTATGAGTAGGTAATAATTTTATACTATAGATGGGCGCTAAATATAAAAATAATAATTAATCCCAGTTAATAAAGTAGGTACCTACCCTAAGTAATAAATATGAAAACCGACTATAAGTACCTACTCTTAATTGTAAATAAGTAAGTAAACCTAAATATATACTTAGTACTCTGCCTTCCCCGGTATAGGCGTGATTAGGCAGTAATTAGGTATTTATGTTAAGCGGTCATACTAGAACCTAACCTAATTATTAAAAAATTGCCAGTTTTTTATTTATTCCTTTGTATTCATGTAATTACCTATCTGCATACCAAATTTTAACTCTCTAAGTCATTTGGAACTGGGTTAGAATTTTGATCTGTCAGTCAGTCAATGATAAAAATGAGGATTTTTGGACATTAATATCTAAATAACTGTTTGAGATAAGCTTATGAAATTTAGAACACATATTTATCTTGCAAGTCACAATATATGAGCCAAATTTGATACGTTTATGTAAAATAGTTTTTGATTTATGAGGGGTTCAAAAGTGGTTCCAAATGGTTCGTGTAATATTACACACGGTGCGGCTCGCCAGTTCTGTTTCTTGAACCTTGGCTTGACACGCTACCGCGTGTCTAGATATGTAGGTTTAGTAATAAATGCGAAATTGACTACGTCTGCCTGTCGCGTTTTTTCGCAAAACTACTGAACATATTTTGAAAAAAAAATGGTACACAGATAGTCTTGAGACTGAGAATGGATAAATTATACTTTTCAACCGACTGCGCTTTAAGGGTAACGTATTATGCAATAAAGTGAACAAAGATAACATCATTTTTTTAAATATACCGTTGGATTTAAGTAAAATACCTATACTCGTATATTGGTCTTTTTGAGTCTACACGCGATATTAGGAGTAGCGAATACATAACTTCTTACTGCCTCACGTTTCGACTGGGGACTGGGACCAATATTTAGAGTAATGGAACGAGAAAGTCTTAATTCTTACGTAAATGACCAAAACCACCGTTTGACATCAAATTCACCTATAGATACAATACCTTAGCACCAATAGAAAGCAATTAGCCTGGCTGACTGTCTACGCCGACTGAGTCCACCGCAGACACTTACCGCCGTACCTACTCTACCACATTGACTCTACCTACCTACATGCATACATTAGTACCGACTAATGTAGGTATGCATACACTAGCTGTGCCAGAGACTTCGTCCGCGTTTTCCCCCATTTAAATAATAATAATCTCTTGTTCTTCTTCTTCTTCTTATCGTGTGGTTGATGAACAACCTGGTGTCAGAGTTTAAGCCGCCCGTAGGCCTCTGACATGGCTTCACACACCGTTGAAAAATCTTCAGGTGTGCTGGTTTCCTCACGATGTTTTCCTTCACCGTTAAAGCGTTGAATGATGGTACACATGAATTTCACATTTGAAAAACAGATTGGTACCTGGCGGGGTTTGAACTGGCGACCTCTCGCATGGCAAGCAACGACCTTAACCACTCGGCCATCGACGCTTTTAATAATAATTTATTAAAAAAAAAAAGATACAAAGGCATATTAAATTACCAGGCCCCCACACTAGGCTAGGCCTGTCCTATGGGGACAAATTTTTTTACACCTTCTCTAATGCTTATTTGCTCCTTTTGGTTGCAGCGCGATGTAATATAGCCTTCCTCAAGCTGGTCTATCCAACACAAAACCGATTCGAACTAGTAAGTAGTTCCTGAAATTAGCGCGTTCAACAAACAAACTCTTCATCTTTATAATATAAGTATAGATTTAAAAATACATGTCCGGTGGTTGGTGAACGGTATACGGGTAAGCGACCCCGGCTCCTCGAGCTACTATCGACTCAGTCCAAATCATGCGAGGCGATAGTATCCTTCCTCCCCTTTTCCTTCCCCCGTCATATATCTTTGCTACTCGTGGGAACGCAATGACCTTGTTAAAACAATGCACAAGGCAGAATGGCGGCGACGTAGTCCACGACCCGTCACGTCACGTTTCCCACAGAGATGAAAAGTGGATCGCTGGAAGTGATCTCTGCCTACCCCTCTGGGAAAAAGGCGTGATTTTATGTACGTATGTAGATTTAAAAATGCTGCCTATTTTTTTATATACCCGCGACATTAAGTTTGACGTGATCCTTTAAATCAGCATAACTTGTTTGTTTATGAACCGAAGGACATGAAAAAAACATTAGATCTTAAATGGGGTTTACCGCAATCTATTATTGATAACCACATTTAGACCAAATAAGCTGTTTCTAAGATAAGCGTGCACAAACGCACAGACAAACAGACAAATGGAATAATGGAATAGTCTTTGGGGTAAAAGTCATCTACAATATTTTTTTCATATAAGTATCAGTTATCAAAAAGTGTCGATGGCCGAGTGGTTAAGGTCGTTGCTTTCCATGCGAGAGGTCGCCAGTTCAAGCCCTGCCAGGTACCAATATGTTTTTCGTAATTCATTTGTACCATCATTCGACGCTTTAACGGTGAAGGAAAACATCGTAAGGAAACCTGCACACCTACGAAGAAATTCTAAGGTTGTGTAGTCGACCAACTCGCACTTGACCAGCGTGGTCGACTAAGGCCTTATTGCCCTAGTTTAGGGTAGGCCCGTGCCACAGCAGTGGGGACGTATAAGGGCTGATGATGATGATGATCAGTCATTTACAGTCAGTGATCTGTTATATTTGCATTAATGTATAGAAGGTGATAATGTATCACAATACCTATGTAATTAATTGGGTAATCCCCTATATTAGTGACGAGTGACTGTCGCTCACACAATTACAAATTGAATATGTCGGCAGGAGTCATCGCTCGCCTTCATTATAGAATGAGTAACAAGCTGCACGTGCACGGGTCACGTCACCGACCAGCTGCGTCGTTAGTCACTCCCCCTCGCCGCTCGACTCGACTATAAAAGGCGCTCACTTTGAACAGTGCAGGCAGTCTTGGCTCTGGCGTGGCACGGAACACTCGTTGTACCGTTGCAATAGCTTATCCTAGACACCTTTGGATAATTAATTCGATTGTCGAATTAATTATTATCATTAATTATAAAACTGCTGCTGTGCAATTTTTAATTAATAAATCAAACTCTAATTGTAGTTTATGTCTTAGGCATTTGCTACAATTGCTATGGTTATACTTTGATAAATGTGATAAGTGATGGATATGGTTCTCATTAGGAAAAGTAATAAATTATTAGATCGGTTTCTATAAAACTGACGTATTATTCAGTATATTGTAATATTTTATCCCCGCTTCCTACATCAGAAGTGGGATGAGATCCACACCCACTACTTGTTCAATAAAAAAATGTGTTACAAGAAATATCTTTGAAGGGTTTATATGGTCGTAAGGTATAAAAAAAGAGAATAAAAAAAAAGAGAATTAAAAAAAAAGAGCAGAGTTTTGAAGGGCTGTTTGCCGGACCAAAACTGGTATAAAAAAGTAAAGTAAAAAAAAAAAAAAAGAGAGCAGAGTTTTGAAGGGCACGTGGCCGGACCAAAACTGGCTAGTGTTGAAGGGTTCTTTAAAAAAAAAGGGAGAGGGAACCGGACCAATACTAGTGCCTGAAGGGTCTAATTAGAGACCGGACCAGAGCAAAGTGTGAGATATACGAAGGGTCGATGTGGACCAGACCGAACTATTGTAATATATCTGAAGGGTTAATTGTAATAATATTTCTGAAGGGTTAATTGTAATACATCTGAAGGGTTCATGTAGACCAGACCAGAACTAATTGATTTGCAGGGTCATTATAGACCGGACTAATTAATTTTGTCAGGATGATCGAACGATGCTTTTGTTACAGAAATCTAGACATGCTTTAGTTGAAGCGTTCGAGGACGACCGCTAGTCAGGTTGGCCGTGTCGGCAGGAGTCATCGCTCGCCTTCATTATAGAATGAGTAACAAGCTGCACGTGCACGGGTCACGTCACCGACCAGCTGCGTCGTTAGTCACTCCCCCTCGCCGCTCGACTCGACTATAAAAGGCGCTCACTTTGAACAGTGCAGGCAGTCTTGGCTCTGGCGTGGCACGGAACACTCGTTGTACCGTTGCAATAGCTTATCCTAGACACCTTTGGATAATTAATTCGATTGTCGAATTAATTATTATCATTAATTATAAAACTGCTGCTGTGCAATTTTTAATTAATAAATCAAACTCTAATTGTAGTTTATGTCTTAGGCATTTGCTACAATTGCTATGGTTATACTTTGATAAATGTGATAAGTGATGGATATGGTTCTCATTAGGAAAAGTAATAAATTATTAGATCGGTTTCTATAAAACTGACGTATTATTCAGTATATTGTAATATTTTATCCCCGCTTCCTACAAATACGTCATTTGACACGTTAATTTGATGTAGCATACCACATTAGTATACGTAGTATAACTACTCATTAGTATGGATAATTGAATTGTTAAGGCAATAGCTTGAAACAACCAGATTAATATTTTTTAGAAAACTGAAAGTGTCCGGGATGTTTACCATGTTGTTTTGTTGTGAACAGATCAGTTCACCCGTTATCATGGCGCTTGCAACAGTGACGAAATACAAAACATCATGGTAAATATCCCGGACACTTTCAGTTTTCTAATGTGTGTAACCATGACAGTTTAAAAAATAATATTTTTAATTTTTGACTGGTAATACCCGTACGATAAAACGTTATTCTATGACCACTATTATACTTATAATTAAACTAGTGACCCGCCTTTGCTTCGCTTCGGGTCAATTTTACATAAAAACCATCTTCTTGAATCCCTCTATCTTTTAAAAAATACGTATCAAGATAGGGATATATGGACCGAGAAAGCGTCTTAGTTTTATACTAAGTAGTGATAACATAATAAAATATGTAATGTAACTTAACATTGTAATATATAAACAAATAAAATTAATGTTATTTTTAATTTAAATATTGGTTTGTTACTTTTTAGAATAATTTTCGCTAAACATAACGAAGTAAACTGACTCAATCAGAAAGCAAAATAATAGATGTGCTTGTTTTACGACTCATGTAAAACTTTATGAAGGTAAACACTATTTTTTCCTAAGAAACATACAATGATGGCTTGGAGTAGCCTCGTTTTCATTACCACTTGCACGGTCGCGGATGGCTCTCACCCCTAAAGCAAACCAGATATTTTAACATAACAAAACAAAAACACCTTCGCAAAATGCCCGCTGTTTTGATTTGATTTATCTACCCTAATACGGCTCAACCAAAACGGAAGCAATCGACGTATGCCCCGGGCTCACCGGCCCATCGCCAATATTTGCCACCGCGAATTAGCATCGTAATGAGTTGACCACCCCCCTACTCCCCCCTTCAATAAACAGCGATATTAATTATTCCGTACCTGCGTTAGCATTGCAGTCAGCCCGATTTGGTTTGAGGCAAACTGTGGCGATTTGGATATCCAACGCTGCGAGACAACGGTCGAACAATCAATTAGTGTTTTGCTTGTTACATGGGCACTATTTACCAATGTGTTTTCGAATGAGCGTTTGAGAAATTCACTAGATGGCAGTGCGTAGGCGTGAGGTCCAACTGCAGCATGACAGACATGTGAATATACACCGTGAAATTTTAGTGGTTGTTTTCCCGCAGTAAAATGATTCTATCTTAGTAGTACAATAGATTTGTGCAGGTCTTTTTTGTTAAAATCATTAAATGCCGGTTTTACGAAAGGTTTAACCGAAACTCGAAAGCACGTTCGAACCGCTTTATGACTTAGGGTGTCGAGCTTCTTCAGCTTTAAGCATCGATTTCATGCGGCAAGCAGTACCTCATTACGTCACATCTTATAAAAGAACGATAGCTTCTCTCGTTTTCGAGTTGGAAAATTATTATTTGGAAAAATTGAAAAAAAAAATTTTTTTTTTCGTGGAATTATTTGCATGATTCGATAGTGTTACTTAAGGCAAATCGTTCTGCCACGGGAAAACAACCACTAAAATTTCACGGTGTATACTTGCGTTACGGATATCACGAACAACAGTGGTATGTCACAAATATATGACTCGGAATAAACACGGATGTCAATCACACAATTATTTGTGCCGAGTAAGAATCGAACCCACTGCTACCACTGCCCTTGGACCAAACGCACCGGCACTGTCCTCCTATGCAGCTAGTCAAATATGTTTATTTATTTACATTTATTCGAAATTCACAGATTTTTATCAAAAACTTAGAGTAAATGTCAGATTTTATATACACAGGTTTGAAATATAATACACGATTACAATCCGAGATATTCACTTCTTTACAAACTTACTTCACTCGTTTTCAACTTTCCTGTCTTTATTTTAGGTAGAAAAGTTAATGGATTTCTACCTACGAGTATGTTATCTTCCAGCCAATCTCGTATTAAATAACTTGACCGTCACTGGAAGCTTTATATTGAGATAGCATTTCCGTTTCCTGTCTAATTTCTATGAGATTCCATACTTTGACGTCCGGTCCAGTGGCGACACCTGGCGGTCGAGCGCCATTTTTAGTTTACTTGCGTTAGAGCGCGCGATTCTACTTCATTGGCGTTTCGAATCCTGTCGAAGTAACACTTACGTGCGCAGCGGTCGGCAACTGCAACCGCAGCATAGTGAGTTTAAGTGTTACGGTTGTATAGGTTACAAAAATCCTTCAAATAGTGAGTTTCAGTGTTACAGTGACATTGGGTACCTACAAAAATCCTTACAAGTGAGTAAATTATTAATGTTTTTAACGGTTTTGCCGTTCGATACTAAAAGTAAATTACCACGTCGGTAAATTAAACATTTTATCGTGTGAAAAATAGAAAACCGGTTGATGTGGTGTTGTTTTTGTCAAGCTAGCAGTATAAAATATAACGTTCTTGTGTTCAAAAAACTGCTTCGTTTTACCGTAGTATGGAAACTATTGTTTCTGTATTGTTTAAGGTTATATTATTAAAACATTGAATTAAATACGTATAGTATGGAAACTATTGTTTCTGTATTGTTTAAGGTTATATTATTAAAGCATTGAATTAAATACGTATAGTATGGAAACTATTGTTTCTGTATTGTTTAAGGTTATATTATTAAAGCATTGAATTAAATACGTATACAGTAATGGATTCGGGTGCTCCGGAGTCAGCTCCACAACCAGAGGCTGGGACGAGTGGTGAAGCACGTAAGCGGACGCGGAGCAGCCGCAAGCGGAGCCGTAGCTCCTCGAGCAGCAGCTGCAGCAGCACGTCTTCGAGCTCGTCATCTTCGGACACCAGGCATAAGAGGTACCGTCGTAGAAAAAGTAAGCGCTCTCAACATTCTAGACGCATGATGGACAAACTAGTCCAAGAAATTGGTGAGCTTCGTAAGCATATTGTCATGCCTTCAAATAATATCAATGCCACTTATCAAGAGCAAGACGCTGTTTCTATTACTTCTGCCGTCAGTAATGAGCTCTATGAACAAAATATTTTAGACGAACAAACCCCAAGCCATAATTATGTGGAAAATTCAGATTTTACTTTTGAGATCGAAACGAAATTAAAGGAGCCTTCTGTTCCGAAAACTCCCGATAGTTATTTAAAAATGCTGAGCGATGTCCAACGCTTTGGTAATTCATCTTGGTCAGAGGTTAGATACTCTGATACACAGAAAATATATAATCATAGCCCAGGCTTTACAGACCTGGAAACAAACGATGAGGTGAAAACATATGATACTCTTCGTTATTTAGCTCATGCGGACAAGTCTTATGCAGCTATTACATACTGCATCCTTAAACAAAAAGAAACATTGCAGGAGGGTATTCGTAATCTTTTATTTTGGGCAAAAAATTCAGAAATGACTTTTAGTGGTTTAAGTGATAAAGTTGAAGAATTATTTCTTAAAGGCGATTTTCACAAAACTTCATCAGATTTACTACAATTAGTATGTGGACACCGCGCTGAGAGTATTGAAATGCGTAGGGAAAGTATTACGAAACAAGTAAAGGACCCTTTAGTAAAAGCTACCCTTAATAGAATACCGCCCTCACAAACACATATATTTGAAAGTGAACCGTTTACTTCTGCTCTTGATAAAGCTGGGGGAGTTCGTAAAGCCTTTTGGCCTCCGAAAAATGATGCACCCTCTCAGTCTAAGCTTCAGCAAGCTAATCGCCGCCCCTCGCGGGGGCAAGGTATGCGAAATACAGTAGTTCCATCGCGTGGAACTCAATGTATGCATCAGGAAACAGGCTTCACTAAATATCCAAATGCCTATAACTACCCACCCTCGCGGGGTGGATACCAACACGGTGGTACCTACAGAGGTCAACCTAATGTCGGTGTCTCTCACGAACACCATCAGGTCGGTAATAGAGGACCATTTCCGAACCGAGCGTCTCGTTCGGAGCGTGGAAATTCCAGAAGGCGTTCTAGTGACCCCAGAGGTCATTCAAAGAGATATAAACAATGACTGGATACAATTTCAGGCAGGTCAGCTCGCACAGTTTCATTCAGAATGGAGAGAAATGGGAGCCCCAAAAATAATTTTAAAATTAATTCAAGGGTACCGAATCCCATTCCTTCAGAAGCCCCCACTTTTTCAACCAAATCTCGTAAAGGGTCTATTTCACACACCCGTGTCCCACGAAATGACTGTAATTATAAACAAAATGAAAACTCAGGGCATTTTAAAAGCAGCTCCACTGACTCCCAGTTTTGTCTCTCCTCTATTCTTGGTTCCGAAGTCCGACGGAACAGCTCGACCTGTGTTCAACCTAAAAACATTAAACAAATACGTGATAACGCAACCTTTTCATCTGATCAATATGTACCGCGTTCCAGACTTCCTTCAACCAAAGGACTGGATGTGCAAAGTAGATTTATCTCAGGCATACTTCCACCTAAAAGTAACAAAATCACACCGGCGATTCCTCCGCATCATATACGATCAACAATTACTAGAGGTAACATGTCTTCCGTTTGGTCTGAGCACAGCTCCCAAAACTTTCTCCACACTAACAAACTGGATCGCTCAGATATTGAGAGAAAGATGGAACATTCGGATTATTGTGTACCTAGACGATTTTTTAATAGTACATCAAAATGCACAGACGTTACGCGATCACGTGATACAGGTAGTTCAGACCTTACAAAAATTGGGTTGGCAGGTAAATCTAGAGAAATCAGTCCTCTATCCTCAAAAAAGCATCGTATACTTAGGAGTGAAATGGCAAACCTGGGAAAACCTAAAGTCCCTACCACAAGACAAGATCTTCAGCATAAACACAAAAGTCAATCTAATGCTCTCTCACAAAGTAGCGACTATAAAACAACTGCAAAGTTTAATAGGATTACTGAACTTTGCCAGTTTTGTAGTACCGCGAGGAAGACTCAACCACCGTCAATTACTGAAGTTTCTGAAGTCTCTGCCAGACCTACCAACTTTGGAACACCATTTACCCCAAAGTGTCATGAAAGATCTGACTTGGTGGTCCCAAAATTGTCACTTGTCAACTCCACTGCATTATCCACCTCCAGCCAACTTTCTAGTAACGGATGCGTCGGATCTGGCTTGGGAGCCCAACTGAACAATGTGGCCCTGTCAGGCACATGGTCGCAAGAAGAGCAAATGCTCCACTCCAACCACAAGGAGATGCTAGCCATATTGTATGCACTTCGAAGCCATATTCAATCTCTAAGCAACAGCACGATACTCATACAGTGCGACAATCGCACTACGGTTGCTCATTTACGGAAAGAAGGGGGAACAAAGTCGGCAGGCTTACTGGATGTGACCTATCAGATATTGAATTTACTAGACCATTACCAGATAAACTTCAAAATACACCACATTCCAGGCAAATACAATGCTCATGCCGACCACCTGTCTCGCCATCGTCTTCCTCCAGAGTGGCATCTTCTTCCAACTTGCTTGGAAAAAGTATTCAGAAAGTGGGGTGCACCGATGATAGATTTGTTCGCTTCAGCAACAGCGCATGTAGTTCACAATTATGTGACCAGAGACCTGAACGACCCACAAGCCCTATTTTACGACGCTTTCAGCGTTCCTTGGCACTACCCATTGGCTTGGGTATTCCCTCCTCCTTTTCTAATCCCGAAGGTTCTGATACATCTCGCACAGTCAACGGGAATATTTCTAATAGTTGTCCCACGGTGGGAGAGAGTGTTTTGGCGCGTAGACCTGAAAGCCCGAGCACTGGCAGCACCAATAACACTGTTCGATCTGCCGACGAATCTAATCGACACATCAACAGGTCACCCACCACCACAAGTCGAGAATATAGTTCTGGAAGTATGGAAATGTGGGGGTGGTCCGAGGCCACAAAAACTTGGAACAAGGACCAACTGGCTTTACTAAAAAATTCATGGCGAAAGTCTACTTTAAAGACCTACCAAGTCGCTTGGAAGCGCTGGATTTTATGGTCTAAAAATAGAGAGATTGACTCACAAAATCCTACAGGTTCTCAACTGGCCCAGTTCTTGTCAGATTTATATTTACTGGAGAACCTATCTTACAATACCATTGTTTTACACAAATCTGTAGTGTCTACTTTATGTAATGCTGATAATTCGAGTACTTTAAGCTCTCATGTTCTCGTGAAACATGTACTGAAATCTATAGCACTTTCTAAACCGAAACCCTCTAAACCCCCTATTTGGAATGTCGATGAATTAACCACTTTTTTAACAAACTATACGATAAAGTCCGATAATCTTTTTCAAGTATCACGTCATACAGCATTGTTATTATTACTTTGTTCTGGACGTCGTATTCACGATTTGACCCTACTTACAATTGATTCTAATCACTGCAAAAGGTCTGTAGATAACATAATATTTTGGCCTCAGTTTGGGTCAAAAACTGACAGTAACAATTATAGGCAAACAGGTTGGAAACTTTTGTCTAACTCAAGTAAACCTAAACTTGACCCCGTTTTTTGGGTAAACAGAACAATTTCAGTGTTGAATGAAAAACGAAATGCTGCAAAAACATTTAATCTTTTCGTCACACTCAAAGGTAATTGTAAGCCCGCCAGTCGCGCAGTAATAGCAGGCTGGATAAAAACCTTGTTTAAAGAGGCTGGGATCCAGGCTTCTCCAGGTAGCGTCCGCTCGGCTGTAGCTTCAAAAAGCTGGCTTGAGAATCATCCATTAGATGAAATTTTGGCTCGAGGGAATTGGCGATCAGCTAATACCTTCCAGCAATTTTATAAACGGGAAGTACTAAGAAGTAACATTCCTTCAAATAATGTCACACAATTGTTTAGTCCGGTTGATTAAGAATGTTTTTGATTTGAATTGTGTACCTAAATGGTTATTTTAGTTAATTTTTTATATTTTCTGTTATAAAAATATATTCAACGAACTGGTTGTTAAGAATTATATTTGATTATTAAAATAAACTGTGGTTTCCTTTCATAATGTTTTTCAATCACATTGGCGTTACAATTATAAATCAGTGGCGATCACCAGGCGATAACAAACAGGTCTCAATATAAAGCTTCCAGTGACGGTCAAGTTATTTAATAGCAGCGTTTTACCTGAAATAAAACGCATATTAAAATACTTACCTCACTGGAAGCTTTCACTTAAAATTCTGCCTGGTGAAATTGAGCCAATGAAGTAGAATCGCGCGCTCTAACGCAAGTAAACTAAAAATGGCGCTCGACCGCCAGGTGTCGCCACTGGACCGGACGTCAAAGTATGGAATCTCATAGAAATTAGACAGGAAACGGAAATGCTATCTCAATATAAAGCTTCCAGTGAGGTAAGTATTTTAATATGCGTTTTATTTCAGGTAAAACGCTGCTATTATGGAGTTTTGCACTTCCTAAGTTCCTCACGAAACGTAAGATGCACCAAAATAAGTAAAAATGTCAAAGTTGTGACTAGTTCAAAGACGAAGAAGATTGAATAGAACTAAACTTGCTAACTCCTAAAATCGATTAGCGAGTTGGTTTATAAACCAGTAAGTTGGTCTTTACGCCATCGCACCGCCACAGCTCATCAAATAGCAGTGTGAAAAACACTGAAGTTTAAAATAAATAAGGCGATCTCAATTACAATCAGCCAAGTGTGTAGGCCATATTATAATCTACAAGTATGCGCGCAAACACAAGTGCACTCTCTGTTCCCTTACTCTCATAGTTCAGTGAGATAGCAATCTGACATGACAGATGAGAGATCGGGTGCAAGACCCCGGTTTAACGGAAATCACTTCCTGCCATGTGCTACGATCCTGGCACACCACTTTCCCTTCTTTCATCTCTATCAATTTCGTCATGCATGCTCGTCGATTACGGGACTCTTTGGTTTAACCCTTCTTCAAAATTTATAATCCTACTAATATTATAAACGTGAACGTTTGTATGTGTGGATGGATGTTTGTTACTCTTTCAAGCAAATACTACTGAACCGATAACAATGAAATTTGGTATGCATGTATCTGAAGACCCAGAATAATACATAGGCTACTTTTTATCCCGGAGTTTCGGCGGGATTAGGGTTTCCAAGCGGACGAAGTCGCGGGCGGAAAGCTAGTATTAGATAGATACTTTTACATTGTTATTAATTGCCACTGTATAATCTCCTATGTAAATGTTTTCTGCCCCCACAGGACAGGCCTAGCCTAGTGTGGGGGCCCGGAAATGTAATTTAATATGCCTGTAAAACTTTTTTTGGAAATAAATTATTATTTATTATTTATTTATTTAGATAATCTCTCACTGCCGTTCCCCGCAGTGTGGCCAGCCTCGTCCGAAGTCGAAGCACGCCGCCAACTTTATTATTCAGCTCCGAATCTTACAACGAGTAGCTTCTGCGCTGGAACGGTTTAAACGGAATTCAATTCGCAGCACTGCCCCGGACGGAGGCTGTACACAATTTTATAACTGGGGCTTCGAGTTCACCGGAGATAAGGAAGGGTTGTATTGAATTGGGGATTTGTTTATTTACGTTTAACTGCCTCGTTGGTCTATTGGTAGCAAGCGCTGCGTAAGGACCGAGAGGTCCCCGCTTCGAGTCCGGGGTCGGGCAAAATTTGTGTGAGTTTTTCTGTATGAAATTACTCAGCCCGGAGTTAGGAAGTTGGCGGTTGAACGCCCGTGCATCGGAAAGCACGTTAAGCCGGTGGTCCTGCGCCCGATCTCTCGTCGGTCATGTCGGATTGCCGTCTCACCGAATTATGAGAGTAAGGGAATAGAGAGTGCACTTGTTTTTGCGCGCACACTTGTGCACTATAATATGGCCTGCGCACTTGGCTGATCTCAATTGAGATTGGCCGCCATGGCTGAAATCAGTCGGACGCTTTTATTTATGTTTACTTAGATGGGAGAGCCTGTTCTACATCAGAGCTGGAAGAAGAGTTGTAAACTTAAGACTAAGTTTACAACTCTCAAGTCGCTACCTATTTAGAGCCTTTCATCTTGCCCAAGTGGACGTTATTCAGACCAACCGCTAAATGAATCATGGTATGAAGACGAAAACATTACTAAGTTTCATTATTGAGCAACATTTACTCTGACTTTGACTGGCTCGGTGGAACAGTGGTTAGTGACCCTGACTGGCGGTTTCAAGACTCGTGGGTTCGATTCCCACTCGGGACAAATATTTGTGTGATGTAAATCGATTTTTGTTCTGTGTCTGGGTGTGATTATGTACTCAAGTATGTATTCATAAATACATATGTATTTATATCAGTCTTTGACGCCCATAATACAAGCTCTGCTTAGTTTGGGGCCAGATGACCGTGTCTGGAAATGTCCCAGATATTTATTTAAGTATTCTGCTCCTGTAATTTTTGCATTTCAAAGCCATTGTCAAACGGACGTGTCATTTACTTGCGACTTTTGTATTGATAATCCTTATACGCACATAAGGATTATTTTCAATACAAAAGTCGCGAGTAAATGACTTTGTTTGACAATGGCTTTGAATTTAGACTCTTTTAAATTTTTTGGCTTTTCTTTTATTATTTTAAGTGGATGAAAACAATATTATGTAATGACATCACTGTGTGAATAGTACAATGAACGAATTCACCCCCCCACCCCCCCCTTCCCAATGAACCACACGGGGGTTGAATTAAAAAAAAAGCATATATGAAGCCTTTATGTTATTCCAGAGTGCCAGCTACCATTATACCAAATTTCATGAAAATCGGTTCAGAAGTTTGAGCGTGAAAGAGTAACAAACATCCGTACATACAAACTTTCACGTTTATAATATAAGTAAGGAATACTAATTATATATTTTTCCTCTGTACCTTCCCTTTCCTTGTTTTTTTTTATCGAATAGAATCGAAGATATATAATATTATTAATCCGATGAAAGTTTTTATACGACAGCGATTCGTTCAAAATGGTACATATAAATTCAAATCCACTGTAAGTATCGGCTTATGGTTTATTTCGCGATCATAAATCCTTATTGCGGGCTCATAAAATTGTTAATGGCAGCCTATAGAGCCTATTTAGGGTTAGCACCTTAGTATGAAGAATGTTGTAGTTAAGTTCTGCGTTCTGTTGCCCGATTATCGGCCAAGAGTGGTTTGTGTCAGCAATGGCAGGAAACAATATTTTTTCTTAGAAAATGACTGAAAATGTTTGAAAAATTGATAATTTTTAGTGAATTTATGAATATTTCTATATCGCTCATTAATGAAAAAAAAGAAAAACATTTCGAAAAGATTACAAATACAAGTGTTTATAACTGGCTGGCTCGGTGGAACAATGGTTAATGATCCAGACTCACTGCCAACAGTTCCAAGAGTCGTGGGTTTGATTCCCGCCCGGGACAAATATTTGTGTGTCAAACATTCTACTTTGTTCCGTGTCTGGGTGTGTTATTAAAAATATATTTATGTATATTTGTGTAACCACTGTTGATTCTGATATCCGTAACACAAGTGCTTAAGCTACTTACCACGGGATCAGATCAATGTTTGTGATGCAAAGAACCCACGGGCGTAAAAGGCAAGGCCATTACCAAATAAACCAGTCAGCTAAATAATAGTCTTTATGGGTCTACACGCGTTATTAGGAGTAGCAAATTACATAGCTACTTACTGCTACTTGTTGCTTAAAAAAAAATTAAACCATTCAGTCTAATTACATTAAAAAGCAAATGTTCTCTCAATGGCATTTTTTATTCAGACACGTTTTTAAACTGTCTGAAGTAGTTAAGGCTATGGCTAACTTTGAGCTTTATATCACGAACCTTACATAATACAGATTTCTAAGAAAATTGCTTCTTCTATAAGCAAGAATTTAGCATTTTATTTCAAAGTAATATTAGTTGAAAACGTATTTCTTAGAAATATTCATGTTACTCAGTAATTAAGCCTTATAAGTGCTACTTACCGAGAGTTTGTAGGTTGGGGTCTGAAACAGATGAAAATATACTATATTCCAATATCTTTGTAAAAACATAATTTACATAGTATTTCCTGTGCCTTTTCAGTAATGATTGCCATGATATACACTATAGAAACTAATCCAACTATGTTCATCCTACCCACCCACTTTCACCACAAAACAGTACAGAACAAAAATTAATTAAATAACAAAAAAATATAGAGTAGTAATTAACAAAGTGAATTTTAAATTTTTTATTATTATGATTTTAGATACTAGTAAAAAGAAATCTACTGAATATTAGTCTTAATGGGTCTACACGCGTTATTAGGAGAAGTAGCAAATTATTTACATAGCTACTTACTGCCCGACGTTTCGACTAGGTTGCACGAATCGTGGTCGCGAGCGAACTGGAACTATTTAGTGTAATGGAACGCGAAAGTCTAAAATCTTACAAAAGAAAACTAGATTCTTAAAGCCTAAAGATTGCCAACCCTAATAGTCCACAAATATAGTAACTGTCGAACTGTCAACTTATAATAAATGGCGTCTCATGCTGCTTTGAACCTTATTCATTAATACATTCGATCGATAAAGCAAATTGACGGATTAGTAGATTGGTGCCATAGCACAAAGTCTTGGGTCGTTGGTTCCATAGAAAATGAAAGTTGTTAATTATGTAGGTACTGCTAATTTATGTAATACTGGAAAAAAGACTGGCTCGGTAGAGCAGTGTATATAGTGACCCTGGCTGGCGGTTCCAAGAGACGACTCTTGGATTCGATTCCCACTCGGGACAAATATTTGTGCGATGGACATCGGTGTTTGTTCCGTGTCTGGGTGTGATCATTTATTCATGAATGAAGTCATATATGTACGTATATCAGTCTCTGACGCCCATAGTACAAGCTCTACTTAGTTTGGGTCAGATAACCGTGTGGAAATGTCCCAGATATTATTTTTTTTATTTAATTCACTCACAAACAAAATACCAACTAACAACAGAGGAAATTGCAGGCTCGTATATAACTAAATAGGAAACACTACACCACTCCGTTATTTCTTTATTCTAGGATTTATTTACGAGTAAAAACCCACTAGGTAGGTTACATCTTTCAAGTTACCGTGAAACGGATATTGGATTTTTCCGAGAGATTTTTCATGAAATACGCTACAGTTCCGGATTAGTCTCGCTCGGTGATTATAATGGATTATTGTTTATTCTATTTGCGATTTATCTATTTTCTGTTGAGTTGTTAGAATCTAGGTAAGTAAGGCGTCCGAACGATTTCGGACTCATATAGGATAGCGGCTGATCTCAATTGAGATATGCCAAGTGCGCAGGACATAATTATTACAGTGCACAAGTATGTATGCAAACATAAGGGCACTCTCTGTTCCCTTACTCTCATAGTTTGGTAAGACGGCATCCGACATGACCGTTGAGAGATCGGGCCACAAGAAAACCGGCTATACGTGCTTTCCAAGGCATGGAATGAGTTATTTCTTTAACGAAAAACTGACACAAATTCTGGCCGACCCCAGACTCGAACCTGGAACCTCTCGGACCTTACGCAGCGCTTGCTACCAATAGACCAACGGGGCAGTTAATCTGAATCTAGATATACGTTAGATTTGGGTGCCACACGTTTGAAAATATACAATTGACTTAAAACCTTTTTTCTTGATGAGGGTTGAATTGATTCGAACAAAAAAACAGATTTGATTTGTAGATTTTGACGTGCAATATATTTTTCTTACATATTGCAAATAATTCATATATTAATAGTTCCGTATTGCCTTAACTTAATCACAATGTTTATCAGAAATGACATTTTCATTTATATGAATTTCAATTAAAAAAAACTCTTACAGGGCTTACAGAGAATCTCATTTCCTATGAGTACAAAAATGAAATGGTTCATCATACTAAAAATAGTAATTTTATTGCTGATAACTAAAAACTGTCCTTTATCCCAACCATGTCATGAAATGAAACTATTAACACGGTATCGAATACGATAATAAGTATTCGTAATCGACGAGCATGCATGAAGAGGTTGATGGATGTGAAAGAGCCAGGACCGTAGCACATGGCAGGAAGTGATCTCTGCCTACCCCTCTGGGAAATAGGCGAGATTGTGTGTATGTTTTTATTAGCACGGTAAATTACCGAGCTATACCTATTAGGTATTTAGCTTGATTAATAAAAATATATATATCTTTACAGAATCAATTTAAACGACACTATAATTGTATTTTTTTTCTAAGGAGAATATACAAATCTAATTAGATTACATTGGCGATTACATGGAATTCGACAGTCAGGGGATACCAGTCACAACTATCTGTCCGGTGGTTGGTGAACGGTATACGGGTAAGCGACCCCGGCTCCTCGAGCTACCATCGACTCAGTCCAAATCATCCGAGGCGATAGTATCCTTCCTCCCCTTTTTCTCCTCCCGTCATATATCCTTGCTACTCGTGGGAACGCAATGACCTTGTTAAAACAATGCACATGGCAGAGTGGCGGCGACGTGGTCCACAACCCGTCACGTCACGTTTCCCACAGAGGTGAAAAGTGGATCGCTGGAAGTGATCTCTGCCTACCCCTCTGGGAAAAAGGCGTGATTTTATGTATTTATATATGTATGGTTATTCCTAAGAGTCCATTCAAATACAATCCAATGAAACCAAACAGACACCAGTAACCGGTTTTGTTGGAACTCGTTTTGCATTCGCCGATAGTTTTAAAGAGTGCCAACATCTATTACAAGTTGGAAGTGGCTGTACAGAGAACAGTGGGGTTTTATTTGAAAACTTGGATTCTGGATGTCGGTATCTCAGCGAGGGGAAGATAAAAATGCATTACTCGCTTCAATGTTTCATGAATATGTTATTATATCTACATAGTTTCGAAAATTCTTCTTCTATAATAATAATAATAGTGGCATTTTCATGAAGGGCATTGTGCCTATAAGTAACTTTACATTAATGTGTTGAGAGTTTGATTATAAAAACAATGTTATTTATCATCATCATCAGCCCTTATACGTCCACGCTGCTGGGGCACGGGCCTACCCTAAACTAGGGCGAACAGGCCTTAGTCAACCACGCTAGCCAAGTGCGGATCGACTACACAACCTTAGAATTTCTTCATAGGTGTGCAGGTTTCCTAACGATGTTTTCCTTCACCGTCAAAACGTCGAATAATCGTACATATGAATTTCAGATTGGAAAAACACAGAGGTTTAGTCACCACCATACTTATTATGTATTCGTTTCAGGATCAAAAAAAGTTTCGTAGTAACAAAAGAAAATATTTGAAAACGTATTCGCTGTGTGCGCGATGACAACGCCCCTAGTGGCCACAAATATTCAGGATTTGAGTTCTGTCAAATTATGTAAATTAGATGTTTTGATAACGATTTTCGACTAGTTTTTCAACGAAATTAAATGAAAATTGCAAAAACTTGAGAGTGTATATTATGCCTGGTGATTTTCTTACTTCACAATAATATGGATATTAATAAAATATGATAACAATTCTCAACCTCAAACGCAAAAAGGGAAGAAATTAGTATTGGCACAGCATTTGAGAGAAATTGAAGAGCTTAGAACGAACGGACAAAGCTTTTTAATAAGAGCTTGGATTATAAGACAGACATCTGTGACACAAACTCCCAAAACATAATTAAATGTGAGTACATACCTCCCTACATATCAAGTTATAGAAATTGTATATAGCTTAATTTCAGCTTACTTTTAAAATTATTTTATTGTTTATTTTAATTCCATATAAATGATGAACGTGTCGTTACAAATATAAAGCGCGACTGTTTTTCCTATTGTGTCTACAATTTAAACAGCATGTTTTGTGACCCATATATCAAATATCGTTTTCACTTAAAAATACTATGGAATTTATGAAAATAAAGCAATTTGACACATGACAGTCTAGAATTAATTCACATTTCTGCCACATCGTGCGCTTCGATTGATTGCCTTCCCCCACCATCCACTTCGCACATAGCGTATAGAAATATCACAGTTCTAAGTAACCAGTGACCCGTCGTTCAAAAGGAGGCCATAACATGATATGTGATTACTGAATTATTTGAACTCTACTTCTAAGACAGAAAAAAATAGGTACGCTACCATAATATCTATTATGCAACCTTTGGTGAGTGATCAAATCAATAAACTAAACATTACACAGATCACACATGAAAAGTTAATATGAACTTGTGGTTCGGTGATGGATTTAGAAATTCACAGCAGCTACGGCAGACGAAGACGGGCGGAGGCAGTTCGCTCGCGACCAAGATTGGTGTAAAACTACTCGAAACGTCGGGCAGTAAGTAGCTTTATAATTGATTCTCCTAATATTGCATGTAGACCCATAAAGACTAATATTTAGCAAGAACTTCTTCTACACGTTTTATTTTCTTCATGTTGCTTATATGTAATTTTGTTATACTGAAATCAGAATAATGTAGTTACTACGTAATATTGTGAGATACTTATATTTTATATTTAAATAAATTAAAAGCTCATTGGCAACGTAATACATGTTTCCTTTTATTGCATTTTACACAGAACAAAGAGACTACACTATAATTAAAATTACGTTCAAAGTTCTGCGAAATATTACTAATTGATTGATTATTAAATTTCATTATGATATCAGCTAACATAAACACGTAAACGTATTTCAACAGAACAGTATCAAATTGTATTACAAATCATTACTTATGAATAAGAGTCTTACTAGTATTCACTAACTAAACAGTAACAATACAAACGAATACAATGTTCACATTTTCAGCTCAATTGGTAACGTTAATAACTATCAAATAACCGTTGCTCGATAATTGAACAAATTCCGATTTTAATCCAAAACACGGAAGGATACACATAATAGCAACCGCTAATAATATCATTATCACCGCTAACTAATATCGAGCCGAACTAATATCAGATGATGGGGACGCGAAAACAATGCGTGTTGTAAATTAATTTCGCCGCTCAAATATAATTCTGATCGGTGGTAACCGGATATCGGAGATCCGGCTATAAATTACTGTATTCCAATTAAAATCGCCCGGATCGGAGAGGGCGGGCAGACGGGCGGGCGGCCGGCAGAAGATCTTGATTAGAAAAGCTGAAAACTTAATTTCCTAAATGATTCAAGACTTTCGCGTCTCAGTACGCGATTCGTGTTCAAAAATTGTCAATTTCGTACCCCATCACGACCATGGTTGGTGTAACCCAGTCGAAACATCGGACAATAAGTAGATATTTATGTTTGTTTCTCGCTTTATCCTTAAAACTAGTAATAAAATAATCACTAAGTAATAAAAGCTCACCAACCGATAAGATCGGATCAGTTATACAAATGTAAATACATTATACTTAAAGTGCCGCCGTTCTTGTTGTGATGTGTGAGTGCTACTTAAAGAAAAACTAAACTTTTAAGTTTCTATCTTTCAATCATTTCCATCAGGCCAACTTTAAATACGCCTTAACATTGAACGTTTGTTCTAATAACTATAGGGCAAAGTATAACTGCCTAATTGATGATGATTTTACTAGATGACTGCGACACACACAGTATAATCTAGAAAGATCTCAGGACCTGTCGACAAAAAAACCGCTGCTAACAATAATTGTGAGCGGTTCTTCTGCTGCCATTAAATCGCCCGTCTACTCCAAAGCCCAGTGGAAGAAATTTTCATACTCTCAACCCTCACCAGTCCCCGGCAAATAAATTAACGTTCTTATGGTGGTGACGGCGCCTACAGAATCGATAACGCACCCTGATTTATTGTTTAATCTGCACGTAAGGTTTTTTGCTTACTTATATTACGCGCTTAGATGTGCCCTCTTAGTCACAATGTTTCCCTCCCCTTTCCACTCCCGAACGTCCACATACAATGCAGGCGCTGGCGGCTCGGACCAAGAGGTTTAGTTGTTATTTTCTGCCCTGTGTTTCCAATACATTGGAAATGAGAAGGGTTTTAAGCTTTCCTTGGAGAAATAACATAAATCTGGATATAAACCATACAATTTTAGTAGTTGTTTTCCCGTAGCACAACAATTTTCCTTTAGTATAACTTTCGAATCATGCTAGTTATTTCGTGAAAAAAAAATATAAAAAGCTCGACTGCGTGACGAACGATAGTTGTTTTCAGAGATGTGACGTAATCAGGTAATACTTGCCGCGTGAAATTGATTATTAAAGCTGAAGAAGCTCTACGCCCCAAGTAAAAAAGCGGTTTGAGCGTGCTTTCGAGTTTCGTTTATCCCTTTCGTAAAACCGGTATTTATTGACCTGGATACAAACAAAAAGACGTGTGGCACTCGAGGACTGCCGCGGTATAGCTATTGCATAGCATCGTCCGATTTCGGAGCAGCTCGTCTCGATTCGTGCGAGTTTCGTAGAGTCGTACAATACGTCTAACCGCACGCACACAAACACCGTGCCGAAGTCTACCGAACTGCAACGACGTCAGACGATTGTGTGTTTTTTTTCGTTACGGAATTTCTTGGTTCGGTCGCCGCGCTCAAAGCCCGCGATAAAAGCTATGCAATAGCTTAAAACTGCACACATCTATTTTACTACTAATATAGAATCATTTTACTGCGGGAAAACAACCAGATAAACTTCACGGTGTATATTACAAGTGCATCATCCACTGATAGCGACATCAATGTTACCATATCTACTACGGACAAACCTTCATAAAACTCCTTTCAGCCACCAAATTACGTAAGTAATTCCATCAAGTCGACAACACAACATTGTAGTTTTATCCCCAGTCAGTTGAGTACAAAGTATGACGTACTTATGACTAGTGTCCCGTTCTCGTCAGACCGCTATGGCGTCACAATGACGCAATTTGCAGCTGTGCCAATGTTCATTGCTGTGACATTGTACTGCGAATTCACACAGTTCCTTGCTTAATTCATTTTGTTAAGTTGTCGGTTTAACCCGTATTTAATTTAAGATATTTTTACGCTAATTGCTGAAAGTAAAGTTAATTAATCTTTGCGGGAACAACGCACATTTTAATTCAAACTAATTGAATGGTTAAAACTCACATACATCACAAGTACAAAAGTAGAGGTCTTATAGTTTCGGAAAAAAGTGACTGTGACATTATAGACGGACAAACAAACTAACGTGACAAATCTGGTGCCGTAGACAAAGTAACAATATCGAAACGATAACGAAGTTCGAAAACTGAATCTTGCCGTCAGAATTATAATAGTTAGGAGGGTGAATCCTTTGCTTAAGACGAAAGCACAACTTTATGGGTCTAAACGCGATATTAGGAGTAGCAAATACATAGCTTCTAACTGCCCGACGTTCCGACAGAGATAAAGACTAAGATTTGGTGTAAAGAAACGCGACAGTCTAAAATTGATATTATTTACGCAAATAATATTAATATTGCACAACATCACATACATTGATCTGATCCCGTGGTAAGTAGCTTAAGCACTTGTGTCACGAAAATCAGGATCAACAGTGAATACACAAATAAACATAAAAATATATTTGATAATACACCCAGACACGGAACAAACTCCGATGTTCGTCACACAAATATTTGTCCCGAGTAGGAATCGAACCCACGACTCTTGGAACCGTAGGTTGTGAACCTGAGTCACTAACCACTGTTCCACCGAGCCAGTGAATGACCAAACATAGACCACTTTTGGTGAAATTCCGCAATAATCAAGGCCCTAATCCGGAGCGCTCTCCCCAGTTGGTAAGTAGGTAGTAAATTATCAAATGCATTGTGTATTTATAGAGTTAGCAGTTTGTTTGTCCCGACTGTTTGCGGACGGCTTACTCTGGCCGGGTGTGTGTGTGTTTTCTTCTACTACTATTTGTCTGAAGTTGGTTAAATTAATTTTCCAAAGTACTGTTCTAGCGCCGGTTATAACCGGTTTTTAGGCGACTTAAAATAAACAAACGCAGTCTGCTGGCGAGAACACAAAGTTTCCTTTTGAAGTTAGAAAATGTTTAGTTAAAAAGTAGGTGTTTTAAATTCTGACAAAAGTAATTTTAGTAGAGGTTGGTAGATATTAAACAAAATAAACGACTTTTTAAAACGAACAATTCTCTTTAACACGTTCCAATTGTAAGTATAAGTTAAAAAGCGTCACTGGCCTAGTGCTTTAGGTCGTTGCTTGCCATGCAAGAGGTCGCCAGTTCAAACCACGCTACGCCACTGAGCTTTTCCAATTTGAAATTCAGATGTAGGTGAAGGAAAACATCGTGAGGAAACCTGCACATATACACCTTGAAATTTTAGTGGTTGTTTTCCCGCAGCAAAATGATTATATCTTAATAACAGAATATATTTATGCTGTTCTTTTTTATTAAAATCAATAAATGCCGGTTTAACGAAAGGTTTAAACGAAACTTGAAAGAACGTTCGAACTGCTTTATTACTTAGGGCATAGAGCTTCTCTAGCTTTAAGCATCGATTTCGTGCGGCAAGCAGTACCTGATTACGTCACATCTTATAAAAGAACGATAGCTTCTTTCGTTTTAGAGTTGGGATTTAGGGTTGGTATCAAAATTTGAAAAAAAAAATTTTTTTCATTGAATAATTTGCATGATTTGATAGTATTACTAAAGGCAAATCATTCTGCCACGGGAAAACAACCACTCAAATTTCACGGTGTATTCTATGGTTGTAAGGCAACAAGCAAATATTTTCATTAGTTCCGTGTGTTGTTGGGAAACATTGTAAATCACAAGTTCCTATTAAAAGTTTAATTGGTGGCTATGGGGCTGGCGGCCACTGTCGAGATAGATAATAGATTAACTTCTGACAACGGATACTGTTTATTTAAAATAACAACTTTTGATCATTACTTATGTATAGATCGGTAGTCCAGTCAATAGTTATTATAAGAAACTGTCTATATAATGGGGAATGCTATGAAAAGTTATTTTTAACAGTCCCTCCCTCTCCTTTCCATTCCTGAAAAATCCTAAAATAGAGACTTCGTGCAATATAAACATAATATTAACAAATAGGTATAGAAATAGATAGACGAGATAGTTAAATACATAGATATACTAGCTGACCCGGCGAACTTCGTACCGCCTTAACGTAGCTTTGATGCACTACTTTATTTTGTTAACCGACTTCACAAAAAAAGGAGGGGGTCTCTCAATTCGACCGTTTATATGCTTTTAATAGTTGACAGTCGTCCCATCTTAGGTATGCCGTATGAGTAAACTTAGTAGGTACATATTCAATTTGAACTGGAATCCATAATATCCTCCATATACAATTTAATCCTTATTTCCTTGGTCTCGCCATAACTGAGAACTTTACTACCTCATATTTTTACTCATATATATCCAGAAATACAATAATTGCTTTCAAATGACTTCATTTGGCGTAACAAAATTTATTCGAGCCAGTTTTTTGCCTACTCTCAAGGTAAATAAGGATAATGGCAAAAACTATGAGTTAAATTTCAGAACGCATATAAAAACTTAGCATAGCTTATTTAGTGATCTGTGGTAATTTAACCGCGCCAACAATAATTTTATTAACGTTTTTGATTAAGTTTGTTTGTTTGTTAATCAAATTTAGTTCACAGCTTAATATCGATTTTTGATAACTCTGCTACCCAATATTACAATAGGCCTATTTAGCTGGCTGCTGGATGAAGAAGGTATACTATTAAAATAATGGTTTGATATTTGAAAAACTCTCCGAGATATTACAGTTTCAATAGCACATCATTTGGGCGAGCTCAAAACGTTTCATACAAATGTCGCAGCACACTATGACGTCACAACGTGTAATACTGTATGCATATCGTAAGAACTTTGTTCAGCAGCTATATCAAACGTTGCTTATACGAATATATTTTCATAGTGAAAGTTACTACTAATTTTGTATTTTATATGATGACATAGCATTTTTAAATTCGCACGTTGAAATGGACTTTCCCACCCAACTTCAAATGTCTATTATTGTCTCAAATCCTAAGAAATTTTAATTTCGATTTGACTTATGATATTAATTTACCTATATCTTAATATTAATTGTGAAATCGCATGCAAAATTTGACTTAGGAAACTACCCTATTCTGTCAGTCGATGGAAAAATGTGTGAAGTTGTTCGACAATCGATCTTTTCCAAATTGTTGTGCAAACGCTGATCAACTTCTTTTGCTGAATTACCCATAAAATATATTTGCAAAAATTTCGGGTGTAGAGATTTAATATCTACTTATCCGTTTGATACAGGTATGAACCATATTTATTGTAGTGCGATCAGTTCGTCTTTTCTTCTGAACCAAAAACATGATGATTAAAAAAGTTTGGTCAAAGAACCTTCTTTATTATTTAGTCACTAAAAGATATCGAATTTTGTCAATAAACGAACATGACAATTAGATGTCACTATATTGCTAAATGAAAATTTCTGAAATAGACAATAATTGAATAATATAGATGCATGTTGTCGATTCAAGACCCTTATAATAATCTGAGGTATTATTTTCGGAAATAAAAACTCAAACAAATAACTTACACACACAACAACAACACTACCTAAAGTTTCGAGACATTTTAAAAAAAAATATTTCTGGACGCACACATGAATAGTTGTTACAGTATTTGACAGGATTGGACAATTATACTCTATTTCAAATATGAAGTCTTTTTTGACAGATGTGAATTTATCACTACCAGGGAAGTACCCCTTAGAAATCGATACTCAGCGGCAACGATTCTCGATTTGTAACTAATTTTATCGAATTAGGTAACTTTCAAAAACTAAGGTTAATAGAAATTGTCGAAAGAAAAATTTAAGACATGCAATCTTGTTTTTTGTCGAAAAAAGAAATACACGATTGCATGTTTAGTATAATAATTATATAGATATATAGAATGACGTGAATAATGATAGTTGAGTTTTTAAAAATTTACTCTGTATTTAAAGGACCATAACAGTTATACTCCCGTCTAAAAAACTCGTCAATGAAGCAGCCCTATTGAGGAATATTTGAGGCATGTCACTTTGTTTAAAAGTAAAACATAGTACGTAACTGCATTCGCGCAAAAAAAATATTATTATATTTTGAAGTTCAGATTTAGAAACAATAGTTTGATCAAAAACAATAAGATAATTTTGCTTGTGAATTAATTGTAGAGTGTTTTTGTGCAATTGTAAATTTTTCAAATGACGATTTACGACCAAACGCAAAAAAAGATATTACATTGCATTTAAATGAAACGTGCAGAGTTACGTTCTTCGATATGTCAAAAAAGACTTCATAAATGGAATAATGTTTAACATAATGACTGACGTTTCATGTCAAGTCCCATGGGAACTCTGTAAAACGGGATAAAAAGTATCCTATGTCCTTCTCCTGGCTCTAAGCTACCTCCCTACCAATTTTCAGCCATATCTGTTCTGCTGATCTCGAGTTATAAGTGGTGTAACTAACACGACTTCCTTTTATATATATAGATGATATGTTACGTTAAGAGTAGAAATATTTAAAAATTGTCATACTGTTTTAAACTTAAGAATAATTAATGTTATGTTTATCCTCTTGCCCTCATATTGCAGTGCTAGAAAAAGGCAACTGGGTTATTAAGCTCATATTACTGTAAGACTTATAATGTACTGACGTCTTAGTTTGCAATAAACACTCTGACTTTGACATGTCATGCAGATACTGGTGGTATACACTACACAAATAAAATCCTGATGGACATTGAACCCGCGACCCCTGACATAAGAGACTCTGGGCATCAAACCGATCCAAACTTACGAATAAAATACTTGTAACTCAATGTTATCCCTTGTCTTTCTATCGAAACTGAGATGAGAGAGCTTCGAACGCAGTGAGATTCGTAAACATTTGCACTGAAACATATAAATATTCGACGCTTTAACGGTGAAGGAAAACATCGTGAGAAAGCCTGTACCACACCTACGAAGAAATTCTTAGGTGGTCAACCAACCAACATTTGGCCAGCGTGGTTAACTAAGGCCTTATCGACTTAGCTTAGGGTAGTCCCGTGCCCTAGCAGTGGGGACGGCTCATGAGTGCATGATTTGAGTGGTTGAGGTCGTTGCTTGCCATGCGAGAGGTCGCCAGTTCAAACCCCGCCAGGTACCAATGTGTTTTTCAAATTTGAAATTCATATGTACCATCATTCGACGCTTTAACGGTGAAGGAAAACATCGTGAGGAAACCAGCACACCTGAGAGATTTTTCAACGGTGTGTGAAGCCATGTCAGAGGCCTACGGGCGGCTTAAAAACTCTGACACCAGGTTGTTCATCAACCATACGATAAGAAGAAGATGAAGGCTCATGATGATGATTATGATGTGATTCTTCATTCGTTTTTTCTATATTCTTTGTTCGTTTAACCTGGCAAATCAGCGCGTCGATAGCGCCAATGACCCTCTTGATTTCTTTGAATTATCCAAAGAATATTACGAAAAAAAAATTGTTACCCGGAATCCGAAAGGATCTTTGAACACGTAATCAGTGTAATGATGTTATTTCTCGGCAGTATTCAACAGATCCCCGCGATTCATACAATATGTATGTGTATACAGTATGTTCCGCTAATGTGGAAGCGAATTAAGTAATTGGTAATTGGATTAGGCAATACTGAATACGCTGGCTTTGTTACGTATGACATATAATGTTATTTAATAATCCTTGCTAATATTATAAATGCAAAAGTATCTCTGTCTGTTACGCAATCACGCATAGAATACTGAACCGATTTAAATGAAATTTGGTACAGATATAGTCCCGAGTATAACCGACTGCGTTTCAAAGAAGTAATGTTTTAGCCGTTAAACGTCTCTAAGCAGGTGGATTCGCGGGCGAAATTCTATTTCATATAATTTCATGTATGTTTAACTGTCTTGTTGGACTGTTGGTAGCGCTATGTATCTGCCGAGAGTAGTTACCTCAGTTTGAGTCCGAGTTTGGGTCAAATATGTGTAACTTTTTCTGTTTAGCTGACTGAGGCCGAAATCGGCCGGAAGTTGGTGGAGGCACGTTAATCCGGTGTTCCTACACCTGATCTCTAATCTCATTACCAAGCTATTAGAGTGAGGTACTAGATAATGTACTTTTGTTTGTCCACATATTTGTGCACATATTATGACTGGCTCGGTGGAACAGTGGCTGTCGGTTCCAAGAGTCGTAGGTTCGATTCCCACTCGGGACAAATATTTGTGTGATGAACATCGGTGTTTGATCCGTGTCTGGTTGTGATTATGCATTTAAGTATGTATTTATAAATATATATGTATGTATATCAGTCTCTGACACCCATAGTACAAGCTCTGCTTAGTTTGGGTCAGATGACCGCGTGTGGAAATGTCCCAGATATTTATTTATTATGACCGACGCAGTTGGTGGCTATTTCCCATTGAGAACGGCAGCCTTGGCGAAAATCGGTCAAACGCTTATATGTACACCTACGTAGTTTGTCCACAACAGAGTTGTTTTTCATTTATTTTATCACATTTCTTGTTTACCATAATAATCACATGAATACAAACAAACTGAATCAATAATCAATTACGGGAAACAACAAATGCGATAAAATACACTGATATAACTTAGGAGTCTCTTCGAATAAGTACGCGAGCAGTTATATCACCTAATTGTCATATGTAAAACTAAAGCCAAGTTTGTTGCCTACATGTGCCTAGAAGAATATCCACTTCAGTATTATTGAGTCTCCCTCAATTTGTCGTCTTTGGTGATCAATGTGATAAAGTTACTACTTTATCACATTGATCACCAAAGACGACAAATTGAGTAGCTAGTTATGTTTTTTTGAAATATTCTTAAAAATCCTCATGAGTCCATATAATTCTCGAACGACGGGCACATGCTCACCCTAAACTAGTACGATCAGGCCGTAGTGATAGTTCTATTTATACATCATTTCGATTTCATACTTTGTTTCCATAGCTTTCCTAAGATGTGAAAATCAATTTATGTATTTGAATTTATGACTATTAGGCCAAGTGAGGCGAATAATTTCTTACGTACAACAAAACAATACATAATACAAGAGTGACATCTGTAGTTTTAGAGATTTTTTTACTCTAATTAAATCTTACTATAATTTAATTACTTCTATTTTTTAATAATACATTTATTTAATGTTGTTTGTAGTAAGACTTTAATAAATAAATAAAATTTTACTAAGTTGGCGTTGTGTATACGAGACTTGGCCCAGAACTTCCACGCGCCCAGCCACCTATTTTTCCACAGCAAAGTATCGTAGAAAAACAAACATCATTAAGGAAAAGGAAGTCTCTATTAGCTTTTTCCTGTCGCCAGGAAGCAAATAAATATACTCGCACAACGCATGCCCTCCGTTGGCTTCATGTTCGTTTGCTATAGTTTTTGTGAGGTCATTTTCAAGGTCAGCAGAGAGGTCAGTTTCTAGTCAGAAATACGTGCTTAGGAGGGTGGTTTTAGAGAATGTATGTATGGAATGTTTATTTGATTTATTTGAATCTTACAGATACAGTATAAATATGACGAAATGTTCTAATAATAAAATTTGATATGATAACAAAATTTGTAAAGAACAAAAATGAAGCCCTGGAACCTGCACACCTACGAAGAAATTCTTAGGTTGTATAGTCAAGCAACCCACACTTGACCAGCCTGGCTGAACTAAGGCTTTATCGCCCTAGTTTAGGGTAAACCCGTGTCCCACCATTGGGGACGTATATGGGCTGATGATGAAAAATGATGCAAGATATTTGTTATTAGATAGATAAGTCAAACAATACAAATGAGTTATTGTGACCTATTTGTTAACGAAAAATGCTTAAAATAGTTTTTACTTTATTCAAACGAATATAAATTAAGTACAAACCCGAAGGGACCTAAGGACGCAGACAGTGTCGCAGAGATAATTTTAAGACAACTCGAATTTTAAAAATAACTTTTATTAAAACCTTAATATTTTCCTTACTTCATTTTTTACGGGAACAAAGAAGAATTAAATGTATAAGATTATGTTTGTAGGTCTGATGCTACGCAATATGAACTCTTTAATTTAACTCATTTACCTGCACCAATATTATGAAAGAAAACTGAATAGTTACTGACACAAATTAAAAGACATTTTAAACTAGAATTAACACAATTTTACACGCAGGCAGAATCCGAACCTCACTCTTGCAGAATTATCAAACTTGAACAAGAAAATAGGGCATTTTTGAGTTACCACGCCCGAGTTATTGAGTTGTCATAAATCGCTGTTACCATCCCTATGGCTTTACTTCTTAAAAGCCTCGTGATCGAGATAATATCAGAGTTCATCGACCTAAATAAAGGTAAATGTAACTTTGACCTTCACGACTGTGGTTAGTAAGACAGCGGGCAGCGGGTGTGGTAGGGAGCTGCTCAAAAGAACTGACTTTTGTAAGTGACTGCTTTTAATCTGTATTCAATTATCTAAATATAACTCAAAGTTGACTGCCTAACATAGTGATCTATCAACGCATAGCCCAAACCTCTGAACGATTCGGCATGCAGGTAGACGTTATGACGTAGGCAATCAATGCAGGCGCTGGTGGCTCGGACTAAGAGGTTTAGCTCCTCATTTCTGCCCCGTGTCATTAAGGCATGGAATGCCCTTCTAGCTCATGTTTTCTCGCTCCTATGATCCCGGGCTCTTCAGGCGGGCGTGAAACGGCATTTAAGCAGGCCTTCAGGGTGAGTGCGACAGGCTCAATACGATCTATTGTGCCTGTCGACCTCATATTTGGATCTCACTAACGCTTACCATCAGGTGGAGTGAGGCCATCGTGTTAGCCTTTTATAAAAAAATAGGCATCCGATAAGAAAGGATTACCCGAAGCCAAGCGAGGGCGGGTCACTAGTATAACGTAGGTCTTAGCCCTTACCGAATTAAAAGCTACACAATGATGTGAGGCACTAACAAAAAATGCTAGGACATAACACATTTGGACACATCTTGTTTTACAGTCAACTATCGCTCTAAAATTCAGACACTTTAGAAGAACGTGATGATGCTAACTGGATAAGTATATTTAGAAAAACGGAAAAATGAACTGCCTCACTGCGGCCCGGGGATTCAAACACCCGTGCTTCTGGAATCACGCCCAGATGTGCATTATCATCACACCAGACCAGCGCCTATGAATTGAAGCCGTCGATTTCCCGATAGATAAGTATAACTTCTTTATAATGCAAGGTAAGACTAGCAACTCGTCCCGGCTTGACCATAATGATAAAATGATCAATGTTTCTTTACTTTGTTATACCTAAACATTTCTCTCAAATCCCTCGATCTATCAAAACAAAACCGTTTCAAAATTCGTTGCAAGCCATCCGCTCCCTTAGATGATGACGAGGCTACTCCAAGCTATCATTGTATGTCAGTTAGGAAAAAAAATTGCATAGTATAAAGATTTCAAGCGTAAATATGGAAAATCAGTATCAAACAACATTGTTTTTATAGTAACTATTCAAAAAGTATTCTATTTCACACCTTTACAGCCTCACCGCTAACTCTATGTCCACAGCTCAAGCCTTTTGTATCAGATTATGACGCACGAGTAATTTCTGGGCTGGGATTACAATTTAGATTCGTCATAATCATAAGGGAGAATCAGGAAATGTTTGGAATTCGCAATCAACAAAAAACACCTATTGTTATTTTGTTTTATATATATTTAGTTGGCATTCTGACGTGAAATCGCTTATGGCACAAACCATTACATCTATAAAGTAAAGTCGGTTAAATAGTACGAGTAGCGTACGTAGGTACTTACGTACCTACAGTATACATATATGTGCGTATGTTGCACCTACCTACAGTATTCAGTGTACTATTAAATTTGGTACATATATATGTAGCTTGAGAACCTTCTCAGGCTATTTGTGTACTAATTTCATTATAATTGTTTCTGTTGCTTAGGCGGGATTGTGTAGACAGAGCAACTATTGTAGTCGCAGTATTAGTAAGGACTATAGTATTATTTCAGTTAAACGCAGTTGGCTAAGAGGCCGGTCTATCAACAAATCAAACTATAAACTTCACAATTTTTTCACAACATTCTACCCATTATGGGGTAGGATACTATTGTAATATAGGTAACCGCCATAAGCGGTTCAGTCAGGGGAGACCAGTCACAACTATCTGCCCGGTGGTTGGTGAACGGTATACGGGTAAGCGACCCCGGCTCCTCGAGCTACTATCGACTCAGCCCAAATCCTCCGAGGCGATAGTATCCTTTCTCCTCTGTTCCTTCCCTCATCATATATCCTTGCTACTCGTGGGAACGCAATGACTTGTTAAAACAATGCACAAGGCAGAATGGCGGCGACGTGGTCCACAACCCGTCACGTCACGTTTCCCACAGAGGTGAAAAGTGGATTCGTTCGCGTGGACTACTATTTTGGAATATCGCGTTGCAAATCAAGTTTTCCGTTCAATAGGGTACCTGCATGCCAAATTTCAATCATGTATCTTATGCAGCTTACATTTTTTCATACAAAAGTTTTTTCCCGCTAACATCCCGTGGGAATTTTGCAATATCCTGTTGCCACTAAGCTTTAAGTTTACTAACCGTACCTGCATGCCAAATTTCAAGCGCTTAACTCATGCGGTTTAGATTATTCATACAAAAGGATTTTCCCGCTAGTTGCCGTTTCCGTGGGAATTTCGGGAATTCCCTTCTTTGTGCTCCTTAACGATACCTTAGCTACGTCCCTTCCAAATTTCAAGTGCCTACGTTTAGCGGTTTAGGCTAGGCGTTGATACTCGTAGTCAGCCAGTCGGTCAGTTTATCCTTTTATAATTATGTAGATACTCTTGTACTACTACGAATACAATAACGATTACATATTTCAATTTTCCATTGCCAGGAAATGAGATTTGTCCAGTAAGGTTGTATGGAATTTGATATATTAATATAACATAAAATTCAATATCAATACCAATAACCGAATTCGTAGAAACCCATTCAATTGGTTATACAGTTCAGAATTGAACATTATTGTGTGCCGATTGAGTCAACTAAAAGGGACTGTAATTTGATTAATAATTTACCACAATTTCACTTTGATGCTATTAAATTATATTTCATGGTTAAATATTGAAAGGGTCAAGTCAATTTGTTAAGCGCGTCAGCTACAGTAACACGAGAAATTAACCTCTTTTTGTGCAATTTATTTAATATTCAAATTAAGTTCAGCCGGATCGTAATATCAAAAGTAAATTTGTGGGTCGGTGGAACAGTGGTTAGAGTCTCAGGTTTATTATCTACGGTCCCAAGAGTTCAATCCCACCCGGTAAAAATATTTGTGTGACGAACATCGGTGTTTGTTCCGTGTCTGGGTATGTTATTAAATATTTTAAAGTACATTTGTGTATCCACTGTTGATTAATATCCGTAACACAAGTGCTTAAGCTACTTACCACGGGATCAGATCTATGTATTTGATTTTGTGTAAAATTTATTTATATTTTTATTGAGTGCCAAAAACAATGGTTAAAAGTGATGAAAAAAAGTGTCATGTTGGTAAGAATTCGACAACAACCTCCCATTCTCAATATAGACATTCATTTATTGAATGTCATCCAAGCTTTATACACTCTTTCCTTCATATTTCCTATATTAGATTTTTTTCTGATAATCTATATATATAAAAGGAAGTCGTGTTAGTTACACCACTTATAACTCGAGATCAGCAGAACAGATATGGCTGAAAATTGGTAGGGAGGTAGCTTAGAGCCAGGAGAAGGACATAGGATACTTTTTATCCCGTTTTACAGAGTTCCCATGGGACTTGACATGAAACGTCAGTCATTATGTTAAACATTATTCCATTTATGAAGTCTTTTTTGACATATCGAAGAACGTAACTCTGCACGTTTCATTTAAATGCAATGTAATATCTTTTTTTGCGTTTGGTCGTAAATCGTCATTTGAAAAATTTACAATTGCACAAAAACACTCTACAATTAATTCACAAGCAAAATTATCTTATTGTTTTTGATCAAACTATTGTTTCTAAATCTGAACTTCAAAATATAATAATATTTTTTTTGCGCGAATGCAGTTACGTACTATGTTTTACTTTTAAACAAAGTGACATGCCTCAAATATTCCTCAATAGGGCTGCTTCATTGACGAGTTTTTTAGACGGGAGTATAACTGTTATGGTCCTTTAAATACAGAGTAAATTTTTAAAAACTCAACTATCATTATTCACGTCATTCTATATATCTATATAATTATTATACTAAACATGCAATCGTGTATTTCTTTTTTCGACAAAAAACAAGATTGCATGTCTTAAATTTTTCTTTCGACAATTTCTATTAACCTTAGTTTTTGAAAGTTACCTAATTCGATAAAATTAGTTACAAATCGAGAATCGTTGCCGCTGAGTATCGATTTCTAAGGGGTACTTCCCTGGTAGTGATAAATTCACATCTGTCAAAAAAGACTTCATATTTGAAATAGAGTATAATTGTCCAATCCTGTCAAATACTGTAACAACTATTCATGTGTGCGTCCAGAAATATTTTTTTTTAAAATGTCTCGAAACTTTAGGTAGTGTTGTTGTTGTGTGTGTAAGTTATTTGTTTGAGTTTTTATTTCCGAAAATAATACCTCAGATTATTATAAGGGTCTTGAATCGACAACATGCATCTATATTATTCAATTATTGTCTATTTCAGAAATTTTCATTTAGCAATATAGTGACATCTAATTGTCATGTTCGTTTATTGACAAAATTCGATATCTTTTAGTGACTAAATAATAAAGAAGGTTCTTTGACCAAACTTTTTTAATCATCATGTTTTTGGTTCAGAAGAAAAGACGAACTGATCGCACTACAATAAATATGGTTCATACCTGTATCAAACGGATAAGTAGATATTAAATCTCTACACACGAAATTTTTGCAAATATATTTTATGGGTAATTCAGCAAAAGAAGTTGATCAGCGTTTGCACAACAATTTGGAAAAGATCGATTGTCGAACAACTTCACACATTTTTCCATCGACTGACAGAATAGGGTAGTTTCCTAAGTCAAATTTTGCATGCGATTTCACAATTAATATTAAGATATAGGTAAATTAATATCATAAGTCAAATCGAAATTAAAATTTCTTAGGATTTGAGACAATAATAGACATTTGAAGTTGGGTGGGAAAGTCCATTTCAACGTGCGAATTTAAAAATGCTATGTCATCATATAAAATACAAAATTAGTAGTAACTTTCACTATGAAAATATATTCGTATAAGCAACGTTTGATATAGCTGCTGAACAAAGTTCTTACGATATGCATACAGTATTACACGTTGTGACGTCATAGTGTGCTGCGACATTTGTATGAAACGTTTTGAGCTCGCCCAAATGATGTGCTATTGAAACTGTAATATCTCGGAGAGTTTTTCAAATATCAAACCATTATTTTAATAGTATACCTTCTTCATCCAGCAGCCAGCTAAATAGGCCTATTGTAATATTGGGTAGCAGAGTTATCAAAAATCGATATTAAGCTGTGAACTAAATTTGATTAACAAACAAACAAACTTAATCAAAAACGTTAATAAAATTATTGTTGGCGCGGTTAAATTACCACAGATCACTAAATAAGCTATGCTAAGTTTTTATATGCGTTCTGAAATTTAACTCATAGTTTTTGCCATTATCCTTATTTACCTTGAGAGTAGGCAAAAAACTGGCTCGAATAAATTTTGTTACGCCAAATGAAGTCATTTGAAAGCAATTATTGTATTTCTGGATATATATGAGTAAAAATATGAGGTAGTAAAGTTCTCAGTTATGGCGAGACCAAGGAAATAAGGATTAAATTGTATATGGAGGATATTATGGATTCCAGTTCAAATTGAATATGTACCTACTAAGTTTACTCATACGGCATACCTAAGATGGGACGACTGTCAACTATTAAAAGCATATAAACGGTCGAATTGAGAGACCCCCTCCTTTTTTGTGAAGTCGGTTAACAAAATAAAGTAGTGCATCAAAGCTACGTTAAGGCGGTACGAAGTTCGCCGGGTCAGCTAGTATTAATATACAAAAGACGTTTCCGATTCTAGGAAACTTTTAACACACTACTCTGATCTCGTAGCAAGCGCTTCTTTCACTACGAATTTCGTAGAATTGACGACGACTGCTACGAATATTGTAGAATATCACTTGGTGCTACGAAGATTTTGAGCTTGTAATAAAGTTAGTTGTTATAAAATCTACAACAAACTCGATTGCTTTTGTCCTTAAAGAATTTTTTTTGAAATTATGATTCAGTACCCAAACGGACAAATTATGATCAATGGGAGATGTTTCAAACGCCTCTAACATAAGAAGAATTAGTGATAGCAACTGCCAATTTTAAGATTCTAGTAAACTTCATCATTAATTCAATTGACTGAATGTGTAAGTTTTGTTATTACATATCTGTCCTTTAAGGTTTTTTTCTTAATCAACAATTGTGAGAGTGTGAGTATATTTGTGAGGTATCTTTATTTACTTCGAACTATTACTTCGACTATTTCTTATGCCTAAGAATTGCTCCATCTTGTCTGCCCTCTACGACCCACCCATATCTCACCGCAAACAATTCATACCGACACCCCAAATTAACAATCTAAATTAACAGAATGGCTAGTTAATACAGAGTTGTTATCGGGCAACTTCGACCGTTACCGATAATCTTCGGTTAATAGTCGCAAAGACATGAGTTACGCCCGTACGCGGCAAATTGGTTCGGCCGCGACAATTTGACGGCAATTTGCCGTTATTACAGCGACGTCTTGTGTCGTCGTAAATTTGAGGTTGGGAGTGCAAGTGATTAGCGAAGCGGATAATAGAGAAAGTTGCTGTACCTCAATTGAATGATGGCATGTATTGGCATATTGATTGATATTGTAGTTTTTTAATGAATTTCTCAAACAATCGCATATTGTACACGGACACGGGGCAGAAAAGAAGAACTGGACTCTTGGTCCGGGTGAGCAAATAAATAGCATAAACAATTTAATTTTAAACTAAATGAGAACAGTGTATTTTAGCTGTTTAAATATTCGATGATCTATTTATGATCATCATCATCTCCGCGTTTTCCCGGTTGCATCCTTGCGGAGCCCGGGGTCCGCTTTCCTACTTCTATCTCTCCACTTCGCACGGTCTTCAGCATCCTTCGCGGAGAGTTTGTTGGCACGCATGTCATCCACTACGACGTCAAGCCAGGCCTTCTTGGGCCTTCCCCTTCTGCCGGGACCTGGCGGTAGCGACATAGCTAGACACTTGTTCCCTACGATCTATTTATGATCGTACACTCTTATACTACATTCTCACGTGTTTATATCGTATCATATGATATCATATCGATTCGTATCGCGTGTATGTAATTTTATTGGAAACTAGCTGTGCCAGCGACTTTTTTTACACATTTTCCATTGTATCTTTGCTCCTATTGGACGCAGCGTGATGTTATATAGCCTAAAGCCTTCCTCGATAAATGGTCTATACAACGCAAAAAGATTTTTTCAAATCGAACCAGTAGTTCCTGAGATTAGCGCGTTCAAACAAACAAACAAACAAACAAACAAACTCTTCAGCTTTATAATATTAGTATAGATTATACTTGTTCAGACATGTGTATTAATGAAATTCGAAATATTTTATTTCATAGTGACATTTATCCACTCCAAATAGCAAATACTTGTAATACAATAAGGACAAAAAAAACTAGTCACGTAAGTAATTAAAACCGGGCCAAATTAGAAGGTTCTAAATTAAAAAAAATATCAGCTGAACCGCTTCAGCCACTTGTAAGTTCTGAGGTATCGAACCCTTTTTCTTGAAGTCTTCTTACTAGACTGGCGCAGCGACCCAAAACGAGTCTTTGCCTCCGATAATAAGGACCTCCACCTAGGCCGATCCTGTGCCACTTCTCGCCAGTTGTCCGCGTGGAGTTCCCGCAGATCCTACATGACCTCGTCCTCCCAGCGGTACCTCGGTCGCCCGACCGGCCGCCGACCACTAGGACGTCCCCTGTATGCTCGTTTGACAGCACGGTCCATGTCTTCAAGTCAGTTTAAAAAAAAAGAAATCGCCCAACCCCCATACGTTGGGTCACACCTTCCCACACTGGACAGGGCTGTGTGTACCAGTTATCGTCACAATAACAATTTCATCCGTCCATTAGCGGGTTCGATGTGGTTGCCTAACCGAAAAGAGTCAAGTTTTGTCTATTTTAACTGTATTTCCAAGAGTGGGTTCGATTCCCACTCGGGACAAATTTTTGTGTGATGAACATCTGTGTTTGTTCCGTGTCTGGGTGTGATTATGTATTTATAGATATTATATGTATGTAAATTTGGTCCCTGATGCCCATTGTACAAGCTCTGCTTAGTCAGGGGTTAGATGACCGTATGTGGAAATGTCCCCGTTATTTAATTATTTATTTTCTATTTTAACGGTTTTTATTGAGAAAGCTCACCATATCGTTATTGATTATAAAAGAGAATTGAATTGTTAATTTTAAACAATCCATTTTCAACTCACGTAAGTTCAGACTCTAAAAAATGTTGTGTGATTTGAATCTTTGGATCTAAATTTAAAAAGGTTAAAAACCATCATCAAATCTTTGATTATTATTCTTTATACGGGCACAGGGGCCGTATTACGACCGCTTCATTCCAGACAGTTTTAAATTGGGCATCGGTACGTATATGATAAAGTCCTGGTATCACTACAATTGTTTTTATTACATAGATGATGAAGAAGTTATATCAGTCTGTATGATCCCTCAACCATAGCGCACAACTACCAGACTTGTAACAGAAACACGAAGTTAGTTGATCATCATCATCAGCCCATTCCTGTCTACTGCTGGACATAGGCCTCTCCAAATGCACGCCACTTCTCTCTATCCTCGGCCACTCGCATCCAGCTCCTACCAGCCGTCCTGCGCAGATCGTCACTCCACCTGGCCTGCGGGCGTCCTACACTACATTTGCCGAGACGCGGTATCCACTCCAGAACTCGTCTACCCCAGCGGTTGTCGGTTCAACGGCTGATATAGCCAGCCCATCAGCCAGTTAGTTGATACCTATTCTTAAATAAACTGCAATAAAGAGGTCATAATACGCCCCCAGATGTGCATTAAATAAATTAATCCTACAAATGCAAAATGTATCTCGTTGCAAATTTTTTCCCATATGATATATAAAACAAATGAGTGCAGTTTATAATATCGTTGCCCTGAGAATAAACAGTAATTTCCGTTTGCATACTGGCAACATTCGTTATAATTATTGTAAAATATGATCAGATTTCCACAATAATGTATGAAGTGTATGGCGCAAAATTAATATGTATGTATTATACCGATACCGTAATATTGCATAATTATTTCTTTGTTGATAAAGCGAAGTTGCTATTTATTTTAAATTTGTTTACCACGCTTAAAATACATTTTGAACTGTCTGTTATGAAAATAAACCAATTTCACTCCAAAATTGATAAACAAAAAAATACTCGCAATATTTTTGTCGAATCACAACGCAAATTCTTCGCTCCCTTAAAATTACCGAAAAGCCCATAATTACTTAAGCGTTAATTCAAACAATTCACCCTTTTCAAATTAGGAGAGCAAAGGAAAGTATCTACCGTTTTCCAGTAAAGCAGGTAAACAAGTGTCTAAAGGTGAGTATAGACTACAATATTTACATTCTTACGATTTTTTTTTACTAAATGTTAGTCTTTATGGGTCTACACGCGATATATTGGTCGCGAGCGAGCCATGGTTGGTGTAATCTAGTTGAAACGTCGGGCAGAAAGTAGCTAAGTATTTGCTACTCCTAATATCGCGTGTAGATCCATAAAGACTAATATTTAGTGTGGAACGCGAAAGCTTAAAATCATTTTTTTTTATTTATTTATTTCATACACACAACACATTACAATCACAAACAAGAAAGACAAAGTATACAGTTCGGTGCGAAATTGCAATACAGAAACAATGTGTACATAAAAAAAAGTTGAAATGAAGTTATATAACAGATGGTGACAACAAGAACAATACAGGCAAAAGCTCAGTTTCCAAAGCGTTTCCATGTAATGTAACGTTCCTGCGAATGTTCGGCGTTATGCTACGGGTAATACTCACAGAGTGGCTCGACGAATTGTTACACCGATATGCTCGTTGGCTTATAACAAAAAGGCGAGCGTGCTCTACGTTTAGTTTATAAAATAAATAATAATACATAATATAATAAGGTGGATACACAAATATACTTTAAATTAACACTCAGACACGGAACAAACACCGAAGTTCGTTACACAAATATTTGTACCGGGATGGAATCGAAACCACGACTCAAAGGTTCTGCCAGAAATCAGCGCCGAGCGATTGCCGTGCGATTGCTACGGCACATGCTGAGGAAGAACCTTTTGATTATTATACACATGTCCATGTTTTTCTATTTTTGTCTATACATACATACATACATAAAATCACGCCTTTTTCCCAGAGGGGTAGGCACAGATCACTTCCAGCGATCCACTTTTCACCTCTGTGGGAAACGTGACGTGACAGGTTGTGGACCACGTCGCCGCCATTTTGTCTTGTGCAATGTTTTGTCTATATATTTCTTTTAATGATCAATAAATGTATTCTTTCTTTCTTTCTTACTCTTGGAATTGTAGGTAGTAAACCTGGTTCACTAACAACTGTTCCACCGAGCCAGTCCAAGTGATACACTAGACCATATCATAGAGCGGCGTTGTTCTGTTACAAGTGAATATTGTAGTCTATACTCACCTTAACAGTAATATGAATTTGAAATGGGTACAAAACACATTCGGGCGGTCATACAATATTCATTCGTGTGGCATTTCAGATGAAAGTGAAGTGGAATGGAATCTGATTTTAGTGGTCCTTATCAACGAGTGTGGGAGAATCGTTGCTACTTGTGTCATATCGGGTGATGGTTGTACAATCGCTATTGTATCTTTAATATCCTATTTTTACTGTATTGTCTCATAACGCTCGCTTGCGACCATGATTGGTGTAACCCAGTGGAAACGTCTAACAGTCAGTAGCTATGTATTTGCTACTCCTTATATCGCATGGTAGACCCATAAAGACTAATACTAAGTCTTTTGATAGTGGATCTTACCTTAGTCTTCGACCCTTACCCAGGATTAACATTCACGTTATTAATATTTTGTCCAAAGCGCTATTTTACGTTAATATACATACAATTACGTTTCCATCATGCAATATCACATACTAACTGTACCAGCGACTTCCAGTAAGCATTTGATCAATAAAATTATTAAATATATAAATATTTCACATTACATACATTGATCTGATCCCGTGGTAAATAGCACTTGAATTACAGATAACAGAATCAACAGTGGATACACAAATATACTGAAACATATTTAATTACACACCCAGACACGGAACAAATACCGATGTCCGTCATAGAAATATTTTTCCAGAGTGGAAATCGAACCCATACTCGGAACGGAGTCTGGAACTGGACTCCGACATTCGTTTCTTCACCGAACTGCTAACCGACAGAACACTTCGTATATCGCCGCTTCGCCAACAGAACCTTTCGCCAGCGTACGATTCGTCGACAGCACTGCTCGTCATCAGACCTTTCGCCTTCGAACGATTCACAAAGCGATTCGTCGTCAATTAACTATTCCTCTTGAAAAATATTCAAATAAAGTTATTTGCAGATATTCAAATAAAGCTGCATGCAGATTTTTAAAATTTAGAAAGCAGTAAATTTTATATAATTTTTTTTTCGATGATTTTAATACTAATTTGTTCAATATACGTAAATATTTTGAGATTTCAAAAAGGAGATTCTCGGATTGACCTGTCTAATCTGATATGTATCATGAATCTATATATGTATGTATGCTCCTTATTTTGTTAGGTTTGCAGAAGAACATTTTTCTCTAATTTATACAAGTATAAAGAAGTAAATTGTACGGTTGTTGTTCTTGTTTATGAAGAAAAAGTACAGTAAAGTAAGTTAATTTTAGGTACTTTATGTACCCTAGTGCTAAATTGAAAAAATCTGCAAATATTTTATTTGAATATTTTTCAAGAGGAATCGTTAATTGACGACGAATCGCTTTGTGAATCGTTCGAAGGCGAAAGGTCTGATGACGAGCGGTGCTGTCGACGAATCGTACGCTGGCGAAAGGTTCTGTTGGCGAAGCGGCGATATACGAAGTGTTCTGTCGGTTAGCAGTTCGGTGAAGAAACGAATGTCGGAGTCCAGTTCCAGACTCCATGGAACGACTCTTGGAATTATAGTTAGTGATTCTAGGTCACTGACCACTGTTCCACCGAGTCAGTCATAATACTAAGAAAACTTATTTCTTCGACAATTACACGTATACAAAATACGAACAAACACTTGCAGATAAACCTTCCTTTACCTAACCAGCTAATGAAAACTCTTCAATTATCGGCCGACACCTTCGGACCGAAATTAAGGTGCCACAGAATTAATTTGGGACATTATTATTTGTAATTTGTCGCAATATTAATAACGTTTAACGCTTCGGATCTCACTGGAGGCTCTAATTAGGTATTCAGAACTGGGAATTTCTCCGAAATAAGGATTATATGGAGTAAGCTTTGTCCGTGTCTTCTGCTATTGTGATCGGGAGCTTACACATGAGTGGGGATGAGTTTGAAGGTTTGACGAAAGCTTTTTGGCAATTCGAGAAACTATTTTCTACCTTTATTTTTGGATTGGAATACAATATTTTACAAAAAGGGCAAGATAATTTTTTTTACAGCACAATAGTTTTTAGTGTAGAAGTTGAACTGCAGTTACATGTGGATTTTCACTGGAAATGAACTTAGAAAACTAAAACTGTCCGGGATATTTACCATGTTGTTTTGTTTTAATGAGCTCCCGATATTTCGGCACTGTTGCAAGCGCCATGATCACGGGTGAACTGTAGGACTGCGAGAATGACGGTAGGTCTAAGGGCAGACATATCGGTCTACCCTCTTTAAAATTTGAAAATGAACTTGTAGAACAAAAAACCTTGGTAGTGAAATCTGAATGCCTTCAGATTACATTACCAAAGTTATTTTTTCTAAGGAGGATTATTATTATTAGGAGGAATAATCCTTCAATAGTTTATCAATTATTATTTTTCTATTCTGCATCATAATATCTATTTCTCTATCAAACAGTTGTAAAATCACATTATTCGACAGCAAAATCATATAGCCAAGCTCTATTTGACTCTACTTCAACATTCCAAATAATTTATTGCTTTGAAACGTTCCTAATCGTCTCACCCTAAAATTTTACAACACTCATTCATTGGCAGCTTACTTGAGCGAAGCCTGGGCCATAATCTAGTCTTAATAATAAAAAATAATCGCCACTCGAGTTTCCCATTTAATACCCAGCGGAATCGTAAACAGTCTCCAACGTTCTTAAAATGTTTATAGAGCCGATATAAATTAGAATCTAGGGTCAACGCGCTTTACTTTTTGGACATTATTTAGAAATTGAACTTTTAAACTAACTTTTGACTGGCTTGGTGGAACAGTGGTTAGTGACCCTGGTTCACTACCTACGGTTCCAAGAGTCGTGGGTTCGATTCCCACTCGGGACAAATATTTGTGTGACGAACATCGGTGTTTGTTCCGTGTCTGGATGTGTTATTAAAAATATTTAAGTATATTTGTGTATCCACTGTTGATTCTGATACCCGTAACACAAGTGCTTAAGCTACTTACCACGGGATCAGATCAATGTATGTGATATTTAATATTTATTATTATTACTTACCACGGATTCAGATCGATGTATATGATGTTCTGAAATATTTATTTTAAAGATTTAGCTCTTTAAATAAAGGGAAATAAAAAACGTACACACTTTAAAAGGAAAAAAAATATTTATTCATCAACCAGAAGTATTAAACTGCAATATACATTTGATCGATAAAACAATGTAGATATTTAATTGATGATTGCGTTTATTTACATATTTTGTGATAACAAATTTAATGAAATAAGTTAACTCAATAACTTGACAAGACATAAAAAGTTTATTTTAAATTTATATCTGCTAAGACAATGAGGTCATAGTCAACATGGAAACCAAAGGCGGGTAGGTCAAGTTTATAGCCTTAATTTTTTCCACGGGTGGGCTTCCTCAAGATATAATAATACAATAGTTAATGAGACACAGGTCGTATCGTGTTCTGGGTAAAGGTTTATTAATTCCGAAATTCTAGTTCTACACATCGGAAAACAAAACGCTTGCGTGGTTAAAGCGCGTCGTACAAGCCTCGATCGCAATTCCATCTATTGAATAAAAAATAAAACATGAAGACAAGTGGACTGTAAAAATAGATTGTAGTTTATTAGTTTGTAGTAGCGGTTTGTAAAAGATTTTAGTGGTATGAAAAACAATATACCTACACACAAAAAAATATATACCTACTATTACTTTGGTAATAGCTTAGCCAAATCCACTATCAAGCGCTAATATCCCAAAATGAAGGCATTTTGGATATTTTGTTAGGAACGCTACTCGCACTCTAAATCCAAACTTGCATCATTTTTAGACCTATAGGCCTTTAGTTCGCGATATTTACTTTCACCATCCATTTATTTTTTATATACCATCATTCGACGCTTTAACGGTGAAGGAAAACATCGTGAGGAAACTTACACACCTAAGAAAAAATTCTAAGGTTGTGTAGTCGACCAACCCGAACATGACCAGCGTGGTCGACTAAGGCCATCGCCCTAGATTAGGGTAGGCCCGTGCCCCAGCAGTGGGGACATATACGGGTCGATGATGATGATTAACCTTAAACTTGACTGGACTGTAACAAATACCAAATTCTACAATAACTAATAAATTAAAATTGGCTCACCCGGGCATTGAACTCCAGACTCTCGGACTCACACAATCCCGAAAGTTGCCGTCCCTCAGGGAGCAATCGTCGGCTGTTTTTAATAAAACTTGTATCGTTTTTCAGGCTGTAACGACCGCACTGGTTGTTTACGCCGCGTTATCATCTAACTTTGGCGATTAGGCGCCATTCAAATACGAAGGAGAAACCGGTGTGAACCGGTTTTGGGTTTTATTGATTTTCAGGGGTACGAGGTAATTGAAGAATTCAATTTGTATAAACCATGGACAGTTATTGGGATGATTTGGTTTCGCACGTTTTAGACTTTCGTACCACTTATGGTTATGGTTTGTGTAACCTAGTCGGAACTTTGGGTTTGAGTAACATTATGGACATAGCACAAATTGACCTCTCTCGGTCAGGTCGCGTTCCTGGATCAGCACTGAACGAACCGGAGCCAGGGAGGACAATGGTCCCAGCAATTGCTGGGGCAAGTGCCGGACCAGTGGAGTCTTAGGTATTGTGCGGGCGCTAGTCTCGTTGTTGCCGCAGCAGTGGTCTCCTCTTTCACGTCCCCCTTTCCCTCTCAAAATAAGTAATATTTTTTTCCTAAGCAAGTAATTAATTTGTACATTTCTTTAATTTAAACTATTCATACGCGTATTTTCTCAACTTAATGCAATGCGATGCTTAGATATACCTTGAGTTAACGAAGTGCTTAGGAGTACTCTGTAGGCTATGTTCAATCAATTGTTACAAACTCACTGTTCCTGTAATGATAGTAATCTGTTTGTGCGCCATAATAAATAAATTAAATTAAATTCCAGAATTTATTACGGAAACACGGATTTAAAATATATATTTATTCTTTTAATGCAAAGGCAATCGTTTATCTACCTTAAACGATTGCTGTTGCTATTTCAACTCACAAAACCCATTAAAACAAGTATTTAACATTTAAAAAAAATGTAAAAGAATGTACAGAAAACGTACAAAAATGTCCACAGTCGCAAAGTTTATAATTGCCTCAGTTCCCAAACTCCGGACTGAAAAACCCCCAAAAAGCTCTAGAGATTAAAGTTTCCCTTTCTGACGGATTCATTTCATCTCGCAAATAACCCCAAATGTTTTATTTTGGTATTGATTGAACACAAGCGGTAGCGAGTATTACATACAAAGGAGCTTGAAAAAAACTAAGTAGAGCTTGTACTATGGCCGTTATAGACTGATATAAATACATAGATATTTATAAATACATACTTGAATACATTATCACACCCAGACACGGAACAAACACCGATGTTCATCACACAAATATTTTCCGCAGCAGTCAGGAAAAGCACTTAAGTTACAGCACGAGCCACTCCTCATTATTTTACGTAAATTAAACTCTACGTATAACAACAACTTATCATCATCATCATCATCATCAGCCCATCCCTGTCCACTGCTGGACAAAGGCCTTCTCAAATGCACGCCACTACTCTTATAACTACATACAATCGCAAACGTAAAGTAAAATCCTTGCCTCGTAGCAGCATAGTTTCCAGAAAATAAACAAAACTACTTCAGCACTGATCGATAATAGAAAGAAAAACATGAATATTTTCTAATTTCATGGATTAAACTTGCTTGTATTGTTATTCTTAACATATTATTTAGAGACCAGACGTTCCGAGCTCTTTACAGCGCTCTTGGTCACGAACAATACGAGTACACGCGAGTTTAATCCGTTTTTTAGTTTTGAATTTAGTAGTTTTATTTCAAACTAGTGGTCCCGGCGAATTTCATACCGCCAATACTAATTTTTTTTCTAAATTTTCTCATTGAAACCTTCCCTAGACTATGACCAACATTTTAATAAAACCAAACTTACCTAAATCGGTCCGGGCGTTCTTGAGTTTTAGTCATACTAACGAACAGCAATTCATTTTTATTTATATGAAGAAGATGTGTCGTGTTCGCGCAAATGATAGACAATAAAATTCAATAGAATCATTGCTTATTTGGTACAAATATCTATTAAATATATAATGCTAAGTAACTTTGTCTTTTTTTACTTCATTAATTCAGAAATCGCTCCCGCTCCGTTCCCGCCATCGCGGCCACACAAATTTCACCTAATTCCGTTAAAGGTAAATACATTTTTTCTTTTTTTCTGAGCACCCCTCTCCCCCCCCCCTGGTCTAATTGAAACAAAATCTGACCCCTAATTGAGGTGAGCTCAAACAAATTGCGTTTCGATAAATCTTTTGTTTTCAATGGTATCAGTTGCCAATGTTTGTATTTGTATGGCTTTAACCGACTTCCGGAATCAAAATGTATTTCAATATCTTAATTTTTCGAAATTGAATTGATAATGTAATTGATAAAGTATTTCCTACATAACATTTTTAGGGTTACAAGGGAACCCTATAACTAAGACTTCGATGTCTGTCTGTCTGTCTCCAGGCTCTACCTCAAGAATGGTGACAGCCAGATTATGTTTACCGGATATCGCTGCTATAACCAAAAACTAAATAAATATTGAATATTAGTCTTTATGGGTCTACACGCGATATTAAGAGTAGCAATACATACCTACTCACTACCTACTTCGCTCGCGACCATGATTGGTGTAACCCAGTCGAAACGTCGGGCAGTAAGTAGTTATGTAATTGCTACTCCCAGCTACTCCTAATATCGCGTGTAGAACCATAAAGACTCATATTGTGTGTTTAAAAGAACATAGTGAACATAGTGCAATGGAACGCGAATGTCTAAAATCTTACATAAATTAATAATGGTTTTATAATAACAACAATTTTAACATATTTCGTTTCAATGTTGGTACGGAATCCTTCGTACGCAAGTCCGACTCGAACTTGGCCGGTCTTTTACATTCATATTACCCCCCGATTTAAAAACATACACCCCAAATATTTTAACACACATTGTTTCTAACAACTGTCAGCTCAAATCGAATTTGTATTTCCTACGCAGTACGCGGAAAGGAGTCCTCCCAGATTAGTCCAACTATTTAATTAAACCCTGTCAAAAGTGAGGACCAGACAGGATCGAACCTGGGCCCGTTCGCGCGGTCGAGACAGCCAAGATAAATAGCGATAGACGGACGGACGTAAATAATTACTTTAGTAACAGCTGGATACAGTTTAATTAAATTTCGTGGACGCGTTGAAATAAACGTGAGTTTGACTATTTAGGAATCGGTTCCACGGAGGGTGTCGATTGGAGGTTATTGGACATGTTTACCGTCATACATTTTAACAATAAAAAAAATATCTGGGACATTTCCACACACGGTCATCTGATCCCAAAACTAAGCAAAGCTTGTGCTATGGACATTAGAGACTGATATACATACATATTTATTTATAAATACATACTTAAATATGTAATCACACCCCGACACGGAATAAACACCGATGTTCATTACACAAATTTCTCCCGAGTGTCAATCGAACCCACGCCTCTTGGAACCGCCAGCCAGAGTCGCTAACCACTGTTCCACCGAGCCAGTCAATAAGGATATCTGTTTCATTAAAAATATTATTAATAATCTTCAACCTACACGTTTTTCATTTCCATGAGTACGAATACTTTTTGTTATGGCACACCCAGACTGTATGACTTGGCTCATTTATAATGTATAACATGATGATTCGTTTAAAAAGAGCGACTATCGAGTTTCTTGCCGGAGTCTTCTCGGTAGACTCGGCATTCCGAACCGGTGGTAGAATCTTATTATTACTAATGTGACCATTTTATAAGTAAATAGCCTATATAAATAACTAGCGACCCGCCCTCGCTTCGCTTCGGTATACCTCTATCTCTATATAAAATATTACATTAAAATATAATATTTATTATCAGGTACTTATTTACATACGAAACGAATTTAAAGCGAATTCAAAATTCCTTCAAGTTAAAATCAGTGGCAACCACGCGACTTTTTTCTAATACTTGCATTTTTAAATTCGTCATATCTTCCGAAATAAATGTCCGAATTGAATAATTCAAAGTTATTTAAAGGTACTGAAGCCGTCTTGAATATAAAGAAATTTATTTTGATAAGGATTAATACCAAGGTACAAATAAAGAGCCTTTTCAAGCGGCGACATATAAATTAATTTTTTAGAATAAAAAACCGCTTACTGTGACATAACTATAATATTTAGACATATGCTGTCGCGACACTTTTTGTAGATAATGGAGAGTTCTGCAAAGTCGTAGTGAATGATTTTATTCTATCATCAATAGTTTTCGCAGCGCACGCGACGTAAGTAATTTTTCAGGTCATTTTTTTACACCTTGGGTTACATTATTGGAGTATTAGTAAGGATCCCTAATTTTTAAAAAAATATAATATAGCCTATGTTACTTCTGAATAATGCAGCTTTCTAATGATGAAAAAAATATTGCAATCGGTCCAGTAGTTTTTGAGTTTATTCATAACAAACATACAAAAATACAAATCTTTCCTCTTTATAAATTAGTATAGATATAGATTAGTATAGAAGTATAGATATAGATATAGATTAGTATAGATATAGATATAGATATAGATATAGATATAGATATAGATTAGTATAGATATAGAGTATAGATATAGATATAGATATAGATTAGTATAGATATAGAAGACATTTTGTTTCTGATTTTGAAATAAGTCCTAGTTAGAGCCCCAAAAAAGAGTATTAGCAAACTAACATAAACAAAAGTAGAAATTTACCAAGGAAATACATTTACCAAATAAGTCTATTATGACAATAAGTCTATTATGACTAGAGTAAACAGTTTTTGAGCTGTGAAGGAAAACATCGTGAAAAAACCTGCACACCTAAGAAGAAATTCTCAGGTTGTGTAGTCGACCAACCCGCACTTGGCTAGCGTTGTTAACTAAGGCCTTATCGCCCGAGTCGTTGCCCGAGGGTAGGCCCGTACCCTAGCAGTAGAAACGTATATGGGCTGATGGTGGTGATGAAACGCACTTACTATCTATACGTAGTTAAATAAAAATATAAGGCGTCCGACCGATTTCAGCCATGGCGGCCAATCTCAATTGAGATCAGCCAAGTGCGCAGGACATATTATAGTGCACAAGTACACTCTCTATTCCCTTACTCTCATAATTCGGTGAGACGGCAATCCGACATGACCGATGAGATATCGGGCGCAGGACCACCGGCTTAACGTGCTTTCCGAGGCACGGGCGTTCAACCGCCAACTTCCTAACTCCGGGCTGAGTAATTTCATTACAGAAAAACTCACACAAATTTGGCCCGACCCCAGACTCGAACCGGGGACCTCTCGGTCCTAACGCAGCACTTGCTATTAATAGACCAACGAGGCAGTTAACGTTATACGTAGTTACAAGATATTAAGAAATCAAGTTCCACGACATCAACAGGGTTGATCAAATCAAATTGTCAAAAAAACTTCGCAACATAATTCCCTACAGCCAAAACTACAAGCAGAATAAATTCCCAATAAACAAACCACAGACCGCAGAACTCGTCGTTTCAAAATTCAAAGCCAAACTCGCAAATTAGCCGAAGCTACAATCAAACGTCTGTCTAAGGAAGAGATAGAACACTCCGATATTCAAAATCCATCCGAAATTTGTCACTGATCTAACTTTTAATGGGCAAACCCTCGTCAAGGCGTGCCTGGTCTGTTTAGCCCCAACGTCGATAGTTGGAATGATCTCGCCTCGTATTTATACTAACGGTCAAAGTTTTGTCACTACATTTTGTTGCGGCATCATTTGAGAAAGTTCGCGATTTCGAATCAGCCGATTTTGTGTGTGAGATTTTAAACGCAAGTGGTATACATTACTTGATAGAACCAATAGAATTTAACTATAAGATGGCGTTGCTTAATTTCATAGCTTGGTGATAGTACTATAAATAAATAAATATTTCACAACATCACATACATCGATCCGATCCCGTGGTAAGTAGTTTAAGCACTTGTGTTACGGAAATCACAATGGGTACACAAATATGCTTAAATATATTTAATAATACACCCAGACATGGAACAAACACCGATGTTCGTCACACAAATATTTGTCACGAGTGGGAATCCGAACCCACGACTCTTGGAACCGTAGGTAGTGAACCTGGGTCACCAACCACTGTTCCACCGAGCCAGTCAAACTAAATAACTATATAACCTGTAACTACATATATATGTTTGCTTTATAAAAGCTTATTCTAATTTATTTAAAACTTTACGCCTAATGACCGCTCTATATTCCCTATACACCGTGAAATTTTAGTGGTTGCTTTCTCGTGGCAGAACGATTTGCCTTCAGTAATACAATCGAATCATGCAAATTATTACTTGAAAAAAAAAATGTTTTTTTTAATTTTCAAAATAATATTTTTCCAACTAGAAAACGAGAGAAGCTTTCGTTGTTTTTTAAAATGTGACGTATTCAGGTACTGCTTGCCGCATGAAATCGATGCTTAAAGCTAAAGAAGCTCTACGCCCTAAGTAGTAAAGTGGTTAGAACTTACTTTTGAGTTTCGGTTATACCTTTCGTAAAACCCGTATTTATTGATTTTAATAAAAAATTACTGCACAAATCTATTGTGCTACTAAGGTAGAATCATTTTGCTGCGGGAAAACAACCACTCAAATTTCACGGTGTATAGGGGTTTGATTGTCGAAGTCACCTACTATCATCTTGGCTGTATATTTCATCATTGTTTGATTTCTGGTATCAATCAAACAAGTAATTAAATGTTATTTTTAAGGCCATTAGAGGAAAAGGATGTTAATAGGTAGGTTTGAGTAAGTTTTATCTTATCACTTCCTTCTTGAAAGAATAACAAATGATAATAAATATTACACAACATCAAATACATCGATCTGATCCCGTGGCGAGTAGCTTAAGTACTTGTGTAACGGATAGCAGCAACGACAGTTGATACACAAATAAACTTAAATATATAAATAACACACCCATACACAGAACAAACACCGATGTTCGTCACACAAATATTTGTCCCGAGTGGGAATCGAACCCACGACTCTTGGAACCGCCAAGCAGGCTCACTAAGCACTGTTCCACCAAGCCAGTCAAAGGCTCAGATAAGAAAGAAACGATGAGACAAGCTCTACTCAGACTTTAATATCACCTCTCATATAGACAGACTGAAACATAATCACGTTAAACTCGACCTTAAACCGAGCGGCGCTCAGTGCAAAATGACATTCATAAGTGCATATTTACTGCAACAAGTTTACAAGCTCTAATATCAGCCTAAGCCAGTATCAAGCGCAATATCGCAGAGATATTATTTTAATATCGGCCTTGGGCAGGACAATCTTGGCTAAATGTCACTTTGAAGAGGAGCACTCGGTTGCAGGGGGGTTAAGGGGGTCTGAGCACACCCAGGCCGCGGTAATCACTTATATAAATATAGAAGAGTATGTACAATGTAACTAAGGCCTACAATCAGCTGTTATAACACATCCATATATAGAAGAAAGAGTAATATAGAAGAACAGGAACATTTGAAAAACAGCATTATCTGGTTTACTAGATAAGCCACGCTGAGTTGTCTTATGCTCACTTTCTTTTTAGTATTTTAAGAAACATTGTGTAAAAACTATGAAACAATAAACGTTTATTATTACTATATAAATGGACTATGGAACTATATCTTAAAACGAACAAAAACAGGTAAAGATGTCATAGCAATAAATACAAAAATCTCCACCATACCATAATATATTTATTTGGATTGCTAGTTGAGATATTTTTAACTACTTTCCTTATTGAATTCAATTATTCTATATGTAAGTGTTTAGGGTTCCGTACCTAAAAGGTAAAAAAGGACCCTATTACTAAGCATCCGCCGTCCGTCTATCCGTCTGTCTCTCTCCAAGCTGTATCTCATAAAGCGTGATAGCTAAAAAGCTGAAATTTTCACAAATGATCTATTCTCGTTGCCTCTTTACTAAAAAATAATAATAATAATAAATTTCTTTATTTGCAATTTACAAGATTCAATAAATTAACCTAGTACATACAACATTTGCAATATTACAAATAAAAAGTAATGGTCCAAGATCCCAGAGCTGCCAGACATCACTTATTTTCTAATGGACGAAATATATACGATTGAGTAGTGTTGGGGTGTACTATCATCATATGACTAGTTGCTACCTTGACCAGACGGCCATTTTTCAGATATCAGTGTTTCTATGTACCAATCAAGGTACATAGAAACACTGCTCACCTCACTTAAATTCTGATGGCTGATTTTAACATATATTTCACACAATATCATTAAAAACCAGGATTCATTACTCCCAGACGCATGCGGTCGGCGGTTTTACCTTACAGACGCTTTAAAGCTATGAAAAAAATTTTACTTTTACTTATTTTCTGATGCTTGATTTTTATATATGTTATTCAAACAACTAAAAAGTGCTCATCTGACCGCAATAATTATAGAATTGTACCTTACAAACTATTTTATTAGAAAAACTTAACTAAATTCAATTATAAAAAAAAATCTAAAACAGTTGGGTCTGGTGAATGTTTGGCCCCTTGGATCGGTCTGTCCGTTTGCAAAACGTTTTAAAATAGTTGTTTGAATAACATATATAAAAATCAAGCATGAGAAAATAAGTAAAATTAAGTAAAAGTAAAATTTTTTTCATAGCTTTAAAGCGTCTGTAAGGTAAAACCGCCGACCGCATGTGTCTGGGAGTAATAAAACCTGATTATTAATGATATTGGGTGAAATATATGTTAAAATCAGCCATCAGAATTTAAGTGAGGTGAGCAGTGTTTCTATGTACCTTGATTGGTTGATATCTGAAAAATGGCCGTCTGGTCAAGGTAGCAACTAGTCATATGATGATAGTACACCCCACCACTACTCAATCGTATATATTTTGTCCATTAGAAAATAAGTGATGTCTGGCGGCTCTGGGATCTTCCTCTATAAGATATTAAGGGATACAATAATACCGTTTTGTTTGGCGCCCATACAATAAACGTGTTTTTTTTACATAATTGGTACGGAACCATTCGTGCCAGTCCAATTTGCATTTGGCCGGTTTAAAATATATTTGTATTCATATTACTTAATTCATTTCAGTTCTGAAAACACTATTTTCTTCTTCTTATTATCGTATGGTTGATGAACAACTTGGTGTCAGAGTTTTTAAACCACCCGTAGGCCTCTGCCATGGCTTCACACACCGTTAAAAATTTTCTCAGGTGTGCTGGTTCCCTCAAGATGTTTTCCTTCACCGTTAAAGCGTCGAATGATGGTACATATGAATTTCAATTTTAAAAAACACATTGGTACCTGGTTGGGTTTGAACTGGCGCCCTCTCCCATGGCAAGCAACGACCTTAACCACTCGGCCATCGACGCTTTTAACTATTTAAAAAACACTGTTTAAAACGCTATTTAATAATGTTCACAAGATCTCTTTGTGCAATACCTAGAAAAAAGTAAGTGTTACCGGTACAAGCAGTTTTGAAATTGATTTTGTTCACATTTCTGCTCGAATCCCCGGTGCAATCACGGCATTCACAATAAAAATAGTAATACCAATAAAGCACTGGAATTTATATATAGCAAGCGGATTTGGTTTCCAGGAATACGGGAGTTAGGTTTCATACCTGCGATATATGAGATAAATATGGAATGCCTAGATTTGCCCTCGATTTCCACTTATATCTAGTAGTGCTCTTTGTTCCTTTATTTATTTCTAGGTGTTTGTTATTTTTAAGCTTTCTAAGTGATTTTTTTTATTTCAATGAAAAAAGATTATTTGAGGTGAAAATATTATCAATTGTAATTTTTAGGAACTAAGAAAAAAAAAGTTAGTGATCTTAGCTCTTAGTTAAATTGAAAGTATTATGTAAAAAAAATAAGTCTTTGTCCTTTCTTTTCCTCCGATGTTGAAAAGCGTTAAATAATTGTATTATAAAAATATAAAATTTAAAAATCACAATGGTACTTGGCGGGGTTTGAACTGGCAACCTCTCGCATAGTGAAACGAGAATAACCACTCGACCATCGACGCTTTTGTAAACTTCCCAACACTATCAAAAACTTGACCCAAAATACTTAGATAGGAAAATAAAACCAAAAAGAATATATAAATGTTAATATAAGTAATACGTGTGTATAATATCGGTCTAGGCCCATATCAGTTTAAATGTTGATATGGGCCTAATATATATTATTACCTTAGTCATATTTTCTATCCCACGCTATTTCCTAGATCTAAGGCAATATAACCATGGATACGTCTGTTTGTTCGGAGGGACGCGAATAACAGGATATCGTGTCGTTACCGGCCTTTTTATTGCTTTTTTATCTTCTTTCATTTCCACCCATATATACTTTGGGCATGAGATTTTCGGCTAGTAAATGAAAAACGAACAGTGGACAGTTCAGAATCAGACTTGTAATAAAATATATTAATATTGTGATAAGGAGGCTCATAAAATAAACGTAAAAAATGAACGAAGAAGAAAAAGTTTAATAGAAGTGGAAATAGGGGGAGGATAAAAATAGATAGACAATTGATCGGAGCATCGGTAGAGCGATTAAGATATGAAATTAAGTTTCTGTTTTCATCCCGGTTAGTGACTTAAAAACTCGTACAATCCATTTTAATGAAAATACTATCATATACAAGCAGCCAAGATCCACTATGAGGCCATTGGAGTACCGATGTGAGTCAGTATACGTTTAGTCCAACTTAGCAGGTACATAACAATAACTTTATGCTTTAAATATAGTTATATCATACTTAGATACAATAAATAGAGTTAAATTGAGGTAGTGAACCGTTTAACGGCGAAAGAAAACATCGTGAGGAAACCTGCACACCTACGAAGAAATTATTAGGTTGTGGTGTGGTGTTGTGTGTGGTTGACTAATGCCTTATCGCCCTAGTTTAGGTGAAGGCCCATGCCCCAGCAGTGGTGACGTATATGGGCTGATGATGTGAGTGAACCTTACCTTTTTAACCTTTTTTCCCGCAGGAATAAAATTGTTTCCGTAGAAATCAAATACCGAACTATCTTATCGTTTCAGTATCCGGCCGTCAGACATTTACTGAAAGATAACATTCCTCCCGAAGATTAATTAGTGCAAATTGAAACGTCCGAAGTCGCCTTTCAATGTAAGATTGGAAAAGTTATGGCGACACTGCAGTCTGCATTATTATCACAAACTGGGATTCTGTAATGGGCGTTCGTTATGAATAATTTAATCGTCAATCTGAATATTGGGTAAGTTTAGGCTTTAAGATGTCTGAAAACGAGGGGAGGTGAATAGCGGAGTTACACTGGGAATAATACTTTTTTTGTTCGTCTTATTTTATGTCTAGCTTAACCTAGACATTACAAGTAATAGGCATCGATTTTCCATTATTTACAAGTTTAACTTTTTAAGCTATTGCATAGCATTTATCGCGGGATTTGAGCGCGGTGACCGAACCAAGAAATTCGGTAACAAAAAAAACCTCACAATCGTCTAACGTCGTTTCAGTTCGGTAGACTTCGGCACGGTGTTTTACGACTCTACGAAACTCGCACGAATCGACACGAGCTACTCCGAAATCGGACGATGCTATGCAATAGCTATACCGCGGCAGTCCCCGAGTGCCACACGTCTTTAATTTTTCTTATACGAGTATTGTTATTCCAAATTACTTATAGAAACTGCTTTGCCGTAAAAGAGCTCATTAGACGTAATACTGTTTAGACTTTGCTGTCCTAAAGACACGGGCACAGTGTATTTAATATCGATCTGTAAGTATTATGCCATACTTGACTGGCTCGGAGGAACAGTGGTTCGTGACCCTGGCTGGCGGTTCCAAGAGTCGTGGGTTCGATTCCCACTCGGGACAAATATTTGTGTGATGTTTGAGTGTGAATATGTATGGATTTATAAATATATAATGTGTATTTATATCAGTCTCTGACGCCCATAGTACAAGCTCTGTTTAGTTTGGGGTCAGATGGAAATGTCCCAAAAATTTGTCCCAGATGTCCCAGATATTACGTGTTGATAATACACACGCATATATCGTTAATTGAGTTAAGTACATAGAATATTAGTACTTAAATGGATCCCTAACCAGCAAACGAGACTTACCCTTGACCGAGTTCTTCATGTCCCGAAAGGAATTTAATTTGGTCTTTATTATACAGACGTCTTTAGACACACTTCGGGAATGACGAAGAAGCGTTATTCAATTTACAAATGTCTTACTCTCACTTTTGATTATTGAATTTCGTTTAACTTAATATGTTTCAGCTGTAGATGGTATATAACAATCAATTATTTATAATACCATTATTAAGACGGCTTTGATCTACCTAGTTCTATTACATACATACATAAAATCACGTCTTTTTCCCAGAGGGGTAGGCAGAGATCACTTCCAACGATCCACTTTTCACCTTTGTGGGAAACGTGCCGTGACGGGTTGTGGACCACGTCGCCGCCATTCTGCCTTGTGCATTGTTTTAACAAGGTCATTACGTTCCCACAAGTAGCAAGGATATATGACGGGGGAAGGAAAAGGGGAGGAGGATACTATCGCCTCGGATGATTTGGACTGAGTCGATAGTAGCTCGAGGAGTCGGGGTCGCTTACCCGTATACCGTTCACCAACCACCGGACAAATAGTTGTGTGACTTACCAGTCACTACTACTACGGTGCTACTACTACTACTACTACTGACCACCGTAGTAGTTCGTTTTTCTAGCAAATTATTCACGATTTATTTAATACTTGTGAAGTTTAAGAGAATTCCTCAGGTGCGATTGCCGTTATTTTTCTATTATTCAGACATGGACTTCAAATTATTAGGCAATCGAGGCGAGATCAATAAGAGGCGAAAATTAAGAGATAAGGATAACCCCATCAATAGCAAGGAAACGATTCTGTATTCAGAATAAACTTCTAAACATATCCAAACAGAGATTAGTCTTTATGGGTCCACACGCGATATTTGGAGTAGCAAAAACTTACTGCCCGACGTTTCGACTGGGTTACACCAATCATTGTCGCTCGCGAGTAGCTAAGTATTTGCTACTCCTAATATCGCGTGTAGACCCATAAAGACTAATATTTAGTGTAATGGAACGCGAAAGCTTAAAATCATACATATCCAAACAGAGATTTAAGATTAGACAACCTTTATAACTCACTCACATCAATCAAACAAACAATTAACTAAATCTATACTAATATTAGTTAAGTTATAAAGCTGAAGAGTTTGCTTGTTTGTTTGTTTGTTTGTTTGAACGCGCTAATCTCTGGAACTACTGGTTCGATTTGAAAATATCTTTTTGCGTTGTATAGACCATTTATCGAGGAAGGCTTTAGGCTATATAACATCACGCTGCGACCAATAGGAGCAAAGATACAATGGAAAATGTGTAAAAACGGGGGAAACGCGAACGAAGTCGCTGGCACAGCTAGTTTAGAATAAAACTCCCAACATACTCATACTTACTTCCACCCTACTATGATAATCATGCTCTGTGTGCCTAGTTCAAACAATCCTAAAGCCATCCTATTAGGTAGGTACAATTAAACCGGAGTTTGAACGTTAACCTTCGACTACGGAGTACCACGTGTCTGCTAGTACTTACTGGACCCTAAACTTAGCGTCCGCTGTGCCGACAGTAAATTACCCCCAACTCAAAACTGCCAGGCCAACTTCGACTTTATGCCCTCACCGTAGGAGTTATTAAAGTGGCGAGCGGAATGGGAACACGGTAATTTTTATGGAGGCACTTAATTTGGTAGTAAAATATGATTTTGAACGAGGTTGAGTTTTAGAGGTGTCGCGGTCTGCTCAAATTGTATGTGGAAGTTTTGAGAGGAGGAAGAACAACATTGAACCACTTTGAAGGTATGGTTGTGGGTTAAATATCAATGTGTAATCTGAGGAAACTTTTGACCACTTAGTTATATGTCACTAGTCATATGATCATAGTACACCCCACCACTACTCAATCGTATATATTTTGTCCATTAGAAAATAAGTGACGTCTGGCAGCTCTGGGATCTTCCTCTATTAAGGCTTAGGCCGCACTACGGTTTTTTCCCGCAAGCGGTAAATTGTGAAACCGCCCGAGACGCACACACTACGGTTAAAAACCGCGAAACTAGCCACGATTTTCACTACAAATTTTGGCGCGGTTTTTTCCCGCTAACAATTCTGTAACAAAACGCGGTTTTAAAATCAGTCGCGGAAAAAAACCGTCAGTGCGGCCGCTTCCATTAGTTTCTTTTACTCATAAAATCAGGCGGTTAAAACCCGCGGCGGTTTAGCCGTAGTGCGGCCTTAGCCTAAACAACAAATAAAAGGCATAAAGCTTTAGGAGTCTTTAACGTTTAATACCAACTTCGATTCTAATAAATATTATTTTTATGGGTCTACACGTGATATTAGGAGTAACAAATACATAGCTACTTACTGCGTGTAGACCCATAAAGACAAATATTTAGTGTAATTGAACGCGAAAGTATGAAATCTTACATAACAAACTTTGATTATCTTAAATTAAAGTTACCAATGACAAGTTACAGATATACCATGGAGTCTTGATAAATAATAAAAACACCCAGACAAAACTTACAAATCACCCTTAGCGATCCAAGCAGAAACACACGTAGACACACACACACATAAATAAATAAATATCTTGGACATTTCCACACACGGTCATCTGACCCCAAACTAAGCAGAGCTTGTACTATGGGCGTCAGAGACTGATATACATACATATATATTTATAAATACATAAAGATTCACATATCGTTATTGCATAAAGCTGAAATCATACTTTTTTATTCCCTAAAACAAAACAAAGGTTTGAACTACGTACAAAACTAGGCTAGGAATCCATTCAAAGTCTTTAAAGTGCTACCAACATAATAGAATAAAACATAACATTATTGTTCCAACTCTAAGGGACCGACCTACAGCCCTTGCCTCAAATTAACTAAACAGGTTAGATATTAATTGTAAGGGCCCCGTATTTTGTTATTACAACGCAAATTGAAATTATAGTGTACCTTTTGTGCAATATTCGCAGATTTCGTCTGAGAATAGTTGTTGATCCTACTAATATTATTATTGCGAATGTTTGTATGTATGGTCGTTATTATTTCACGCAATAACTACTGAACATATTTTAGATGAAACTTAATAGTATTATAAATCAGAATAACATATAGGCTACGATTTATAAAGATTAAATACATTTTTACTCGTGGGAACGCAATGACCTTGTCAAAACAATGCACAAGGCAGAATGGCGGCGACGTGGTCCACAACCCGTCACGTCACGTTTCCCACAGAGGTGAAAAGTGGATCGCTGGTAGTGATCTCTGCCTACCCCTCTGGGAAAAAGGCGTGATTTTATGTATGTATGTATATATACATTTTTAGTTCGCGCCGATGCGTCGATGGCCGAGTGGATAAGGTCGTTGCTTGCCATGCGAGAGGTCGCCAGTTCAAACCCCGCCACGTACCACTGTGTTTTTAAATTTCACATTCATATGTACGATTATTCGACGCTTTAACGGTGAAGGAAAAACATCGTGAGGAAACCTGCACACCTACAAAGAAATTCTTAGTTTGTGTAGTCAACCAACTCTTACTTGGCCAGCGTGGTTGGCTAAGGCCTGATCGCCCTAGTTTAGGGTAGGCCCGTGCCTCAGCAGTGGGGACGTGTATGGGCTGATGATGATGATGAGATGATGATCCAAAATATGACGATAACTAAGTCCAAGCGTACGAAGTCGCGGGCAGTCGCTAGTACAGTTAAAAAGTATTTCGGCTTGATTATTTCTTATTGTAGTGTACTAGACTGTATTTGGACCTTTGTTATCTAACATTGGAGTGATCAATATTGTACTGAGAAACTTTGTAAGTGGCTTTTATTTGTAATATTCTAAGAATAAAGTATTATGTGAGTGCGATGGAAAAATAAAGTAATGGAATATTTCATTGAAATACATTTAAAGTTAAAATAGTTTTGACAGTAATCTTTTTTTAAGACATTAACGATTTTGATCTTATTGAGATAATGATTGAGTACAAAAAATATCGCAAGTAGTGTTGTTATAAACGTGAGAGTAATAAATGTATTATTTTAAACTGTCATGGTTACACACATTAGAAAACTGAAACTGTCCGGGATATTTACCATGTTGTTTTGTTTTAATGAGCTCCCGATAATTCGGCACTGTTGCAAGCGCCATGATCACGGGTGAACTGACACAGTTCACCCGTGGTTACAACATGGTAAATATCCCGGACAGTTTCAGTTTTCTAATAAATGTATTTAAAATTAAACCGTTAAAAACATCAGTACATTTAAGAACCTCCACCTTATCAAGTCTTCTTCGAATATTGAAGTTGACTGGCTCAGTGGAACAGTGGTTAGTGACCGTGACTGGCGGTTCCAAGAGTACTGGGTTCGATTCCCACTCGGGACATATTATGTTTGTGGGATGAACATCGGTATTTGTTCCGTGACTCATGATCATTATCTACAGTTCCAAGAGTCGTGGGTTGAATTCCTACTCGGGATAAATGTTTGTGCGACGAAACGACGCGTTTGTACCGTGTGAGTAATTAAATATATTTTGAGTTTATTTGTATATCCACTATTGATTCTGATATCTGTGTTTAATGTTCTTGTATGCATGATTGATGTTTTTTTTAATTTGGCAATAAAGCTTTATTATTATTAATATTTTACTGTGGTAATAATAATATTTTCTCAGCATTAAGCCGGTATAAAGTAACATTTATTTATATATTTTTTTTTAGGGTGCGATTTATAATATAATCATCGAAATACTATATCTCGGTATTTTAACGATTAGGTCCCGTGAGCCATCGTTTCAGACTACTATGATTGGAATGAGGTCGTCCTGTAGGAACCTGCGGACTATTATTATTATTAAGTGCTTAAACTACTTACGTTGTTATGTGTTGTGTAATATTAAATTCGGGACATTGAAAGTAACACGTGCCGAGCGTATCACATTCAGTCATTATTGTAACATCCACAAACATTATTCCATAAACACAACAGAATCGTCCAATAGCTCATGTTCAAAGTAATTATCACGCACATTGATTCGGTGTTTACAACTAAATTAACCCAATTACTGTTGATTACGCGTTCTGATCGCATTATACGGTGTGTTGACCCTCGCCTGGTGAAACTGATTTGATGACGGAACAATGCTCTGGAACACATTGTTATGGGGAGGCTGTGGTAGATCAGCTGACACGTGTTGTGGTCTATTAGACCTGAGCGCCTCCTTGACGGATTCTTAACACAGTCATAATGTGTAAACATACTTCTTCTTCATCTTGACTGGCTCGGTGGAACAGTGGTTAGTGACCCTGGCTGGCGGTTCCAAGAGTCGTGGGTTCGATTCCCACTCGGGACAAATATTTGTGTGATGAACATCGGTGTTTGTTCCGTGTCTGTAAGTAATTGTAAGTTAAAATAAAAATTGTCATGCAGAGAGCTGTCTTCTGGCACAGGCGAATACTTTGCCTAAAAGGAGGCTTCGTCTACAAGTTGTAAGCAAACTTTTTGTAAAGATTAAATATACATTTTTGATTTTTTATTTGATATTATACATAAATTCTTCCTCTTAAATCTCTATATCTATTAAGCGCATCAAAATCAGTTCAGTAGTTTTAAAGATTTAAGTATTCATAGGGACAGATAGACACGAAAAGCGTCTATGCTTTACACTATGTAGTGATGATGGTCATGACATGTACTGGGTGGCGCAAAAGTAGTGGCACTAAAGAAAATACTTTTATTTTTTTTATATGACATTTTCTGTCATTCTGTTGTTGAAAATTGTGTAGTGAACAAATGTAAAATACACTGAAAATAAACATGGACCGTTTTACTCCCCAAGAACGTGGAATAATTGTGTCAATGTTCTTACGGAATAATTCATCAGTGATAAGAACACAACGTGAATTTCGTCGACGATTTCCCCACCGTCCGGCACCGATTGGTCGCACAATTCGACGCTTTGCCACACGCCTTGAAGCAACTGGCTCAACATTGGATAGACCTAAGTCTGGGAGACCAAGAACAGGCCGTTCAGCTGAAAATATCGATGCTGTGCGCGAAGATGTGGAAGAGTGTCCAGAAACATCAACGAGGCGACGTGTCACGCAATTGGGCATTTCCAGACGGACCCTGCAGCGTATTTTGGTGAAAGACTTAAAGATGTTCCCGTATAAAACTCAAATGACTCATCAGCTGCTGCCTGCTGACCACCGAGCTCGTCTAGATTACTGCCAGCGCGTCATAAACCTCAACCTTGAAGAGGATGATTTTCCTTCAAAATTGGTTATGAGTGACGAAGCGCATTTCCATCTCTCAGGGCATGTCAATAAGCAGAATACTCGGTTCTGGGGCACTAATAATCCGCGCATTATTCAAGAAACACCTCTACACCCACTAAAAGTTACTGTATGGTGTGGCATCTGTGTTGACAGAGTGATCGGACCCTATTTTTTCGAAGACGCTGGAGGCAATGCGATAACTGTCACTGGAGAACGCTACAGAACCATGTTACGTGAGTTTTTGATACCCAGTTTGGACGAATTGGGGCTGGAGCACATCTGGTTTCAACAAGACGGCGCTACGGCACACACAGCGCGCGACACTATGGACTTAGTGAGGGACGCTTTTCCAGGCCGAGTTATCTCTCGTTTTGGCGATTTGCCTTGGCCTGCAAGATCACCCGATCTGACCAGTCCAGACTTCTTTCTTTGGGGTTTTTTGAAATCTCGGGTGTATGTGAACAAGCCACAGACTCTCGCAGCTCTAAAAGAAAACATTCGTCAAGAAATAACGAACATATCGCAGGAAGTGTTACGGCAAGTTATGCAAAATGTCATAAATAGGGCTCAAATGTGTATCAACTCTGGAGGTCACCATTTAAAAGACATCATCTTTAAATCCTAATGGTACGAAATTTAATGGCACAAATATACATTTAAAAAAACCTAAATCTAGTTTTCTAATTTAGAAAAAATGTTATAGCTGAACCAAATAGGGTCTTTACTTTTGCGCCACCCAGTACATATTAGGTGAATTTGTAAATGGCTATTTAGGGTCTTTTAAGAAATTCCGCATCGTATTAAATGACGGAACAATGCTCTGGAACACATTGTTATGAAGAGGCTGTGGTAGATCAGCTGACACGTGTTGTGGTCTATTAGACCTGAGCGCCTCCTTGGCGGATTCTTAACACACATTATGTATGTGAATACCGGAAGTAGAAAAGGGTTTATTACCAAAAACAACTGAATAGTTGAAATTGTTGCATTCTGTCAGTACAGTCTCTAGGTCAGAGGTGCCTGTATTTTTCTAGTTGCGGATAGGCCGTTCCCAGTAGTCTGAGCTTATAATTAATATATTTTTAGGAATCACAAGCCAGGTTATTTAGAAAAAAGAAATACAATCTACAACAATTAATTATTTTAATAATTCAAACAACGGAACAATAAAAAGTAATTAAACCGACAATAATTATAATCCTACGAGCAGGCAGCACGTCTTATCCGTACGAAATTAATAAAAGATGGCGCATAGTCGGCCAGCGCATTTTTTTTTAAAACACAGGCGGGTATAACAGGCAAAGATGTCAGACGTGTACATCTGCTTCAGTGGTTATCTTTAATAATATTTTAAATGATTAGTGTAATGTGAGCTATCGCGAGGTTTTGAGGATTTACTCCTATTAAGATTAGTATATGAACATTTAATTTAATAAATAAATAATATGACAATTATTAATGAATGTCTTAAAAACAAAGCTGGAGAAAATAGTTTCGTCCGCTCTTTTTTGAGCAATATGGTTTCTCAGTAGAGAAACACTGTTGCTTAGCCAATAGTTAACCCAAATTTTATGAACTTCTGGGGCGTCTTTATTAATACTACAACCTGCTACCGACTCATTATTCCTACTAAATTTTCTCTTGTTAATACCGCCTTTCATAGATTAAGAATAACTATTTTTGTTAGTTTAGAGTAAACACTTGTACATTGTTAGTTGTAAGCCAAATGTAACGCATGATATTTTAGTGGAAATAAATAAACTTGGTTGGTGAACGGTCTACGCGCTTACCCGTATACCGTTCACCAACCAAGTTTATTTATTTTTTTACATATATAGTCAGGGGGATACCAGTCACAACTATCTGTCCGGTGGTTGTTGAACGGTATATGGGAAAGCGACCCCGGCTCCTCGACTATCGACTCAGTCCGAATCATCCGAGGTGATAGTATCCTTCCTCCCCTTTTCCTTCCCCCGTCATATATCCTTGCTACTCGCAATGACCTTGTTAAAACAATGCACAAGGCAGAACGGCGGCGACGTAGTCCACAACCCGTCACGTCACGTTTCCCACAGAGGTGAAAAGTTGATTGCTGGAAGTGATCTCTGCCTACCCCTCTGGGAAAAAGGCGTGATTTTATGTATGTAAATAAACTTTATTTTTATTAATATAGGTTTACTTTTTAATGTAATCAATATTATTTAAATGTATATTTCCGTTTTGGCTTCCGGAAAAAGTTTTTACAGCGGTTTCTTGGGACCTCGCTCATCAGTGGCGCCGCCTAGTGAGCTCAAAATCAATGGCCCTCATTGATTCGGTGTTTACAACTAAATTAACTCTATTACTACACTGATCATATTATACGGTGTATTGACCTCTTGAAACCAGTGAAACTGATTTGATGACGGAACAATGCGCTTACCACACTGTTACGATCTACGGTGTGAGTGAAGTGACGGTAAATAAGATCACACGTGTTTGTGGTCCATTAGACCATCGGGCTTAATTGACGGGTTATTAACACACATATAGGCTTTTGGGTGGTCGTTGATTGAACAATTCTTACGCTTTTAATTAAAATTTGCCTATCATGCGGGAGGTAGTAAGCTTACCACGTAGCAATGTGTTTTGAAATTCGTAATATGAATTTAAAAATTATGTAATTGTATATTCGACGCCCTTGTGGTTAAAGAAAACATCTCGAGGAAACATATAATAAGAAAGAAATTCTGAGGATGTGAAAAATTTACTTGAACAAGGCTTGATCACCTTGACTTGGCATGGTTTGAGGCCTCTGAAGGATGTTTTTATATGCTATAGATGTTACGCTTGTCCCACACTACGCTTTTAAAAGACGTTAAGCCGGTGGTCCTGTGCCCGATCTCTCAATCAGTCATGTCGGTTTGCCGTCTCACCGAATTATGAGAGTAAGGGAATATAGAGTGTACTTGTGTTTGCGCGCACACTTGTGCACTATAATATGTCCTGGGCACTTGGCTGATCTCAATTGAGATCGGCCGCTATGGCTGAAATCCTACGGACACCTTATTTTAAAACACTACACAGAGAAGTACCAGTTAACTGTCTTATTATACAGCTTATACCCATTTTGAAATTGAAAAGTTAAATTTTGTAAAAAAAAACTCATCTTTATTTTGAAGTTCACTGCTCTCATAATACACAAATTGTTACATTAAAATACAAATTTACCAACTGCAGCCATCTCTAGCTTTGTGTCCGCCAGCATAGTTTATCAGGAATCCGTGCGCATGGGTGCCCAGCACGCGGGCAACGCGGCGGAACGCGGCGAGTTGCGGCGTCGAGTTGCGTCGAGTTGCGGCGCGAGTTGCGTCGAGTTGCGGTAAGCTCCGGCTGGGCGCGGCAAGTTCGACGCAACGGGAGCCGCGCCTCAAGTTTTCAACTTCGTCCAAGCAGACACGAAGTGTTGGGGAGTGTGGTGTTTGTAAATGTTCGATAATGTTGGTTGTTCTTGTAAGGCAATTTTATCATTACAAAGCCTTGATATGTTTGTCTCCAGTTATCTTCGTTTCCAGTTCATACGTACCATGGCAATACTCGAAAAAAATATTCGCCGTCGGTCGAGTTTTTTAGGTCGTTGCTTTCCATGCGAGAGGTCGCTAGTTCAAACCCCGCCGAGTACCACTGTTTTTCAAGTTTGAAATTCATATGTACGATTATTCGACGCTTCAACGGTGAAGGAAAAGATAGGAAGGAAAACTAAGAATTTCATAGGACATCGTGAGGAAACTTGCACACCGCAGGTTTCCCATTTTTTTTGACACCTTATAGTATATATAGTTCTAACCTAGGAGGTATTCCTCCCAATAAACGCGAAATCACATGCAAAATTAGACACTGTCACCTTCCCTATTTTATAAAAAATATCGTCACAAAACATCGATATCCCAAAACAACAATACACCGTTGTCATCACTAATCCATATTCAGAGTTTACTAAGCAATTCAGGAATATTAACGTCTACAACATTCAATGTATGTGATGAGGAGCTGGATCGCATATAATTATTAACTTGTTCGCATGACATGTAATTCGAGCTTTAATATCTTATCGACACCAAATACTTCGAATTATTATTATTACATAATTTACAACTGCTTAATTTGCTGCTTCGTCCAACGCTATTTCTTAGTGTTTAAGCAATTTATTTCAAAAGTATTTAAGACACTAAATTTTATTTATGGCTGTGACATTATTTGGCTTTAACAGAATAAATATTTTTTTAACTCGTAGAAGACAAAAATCAATTGAGCATATACCTTTTTAATTCTCACTTTTAGGAATAAACAATAAAACTTATTTTACGGATTAAACTCGCGTGTATTGTTATTCAAAACATAATTTAGAGATTCGACGTTTCGAGTTCTTTACAGCGCTTGTGGTCTCAGGCAAGACTGAGTTGACAGTTGTCTTGATAAAAAAAATAGTTTTATGTCAAATGTGTAGTGCTCGCGCAAATAATAGGCAATATTATAATGGCTTTATTCTAATTTATTTTCACATATTATTTTGTCCCTTTTTTATATCTTTAAAAAATGTATTAACTTCCTTTTGAGAAACGAACTCAATTCAACCAGTCACGCACATTCACATGCACACTCAAAAGCGCTACGAAAAAAAACACCACTTCATTCATTTCAAACCGACAAAAATCAACACAATCTCTTTTGAGCCATTACGTAAGAACTGCTCACACTCGCTCTCATACAATCTAGTTATTACACCTAAAACACACATCTGGGAACCGTGGTGCTCGAATCGTTCGCGGCCGACTCCCACATGCCTTCAAAGTAGAGTTGAGCAAGACTCATATGAGTCAACTTGTTGAGTCAACTCATTTAGTTAACTCATTTTACTACGCTGGGTATAACAACGCTGTTCTTCAATATGAGTTTAATTATGACGCCTTTTTGTGTACCCAGTATCTAGTCTGATATTTAGTAAGCAATTTACTCTGCGATATCTGTCACCATTATTATCAACAAAACCATGCAATCTTATGAGTGTAATCGGTTAAAGTAGCTCACGTACATTCTTGGCGGTCGGTAATTTAGGTGCCACATACAATCAAAATAAATTAATAGATAACAGATTTTTTTTTCCTAACTGACATACCATGATGGCTTGGAGTAGCCTCGTCATCATCCTTGGACTTGCGGGGGAGCGGATGGCTCTCACCCCTGGTTTAATAGGTAACAGCATGAATTAACATCATAGTGATATAAACTATCATAGTTTGTAGCTAATTTATTGAACTGTACTGGTGACTCAACTCACGTAAAAAACATGCTGTACACACCTCTATTCGCAACCCCTGTTTGCTTCAACATCTTTGTTTGAATTTGTTCAAACCTGCATCTTTCTAATTTTAAATCTTATTCTAAACAGGATAAAACCTAATTTCTATTATCAACGCACCTTAATTACCGTTAACACAAAATCGTGGAAGAATGCAAAATGGACACTGATTCCAGTGAAATAAAGAAGGAATTTCATTAAATTCGATTTTGTATGTTCCGTTGTCCTTTTGCAGTTTTGATATGGTTTGTGATTATCATTGCTGACGAAAAAAACTTGGTTTTGAATTTGTGTGTAAACGATTTTTGCCAATACAACGGAACATCTATAATAGGAGAGTTAGGTCATTAGGTGACATGTGATACTTGAGTTGATCCTTATATCATCGCGTTAACATCAATAGTAAGACAAACTGTAGCTGTGCCAAAAGAGATTGCTTCATATAAATAAAACATCATTACAATAACTGCTCTTTGAGTAAGGGTACTGACTCAGTGATAAATACACCCCATTTACCAATTGGACAAGTCAAATGGTTCATTGAATCTATGGCCTTGTACTATTAGATTCCCAGGCTTATGATACGTATATTAAAGCCCTGAGAATCATCTACAAATGATGAACAAAGTTTAAAGTTACAACGCATGAACACACCATAAGCAAACCAAATCATAATTTATTCTGTCTTCTACAAAAACACGTCAAGCCTAGTTTAATATTTACGATCGCAACTGCGTATAATGAAAAACGCCGAAAGAAAAGAAAACTCTGATATAACAAGAATATAACGCGAAACTTCTTCCAAGTTGCTAATGTTTTAATTTGGAGGTAACTTCGGAGGTAAAGCTGAAAATGTTCTCAACCTTCATAATCGTTCATCTAATCAACGTAAATTATTACTTCTTCAGGAATTCTGGCTTATTAACATGAATTGAGCAATATTTTATTGGATTTGCTGAAACAACGTTTTCCGGCTAACAACAAAGAAAAACGGAAAGGCTTTTTGGCGGTTTTTTTACCTGCTTACAAGGTTTAGTTAAAGAAACCGTGAGTAGAAAGAAAGGAAAACGAAAAGATGAATTTGACAGAAGGCTTTCTGAAGAGAAATTTATACGTGCGGCCCGAGGCAAAACTGCAGAGTCGGAGCTGCCTAAAACCAGAAACGTGGATGGAAGTCTTCCAAAAGGAGAATGTGTGCTGAAGAGAAGGGAGGAATTTTTTGAAGAGGAGGTGCAGCTACAGATGCCTGTATCTTATCAAGAGAACGAGAATGAAAGTGCAGAGGATGATAGTATTAGCATGGATAAAATTGTGGATGGGTTGAAAAGAATGAAGCTAGGTAAGGCGTCCGACCGATTTCAGCCATGGCGGCCGATCTCAATTGAGATCAGCCAAGTGCGCAGGACATATTATAGTGCACAAGTGTGCGCGCAAACACAAGTGCACTCTCTATTCCCTTACTCCCATAATTCGGTGAGACGGCAATCCGACATGACCGATAAGAGATCGGGCGCAGGACCACCGGCTTAACGTGCTTTCCGAGGCACGGGCGTTCAACCGCCAACTTCCTAACTCCAGGCTGAGTAATTTCTTTACAGAAAACTCACACAAATTTTCCGAACCGGGGACCTCTCGGTCTTTACGCAGCGCTTGCTACCAATAGACCACCGAGGCAATTAAGCTTGGTAAAGCTGCGGGATATGATAGGGTTTCCGTAGAGATGCTGAGGGCTGGAAATGGAGTGGTTGCTACTCATCTGCACCGCCTTTCTAATCTTTGTTGGGTTAGTGGCTGAGTACCAGAATATTAGTGGTAAGGCATGATTGTACCGTTGTGCAACGTTAAAGCGTCGCAGCAGAAGTGCAAAAAGTTAAAGTTAAATCATATTAAATAAATCAATAAGTAAAAGAGAAAGGGTAGTAAAAAGTTTCATTATCCTTTTTTCGTAAGGCATAATTTAGTAAAGACTTGAACTTATACAAAGGCAATTCATTAATATGTTGCGGGATCTTATTAATCAATATTGTGCTTAAACCAATTAATATCCGCCAATAAAAGAATACTACCAATTAAAAGAATGTCTCTATCTAAGCGTCTAGCTATGCTTTGTAAGGATCTTTTTCATCAAAGCAAAAAAAAGTTTCGATCGGAATGACAATGTCGTTTTAGCGGAACTATCTTATCGTCCGGCTAATGATGAGATCGAGTGTCTGTAAGCGTGGATCGCTCGCAAGAATTTCATTAAAGTTCGCCCGTTGTCCGCGACGGAGAATTACTGGATGCCTCGGTAACGGCGGCCGCATTCACACCGAACACTGTGTACCAGATGTATATTTATTTATTTAGCCCTCTCATACGTCCCCACAGAGGGACACAAGACTGCCTCAAACTGGGGCGAACAAGTCTTAGTTGCCGAAGATGTCCAAGTGCGGTTTGGTCCAGACACAACCAGATATTTTTTTTATCCGTACCAGATGTTCACCGTAAGGACGTAAAATATAAAATAATAAAAAAAATATATAATTTCCACGAGTTAGTTAGTTCAAACCCTGTCAATATGCATTTGAATACATTTTAGCAGGGTTTCAAAGGCCTTTGTTAAATTGAGTGTCCTTTGTGCATAATCGTGTCACTCAATGTTACAGCATCAAACAATATCAATGTCTCTTCTAAGCATTTAGATCCGCACCTAAGGTTAAACGAAACCTCCAGAGATCAAAACTGAATAAACAAAGCGATGCAACCCGTCCTCTTAGATTGACGGCGGTCAGCCGTCCAAGGCAACTGTAAAAATACTCAACAAACGCTTTCAACAACGAGTTGATAGAAAATCTTACTAATGCAATAGAAAATCTTAAAATCTTAACCCATTTACGCCCAAATCCAACCCAGTGGTAAAAGTACATATTTTTTATTGTGAATAGCTGGAAACGAGCATAAAGAACACGAAAATATGAAAAAAATAAAAATATATGTATATTATATATCTAAAAAAAAGCCGTCCTCAAATGGGGCCAATGGGCGCATGTAGTATAGAAAAATTTGATATACAGGAATTCAACACACAGTGTTTTCGAACATGTATTATGTTGCCAATGCGTTTTTTATGGTACACTACACATCGCAGCTGTTAAGACAGCTCTTAGATATAGTGTCCTACACCATCATTCAGCAATTTTGGTCGGGCAATGATTTTGGGAGTTTTTGAACCGTAAATAATGACGGTCAATATAGTGTCGAAACTGGAATTTATCTACCTTTTATCATTGGCCAGGAAAGAACACGTCATGTATTGGAAACTGCCAAATCCAGCATGTTTTCCAGAGGGTGGACACCACCAGAATTGGAGCCCATAGTGCGCACTCAAGCCATCGAACAAAAAATATTTTGTTGATAGACTTGACTGTTTCAAATCTGTATTCCGAAGGCAGTAAATGATATCCAGTCAAGATAATAATGTTTTCATTTCTTCAGTAGACGACTATAAGTCGGTTTATACAAGTAATAGTGAAGAATCATAGTCATCTTCATCTTAGGTTCATAATGTTGGTTCACAGTTTCGCCAAACATGGTTTGTCGATTGACGACTGAAGATTGTCTCTTTGATGCTGGAGGCTCCTCATTACTGTCACTCCAATTTCATCTCTTCGAACAATCAATTATGTTACCCGTTAGGTAACTTTCGAGGCATGTTACTTTTTTGGATGTTGTCATCATGCCCTTCTTCCTCCTTGATAAAGACCCTTGGTTCAGGAAGCAGCTTCACTAAATCTACCTCCATTTCATAATTTTCTTCACCTAACTCAGTCTCTACAGTTTCCTGAATCTCGTGGTATGGATTGACAAAGCCGAATGTCGTTTACGTCTTTTTTTACATGAAATTCCCTTTTTTTTAAATACGAAAATATTAGGTCTTATGTGCCCATTGGCCCCAATTGGGGACACCACTATAAATAGTAAAATATAAGTACCAAAATACTATAAAATATCGATTATTATGCATAATATATAAAAAATATGATATAAACCTATGGTATTGGTATTGGTACAACGGGCTGATATCCGCAACTCGACGTCAAAGCGCCTATTTTGCGTGGGGTGGGAATCACTTGAACCATCCCAGCTCGTTGAGGAAGGCCAGCAGCTTCTTCACGCTGCGGGCGGCCTCGCTGAGCGATCCTGGACATCCAAGGTGTTTGGCCCGGTAGATGGCCACCCCCTGACATTCGAGAATGACATGGGCGGCTGTTTCTTCTTTCTCCAGACATCCCCTGCAGAGCGCGCTGTCTGTAAGTCCGAGAGCATAGAGATGTTTATTATAAGGACCGTGACCAGTTAGGGTCCCTATAGCAATTCTGAGCTGAGGTTTGGCCAGGTTTACTAGGGCTCTTGCAAGTTTCTTGTTTACCTGCGGAGAGAACTCCCTGGCTTGGCGACAGGTACCACCTTGCGTCCACGCTGTATTGTGTTGGTTACCTGTTTGTGTTCGTAGCATGGACCTTGCTAGATTGAAGGGGATGGGGATGATCGGTTCGGGTCCGTGGACTACCGTGTCCGAACCCCTTCTCGCTAGTTGGTCAGCTGCGTCGTTGCCTCTATCGTCACTGTGTCCTTTAATCCACTGCAGTGTTACCTTGTTGTAGGCTCCAACTTGCATTAGGCGCTCGTGACACTCAAGTATGAGGCTGGAGTTGATTGAGTGACTGGCTAGAGCTAGCAGGACTGCCTTGCTGTCTGATAGTATGCGAACGTTGTGTTCTTTCACCTGTCTAGCCGTAATAGCTGTGGCGGCCATTAGGATACCTACACATTCCGCTTGAAAGACAGTGTTATGCTGGCCCAAGGGTGCCGAGATGTGGATGTTGAGGTCCTCAGAGAAGACTCCCGCACCAGTTCCTCTTTGGTCTTGGAGCCATCCGTGAAGATACGAACTTCTCTGTGAATCACCTTGTTGTCACAGGGGTTCTCATGCAGTTGAATCTTGTACTTCTTGTCGAAGACTAGTCTTCGGTGGATAATGTCCATCGGGCTGGCAAGTATAGGAAGTTGAGTCATTACCTGCTCTAGGATGGTGGTATGTGCTCCCCTGTTCTTCCACAGGTCCAGAGAGTCTAACCTGACCGCATCACACGCAGCTTCTTGTTTAATGAACAGATGCAGCGGCGGCAGTCCCAGAAGGACCTCTAATGCCGCGGTGGGGGTTTTTCGCATGCAACCTGAGGCGGATACACACGCTAGCCTCTGAAGTTTCTGCAGTTTGTCACTAATTCTAATGATGTTAGTTCTATGCCACCACACAAGGCAGCCATAACTTACCATCGGTCGAATTACTGCTTGGTATAGCCATAGTGTGATTTTGGGTGAGAGTCCCCATTTCTTACCAATCATTCTGCGACAGTGCCACATGGTAAGTGTTGCTTTTTCGAGTTTTTTCTCGATGTGCGAGTTCCAATTCAGCTTGCTGTCTAGGTGTACACCTAGGTACTTTACCTCATTGGAGAGTTTTAGTTCACTGCCAAAGAGCTTCGGAAGGTGGTAGTTACCTAAAACCCTTTTGTTGGTGAACATGACAGAGTCAGTTTTCGCTGGGTTTACCGTTAGATTGTTGGTGCGGCACCATTTTTCTACGATGCGTAGAGCTGCTTGTGTCACGTCACAGACGGTGCTGGCTTGTTTACCTGTGATGAGAATGACCACGTCATCTGCGTAGCCAACTGCCATCATATGGTGCTGATTGAGCTCTGTTATCAGGCTGTTGTAAAACCTATATATATAACCTATATGTATAAACCTATATTTATAAACGAAAAAACTGTCATCGTAAGTTAATTAAATAAATTATAAATTATTTAGTTTTGCTGATAACTCCAAAAAAATAAGTCCCACAAAACAGTTAAAAAAATCACAATAATATGCTTGTGAACGATAAGTTATATTTTTTATTATTGAGATGCACTATTATACTTTACAAATTAGCTTTGTTAAAAGCTAAAATTTTTTAAAGTTTAAAATTAAAAATCATTTCTATGGCGTCCTTATTTGGGGCCGGAGGGCGTAAATGGGTTAATGTTGTAAAAAAAAGTTCGGTTTTTTATTTTGAACTCAAAATGTAATGTCACGGCCAAGGAAGTGGTCTACATGTTTTGCTAGACAGGTGGCTCTTGAGATCTATTTTACACATATATATTTAAGTATTGAGTATAGATATAGGTTACAGAACTGCGCTACAAAGAAGAAACGGTTTATTTAATAAACGACTTAACAAAAATGCCTACGTAAAGTAGGCGTGGTTGGGTTAGTAGTGACCGAAGCACGACGTAGCACCGTAGCCGTGACCGTAGTAGATCGTAGCTCCGTAGTCGTAACCGGAGCATACTACGAGCAAACGTTGTCGGTGCGCTACGGAATAAATATACCTTTTGTACTTTGTACGTCTCGTGCTCCCTCAGTCGAATTCGGATTTATTGATTTCCGGTTCATTGTGATAACTGTAAGAAGTTTAACCGCGGCAATATAATCCCTCTTAGCAGTTCCACCTGTGGAAAGGGTTATTGTTAAAGCTTAATGAGGTTTTGCGATGAATCCGATGCGTCACGAACGGTGTGAGACAGTGTCGGAGGCTTTTGATTTTATAGCGGGTTCTAATTTTCGTCGTAAGAGCCACAGCAGTTTGTCACGGTCGCAGCTTATGGCACGGCAGTTGCGAACTTTGCCTTCGCGTGCTTCGAAAGCTCTCACAGGTCAGTATCTTTGTCCATATAGGTTTCGAAAAGCTGCTTTACACTAAGCAAATTGATGATGATAGTGCTTTATACTAAGTAATTGACTTGCTTAGTATAAAGCAAGTCGTTTCCCGTGACTGTCTGCCCCTATGTATGCTTAAATCTTTCAAACATAAAAACCGATTTTGATGCGATTGGTGACTGTCTTGTATAAAAAGTAATTTAAAAATAACAAAAAGATGGTAAACACGCGAGTGACCATAGTTTGTACTGCTTTCATTAGCATGTTACTTTTTTAAGTTGGTTGTGTTGCATCTCCGTGCTTCGGAGAACACATTAACCCTTAAATGCATGCTGTGCCCAAATGTTAACATACAAACTTAAAACAAATCTTATTACAAAGGGATTATATATTAGACCTTTTGTCATAAGATTGAAAACCTTTAAAATTATTTTGGTTAATTCATGCATTTAAGGGTTAAGTTGATGGTCTTGCACCTGATCTATCACTGATCATGTCGCATCACCGTTTCAAGTAAGTAAAAGACTAGGTACTGATGATACACTCGTGTTTGGTCACAAATATGGGTGTTAGCTGTTCTCTTTTGAGATTAATCTACACTATCAAAATCCCTTAGATTACATAGACAGCATATCTATCAGACTACGCTAGGCGAGCATGACTGAATATTAATAATTCGTCTATTCGTGAACCACGTAAAAAGTTTCATAACAAACTAGATTCATACATTATGAATTGGAAGGGTTGCTTATCAAAACAGTTACACCAGCAGAAAACTGTACAAAGAAAGTTACGATTAAGATCAAATTTTAAAGATGACAGCGATTTATAAACGAAAAGAACGATGTAGAGAGGAAGAATTCATATAGAAGACAGATTTACCGCTTCTGATTCTATATTTACATATTATTGTTACTTAATTTAGAACAGTGCGAATGTTGAATGAATATTATTAATTGCCTATCTCAAATACCAAGATTATCGTCCCATTTAAGCCTGACGGACATTGTCTACGAAGTCCTCCCGGCCATAAATCTAAACGGCCTCAAAGCCGACCAAAGCCCCGATTAAATATTTTGACAGCGCTTCAAGCTACATCCACTTTGAAAAAGAAAACTTGTTAATTTATTTCAGGTCTTCTCGTAGTTGGGTGCTACGACGTAGCGTTTTTACCAGTGACTAGCAAATTATTTGTCTACAAACTTTCGCCAAGTCTCTTGATCAAGTTGCGCTATAAAAATATAAGTTTCGTGTATCGTTTGACTGATGTTTTTATTTAGCTGAAGGGCGAATAAAATTAAAGAGTTTAAGTTGAGCATTTTGTTATCCTTTCAAGAGGTTTTGCGTAGATATATATTTTTAAAATGCGTACGTTGGTATTTGCCAACTTACTCCTACATAAAGTATCTTTCCTTTCAGAAGACGAAGAGGGAAAATGTCGTATAATATTTCCTAATTTTTAACGAATTTTAATTTTTATACGTAACTTATTGCTAATTAAGAATCAGAAAAAATTAAACATAGGTAACTAATTACCAGAACATCAAACATTGCAGCAACAACAATTTCTTTTACGTTCATTTTATTTAAAAGCCCCTCACGTAAGCCCTAACTCAATTAACGCAGTACAAATTCGTTCTCAAAACAAACAAACAAACACAATATCTTGACTGAATCAGCTTCAGAGGGCTGCTTTGTGTGAACCGTACATGTGTAATGAAGGTCCCGTACACTTCTTCTTCTTCTTCTTATCGTGTGGTTGATGAACAACCTGGTGTCGGAGTTTAAGCCGCCAGTAGGCCTCTGACATGGCTTAAGAGCCGTACACTAAGAGCGTTTGAAGATAAGTATACAATCAGTAGCGCTACCATGAGTTTAAAAGTGACAGATTCGATATCGCCTATGTCAATATGTCTATGAAAAACTTGTACAGCGCCCCTAGCGGTTACGGTAAGAACTAAAATTCTAAGTATGAAAAAAACTATTCAATAGGTTTTTAACGTACGTAAATTTTCGATAGCTAACTCATGGTACCGCTACTGAAGTCGTGAAAAAGTGTTCAAAACTTAGCTACAGATGTAATTCTCTATTTGAAGGTAGAGTCTACTACGAGATTGACTTCTGTATAAACACAATCAACATAATTGTATAATATCCATCAGATTATATACGTCCCCACTCCCGGGGCACGGGCCTCCCCTAAACCAGGGCGATAAGGCCTTTGTTAACCATGCCGGCCAAGTGGTTGACTATACAATCTAAGAATTTTTTCGTACGTTTTCTCACGATGTTTTCCTTCACCGTTAAAGCGTCGAATAATGGTGCATATGAATTTCAGATTTGGTAAGCAACGACCTCTCGCATGGTAAGCAACGACCTTAACCACTCGGCCATCGACGCTTTTTTATGTAATTAAAGATATTGACATACGAATAGCTCACCGTGGCTTAGAAATAAACTAAATGAAACCTCCTTTTCAATGAGAAACATTTTATTTAATTTAACTATAAAACAAGCAATTCTTACGTGAGTATATTATAAAAATAACGTCATTCCAAAATACATAAACTAAAACACATTCTATACAACTGAAAACATTTCAGTGTCAGCTTGAAAACACCCCTGCTTATTGAAAACGTAGAAACGTTGTAAGAGAACCCTAATATCAGAAATGGAACTCGTGAAACACGTAGCGAAAGTTACTGAAGCAACTAATTGCAGACAAATAAGTAGAAACAAAGAATCCCGGGACCGTCTCGCAGTTGATACGTGTTCATCAGCTGCGAACAACTTGCAAATTGAGAGACGTAAATAAATAGAGAGATTGAATTTGTGCATCGTTTGGAAGAAAAAAAAATACGGAATTTTCACGTCAACAAGTGATTTTTATTTAGTTAAATGTACAAAAAGGAAAGTTAGTGAAACATTTTGTTTTGTTATTTAGAATTAACAATAGTATAGAAACAACTAAAGCCTACTTCTACTGTAGCACAGAAGTATTTTTTTGGTGGTTGATAATTTATTGCCTTAAATATTAGTCTTTATGGGTCTACACGCGATATTAGGAGTAGCAAATATGCTAGCTACTTACTGCCCGAAATTGTGTGTCGGACAAATGTAGTTAAACAGTTTGTAAATGCCCATGGTTAATAATTTACTAGCAATTTGATTGGCAATTCCGTATAAATTACATTACGATTAAATTATTCGATTACAACATTGAAAGAAATCAATTTGTGACTCAACTATCATTCAAACTTCACAAGTAATTCTCAAGCCAGCGAAAACAACACCGCCTATCTTACCAAACTCCGCCAATGGCGAACTCGTGAGAAACGTCAAAATTCCATTTAAGTTGTAACTCATTCCGTTCTCGAGTTAACTATCTTGAACTAGCGACCATTATGGCGACAAGTTGTGAGTAACTCGATTACGCTTGCGGCTATTGGCCGATTCGGCGAGCGCTCGTCAAAACAGCGAATGTGATTTGAGGTAGTTTCACAATAAACATTGTTCGCGATCGTGTGGGAGGGGGTGAGCGCCACAGATATGCAGTTTGCGACATTACTGTTTGTTCATATACGATTTTAGTATTCGAAATTAGTAAATATCTAACAGGACACCAGTTCTGATGATGATGATGATGATCAGGAACTCGATAATATTTTGTGAGGACCTTTTGATTTCTTAGTTGTCACTATATTATCCCATATCAAAAATGTAAATCCTGATATTTTCCAGACATATTAATTTTCTAGTGTAATTAACTATGAAAGTTTAAAGTAGTAAATATTTGAAAGAAAACGAACTTAACAGAATAAACTTGCGTGTATTGTTATTCTAAACATATTATTTAGAGACCTAACGTTTCGATCTCTTTACAGCACTCGTGGTCACGGACAAGACTAATGATAACAATTGTCTTCATAAAAAAGTTTCAGTTTAGTAGATATGTATAACGTTTGTTTTGTTTGCGTTTTATAAAAATTTATTTTCAAATCTGCATCACTATGGCCAAAAGATTTTGTCTGTACTCAAGTAGTATTATGACTATTGTTATAAACCCCTCTTATTATTATCATCAATTTCAGTTACACCCAAAATTGCCGCGAAAATCTCGGAAACTAGTTATGTGGAACTTGCCAGTCTGGTGGATAATTTATTGTATCAAATTGGTGGGTAAATTAATGTGGCATTCACAAACACAAGCTCAAACAGGATTTATACTTATTGAGGAATTCATACTTTTAATAGCAAACTAATTAAGTGATTTTATTTTATTACCACCAGAAATTTATTATATTCCACTGCATACATTTCCTGCGCCAGTAAAATAAGAGAAAAGTAATAAAACATGAGGCTTTGACTGGCTCGGTGGAACAGTGGTTAGTAACTCAGGTTCATACCTACGGTTCCAAGGGTCGTGGGTTCGATTCCCACTCGGGACAAATATTTGTGCGACGAACATTTTTTTCGATTTTTCAGAATAATAATTTTCCAACTCGAAAACGAGAGAAGCTATCGTTATTTTTGAAAATGTGACGTATTCAGGCACTGCTTGCCTCATGAAATTGATGCTTAAAGCTAAAGAAGCTCTACACCCTAAGCCATAAAGAGGTTCGAACGTGCTTTCGAGTTACGGTTAAACCTTTCGTAAAACCGGCATTTATTGATTTTACCAAAAAATAACTGCACATAACTTTTGTACTACTAAGAAAGAATCATTTTACTGCGGGAAAACAACCACTAAAATTTCACGGTGTATTTAAGTATATTTGTGCATCTGTCACCGGAAATAAATAAATTCTAGGAAGTTTATCAATTTGCGACGTCGTGTGGTAAATTTATAAACATACGGATATTAATTCGTAAGATTCTAAGCGGTTCGGCCAATCACAGAAGAGTGTTTAATTTTACGATTCTTATGTAACGGAAAATAACACACAGCTCTCAGATAAAGCCTGATAAGGTGTCCAACCGATTTCGCCCATGGCGGTCAATCTTAACGGAGATCAGCTGATCAGAATATACATATAGTGCACAAGTGTGCGCGTGCACTCTCTGTTCCCTTACTCTCATAGTTCGGTAAGATAGAGCATTGCGACATGACCGATTAGAGATCATAGCGCTACCATGAGTTTAAAAGTGACTCTATATCGCCTATGTAAATATGTCTATAAAAAAATTGTACAGCGCCCCTAGCGGTTACGCTAAGAACTTAAATCGGTAGTATGAAAAAAACGATTCGATAGGTTTTTAACGTACGTAAGTTTTCGATAGCTAACTCGTGGTAGCGCTACAGGCGCAAGACCATCGGCCAGACGTGCTTTCCGAGGCACGGGCGTGCATCCGCAAACTTTCAAACTCGGTGCTTAATAATTTCTTGTCAAAAAAAAAACTCACACAAATATTGGCCGACTCCGGACTCGAAAAGGAGCCACCTCAATCTGACTTAGCGCTTGCTACCAATAGACCAACGAAGCCGTTAAAGTGAATATTGTAACTTGTAAATTAATGGACGATAGGCGACCCTGGTTGGTATCGAACATTCATACATTTAATAACTTAATTTACTTGCTTTGAACACAAATTAATAAATTGCTAATTCTTAGATCCTGAACAAATGTTATACGAGTGCGTTATACTGTGTGAGGTCTCTATAAAACCGCATTTCTTCAACACTATTCTGCCAATGTCATATTATATATATTTTTAAATAAATACATAATCTTTACAGAGAATCCTTACTAATATTAAAAATGCGAAACTAACTCTGTCTATCTGTCTGTTACGCTTTCACGCATAGAATACTGAACCAATTTAAATATTTAAATGAAATTTGGCATAGATAGAGTCCAGAGCCCGAGAAAGGATATAGGCTACTTTTTAACCGACTGCGCTATAAAGAAGTATTGTTTTACCCGTTAAACGTCTCTACAAAGTCGCGGGCGGAAAGCTAGTACCCAATAAAATTATGTAGTTTTTGATGCAATATCAATAGGAATGCTCTTTCTATGAAATTAAAATCACATTTTAAAAAATCAAATGATTTACGATCCTAGCGTACAACTTTATGGTCGATTTCAAACCGACCGTTAAAAACTTCATACAAGACGCATGTCTCTCAAAACTGCCAGCGACGCAGAACTAAGGCTTGTCAGTCACTGAAGCTGCGAAAATAGTGGGGCCAAAGCGAAAATAATGTTAGCAAAGCGAAACTATATTTTACCGTTACTTCCTTTTGCCCATCTATCTGTTTCAATAAGATATCAGATAAATTATATTGATAGACTTATTAATACAATTAACATAGTCCCCTGCAAACATCACGTATAAAAGCACTTTTAGAAAACGGATCCCGAATGATCATGAGTTCACCCGTGATCATGGCGCTTGCAACAGTGCCGAAATATCGGGAGAACAATACAACATGGTAAATATCCCGAACATTGTCAGTTTTCTTATGTATGTAATGTATGTATAAAAGCACTTTTATTTGGAAAATAAAGTCACGTTATAATGTGAAGTCAGTTTGTTGGTTTAGTTATTAAAATCATGGGGAATCCTGTAACAGTATTTCACTATTAATTCAATAAAAAAATACGTTATTTCCTCTCGTCTTTACCCTAGTGGAAAATTGCCCTTATCATACATAAAATATCCGCCCAATGGCCGTCAGAGCCACGACGTCTATAACTAAGCGTTTGACATTAAAATTCGCGTTTCGTTTGAAATATTCAACTGCTAAAAATTTATAAACGGTCGCGTAGAAAATAGCATTTTAAAATCAGAAGCTAAGGTTTTGTTTGAACGTTAGGCCATTGATATTCAATGCACAATAGATGTTGGAAATGGTAAGCAGTAGTGTTCAGAGCGCGTGATCGGTTACAAATGTGTTTGGTGCATTTTGATAAACCGAGTTTAAGGTTATGCATGTGATGTGAACATAATGTATTGAGTGGCTCGGTGAAACAGTGACCTTGGAGTCTGTATAATTTGCTACTCCTAATATAGTATAGACCCATAAGACTAATATTTAGTTTAATAATGGATCTTAAAAGTTAGTTTAATAATAGGGATCGACTAACTTCGAGTTTATGGTGCACTATGACTGTTATAACCACTCCATCATATATGTTACTTTAAAAGAAGGGTAGTAATAACAGTTCTTTATCATTTAGCTACTATTAATTTATTTATTTAAGGCACATCAACAATGTAAACACAAACATTCTTAAATTAGACATGCATTATAAATATTCTAGTGCTTACATCTATTACATATATGCACAAAACGGTTACAGTTAACATTAATATATAAATTATAATATTTAGTGAACGCGAAAGTCTAAAATCTTACATTATTAGACTGGAATTAAGAGCTCGTAATACGATCCCAGGATTCAATTGGTTTGATTGTAAGTACAATACCCAAATACAATAATCTGATTTGGTAGTTAAGGGTATGTTTTATATGAAACCACATTTGATACAGATTATATCTATTCAATAAATGTTTGTCATATGTCTACTTAGTGTCTAGTCTAACATCAATTTTATATCGTATAAAAATAATGTTTGTATAAATGTATCTATGTTTCTATTTTTTGCTTAGGTAAATCGGCATAGAGCTAGAGTAAACGTCAATCTGTACAGATGGGCAGTATTTTCACATTTACAGGGTTATTTACTAGGTTAGTTTTGAAATAAAACTAATTTTACCGATTTAACTCGCGTGTATTAGGTATTATTCTAAAAACAAAAAAACTCATAAATTAGTTTTATTTCAAATGTGAAGTGTTCGCGCAAATAGAACGAATAAGTTTAGTCAAAAAAGTATTATTATCGATAATATTTTAGCTAATAATGTTTAATATTTTAATATTTCAAAAATGAGACGCATGAGACATCAATAATACTTTAATGTAACAATAGAAAATATATGTAAGATAAGAATTTTTTCTCTAAAATATGAAATACTGAGAATCGGGTTCGGTTCTGCTGTCTCTTTGTTACATTTTTATTTTTTATTTCAAAATAAAAACACCAATACAATAATATAATCCAATGGCTTTAACTCCTTGCTTCAGGATATGAATTGTAGGCGCCCATGTATATTCCAACTTTAAATCTATATATCAACTAATTTTACGGATTAAGCTCGCGTGTATTGTATTTCAAACATATTATTTAGAGATCCGACGTTTCGAGCTCTTTACAGCGCTCGTGGTCACGTGCAAGACTTGCCCTTCGACTTAAAATGTGTAGTGTTTGCACAAATAGAGAATACTCTTTATTTCAACGCACAGGCAATAAGAGTCATTAAAACCAACTCGAATCTTATCTACAGGAACAAGATTCAATAGCTGTTCGACACGCTTCCGCGTCTGATCTCCGAACGCTCTCAATCTACGATTCAAAGCACTTTCCCTTACAAACACGGCAGTAAATAACGTACCCCGGAAAGTGAACGGGTCATCGACCTCATCCCCAGTCGATTTATCAAATAAACAAAACGCATTTACTGCCGCCATCAAACTGACGACCGCCGGTCATTTGTTCACATCTAGCGCTACCATGAGTTAAAAAGTGACAGACTCGATATCGCCTATGTAAAAAATACATACATACATAAAATCACGCCTTTTTCCCAGAGGGGTAGGCAGAGATCACTTCCAGCGATCCACTTTTCACCTGTGTGGGAAACGTGACGTGACGGATTGTGGACCACGTCGCCGCCATTCTGCCTTGTGCGTTGTTTGAACAAGGTCATTGCGTTTCCACGAGTAGCAAGGATATATGACGGGGGAATGAAAAGGGGAGGAAGGATACTATCACCTCGGATGATTTGTACTGAGTCGATAGTAGCTCGAGGAGCCGGGGTCGCTTACCTGTATATCGTTTACCAACCACCGGACAGATAGTTGTGACTGGTATCCCCTGACTGTATATGTAAAAAATGTCTATGAAAAAATGTACAGCGCCCCTAGTAGCAACGCTACGAACTAAAATCGGTAGTATGAAAAAAACAATTCGATAGGTTTGACTGGCTCGGTGGAACAGTGGTTACTATCTACGCTTCCAAGAGTCGTGGGTTCGATTCCTACCCGGGACCAATATTTGTGTGACGAACATCGATATTTGTTCCGTATCTGGGTAGGTTATTAAATATATTTAAGTATATTTGTGTATCCACTGTTGATTCTGATATCTGTAACACAAGTGCTTAAGCTACTTACCACGGGATCAGATCAATGTATGTGATGTTGTGTAATATTTATTAAGCTATTGCATATCTTTTATCGCAGGCTTTGAGCGCGGCGACCGAACCAAGAAATTCCGTAACGAAAAAAACCTCACAATCGTCTAACGTCGTTTCAGTTCGGTAGACTTCGGCACGGTGTTTGTGTGCGGGCGGTTAGACGTATTGTACGACTCTACGAAACTCGCACGAATCGAGACGAGCTGCTCGGGCGGACGATGCTATGCAATAGCTATACCGCGGCAGTCCCCGAGTGCCACACGTCTTTTTTATTTATAGGTTTTTAATGTAAGTAAGTTTCCGATAGCTAACTCATGGTAGCGCTACTGACCTCTTTTGTTTCTTGGACCGTTCGATTCCTTCATTCGCGGGACAAATGCCTGTTTTGGCAAGATAAATCCGCGCGCTAGTTTTGTACGAATAAAAAGTATCGCTTTTCAATCTTGAAACGTAGCCAAAGTGTATGTAGTCTCCGGGAAATGGAGTGCGTGTTAGTGCATCTGCGTGGTCACCGTTCAGACATTTATTTTTATAAATTGTAGAATGTGTTTCTTAAAAATAAAGACGCAAACAAAACATGCATTACGTTTTTACTGAGTTATGCGTGAAAACGGAATAAGGATCAGTGTACGGTTTTCATTTTAATAAAATAAATAAATATCTGGGACATTTCCACACACGGTCACCTGACCCCAAACTAAGCAGAGCTTTTACTATGTGCGTCAGAGACTGATATACGTTACGTACATATACATACATTTTTAAATACATACTTAAATATATAATCACAGCGAAAAATATTTTTCATCACACAAATATTTATTCCGAGTGGGAATCGAACCCATGACTCTAGGAGCCGCCAGCCAGGGTCACTAACCACTGTTCCACCGAGCCATATAACGAAATTTAACATCCAGTAATTGACCATTATTTTTTGTAATATCAGTGCAAATAACCACTAACCAAAGTTTCAAACTACAAAAAAAAAGTCAAGCACATAGAGTTACGGCGTCAACTACCCATCGCCCGTAAGCTTGATCCATCCCTTAGCTCAACTGCAAGTCTGGTCTAGACTAAAACTGGATTAGTAGGTACTAGATATTTGTCACGTACAAGATGTGCTTGTAGTTTCTAAAGACATCTAGGTATTGTGGTACACGAGGAACGGTTTACGTAGATAATATTGTTATCTTTCTGCTGTCTGCATTTATCTTAATTGATAATGTTATGGCTAAAATCCGTCGGGGAATTATGTGAACATGAACAAAAATACACTTTAAATTTTGTTTAGCCATCAATATATTTTAACCAGGTCAAAACTGAATATGTTATTTAGAAAGTCGCTTAGAACGCCTTCACACAAGCGTTTATAAATAAATATCTGGGACATTTCCACACACGGTAATCTGACCCCAAACAAAGCAGAGCTTGTACTATGAGCATCAGAGACTGATATGCATACATTTATATTTTTAAATACACACTTAAAAATACATATACACACCCAGACACGGAACACCGACGTTCATCACACAAATATTTGTCCCGAGTGGGTATCGAACCCACGACTCTTGGAGCCGCCAGCCAGGGTCACTAACCACTGCTCCACCGAGCCAATCTAAATTGAATCATAAATCGAATACATAGAGCATGTTTAGTCAAGCTATGCTATATGTGCTACTAGTGGCCCGCCCTCACTTCGCTTCGGGTAATCCTTTCTTAGCGGATGGCTACTGTATAACATCTACCTGTATGCCAAACTTCAGCCCGATCCGTCCTGTGGTTTGGGCTGTGCGTTGATAGATCACCATGTCAGTCAGTCACCTTTGAGTTATATAATACTAGCTTTCAGCTCGCGACTCCGTCCGCGTAGAGACGTTTAACGGGTAAAACATTACTTCCTTATAGCGCAGTCGGTTAAAAAGTAGCCTATAACCTTTCTGCTCTGGACTATATCTGTACCAAATTTCATTTAAATCGGTCCAGTACTCTATGCGTGAAAGCGTAACAGACATACAGACAGACAAACAGAGTTACTTTCGGATTTATAATATTAGTAAGGACTAGTAAGGATATTTGGATTAAAAAAATTTGAATCACATTTTTGTTCAATACTCTATAGTTTTAAATACTTCAATAGCGGAAATAATAACCCACTGTCCGTTAGGTAATAGCCCAAAACCTCTTTAAACCCGCTAGAACCCTAAAGTGGTTCCATTTATTTGCGTAGCCCCGTCCGCAATTCGAACTCGCTTAATTCACAAACCACTACTCCAATTAGATATTCTTTGAAAGGGCTCGTTCAATTTTCTCATTAATTTGTTTGAAAATAATCCCCCTTTTAGGTTTGGCAGAAAAGAAGCGGGCAGCGGAAATTCTGGGAACGAGGTTTAGTTCAATAAATATTTCAGATGTTGAACAAATACTTAGATGCTGTTGTGAGAAAAGGATTTCTTTTTTGTTTTTTTTAAAGGTGCCTTAAAAGGAAAGCGTAGCCTGGAAACAGGATCACTTTATTGTCTGTGATTGTCAAGACCTCTTTTATAGGAACTTGTGGAGGTATAAACCTTAAATTAATATCGAATTATATTATGTTCTTCCGACTGTTCTTGCAGTAATCAGTATTTCGGGACCCCAATTTAATCTAGGTTTGATACCTGAAAGATAAAAACGGAACACTAAAACTTCGATCTATGACTGAAAAATTACACCCCATTAGCTAAATAAGATTCACGATTGAAATAAAGGACAATATTAAAAATCACGATTACTTTTTGGACCCATCATTTTACAACAATTTACAGGATTTTTCATAAAGACTCTTTTACTATGATTCCAGACAAGCCGCTATAACTGTATTGCGTGAAAAAAAAAACTTATAGCATTAAACAAACGTCAACTCTAAATCTAAACACCTAAGCCTTCTACGAACAACAGTGTTTCCCTCAGCAAGCTTTCAAAGGAAGCAGTATGAAATTTTCCAAACACAAAACGAAACAGCGTCTAAGATGACAATAACGGAACGATTCCGAGACCGGCAATAAAGAAATAACAGGTCCGCGCTCATTCCCAGGCAATCCGATATAAAACCTTAGTACGGAACCCGAGAACAAAGGCTGTACCGCGTATACAGGTTTCCTGGGCTTAGAGTGCGTTCGCGTTGTTAGATGCGGCACGATAAATTATATTTTGGCAAAAGCTTGAATGAATTTGGAAAGGCTTGAATCATCAGCCCACTTTCGTCCACTGCTGGACATAGGCCGTCCTTGTAAAATTGGCTATATATTATTGAAAGTCCCATCGAATCCCATCCCAGTCGTTTAACGCAAGAAATCAGAATAAATTGTGTGCCAAACACCTTGGCTATAGGACATTGGAGGACACGCCTATTTTCCTGTCGGAGCACCTTACTGCCAAAGGAAGCCGATTTTTATATCTTAATATGTAAATATCTCTATTTGATGTTGACAATTTGCCATACGTTATTCTGTATATTTCAAATAAGTACAATAAACACACACATAAATAAAATAAACACAACACCATTCTGCACAACACAATTACAAACAAAATACATAAAACTGAATTCACACGCTGCATATAGTACTGCCCTACATAAATATATATACATAATTAGCAACTTACCTATCCCTCAAAAGTTTCTCAATGCGACGCTTAAAAACTACAAATTACATATTTCTAAAGGATTGATTAGTGTATTTTTTATTCTCTTCAATTATGGATGATCGGTTACATACTTTGAATGACATGGACGGTTTGGAAGTGGCTCGGTCATTTCTATGTGATCCCTCTGAATTAGCTAAGAATTTACCTGTGGAAAAAGGCGATTTTACACTGATTACACAAAATATTAACAGTATTTACTGTAATTTTGATGATTTTCTACTCACCTTAGCAAATTTCTCCTTTGACACCGACATTATTATACTAACAGAATGTAGACTTAATGAAAACAAACCACTCCCTCAAATACAGAATTATCTCTCGTACTACACTAAAAACCAGCTTAATCAAAACGACGGAGTTGCTATCTATATTAAAAATAATCTAAAGCACAATGTCAAAGAAATAAAACTTACCCATGCATCTTGTCTCCAGGTGGACGTTCTAGATACAGTAGTTCTAGGAATATATAGATCTCCTTCCAACAAAAATGCAGAACCATTTATCATCTCTCTTAGCTCTCATCTAGCTACCCTTGACTCTCGAGGCAGAGTAATTATAACAGGAGATATTAACATTAATATAAAGCTAAGAGAAACAGAATCGTCTCAAAATACAAGAAATAGAGCTTCTTATTTGAACATGTTGGCTAGTTATGGTATACTAGCAGGTCATACTCTAATAACCAGAGAGACCACCTGCTTAGACCACATAATGCTGAAAATAGATAGAAAAAAGGCAACAGCGTCTATTGCCATTTTAGAAACTAGTACCACTGATCACAAGTCCGTTCTTCTTTGTATATCTAATATAAAAAAGAGATCACAGCTGATTAGTAATAAAACTGTTATTGATTTCGAGAATGCCTTATTACACTTAAAAAATTGTAACATCAAAAAACTATTAAATTGTAATGATCCCTCTGCTTTGATAGATATCTTAATCAACAAAATTTCCGAATCTCTCAAACAAAATACAAAGGTGGTCCCTATACCGAGATCTAAGAGGATCCTAAAACCCTGGATTACTCCAGGAATCTTAAAATGCATCAAAAACCGAAATAAATTACTAAAAAAGCAAAGTCAAACCCACATAATGAAATAGACAAAATAACGTATACTCGGTATAGGAACTACTGTAATAATCTAATCAAAACACTAAAACGTAAGTACGAGCGAGAGTTACTAACCAAATCATTAAAAAATAACAAGTTGTTATGGAAAAATATAAAAAAAATAACATACAATACCAAAACTAACAGTCACAATTTTGAACTTTTAAATATGAAATCCACTAATAATGCGTCTGTAGACTTTATTAATAATTATTTTTCAAGTATCGGGCAAAAACTCGCCCTGCAGATTCAAAATAGCGCGGCGACAGATTTTGTGCACGATATTCCAAGTAAATTAAACTCGTTTGTTCTGCTACCAACTGATTGCGAAGAAGTCAATACTATTTTAATGAATTTAAAAAATGATAGTGCAGTGGGTTGGGATAATATCCCTACATCTTTCCTCAAGTTAGCAAAAAACGAATTAATTCCGATTATAACACATCTTGCCAATCTTTGTTTTAGTACGGGGGTCTTTCCAACTGCGCTAAAGCGTTCTATTATTACCCCTGTTTATAAGAGTGGGGACAAAACTGAAGTAAGCAATTATAGACCCATTTCTGTCCTACCAGCCTTGTCGAAGATTGTTGAGAAGCTAATGAATACACGACTTATAAACTATATGAATAACTTCAACATACTTTCTTCCTCACAGTTTGGTTTCAGGCGAGGCAAATCAACGGAAGACGCAGTTATTGGCCTCAGCTCCTTAATTTCTGAACACGTAGATGCTGGAAAAAAATGTGTATCAGTGTTCTTAGATATAAAAAAAGCGTTTGATACTGTATCTATCCCAGTGCTTATATATAAGTTGGAGAAAATAGGCGTGCGGGGGGCGGCTCTGGATTTGTTCAGTAATTATCTTCAAAATAGAGAGCAAGTGGTTAAGGTAGAACAGCACATAAGTGGAAAAGTTGGCGTGTCATACGGGGTCCCTCAAGGTAGTATCCTCGGACCTACCTTGTTTTTGCTTTATATCAATGACCTCTGTGATATGAGCATTAATAAGGCCAAAATCTTTTCCTACGCTGATGACACTGCCATTGTTTTTGAGGGTACCACGTGGAAAGACGTCAAACTCAATGTTGAGACTGGGCTGGCTCAAGTAGCTAAGTGGTTAACAGGAAATTTACTTACTCTAAACACCTCCAAAACGGACTATATTTGTTTCGGCATAGATAAACGATCGCAACCTGACACCAACTACAGCATAACGATCCATACTTGCAGATCTCATTGTTGTGGTCAGAGCTGTAACTGTCCTACCATTAACAGATCTAATCATGTAAAATACTTAGGTGTTATGATAGACCAGAGACTCTCGTGGTACTCTCACCTCGAACATGTCGTGAACAGGGTCAGGAAGCTAACTTGGATTTTTAAATCACTACGTCATGTCGTGCCCAGAAATATTAACCCACAGATCACTAACAACCATCTTCTAAATTATGTATATATCTCCCTCGTGCAGTCAATATTAATCTACTGCATCTCGGTATGGGGGGGTGCAGCAAAGACCCGCTTTATTGACTTAGAAAGAGCTCAACGTGCGCTCATTAAAATTATGTACTTCAAGGAAAGAAGATTTTCAACTGAAACCTTATATAAAGAATGTAATCTTCTTTCAGTCAGAAAGTTATATATCTTAAATTCTGTCATTAAAAAACATAAAACACTTACCTTTGATCCTACCACACAGACACGAAGAAGAAGAGCAGTCAAAATTTAAACAACTAAATGTAGAACCAAATTCGCTCACATGCAGTACAGGATAAAATCCTCAGTCTTATATAACAAAATAAATAAAGAAACATGTATATATGATAAAAATTCATTTGAGTGTAAAAAACTGATTACTGATTGGATAAAAACTAAAAATTATATCGAGACGGAAGAGCTATTAAACTAGTAAGAAAAAACATGAGAAGATACAAAACACACATAGATGCACACAACACAAACACACACACACACACACACACACACACACACATCCATACATACACTATATTATTTATTATCATTACATCATAATCGCATATAAACTATATTATAATTTAGACTTTCATTTACATATACACTTTACTGTAATTTTCTGTAAATGTTAAAACTCTAGCTTATATGGAAGGGCGGAGACTTCTAACACAGGCTCCTGCTTAAAAGAAGTCTCCAACCACAAATCAATGTATCCAAGTCTTTTGATGAATAAAAACTATTTTATTTTAATTTATTTATTTATTTTTAATTGGTCTACCTGTTTCGGAGACCAGCAGGAACAAACAGATAGATAGACGAAAATGTTTTTGGTTGTGTTTGTGTTATTGGTACCCGATATAGATTTATGCCCATTTAGTAAAAAGCTGTTTTTTATATTGCAAACAGACATACATTTTATTTAGTTGTATCTGCTTCGGCGAATTGGTCAATCTACTTTTTGCAATGTCCTTGGGACATGACAATGTTATTTTTGCATTTGGCAGCAAATAAATCACTTAACAATTTGCGGTACAAACTAGCAATATATAGGCTCTGTTGTAATTTTACGGGATTAAACTCGCGTGTATTGTTATTCTAAACATTATTTATATATCCGACGTTAAGGGCTCTTTACAGCACTCGTGGTCACGGACAAGACTGTCACGTCACCACGTCAGTCCCGTCACAAAAAAAAAAAAAAAATGTTTGTCTGTCTGTTTGTTTCAACCGTGCAATTTCAACGGGACTTACACTAATTTTTTTATTTTTTTTTTATTTAGCCTATGCTGTCCCACCCCCGGGACTTACACTAATAAATAACTAATTTTACAAGGTATATTATAGGCAATTTTAATAAATCATTGCTGCCAAAAGTTACTTTTCATCGCGGACGAAGTCGCAGGCGGCCGCTAGTAACAACACAAATCTCGTGAAACCGTGGAGCCGAGCTTTCAGAAACTCGATACATTACGTGCAGTTGGCAAGTGGCGCGAACTATTGGCGTCTCCTCGGGATTGCTTCATCGCTCTGAATACCGTTTCCAAATCGTGACGTTTCTAATGGTACACAAGCTTTACTGATACAATGGAATCCTTTGCTTTGTATTAACGTAAATTTGGTATTATATTGCTAACAACTTGTCTTGATAATAAGGACATTCTCGAAAGTAATTGTGGACCTTTGAATAATGTTTTTTCGTCCCTTCTCCATTTTATCCTATTAGGAATCTGATATTTGGAAAGTTTTTATAAGAAAAATCATCATTATAATGTCAAAGTAATTCCATAATATTTAAACACAGTTTTGTGTGGTTAGGGTTTTGTTGAGAGTTATTAATTAATATTGATAAATTTACAGAAAGTCATTAAAATCGGCAACATCTACACTACCTGTAAGATAATCCCCTTCGGCCACTTTCGAAACCAAGTTTCGAAACCGGTTCTGAAATAAGAATTTTTTTTCTTCTTTCGAAATTGGTTTCGGTAAAAGAATATTATTTCTTATATCGAAATTAGTTTCGAGATAAGAATATGGTTTCGTCTTCCGAAACTATCAGATCGTAATCAAATCCTATATATTTAGATGTATAATAAGTAAGACTTGAAAGGTAATATGTGTGTAATATTTATATTTAATTCAGATAGAAAAAAAAATTATATTGCAATGAAAACGGTGCAATAATTTCAAGGCATTGGCCAACCGGCATTTTTTTTTAAAGCTGTTGGATTGTTAATTTGATGTCTTTATCTATCTCCATGTATATTTTGTTTCTCTTAGTTGTAGTCCAGTCAAAATAGACAAAAATAAGTGCTAACTTAGACAAAATTCGCATAGAGCTGAAAATTGCCAGAGACGTTAAATACATCATAATAAACGAAATATCAAAAATCCCCATCAATCCTACTTCTGCAAAAAAAATTATTCAAGGTCAAAAGTATAAAATTAAGGATTTTTCCATTTTTCTCGAAAATAGTAAGTATTATCGTAAAAATAGGTCCAACAAAAGTTGTAGATCATACAATTTTCTACAAAAATGGTCCAGTCACTTTTTCTTTTTCGACTCACCTTTCGCGAGATATCGTGGTTTTAATCATTAGAAAATTCATATTTTACATAATATGCATTCATCTGTTGATATCGTTTTTGATCGATATATGACCTTTATTTTTTTTATTTTTTTTTTTTCGCGGTGAAATGCTTTACGCACCTTCACCAGGAGAGGGGGTTCTCTCCCAGTGGTGTGTCGGACTTCCCAACGGCTGGCGAGGAGATGGTAAATGCCAGCTGCGGCTCCTGAGCGGGGTGCAATGCCCAGGGGGCTTACCGACTAAAACACCGCGGTGTACCTCATCGCCGAATGGCAGCATCATGGGACTCCGAAACTATTCTTCAACTACCATGACACCGCCGACGTTGCCCAAAACGGGCTACACACACTCCCCTAGTGGGAGAATGACGGGGGACCCGGTACACGAGACCGCCCGTCCCTCAAAGAGCGGCCGTTAGTGCAATGCCGACGGGAGTGTCCCCACACCCGCCGCCGGCTGGCCACCGCTGGACCCTGGTGCTATAGCGCGAGCGTATGCTCGCCGTGCGCGTCCGGTCCTCCTCTTCCGGATGAGTGACGCGGAAGGATCGTTTTCGCGCGCTCTCTCATCCGTCTCCTTTTGGGAAAGGACTGATTCGCAGAAATTTGTGAATGCAGCCCATGACCTCGCGTCCTCTACCATCGCCTTGAGTAGGCTAGGGAGGACAAGGTCATCCCCGACAACAACCGACAGCTCCGCCCTCTGCTGAGACCACGCTGGGCACACTGAAACAGTGTGCTCCGACGTGTCTTCCGCTGCTCCACAGGAATGGCATATTGGCGTTTCTTCTCTTCGTATCCTGTGAAGGAAGGATCCGAAGCACCCGTGCCCCGTCAAGACTTGGACCAGCCGATACGATAGAAACCCGTGTGGCCGGTCCACCCACGAGTCGAATACGGGCTCAAGCGCATCCAATGTGCGTCTGCCGGATTCAGCAACTGCCAGTTGCTCCTTCCACGTGAAGAGGAGCTCGTCCCGTGCCTCTCTTCGGATCGCTCCACGTTCTTCTAAGGCTGGTCTTATGCCCTGGGCCCTGAAACAATCAAGTCGCCAATATATCTTGGCTTGCGCTCTCGCCTCAAGATCCCATGGAGGAGTATTTGCGAGAGCACAGGCTGCGGCGAAGCTCACCGACCTATAAGCGCGAGCTACGCGCTGAGCCATATCCCTTTGAGGCCGCCGCAAGAGGGCTGCATTTTGTCGATATCGGAGCGACTCCGCCCAGATCGGAGCACCATAAAGGGCCATGGATTTTAAGACACCGGCGTAAAGTCGCCGGCATCTGACCCTGGGACCCCCAAGATTGGGCAGGAGCCACCCAAACGAATCTGCAGCCTTGAGCAGGCGTGGCGCCAGCTTCTCGAAATGTGGGCCAAAGGCCCACCGACTATCCAAAGTGAGGCCCAGATATTTCATGGTAGACCCTACTGGGATACGGACTCCGCCAACCATAATGCTCGCATCGGGAGGGCGGCGCTGACGAGGGCCGTGGAAAAATATGGCCTCGGTTTTCTCGAGGGCCACCCATCGATATATGTATGACCTGGAGTAGGTTCACTAGGGTAACCACGTTAAAAACCGCCCAAGTGTGAGAAAAAAAACATAGGTTTTGTATGAGAACCCACTACACGTTAGTTTCATGTTGTTTCTAGTATTAGATGTTATAGAGGCAACTGAGATACATCATTCGTTAAAATTTTAACTGTCTAGCACAATCCCATGGGGGCCTGGAAGCGTTTGAAAATACAACTTTTTCAACTTTGTGCATCGCTATATCTCTGAAATGGTGAATCTTAGGAACAAAGTGTTTAGACATTTTTTATAGATAATTACGTGATAAGTAATTTTGTCATACATACTTTTATGATTAAACTTACCGTTTCGCTCAAAAGTGCATAAAACTGATATTTGTGACATTTGACCTTGATTATTTTTTTTTGCAGACGTGGGATCGATGGGGACTTTTGACAGATTATTTGTAATAGTGTTCCCAACATTCATGCCAATTTTCAGCTCTATGCGAATTTTTCCTAGGTTAAATGTCTATTTTGACTGGACTATTGCTTGCAAACCCGGGTTGCATTCTTTCAAAACATCCAGGACTTGACCTAATGTGGATTCGTAATTTCGTACGCGCAATGAATCTGATTAATTTTGAGTGCCACCCCTCCAAGTGGTTACCCCTTTAATTTTTGCCTTTTGCGAAAACTAAAAAAGGAGATCTAAAGTATAAATATTCCGATTAATAAAATCACAAATTCCATCATTTGAACCACAGAACATTACTTTAGATTTTGAGAAAGCAGCTAGGTATCATCCTTAGAGAGATGTCTTTCCAATGATCGAAATAAAGTTATGTACTTCCATTTTAACAGGGCATTATTCCGAAAGGCAAAGAAACTGAACGTAAACCATTGTCAAAAAAGAGACACGTAGCTCGTTGTGCAGGCTTAGCCCGTTTGCCGCACATTTTTGACTGGCTCGTTAGTGGTTAGTGGTTAGTGACCCTGGCTTGCGGTTCCAAGAGTCGTGGGTTCGACGTGGGCTCCCACTCGGGACAAATATTTGTGTGATGAACATCGGTGTTTGTTCCGTGTCTGGGTGTGATTATGTATTTAAGTACGTATTTATAAATAAATATGTATGTATATCAGTTTCTGACGCCCATAGTACAAGCTCTGCTTAGTTTGGGGTCAGATGACCGTGTGTGGAAATGTCCCAGATATTTATTAAATTTATTTTATTATGTAATGAATAAAAGCCCAAATGGCATAGAAGTTTAAAATTCTAACAAATCTTTTAAAAGGCAATGGTTTGAGCAAAACAATTTTGACAAAGTTTGCAGCAGCAGCGAGGAAGAAATAAGAACTACGAATCACTTGGAGGGGTGGCACTCCAAATTAAACAGATTCATTGTGCGTACGAATCCTACATTAGCTTAAGTGAAAAATTAAACCGAAGTTTGCAAAAAAGCAACTAAGAGGAACAAAGTATACATGGAGATAGATGAAGACATCAAATTTACAATCCAACAGCTTTAAAAAAAAGAAATGCCGGTTGGCCAATGCCTTGAAATTATTGAACATATATATTATAGCTGTGCCAGCGACTTCGTTCGCATTTCCCCCGTTTTTTACACATTTTCCATTGTATCTTTGCTCCTATTGGTCGCAGCGTGATGTTATACAGCCTAAAGCCTTCTTCGATAAATGGTCTATACAACACAAAAAGATTTTTTCAAATCGAACCAGTAGTTCCTGAGATTAGCGCGTTCAAACAAACAAACAAACAAACAAACTCTTCAGCTTTATAATATTAGTATAGATTAACGTTCAAGTCTTACTTATTATACACCTAAAATAAAGGATTTGATTACGATCTGATAGTTTCGAAAGACGAAACCATATTCTTATCTCGAAACTAATTTCGATATAAGAAATAATATTCTTTTACCGAAACCAATTTCGAAAGAAGAAAAAAAATTCTTATTTCAGAACCGGTTTCGAAACTTGGTTTCGAAAGTGGCCGAAGGGAGATAATCCATATCTGGAACAGAGAGAATAGTGAAAAGAAGGCGTAAAATACATTTAGTTATTAAGTTGATCTCCAAGTTAGATGCAATAGTGTGGTGTGTTATTTAGGTAAATTGTGTATCCACTGTTGATTTTGATATCCGTAACACAAGTGCTTAAGCTACTTACCACGGGATGAGATCTATGCATGTGATGGATGATGTGTAATCATTATTTAAGTTAGAGTATTTTGATTTAATGGATCATATGGATCGTGAAAGTATAAAATTTGTATCCACAGTCGAACGTCGTCCGGCAAAAATCGTTAGAGAACGCAAGACTGATTATGATAAACGCCCCCGCCCGGACTACGAGTCGTCGCTTAATTTGGCGAATAATTTACTCCTGTTTTCGCCGAAGTAACGTTTCGACGGAAGAAAAATAATGCGCGGCGAGCGGGCTGATAGTACAAGGTGCCACTGCTTGAGTTTGCAGGCGATTTATTTTGTAAAATTATACTTAACTTGTGATTTGTGACTTCGCGTATATTATACTGTAGTTTTAAAGATTTAGCCATACATAGAAACGGACAGACGCGGAAAGCGCCTTTGTTTTATACTAAGTAGCGATTATATGAAGAAGGATCCGTGATAACAATAACATATCGCAAACAGACGATCATTCGCTTTTAATAAAATGTACCCATCGACTTTCACTATTTAGTGTTTGTTTTTAACTTTATAATAATAAACTGAAATAACGTGTAAGTATTTTACTTCGTTTTAAAGAACATGCATATTTTACTAACATCTTTGGGAGAAAAGCATTTACGTAAAACAAAACTACACCAAACAAAAAGTAATTAAAACAAACTAAATAACAAACGTTACATCATAAATTAAAAGGCCATAACATTATTGTGCAACCAATTGGTCTCCCTCCAAACAGCAAAATGTCAAAAATTCAAATTATGGTTACTCTCTGCAAGAACATCAAGTTAATCTCAAAAGTCTCATCAAATAAACAGATAACAAAATCGAGCAGTTGGATCTTGGTCTACGTCTGTTTTCGAAAACAGCATCCGAAATGAGAAGCGTTTATTTGTCTTGGGAGATTTTGCGGAAAGCGGTTTTGAATTTCTTGATAGCGCCGCTAAATAAGGATACGGTACATCACTCGAGGGCTGTCGTTTTGAAGCTAATTCTGCGCTTGAAAATTTCATAACAGGTCCATAATTTATGAGGCGTTAGGGCCGCGGTTATCTTGAAAAATGTGCATAGAAAAGTTAAAGCGAATTATGATAAAGTTGCCCCTACATTGAATGAATACTTCATGATGGCAAAATTTTTGTTTAAATATCATCATTTGACCAAAATTTTGGCCTTTCGTTAATTTATTTTACATTTTTGTAAATTTCTATAGAAATAATCATCAGTCAGTGAATTTTTAAATAATATAATATAAATTTATAATCTATATCTTTTAAATAAAAATGAATGAAATAAGTTTCTACTATTACATTTACCAACTGTTCTTTGCACAGGAAACACTATGAGGTGGTTCCTCACAGAACATTGAAGCATCAATACAAAATCAAAACCTATAAACACGATTCCAAATCGTTATATTTCTCCCGGGATACAAACCTTGTCTCACCTCCAAACGTTATCATCTAAGATTATCCCTTAGCCCTACAAACACACGTTTACCATTGAACCATTCGATTTCCCATTCTCATCCTTTGTTGTGAAGCAGTCAGATGGTATCTGTTAAAGAATGGTCGCGATCCGGCAGGTGCGCGTATCGATATCGAGTGAACGAGTCAACGTGTGAATGGGTTAGCCTAGGACATGATCGCCAAGGCGGGGTAGTGTTGCCAATATTATTGATTACGATTGGCGTACAGTCGATAGCTTAGAATCTATCACACGACTTTAGACTTTCGGATTCAATTACATCAAAAACTATGAAGGGTCAAAACGCGATAAAAAGAACAACTTTTTACTGTTCAACGTTTCAACTGGATTGCTTCAGTCATGGTCGCCGGCAAACACTATATACTTGCTACTCTTTTTGAAGACCCTGAATTTATAGTTTTTGATAGAATCGATCACATCAAATCAGACACAATAGCAACACTAATATACTTAAATAACACACTCTCATATATCAAATCAAACACCAATAAACACACAAATTTTTACCCGAGTGGGAATCTAACCCACGAATCCAGGCGTTTGAGACTTGTACATTTACAACTGCGCAGATATATAGAAATCAAAATATAATTAATGTGATTGTTACTTATCCGCTTAACATAGATTTCCAAGACCGTGATGACAGATCATTATTTCTAAGAAATGTTTCTTCTTAGACGTTTACGTTTGTGATTTCTCGGAAAAAGGTAATTACATCTAACCATTCAACAGCCCAACATTTATTTATAAATACAAAACCAGTACTCATATTCAATTATTTTTAATTATGCATTTGAACGGCATTTATATTCATAAAAACCTTTGAGTGAAAAGCCAAACTCTTTATTAACTTTGGTAGTTATGTACTTTATCACTGACAAAATAAATTATCTTTTTATATGGCCTGTCGGCCTCATATTTGGATCTCACTACTAACAAGATGACCTCACTCCACCGCTTACCATCAGGTGGAGTGAGGTCATCTTGTTAGCCTTTTATAAAAAAAACTAGACTTTTTAGAAGACCTAGAACTTACGTTGGAAATACAACAAATGTATTCCCAACTATACCTCGTAACGACAATTCCTAAGGTGACATTAAACACAAAACGAAATGTACCTATTCAATTAGTATAATCGGTAGGTATTCAGGCATTCCGATCTTCAACAACCCTACGCGCGAATTGAATCCCCCGCTAAGCTCCATTCGGGATGTTATCTCGCAACTGGAACTCCGTGAACGAACAAACGCAACTCGATTCCGGGAACGGTTGCGTTGATTGCTCCTCTTACGACGCAATTGTAAAATGCTCGGAGATCCTGAAGAAGCGAACGCATTCCGAGTCACGTGAAAGAAATGATGAAGGTATTTTTTTTACGGTTCCATGTTTTGCTGTTGTTCCTGGAATTTTAAGGAATATCAACGGTGTTTTGTTTTTAATCCCCAGCCCTTCTTTTATGTTTATGATCCGGGCAATTAGTCGTGGTCGTCTGGATGAATAAATAAGATAAAATTGTATTATTAGTGAGTTGCAAGAACTGACAATCAAAACTAAGATTTGATCCTAATTTTGTTGTTCATTTTAAATTCTACCACGTACAATCGTTTATATTACGAAAACTTGTGACGCAGACCCTTAAGAATATTTTTTTTATTTAGATGAAGAATGAACCATTTATTGACTTAATATTTTTTCATATTTCACAACAAGTGTTTAAAAACTTCAGCTTTTATACAAATCAAAATTACAGGGATTCTGTACGATTATTAGAAGCATATGTAAATGTGGATCTGAATGGCATTATAAGATGGAGTTATTTGACGTGAATTGTGAATAGGATTTGATTTATTCCATTTGAATAATGTCGACACAGCAATTTTAAAGAAATATAACCTTTTTTTATCGTATTATTCACATCGCATACAAATATCAGTTTATAATAGGCACTGATTTTACTCGAATAAACTCTGTGTACCTTTCATAGTATTCAAAAAAAATCCCGTTTGTCATTTAGGAGCCACAATTTTTCCTACTTTAAGTATTTGTTGTTTTGCAGCAAAATTAAAATAAATAAATAATAAATATATATTTCACAACATCACATACATTGATCTGATCCCGTGTAGCTTAAGCACTTGTGTTACAGGTATCATAATCAACAGTGGATACACAAATATACTTAAATATATTTAATAATACACCCAGACACGGAACAAAGAGCGATGTTCGTCACACAAATATTTTTCCCGAGTGGGAATCGAACCCACGACTCTTGGAACCGTAGGTAGTAAACCTGAGTCAATAAAAATTGATAATACATTCTTTAAAAAAGTGAATGCAACAGGCAGACCCTATTGCGATTGATTTAGAGCCCTGTAAAGGCAAAGGCCGGTGGACAATAGGGATTTTTTCAATAGAGCCCCGTAGGCAGGCTTACTGTACGAAACCATAAAAATACTTTTTTAATTCATTTTGCACCGTCACTGAGTGAGAAGGTTTCCTCTCAGTGGTGTGTCAGACTGCCCAGCTACTGGTAGAGAGATGGTAAATTCCATCTGCGACTCCTGGGCAAGCTGCAACGCTCAGGGGGTCTACCGACTAAAACACCATAGTGTACCTCATCGCCATATGGCTTCATGGGACTCTGACTTAGTCTTCTACTGCCATGACGCCACTAGTGGTAGTCCTAAACTGGTCCTACAGGCTTCAGACTACTGGGAGGCTAAAAAACTTTCATCATCATCATCAGCCCATATACGTCCCCACTGCTGGGGCACGGGCCTACTCTAAACTACGGCGATAAGGCCTTAGTCGACCACGCTGGCCAAGTGCGGGTTGGTCGACTACGCAACCTTAGAATTTCTTCTTAGGTGTGCAGGTTTCCTCACGATGTTTTCCTTCACCGTTAAAAGTTTGAATATATTCCACAACATCCCCTTTCCACTCCCGAACGACACGTGCTGGACAGCGCTGCCATCCACATACAATGCAGGCGCTGGTGGCTCGGACAAAGAGGTTTAGCTCCTCATTTCTGCCCCGTGCCATTAAGGCATGGAATGCCCTTCCAGCTCATGTTTTCCCTCCCTCCTATGATCCCGGGCTCTTCAGGCGGGCGTGAAACGGCATTTAAGCAGGCCTTCAGGGTGAGTGCGACAGGCTCAATACGATCTATTGTGCCTGTCGACCTCATATTTGGATCTCACTACCGCTTACCATCAGGTGGAGTGAGGTCATCTTGTTAGCCTTTTTATAAAAAAAAAAAAAAAAAAAAAATCATTGATCTGATCCCGTGGTAAGTAGCTTAAGCACTTGCGATACAGATATCAGAATCAACAAATATACTTAAATATATTTTAAAAACACACCCAAACACGGAACAAACACCGACAAACAAAAACAAATATTTGTTCCGAGTGAGATTCAAACCCACAACTCTTGGAACCGTAGATAGTGATCCTGGGTCACTAACCTCCGCCGAGGCAGTCAAATTTAACACTTTTGTGTTCACTAAATATTAGTCTTTATGGGTCTACATGCGTTTTTAGGAGTAACAAATACGTAGCTACTTACTGCCCGACGTTTCGACTAGGTTACACCAATCATGGTCGTAATCGAACTGGTAGAGTATATTTATTTATTTATTTATTTATTTTATTATTTATTTATCCTGAGTGGGAATCAAACCCACGACTCTTGGAACCGTAAATGGTGAACCTTTCACTAACCACTGTTCCACTGAGCCAGTCAAACTGAACACTCTTGTTTTCTGTCACAAAACGCGTCCCACCTTTCCCCCACATCCGTTCTGTTAAACAGCGCAACAAAAAATACTAAAAACAATCTCCGATCAATCGATCCGGTAATAACCGTCATTACATCCGCGTTCCCACCTGGCGAATCACTCCGAGGGAGGGCGGTCACGTCCCGCGCAGTTTAGTTTTGTGGCCTCCAAGAAATCTATTTTCAAGCAAACGCAATCGAATTACTGGCCCCCGGGCGATAACGGAGGTTCTGACAAAACGCCGACCGCCTGTTAGCCGTACGTGATCGGTTGCTAAAAGCTCTAGCTAAAAGCTCTAGGTGTGAAGGTAACTTGGACTACTACGTGAGGGAAAATTATGGGATACTGGGGTTTAACTTCTCAATCCTACTGGTACCATCGATTTCATTTAGCATTTAGTGCATGGGGGTGCTTACAACAGTGGACGGATTTGTAGGCTGACGATGATGATTGGTTTATAAATCGATGTTAGTTATTACAAATGTAAAACGAAATGATGTATTGTTATAAATACTGACTGAAATATCATCCTGTCTGTCCCGTTTTAACGCTGTCTCTACTGTACCTATTTGAGCTTTTTTCACACAATAGAGAAAGAAAATAGTCTTCTTTTTAACCAACTGTTATTAACACAATAACTGGTAATTTTGAAGAAATAACGCTTGCGCGAGCGGTGTTTCAAATCACTGGTTTATACTGGTCACTTGATTCACTGGTCTAAACTTAGCAGGTAGGTAAGTTTTCGTTATTATTCCAATAATTTGTGCAATTTTTGCTGATTAGAGAGGTGGAATCTAGAAGGAAATTGCGTAGGGATAGTTACTGATAGAACAACGATGCAGGTCATTTATTTTACTGGTCGTATATCATATGTTAAATGTATCATTATTATGTGATTACAGTTTTTATTTATTTGCTTGAATATCTGAAACTGATTATTTAAAGAGTTAATTGAACTGAGTATTCGTAAATATTACTTAAAATATTGGCTACAAATTCAGAAGAAGTTTTGCATTATAATAATACTACAGAGAAACTGCGATAAATTGTGTAATTTATTCGAAAAATAATAACTCACGAACAGCTGTGTTGAAAATATTTTATACGATAGACATAAAAAAAAGTATTGACGAATAACTGACTACCTCGAAATATTTTTCAGCATTTTGATACTCGCAGTATTCAAATGAGGTGAGATTCAAATACACTGATTTGCATTGAGAATATTCAATGTTATGTTGGCGATGTTTTCTAAACAATTTTCGTTTATAGCTATCCGTCAGCGGATCATGAATAATTTGACGCTAAGGGTTGAATCACACGGTCGGTTGGTTCATAAAAAGTTGAAACTTTTATACAAAAGCTTTTCGTTTACCAAACTAGTAAATCTATAGTGTATATTTTGATGGACTCGTTGATATATTAGTTGCAAACGCAATTTAAAATCCGTGTGTTTCCCGGTTCGAGTCCCCGTTCAAGACGAATTGTTATAACCGCGGAAAGTTACGTCTAATGGAAACCCGGATACAGTGAGTGTTGTGTGTCAGACAAATGTGGGTAGCTGTAAAAGTGACATTAGTGCTGGTTCGGGGGTGGATTTAGGAATTCACTACCACTGTGGCAAACGAAGGCGGGCGGCACCAGTTCGCTCGCGACCATGATTGGTGTAACCCAGTCGAAACGTCGGGCAGTAAGTAGCTATGTAATTGCTATTCCTAATATAGCGTGTAGACCCATAAAGACTAATATTTAGTGCGAAAGTCTAAAATCTGACGCCCATAGTACAAGCTCTGCTTACTTTAGGGTCATATGACCGATGTGGAAATGTCCCAGATATATTTTTAAAAAATGATTATTTAATATATTAATTAGTAAGTCTGTCCGTCCGTCCGTTCAGTCTGCACCACGCCTACCCGTCCGTTTGCGGGTCGCGGGGCGTGTGTAAGCGTCATGCGTGCAAACACACATTAGCATAACTAAACGAGACGTGTGAGCGCACTGGGCATGGTAAACGCTTTGCTTTAGGTATGTACTGTATACCTATTTAGTACATATGTGTGTACTATGTTGGCCTACTAAAGTAAATAGGCTTTGACTTTGTTGTGTCAATATCCATCATAAAACACAAAATAACGATATAGTACAGGATCCGTGGTGTATTTTTTCACTTGATTACTATCAAGCTAATTTTCCGTGAGTAGCTTCATTTTGATAAGACGCCCCCTCCAACTTGTATCGATAACGAGATCACCAAAAATGATTACTAACCAGCTGATTTTTATTATTTTACTTAGTTAATATTTATATAATGTAACGGTCATATTGTCCTACAAATTCCGTGGTACTTTGTCCCGGTCCTACGGTCCTAAATATTTAATCATTGCTACCTCTGTTAGCTACCACAATCAAAAATTTTCGCACAGGAATTTTTTGGGCGTCTTATCAAAATGAAGCTACTCACGGAAAATTAGCTTGATAGTAATCAAGTGAAAAAATACACCACGGATCCTGTACTAATACGAACACCGGCGGCAGAAGCTCTAGGATACATCCAGTTTAGTGGTAACCACGTTATGCCGCGACGCCCTATTAGCCCAACAGCCCTTGCGGGTCCAGTAACTCAGTAACGCAATATCGATTGCACTAAAAACTGTAATCCGACCGCGGCACAGCGCAATTAGATTGGTCCGGCGTGGTACGGAGCGTAATTTCATTGCGTTTGCGGCGCAAGGGACATGCGGCGGACCTGTGGCGACATCTGTTGGTGGAAACTGAAATTAAGTTTTTTTTAGTGAAAATTTTTCATGATGACCTCACTCCACCTGATGGTAAGTGGTCGTGGGTATATCGAGTTTTTTTTCTTAGTGCCTCTCACAGCCGAGTAAAGATTGCGTAAAAAACCAGTCAAATGCGAGAGTAACTCACACCCTATGGGTACTAGAGAAACATGTACGTTATGTTTGTATATTTTTTATTCAAACACAATCAATTAGATTGGTCTGGCGCGGAACGGAGCGTAATTTCATTGCGTTTGCGGCGCAAGCGACGAGTGGCGGACCTGTGGCGACATCTGTTGGTGGTGACTAAAATTAGATTGTTTTTTATTGAAGTACTCCCAGGATGACTTCACTCCACCTGATGGTAAGCGGTCGTGAGGTCCACATATCGATGGCCCCACCGAATAAACGTGCAAGTGAAAAACGTCAATTTTACAGGAGAGAATAAAAACGTTTAATCCTTACTATCTCGGGTATTATTATAGGTAGGTTAAAACAATGTATAATGAAATTAAAGATAAAGAAATAATCTTTTAGCTGATATAATTTATTTTAAGGAATAGTCGTTAATTTAGTAAATAATCAAGAAAATCCATATTATACAATTACTCGAGTGAAATTAGTGTAGTCAGTTGACTGTTATAGATCATTACACGTTTATTCGTGTGAATTTAGACGATGTTGATGAACGTAACGCAATGATACACTATTATTCTAGGGAAATCACGCGTCTTTTGATGGCGGCTGCAATTGTTTGCACGCTTGTATTACAGAAATATTTGGTGATCTATGGATGGTAATAAAAATTACATTTATATTCGTGTCATTAAGTTAGTTTTACAATGTGTTATGCATATTAACATTATGAATTCACGCTATGTAATATTAAAATGTTGCATAATCTTTAAAGGGAAAATAAACAAAACTTCTGTTTTTATATATTATTTTTATTTATTATCATAATAATAACAATAAAACTATTTTTTATAATAATCAGCCTCTGACATTTATAGAGATATTTCTCATTACTATAGAAATTGAGCAAAAATCAACAAAAAAACAAACGGCTTATCTTATAAGCATTTTGAGAACTAAATAAATTCCAACATAATCTTAATGAAATTGTCGTCATCTCAGTCCATTGCTGCCCACTGCTGAGCATAGGCCTCTTCCGAAGATTTCCAACAAAACCCAGCGATTCACCAGGTCGTCGGTCCATCTGGTAGGTGGTCGTCCCACACTGCGCTTTCCAGTACGTGGCCTCCACTCCAGGACATTTCGGCCCAAACGACCTTCCAATCTTCGTGCTATGTGGCCGGCCCATTGCCACTTCAGTTTGCTAATCTGGTGGGTTATGTCAGCAAGTTTGATTCTTCTACGGATCTTTTCATTTCTGATTCGATCACGTAGAGAAATGCCGAGCATAGCCCTCTCCATAGCTCTCTGCGCGACATTAAGCCTTCTAAAAAGATCTTTTGTGAAGCACCACGTCTCAGCGCCGTAAGTCATCACAGTTAACACACATTGGTTGTACACCTTTGTCTTGAGACACTGAGGTATTTTGGACGAGAACACGTTGTGCAGTTTCCCAAACGCTGCCCAGCCGATTTGCATCGGCCTGCTGACCTCTCTCTCTAAAGTTGATTTTCCTAAACGGATTGCCTGTCCGAGGTAGATATATTCGTCCACAATTTTGAGAGTAAAGTTCCCAACAGTTTGTACGGTGGGTGCAACATTAAACATATTTTTTGTTTTATCCATGTTCATTCTAAGACCCACTTCTTGGGAAACTTTATCGAGGTCATCGAGCATTTTTCCTAGATCTTCCAGCGACTCGGCCATGACTACGATGTCATCAGCAAATCGAAGGTGAGTGATGTATTTCGCCATGCCAATAATATTGATACCAAGTCCTTGCCATTCCAGCAGCTTGAAGGAATCCTCCAGAGCAGCAGTAAACAGTTTCGGAGATATGACAACTACCTTTCGTACTCCTCTTTGTAAGGGGATTTCATTCGTGCGATTTTCCTGTACTCGGACTGACATGGTAGCGCTGTTATACAAACACTTCAAAACTTCAATGTACCGATAATCTACATGGCATCGCTGTGGGGATCTAAAAACCGCCCAAATTTCGACGGAATCGAAGGCTTTTTCATAGTCCACGAACGCTAAGCATCTTATCTTAACGCGGGGACCGTATAACCGGTTCACGTCGACCCTCAGGGATCTTTTGTGTTTCCCCTACCTTTATACACCTACTCCCTGAAGATCAAATGCATTAATGCAATAACATCCTTGGGTCTGAGGTGCCTGTATTCTTCTGGTTTCGGATAAGCCGTTCCCAGAAGTCTGAGCCTGTGTCTGGCCAGTGAGTGACATTCACATAAAATATGCTTCATGTCTTCCATTTCTTCCTTGCAAGCTCTACAATCGCTGTTTGAGGACAGTCTCATTTTCATCAGTAATGAGTTAGTGACGTAGTGCCCTGTTAGCGCTCCCATGAGTAGACGACTTTGAAGTCTGCTTCCACCCATCATGGTTTTGTACCACGTTTTTGGATTGTCGCCAATAAAGCTCTTGGAGTGAACCATACCTGGTTTATTCTTCCAATGCTTCAAACGCTCATTATCAACATGTTCCTTAAATGCCATGTTGATGGTGCTTAACGCTAGCCCAACAAATGCTGATGTCCGGGATGTCTTCGGTATAGTGTCGGGTTAGCTTGGCTCTGGGGTCTGTCGCCACAATAGCTGGCTCAGCACAGACCGAGGTATATAACTGCCCATAGAACCTCTCTATCTCCCGTAGCACCTCTGACTTGTTTGACGTTACGCGTCTATCTTCAGTCTTCAGCTTTGCCCAATAGACGCGTCTCTTGCAAACACTTTGGAGCCTTGGTTCCGCTTAATTGTCTCCTTAATACGCTGGGTATTAAAGGAGCGTAAATTATGTCGCAGAGACTTCCGTCTATTCAGCTGCCTATATGACTCAGCTTCATCCGAAGTTTTCAGCGTCAAAACACGTCGACTAGCCTGATGAGGATAAGGTGTCGGGCATGGTCGGATAGTTTTTGAGGTCTTTTTTTACGGTGGCTTTTGAAAAACGTGTGAACAGTTTCAGTTTACAGCCTGCTATTTATATCTTCCACTGATGAACATCTGTCCAGCCATTGAAAGCGATTCGACAGTTCAAGCTGAAAGTTCTCGGGTTTTGGATATGTGCCTTCGATGGTCGGAGCGTAGACTTCACCAGACGCGTTCTTTCCAGTTTGACGTTGATATTCAATGTGCCTCTAACGATACGGTGATCACTTCCGGTTTTAATCCTGTTGATCACAGAGATGTCGTTGAAATGACGTCTCCTAATGGTCATGATGTAGTCTATCTCATTTTAAGTTCAGCCGTTCGGACCCAACCAGGTCTATTTTCTGTGCGGCGACTTTCGGAAGAATGAATTCTTCACAAAAAGTCCTTCTTTCTCCATAAAGTCAGCTAGCATCTGTCCCCTGAGATTCCGATGTTCATATCCAAATCGTCCCACTTTCAGCTCACCATCGCTTCTACGGCCCAGCTTTGCATTGAAGTCTCCCATTACAACAGTGGATTGTGTTTTGGAGTTATGTATGGCCCCTACTAATGTCCTCATACATAGCTTCCACTTCAACACTTCGTATTCTTACGCCGTAACCACACGGCTGGTGCTTGATTTATAGCAATAAATTATAAAACTTATCTATTATTACCCTGCGAGACCCGATTGCAAAAATTGATTGTCGTTTATATTTGGTTAAGGCACTTTTACTCTACTTTTTATTTTGTTAAGAATAATGGAATACTGGTGCTCGATTTATAGCAATAAATTATAAAACTTATCCATTATGGTAAGAAACAATGCAAAATTATTTGCTAAGTTACTTCTCGTGCAAGACACATTACTCAAAAAAGCACCAAAAAAATATACACGAATAAACGTGCAAACGCATATTGCCTATACTTAACAACAAAGAACAAACAATATCAAACGTTTTGCTGTTTATACACGTTTATTCTTGTGAAACAGAGAAAGTATGGAGCATGTAATAGTCACTTAAAATAATATTCTTGTGACAAAAAAATATATTATTTCCGTGGAAAAAAGGTTTATAATGCAATTACAGGCTTGTTTATGATCAAAAAATTCTAAAAAAAATTGGGGAGGTAGAGGAGAGGCTAATGTAACGAAATACCAAAAAAAAAATTTTTTGTGCAATGGCTATTACACGTTTATTCGGCGGGGCCATCGATATATAGTTGCGTTATATCTGGTTGTATAAGGTCGGTAGCCGAGCAAAGATATTTGCTTAAAAAATCTGTCAAATGTTCTTAGGTATAGTAGAGACGCTGGAAGTTGTCCGATTTGACAATGTCAGACTGACTGCACTAGTGAGGGACAGCGGTAAAATTGAAAATGCCGAAGCATATAAGTAACAGTTATTTTCACTTTGTAACTAAGCTAGGTCTAATTATTAGATAATTAGGTGCATTTGACATTTTGAAATGTCTTATTTTTAAAAGTTGTTCTTTATAATTCGCTAAATATGTACCTCTCAACAAGGACAAATGTAAAATATAAAATAAAAAGTGTCAAATCAGTCATCTAAAAGCGGCTCCGGTATAGAACATTAATCTAATACGAATACCTACCGACTATCAACGTGAGGAAAACAGACCTCTCGCAGCCAACAAATCGATATCTCAAAAACAAAAAGACAACCATCTTTTCAGAGCACGTGTTTGCATTTAGCAAATAAATCTCTGTGAATAATAAAATAAGCTTTCTTCCATGGCAGGAAACGTTTTAGAGGCTCATATTAAGATAATGTTTTAAATTCTCGGAAATGTATATTTACATGGTGAGAATTTCACTAGAAAATTTTACAATGGTATTTACACTTCAAAGATTTATGAAACGGTATATTTATTCGCATTTTTCGTTCAGTGTCTGTTATATGGAAACATTGAAGCAATATCGTGTGCAGTATTCAGCTGAATATTGGATTTCATTCATAAAACCTTACTAAAGATTTTCATGTTGAATTGATACTGAAAAATAATTAGTCCAAACACGCCATATGTTATCACTACACGATTTTCGACATTATAGCTATAATACGGCTCGGTTAATTGTTGTTTTTAACCCACATATTATAGAATATAGTACACTCTGCCACGAAAGCGGTCTACCACTTTTGACAAAAGTTTCTGCGAGATGTAACGATCGCTAAGGTTGACAGTAGTCACTGACACAATCTTATTGCCAGGGAAACTTGACCATTTTGTTTTATGACATTTAAAAGAATCTCAACCGTAGGTCGGTAGAACACATTTTTGGCTGACTGTACATAATAACTAATAACTACATAGTAAAAAACAAAGTCGCTTTCTGTGTCCTTATATCCCTATTGTTACCTCAAGTCGTGGTCAATAAATGTTTTTCTTGCTTTCTTCCTTTCTATGAATGCCTAAATTTAAATTGAAATCTTCTTCAGTGAACTTTGATGCGGTTTTTTTAATAAAGAGGGATTCAAGAGGAGTTTTTATGTAAAATTCACCCGAAGCAAAACTAGGGCGGGTCATAAGTATACATTTAAATACAAATAAGTCTGACCTAGAACACCTGACTTCTCTTTGACTGGCTCTATGGAACAGTGGTTAGTGACCCTTGCTGGCGGTTCCAGGAGTCGTGGGTTCGATTCCCACTCGGGACAAATATTTGTGTGATGAACATCGGTGTTTGTTCCGTGTCTGGGTATGATTATGTATTTAATTATATCTATGTAAGTATATCAGTCTCTGACGGCGATAGTACAAGCTCTGCTTAGTTTGAGGTCAGATGACCGTTGTGGAAACGTCCCAGATATTTATTTACCTAAAAGATCACCTGACATAGTTCACTGAATTTACAAATAAATAATGTACTAGTCATAGCTTTATTTTTAACTTAATATTCAGATTCGTTATAAGCTATAAATTCAGCTAGTACCAATGTTCTCTGCAAAAGATTTAATAATAATTCAGTATCAAAGTGACTACATGAAAGTAATTAATTGTTGTTGACAATTAATTTAATTAGATTTCTCGAAACGAGGGAGGCTATATTAAAGACTTCATGTACGGCCAATACGAGGTTCAACGTATTAAAGGGACGAGACCCTTGTGATCATAGACTTTAAACGTAATTAAAATATAATAGTATTGCTTATTATTCACACGCATTAAACTCGAGTGTATTGCTATTCTCAACATATTATTTAGAAACCCGACGATTCGAGCTTTTTTCAGCGCTCGTGTCTTGCCCGTGACCACCAGCGCTTTATTTTAAAATATCATCTAGTTTTATTTTAAAACTAGTAATTCATTTTTATATACGACACGATACGATCACATATGGCGTGGTTAATTCATCCGAGGCGATAGTATCCTTCCTCCTCTTTTCCTTCCCCCGTCATTTATCCTTGCTACTCGTGGGAACGCAATGACCTTGTTAAAACAATGCACAAGGCAGAATGGCGGCGACGTGGTCCACAACCCGTCACGTCACGTTTCCCACAGAGGTGAAAAGTGGATCGCTGAAAGTGATCTCTGCCTACCCCTCTGGGAAAAAGGCGTGATTGTATGTATGCATTTTTATATATAAGATTTTTTTTTACATCAGCTGTGAAAATCAACTGTCTAGCTTCCACTGTTCTTGAGATACAGCCTGATAGACGGACGAACGGACAGCGAAGTCTCATTGATAAGATCCCCTTCTCACCCTTTGGTCCCTTTGGTATTCCCTGGGTTTCCCAGGGTTTCCCTGTAAAAGATGTACCTACCTCCCTAAAAACGTCGCGGCCGGCTCAAGGTCCAAACAATTAAACCGCACATACACAGAGACCCGAAACAAAAACACGTTTTAATTCAGAACAAAAATATAAGCGGGAACAGGGCCGCACTCGGGCCGAGGAGGTGTAATTTAATTCCAGGCCCACCGGGACTCAGTTCGTATTCTTACCCCGTCGCAGTGTTCGCCCTTACACATTCGGATCACGTAATAAATCCCTTTTATTTAATCTACCAGCGCGTTACACTTTCTTTTATTATTGTTTAGATGCGATTTTGTTTTATTTATATTATTTTTGTTATTGCTTGTCAGATAGTAAAGCAATTTGTGGTGATAGCTAATTCGGGAATGACCGTTTAGGACTTTTATTTTACTTACTTTGTTATAAATATAGTCTGTTAATAAGTTATAGAGTTAAAAAAGGTTTGTTTTTACGTAGCCTTTTCTGTCCCACTGCTGGGCAAATGCTTAATAACGATTACTATCCATTTTCCCTTTTTGGTGGATAAGGAGGAATATAAAAACAAGGAAATAAACATAATATTTTATATATATATAGTAAAAGCTAACTGAACATATCGGAAACACAGAATTTATACCCTAATATTGCAGAGGTACGCATAAATCAGATTCTAAGCTAAGAAATATTTCTACTATCTCTATCTTGGACATATTTACATAAGGCATAACTTTATACGTTCATTCATAACCTAAATCCAAGAAAAATCCCAGCCAATCCCACTTGTAGCAGTACAACATGTGCAGGGAACTTTTATTGCCTAGTTTTATTCGGGAACATATTTTTATTTCGTCCCAATACACTGAATCCAGGTGATTGTGATACTAAACATTTTTTATAGTGCACTCGTGGCCCGATCCTATAAATCATCGAGGAATTTACAGCGGGCTTGTAAAACACGGTTTACGACCTCTCAATGGCCGCTACACAAATCAATGGAAGAGTCATACATATTAATTTGTAACACATATTGTGTTTTTTGATTTGTATTTTACTAGTAGTAGTACTTTTTGCTTTTCGTAAAATCCAAATTTCAGGTCGACAAGCAAGACCTATTGAGCTAGTTGAAATAACTCTTCAGAGCATACTCCATTATAAAGCCGATAGAGTTTGACTGGCTCGGTGGAACAGTGGTTATTGACCCAGGTTTACTACCTACGGTTCCAAGAGTCGTGGGTTCGATTCCCACTCGGGACAAATATTTGTGTGACGAACATCGGTGTTTGTTCCGTGTCTGGGTGTATTATTAAATATATTTAAGTATATTTGTGTATCCACTGTTGATTCTGATACCTGTAACACAAGTGCTTAAGCTACTTACCACGGGATCAGATCAATGTATGTGATGTTGTGAAATATTTAATATTAATATTTAATATTTAATTTAATATTTAATATTTAGAGTACACTTAGACCTGCAATATCTCTCCGTAATTGTAGTGATTCAAGTTATTCAGATATCTTGATCACCAACAATATGGATAGCAAGTCACTGCGACATATCTTAAGAAAGAAAGAAAGAAAAAATATTTACTTAGCACATTCACACACAGTTACAAAAAATGTTGGCACATTTTAGTAAAATTTTAAGTTAAAATCTTTCAGTCAGCCTTATGCCGCGGCCCTACGGAGCTTTTCTAGTGTCGTATCTAGTTCCTAGAGCGCTAGGTAGGCGTTAATCACCACTCGACTGACACCATGTTGCCTGTCGTTGTAGCGCTGACGCTACGTTTTGTGGCGTATCGTTATCAATACCGATATGCAAATGGTTGTTACTCATTCGGTTCGTAATCGGTTAACTTTATGTTGTTGGATGGCAAACTAAGTCAGAATTTCTATTTTTTTTTTATATGGTATGGTACACCCAGGATAACCTCGCTTACCACTTGGAGGTAATTATTTTTCCCTTAATGTGTATTTTTTTTAACCATTAGCCACCGGGTGGCGCCACCACCGATAGTGATCAAACACTATCGGTCCGCAAACATCACAGGCAAAATGTGATGGAAACATTCGCATTGGTGACTAATCGCCTGGATAGCTCAGAGGTTAGAGCAACCGACGCGATATCGGGAGGTCCGGTGGTTCAAGTGCCCGTTCAGGCGGGGTCATGAATACGAATTTATTCAATTTTTCAATTTACATTTAGCTTTAATAGCATTAAGAACAACAAATAAAAATCTATTGTCGTATCTAGTTCCTAGAGCGCTAGATAGGCGTTAATCACCACTGGACTGACACCAAGCTGCCCGCTGTAGCGCCGTCGCTACGTTTTACAGCTAATTGATGTGTGCCCGTGGCGTAACGTTATCAATACCGATATGCAAATGGTTGCCACCCGCAACGATTAGCTACATGTTGTAGGATGGCAGATTATGACGGGACTGTGAAATAATACACTAAGTTTGTAGTTTATTTGAAAAGTTATGATAAATTGCAATAACGATAATTACTTCAATTTACTACAATAAATTATTTTCATTATGTATGTTATGTGAAGTGTGGTAGTTACTATATTCGAAAAAGAATCTTTACACTTTACATTTGGGATCCATCTAAACTATTACAAGATAGTATTCTATTCAGAATTAGGTATTATCGTATAATAATGTCAATGAGATTGCTAAATTGTATGTCTTCTATGGTAACGCAAACTGTAATTTGTTTTCTGCATTCAAGAATATTTACTATATCATAAACAAGCAGTATAATTCGGTAACTGGTTAACTGCTTGTCAGCCAATGTGTTTTCGTGAATCGTTAATTACCCAAAATTATCTTCTTCTTCTTATCGTATGGTTGATGAACAACCTGGTGTCAGAATTTTTAAGCCGCCCGTAAGCCTCTGACATGGCTTCACACACCGTTGAAAAATTTCTCAAGTGTGCTGGTTTCCTCACGATGTTTTCCTTCACCGTTAAAGCATCGAATGATGGTACATATGTATTTCAAATTTGAAAAACACATTGGTACCTGGCGGTTTTTAACTGGCGACCTCTCGCATGGCAAGCAACGACCTTAACCACTCGGCCATCGACGCTTTTTAAAAAAACACATGAAAAAAAATCATTAAAAAATATTAACATATTATATGGAATAGGTCAACTGGGTGTCTAATACAACAAGAAACCTAATAAGATTTCTTAACTTCATAATTCCAAATAGCATCTTACACTACTAGTATATTCTCAGTGGAGGCTCAATCCATGTCGTTATTCACTTAGGTCTAATATGCTTATAAATTCGAGATCAAAGCGTAAATTAGAATAATCTATAGGGACCTTACTTAATAAGATTCTGAGCAAAGTCTGTGCTAGGACTAATTAAAGAGTATGACAATTAAGGTTAATTTAATGTTACAAGTCCATGTTGAGTTGAGTTCAAGGTGATATTTGGAACTAATGTGGCAACGATGCATTGAAGTACCTACCTACTAAGTCTCACCAATCTATAACCGTGACCCGCCTTTAAGATGAGTTTGATTACTTTTTGTTCTTGGAAGTAACGTTTTCCGTTACACGTTAAATGTAGACTTTCTATTTATTTACATAATGCCCACGATCCTATGTGCGCAACAGAACATTTACAGATATATATCAGTTGACGAGATTAGCTCATAACATTGCCGTTTCCCTATACCTTTTACTTACCTTCTGGTATGGTAAAGGCAGACCTTTACCATATCTTTAAAAACATTCTGTGCATAATTATGTATCGCTAATGATAACTCAACGACAAATGACTCGCGAAGATGCTTCCTTGTAGCGACATTAAGAAACAACTAACTCAGCCCAAAGATTTTCACTTCACACTTTTTTACAAATCAGAAAACCTATAACCCAATCTAATATCGAGTTTATCCCATAACAGTGTTACAAAAAGGGCAAATGCCAGCTCTCAATCACGGACACAATAAAATCAGTGTTTATTCCAGCCATTTGAACTCGTCTCGTTTCCGTAACCGCCCGACTCTACGACGACCCGTTACGGCCGCTCCGGGCTCTATCGATCCCAACATCTCACTTTATCACAACTTAGAATACGTTCCGAATACCGATATCTTGAGCAGGCGATAATATACGAAGATTATTCACGTACTAATGTTTCCTTTTACACAAACACCAACTTAACTTTACCAACCGCACCGACTCTACTGCCCTCGTAATAAAGCCTAAAATCATTCCGTTCCAACTCGAATAAGTTGTCAGACCAATACGAAAAGCTGTATGTCAATTTTATGGTGGAGCATTTATCGGTCCGTAGAATCGCTTACAAATACAGCCTTTGAATATAATATCGCTCCAATAATAAATATGGAGTTTCGTAAACGGTTCGCATATGAAAATCGAGTTTTCAAAAGCACCAGTTAAGTTAACTGCTGGTTTGAGCGTTCATAAAGGGATTATCTTTTGGAGAAATATTCCAGTACTTATGTTATACAAGTTATCCTAATTTTATTTCTAATTGTTACGTTTGGAGCTTCGTCGCTTTGTATTTGACTTAACAAAGGTATTTGATGCACTTTGATGTTTTATATTTATGCCAAGTGGATAGGTGCCAGCTTTTAGTATTGACATCGTTATTATTGGCTAAGCTAGGTACTTTAGTTTAATAATTACTTAGTTATATTACTCTCATAAGCGGCTCATAATCTGAAAAATCGTCGACGGCTGAGTGGTTAAGATCGTTGCTTGTCATTCGAGAGGTCGTCAGTTCAAACCCCGCCACGTACCATTGTGTTTTTTAAATTTGAAATTCATATGTACGATTATTCAACACTTTAGCGGTGAAAGAAAACATCGTGAGAAAACCTGCACATCTTTGAAGATATTCTGATGTTGTCAACCAACCCGCAGTCGGCCGGCGTGGTTGGCTAAGTCCTTATCGCCCTAGTTTAGGGCAGGCCCGTGCCCCAGCAGTGAGGACGTATATGGGCTGATGATTATGATGATAATAATAATAATAATAATCGTTTATTTGCTATAAATAGGGTTATACAAGTTGGTAACTATAAGATAAAGTATTTCACTCATAACTTGACGCGTAAATTAAAAAGAAATCTAATAAGCCTGAAAATTTAAAAAGAGGTTTGATTTTAGACTTTTGCGTTCCATTACACTAAATATTGGTTTTTATGGGTCTACACGCGTTATTAGGAGTAGCAAATACATAGCTACTTACTGCCCCTGCCCGACGTTTCGACTGGGTTACACCAATCGTGGTCGCGAGCGACCCATAAAGACTAATATTTAGTGTAATGGAACGCGAATGTCTAAAATCATACAATACAACTTAGGTATACAACATTAATCATAACTCTTTGGAGCAAAAGAAAGAGAAATGTAGATATCTACCAGAGTGTGACAATAACAAGAAATAAAATAAAATAGGCAGATTATTTAAATATAATAGATGGTGATAACTCTCAGTTTTATTTTAAGAGTATTCTCATTTTCGAGCGGGCGATCCATCAGGCGAGATTAGCTGCCAAATATTTAGTTAAAAAGAGGTTTACGTATCTTTTTCTTCAAGTCGTGATAGGTAAGTTTCTAGCAGTTGCTTCCAACTGTTCGCAACCGTCAACAAGCTTATTCAAACTCGACAACTACAAACACCAATTACAAGGCTGAAAGCGGAAAGTTTTCACAAGAAATTTACACAGATCCTAAAGTCATAACAGTTCCTTGTGACAATGAACGTTTCAAAGGGATCGTTATCAAAAACAACAAGGGGTTGAGGTGACAAACAGACATAATTAATGACTTCACGACCGGCACCCGTACCAATAAACCAATTAAAATTTCAAAACTCCATTCATTTTGCCCTTCGAACGGACAGAGCATTGAAGGGTTGAATATTTTACGTGGCTGTTACACTTGTTTTTAATCTTTGGGAGTTGTTGAGTTTTCAGTTTTCAAAAATCTATATGCTGCATTAATTTTTTCATTAACTGCTTCAATATGTTATAAATTCCCAAATATCACCATCATCATCATTATCATCAGCCCATATACGTCCCCACTGCTGGGGCAGGGGCCTACCCTTAACTACGGCGATAAGGCCTTAGTCAAGTACACTGGCAAAGTGCGGGTTGGTCGACTACACAACCTAAGAATTTCTTCGTAGGTATGCAGGTTTCCTCACGATATTTTCCTTCACATCGAATAATCGCACATACGAATTTCAATTTGAAAAACGCAGTGGTACGTGGCGAGATTTGTATTGGCGATCTCTCGCATGGCAAACAACAATAAATGTATAAGTACTAAATATTGTTCTTCATGGGTCTACACGCGATATTAGGTATATTAGGTAGGTACGACACCAATCATGGTCGCGAGCGACATCGATAGGTGTTACCCAGTCAAAACGTCGGGCAGTAAGTAGCTATGTATTTGCTACTCCTAATATCGCGTGTAGACCCATAAAGACCAATATTTAGTGTAATGGAACCGGAAAGTCTAAAATCTAATGCATCAATTACGATGGAATCGCGAAAGACTCAGGTTTTATTCATAATTCAAACAGCATCTTTCTCCAAATACTACCACAGTAACGTTCTAATTGGAACCCTTACGCGCCCTCCTGCAAGGGGGCTAATTATCAAAGACACACGTAATCTGCCAACGACGCCTCTGGGAGCCCCGGGAGCTTAGGGCTTCGGCGGCCGTTTATTTGCGAGACGCGGCAAAAAGACACCCCTGGGAACCAGAGATGAGAGGTATCGATAACATGACGGCTGATGATTGGGAGGTATCGATGATAGAATCGATGATCTATGGAGTAATCAAGTGGACCCTGAATTCAATTTGACATTTGTAAATGCTAGATTTCCGGGGTCCAAAATTCTTCCAATATAAAACAGTCGGACAAATTCCACGAGGTAGTGAAGTGTGCAATGGACCGCAATCAATGGCGGAAATGCATCCGCACTCATATGAAGAACATCAACCACGATCATCATGATGGATACGACCAAGAAGAAGAGAAAACAGTCGGACTTCACGCGTATTAAGTACAGTAACAAATAGTTTCTAGTAAATAAGTCTAAAAGTATGAGTCAGTTGATACATTCGTAGGTCGATAACGGTTTGGTTTTCTTACTCTACTTACAAAACGCTCTAAAATGGCATGTGAACGTTTTAAATATGATTGAACACAGTTAGTCGATCCTAATCGTTAAAATACGTACATAATACAATTAATGTTTGGACTAAAGCCATTCTCACTACAATATTTTCATTTATATGTTGTAAATCCAATTTTTTAAGTCTACTACGCAAGAGCGAGGCTTTCCCTCCACAAGTATCTTCTGATTACTTTCTGGAAAGCCCCGGCATTTTTATTATAAATGATTTACAGAAATAAATACATTTAATTTATTTATTTATATCCGGATGCAAATGTCTCAGACAGAGTGGTATTAGGTAAACTCGGTAATTAAAATTATATTTCACAGAACTAAACAATGGGACTCGATAGATAATATCAAAACAATATTTTTACTTTTTTCACGGACACTACAAATTTGAAAAAAAAAAATTTTTCTTTAATACTTCACCGTCAACTCTGCAATCTAATAAGCTCGAAAATTTTCGGGTTCTCCAAATAGTATAAATGTTAATCGTAAGATTCCTTACGTAATTTACGCGAGTTTTATCGAAATGTTTTTCTAACTTACTAATGATAGTCCAAGCCTAGCCTCGTCGTAATCACTGGATGGCGGGGAAGCGGATGGAGTTATATCGATAAAACAAACAAACCTACACAAAATCGAATACAGTATCGATGTTTCATAACATCGATAAAGGCGCGCAGACATCGCTTGGCAGCTAATCTCGCCTGATGGATCGCCCGCTCGCAAATGAGAATAAACTGTATGGCCGGTCTTGTTTGTTGCTTTCATTTGTTTCTTGTTATTGTCACACTCTTGGTAGATACATTTCTCTTTCTTTTGCTCCAAAGAGTTATGATTAATGTTGCATACCTAAGTTGTATTGTATGATTTTAGACTTTCGCGTTCCATTACACTAAATATTAGTCTTTATGGGTCGCTCGCGACCACGATTGGTGTAACCCAGTCGAAACGTCGGGCAGCAAGTAGTTTTTGCTACTCCTAATAACGCGTGTAGACCCATAAAGATAATATTTGCCAAAGTTGTATTGTTTAGGTGTACCTTTAAGTTATGATAGCACTCCAATTATGTTCGCAGTTTTCTCAGTAACACAGACTATAATTTATTCCGGTTACTTTGGTTGAATCGGCCAACCAACCCGCACTTGGCCAGCGTAATTGACTAACGCCTGTGCCCCAGCAGTGGGGACGTATATGAGCTGATGATGATGATGACGGTGAATCGAGAAATATAGTAGTATAACTATAATAATAACTTTGCACTAGTAAGAGCTAAAGGTGTTAAATCTACAAGTTTGAGAAATTTCAAATGAAACAATTGCCAAAATCGATTTCAAAGGGGGGACAAACTAAACCTTAATACATAGGATATTGCTCGAAAAAGATAGTGTTCAAATTATTATACTATTTAATTTGATGTTTAGTAATGTTCTTACGTACCCACAAAATAATTATAAAAGCGTAAATTTCCCAGTCCATCCAGACCACCTTGAAAGTGCGTAATATTTTTAAAGCAAATTACATAGCTACTTACTGCCCGACGTTTCGACTGGGTTACACCAATCGTGGTCGCGAGCGAACTAGACCCATAAAGACAAATATTTAGTGTAATGGAATGCGAAAGTCTAAAATCTTATATTTTTAAAGGTTGTAAACCAAAATGGCGACGTATCCTATCATCCAAACCTCAGGTGCGGGCAGCGTGATGTATCACCGAGTTATCCCAAAGGCCTAGCCTCTGGGATGTCTTGTTGTAGCTTACTCCCTTCAGAATATATCGGATTACAGTATCTAGATTTTAGTTAGGTAAATGATTCGAACAACTGAAAATGTTCGGGATATTTACCATGTTGTATTGTTTTAATGAGCTCCCGATATTTTGGCACTGTTGCAAGCGCCATGATCACGGGTGGTGGCGCTTGCAAATATCCCGAACATTTTCAGTTATCTAATGTGTGTAAACATGAAAGTTTAAAATTATATATTGATTCGAACAAATTAGAAACACACAATCTTACATTTTTTTTACAAGTGTGCAGGTATCCTACGATGTTTTGTTCACGAATAAACGAACATTTATGAATTTCAAATATGAAAACACTTTGCTACGTGGTGAGGGTTGAACTAGCAAAGAAAGTAACGCCCTTGACCAGCAGGACATCGACATTCCAGAGTCCGGCCAAAATTTGTGTGAATTTTTCTGTAAAGAAATTACTCAGCCCGGAGTTAGTAAGCTGGCGGTTGGACGCCCGTGCCTCGGAAAGCACGTTAAGCCGGTGGTCCTGACGTTATGTGAAGTTGGCCAACCCACACTTGGCCAGCGTGGGTGACTAAGCTGATCGCCCTAGTTTAGAGTAAACTCGTGCCCCAACAGTGAGGACGTATATGGGCTGATGATGACGTTAGACATACAGTTCCCGTGGACAATAGACCTAACCTTCCTACTTCATAACTTACAACTCAATTAGCGGAATCCCATCGAATGGCCGCTACGGCCACATATGGTTTAGCATAATCTATGGCCCCGGCTCCGCCGATAGCGCGAATAGAGCCGGGTTCATTACCCGGCCGGGCCCAAATGGCCGGCTAAGCGAACCTTAATTAATACACTCAAATTCCAGCCTGTCTATGTTCAGTTAAACATGCGGTTGTTAAATTTCATTGCTATTAGATTGCAGCGGTTTCGAATTGATTTACTGTTTCGAGTTCGGAGTCATTCAGGAGTAAATTTACAAATGTACGCAATTTATATACGTCTTACCAAAACTTTACATCAATGTTATAAAAGCAAATCAAACTAAATTGTTGTAAAAGGAGATTATTTAGGGTACTAATAAAGTGTAGAACATTTACCGTTTGCATTTTGCACAATTTGCATAATTTGCATGCTGTAGAAATCTATAACTAAATCATCATTAAGCATAATTTATTAAGTAGTTTCAGTGATAAGATTATTGTTATTGTTTGATTGTTGATTATTGTCTATTGGTAGTAAGAAGTGCTGCGTTAGGACCGAGAGGTTCGAATCCGGGGTCGGGCAAAATTTCTGTAAGTTTTTCTTTTGAGAAATTATTCAGCACTGAGTCAGAAAATTGGCAGTTGCACACGCGTTGAGGCACAGGCCTCGGAAAGCACGTGAAGCCGATGGTCCTACGCCCGATCTCTCATCGGTCATGTCGGATTGCCGTCTAACCGATAAGATTTAAGGGATATGAGAGTAAGGGAATAGAGAGTGCACTTGTTTTTGCGCGTACACTTGTGCACTATAAATGTCCTGCGCATCTAGCTGATCTGCATTGTCGGTCGGCCGCCATTGCTGAAATCGTTCGAACGCCTTATATTTTAACTAAAATAAAACTCAAATACTTTACTAAAAAAAACACGACAGCATTCGAAACTCCATTACAGCGATCGTATACCGCAAATCATCTTTCTATTTACCTTCACTATCCAGAATAGGCCTACGCAAAACAAAAAAAAAGTAGCCAATAAACAAGCACTCCAATAAAAATACCCCTCGACCAAACAATGATCAATCCGACGGAATCCATTATGAGAGATAAACAAGCGGCTGAAAGCCGAAAGGAATTACAATCAACCGAGCGATAGCGGTAAAAAATACGGCAAGTGCGAGTCGGACGCGCGCTGTAGGGATTCCGCATAAATAAAAAAAATCGTACACTTTATTGTTAGTTTATTCAAATACCGACAACTTTTTTTGGCTACTACTGATTTTATTAATAACAATTCTCTGTCTATTTGAAGTAACCGATAGATTAATAAGGATAAAGTCACTGTAATGGTATGAAAATAGGTTTCAAACATTAATGATGGATAGCGTTGATCTTTATAAAAGCTTATTTTTCATAGCTTAAGGATAACCATTTTTTTTTATTACACTAAATATTTGTCTTTATAGGTCTACACGCGTTATTAGGAGTCGCTCGCGACCACGATTGGTGTAACCCAGTCGAAACGTCGGGCGGTAAGTAGCTATGTATTTGCTACTCCTAATAACGCGTGTAGACCCATAAAGACAAATATTTAGCTTTTTTTTTTTAATTTGAAACCTCAACCAAATAAAGATCAGAGACTAGTTTATAGACATCCGATCCGTTTTTTCTTTAAACACACGGAGCCCTAATAATAACTTCACTTGTAATTAAAACCGGGAATTAATCTACAGGACAAAATTAACAATCTGCCAACGAAAAAAATGTCAGAAATGAGTTTTCTTTTCAACTCCGCGATGGAGCTAATTTTTTCCGCGTGAACAAGCTCTTAATAATAATTGCGTTATTTGACGAAAGTTAGATGTGTTTTTTACGGCACGGAACACGAAATGAAAATGTTGATTGTCTGCTACCATGGCTGGGAATAAATTTGTTTTGCCGCGGGAACGAGACACAACAAGCAAGTATAAACAAAGAGATATCAAGGAAAATCAACAGTTGGACTTATTCTTTCTTTCTTTAATTTAACTTACTTGAATTAAGCGTTGATGGCCGAATGGTTAAGGTCATTGCTTGCAACGCGAGGTATCGCCAGATTCAAACTCCACCACGTTCCATTGTTTTCAAATTTGAAATTCGTATGTACGATTATTTGACGCTTAAACAGTTAAGGAAAACATCGTGAGTAAACCTGTACACCTGAGAAGAAATGTTGATATTTCTTAACGTTCTTAGTAGAATAGATAAATTAACAATATATTAATAATACATTTTGTTTGTTTGTTATTGTTTCATTATTATACAGCTCAAGTACTAAGCAACTTTAAAACAGCTTACATTTAAGATTAACTTCCTCATCCTTTAAATAAAAATGTCAAGGTAACACTTCTATTTCGCGCTTCCGTGGCAGAATTACTAAACCTATTTAATAGAAATTTTGTACAAACACCGTGAAATTTGAGTGGTTGTTTTCCCGTGGCAGAACGATTTGCCTTTAGTAATACTATCGAAACATGCAAATTATCCCTAGATTTTTTTTCTTTTCAAATTTTCAAAATAATAATTTTCCAACTCAAAAAAGAGATAAGCTATCGTTCTTTTATAAGATGTGACGTAATCAAGTACAGCTTGCCGCATGAAATCGATGCTTAAAGCTAAAGAAGCTCTACTCCCTAAGTAATAAAGCGGTTCGAACGTGTTTTTGAGTTTCACTTATACCTTTCGTAAATCCGGCATTTATTGATTTCAATAAAAAATAACTGCACAAATATATTGTACCACTAAGATAGAATCATTGTACTGCGGGAGAACAACCACTAAAATTTCACGGTGTATAGTTTCGAGCTTTTGGAAGGAGAAGACTACATTTTAACTGACTTTTCTATAAGGTATTAATCTACGCGATAAACCACCACGCGGACATAAAGCTATTTAATATAATAACGTAGTAATTAACAATCTGAAAATAAACTCACATTAATGTTTTACTATCCAGAAACTTATTAACCGTAATGTACGAAATCGGACGCCACAAAATTTCCAATTACCGTCTCTACTCCCGCGCGCAGAGATATTCCACATTTTCTGCTTCAATTATTAATTAAACTTCTCCGGGAACTAAAATATTACTGCGTTTTTGCTCCGCTCCCTCCACAGTTTCATATTGCATTCGCTTTTTGTCCATTCCCCTTCGTAGTTATTATTAAAAGTGCAGTCAGCGCGCCTCAAAGACATTGTAAAGGAATCGGCGTTTAATGCGTGAGTTGTTTCGAATAGAGAATAGTTGCGAACATATTTCAGTTTTGTGTTTGTGAACGTTTTGTAAAATACTTGTTTTTGTTATTGGAATAGGTTGCTACATTGCTATTTGCTTGTAAGCATTGTAAAGACCGAGTGGTGTGAGTTTTTCTGTTGAGAAATTATTTGGCCTGAAGTCAGAAAGTTAGTTCTTAAACACGTTAACCTATAGGACCTGCGCCTGATTTATTAACGACTTGATTGATATTAATTTAAATTGAAATAGAAGTAACCACTTTTCATTTCACAAATGAATGAAGTCTGATGTTTGGTTTCTCCCCACAAACTTATTTGTTATAACGCAAATACGAGATTGAAATTAAAATCTAGTTTTAAAAGACTAATAAGTAATTTATGTTTAACTTAAGCTGCTAAAATAATAGTGTATAAGAATGTATCCATTAGCTATTTTCTTATTGTCTCTTTCAATGGGGAGACATATTGTTCTTATGTTCACAATGAGTGGTACACACTTCACAAAATAAACATATACAATTAATGTCCTTTTGTCGAATCATGAGAATAATGCCCATACAAAAGATAGATATAGTCTGCTCTTGGCCTCTTGATTACCTTAAAATTGTAAACAAAAAAAAAACCGCCTTCAAAAACCCGACTCACTAAAAATTACAAAATAATATAATACGAACATTTATAATCATCTGGGTATGAATTTTATATGTTGTTGAAGGCGGTGCCGTTTATATTTCAAACAGACAAGCACAGAGTGCTTCTTTTTCCTCAAAATTTTGATTGGCACCGCCTTCAAAAACATATAAAATTCATACCCAGATGATTATAAATGTTCGTATTATATTATTTTGTAATTTTTAGTGAGTCGGGTTTTTGAAGGCGGTTTTTTTTTTGTTTACAATTTTTTTCATACTTTTTAGTGTTAAATCTTTTGTTACCCTATTAGTTCAGCTCACCTGTAATACTACCTACTGATATTATAACTAGTAGTCTTAATATGTATACAGTATTGAAAGAATTATCCTTTTACTCCAAACAATTAAGGAGTTGACCTTCCATCATCAGCTCAGCATCATAACATTATGATTGCAAGAAGCAATGCCAATATCACTTCAGAAAATATATAAAACGCGGTACATGTGCCTATAAAATTTGAGGGTTGCCCTCGATTTCTCCTGGATCCCATCATCAGATCCTAGACTGGTCACCCTATTAGTTCAGCTCACCTATAATGCTACTGATATTATAACTAGTAGTCTTAATATGTATACAGTATTGAAAGAATTATCCTTTTACTCCTTTTACTCCTAAGTATTAAGGAGTTGACCTTCCATCATCAGCTCAGCCTCATAAGATTATGATTTCCAGAAGCAAATGCCAATATAACTTCAGATTATATGCAAAACGCGGTACATGTCCCTATAAAATTTGAGGGTTGCCCTCGATTTCTCCTGATTCCCATCATCAGATCCGGGACTGGTGAAAATGGGACCACCTCGGAAGTGAACTGTATCCAACCAAAAAAAAATTTTTGAAATCCGTCTATAATTGACGAAAATATCGGTGAACATACATAAAAAAAAAAAAAAAAAAAAATATTATACATACAGACGAATTGAGAACCTCCTCCTTTTTTTGAAGTCGGTTAAAAAGTAACAATATCGATAAAGAAAATCAGCTATTCTACAGCTAACTAATATATCCGAACAAAGCACTTTGTATTATTATGACAGAACGTAACGTGTAGGTAAGTTCGTTCATCATTAATTATTAACATGCCCGAATGATAGTTGGAAGTGGCTCGGATCGCAAACAATCCTGGTAATTACAAATGTGCAATCAACAGATCCACGCCGATTGGCTCGAGCGATGCACAAATATGCACTTTGTGTGTGAATACTGTTCTGACCATGCACTCTTTAAAAAGAAAAAATAATTAAATAAATTAATATTACACAACATCACATACATACATTGATCTGATCCCGTGGTAAGTAGCTTAAGCACTTGTGTTACGGAAATCAGGATCAACAGTGGATACACAAATAAATTTAAATATATTTAATAATTCACCCAGACACGGAACAAACACCGATGTTCGTCACACAAATATTTGTCCCGAGTGGGAATCGAACCCACGACTGTGGGAACCGTAGGTTATGAACTTGAGTCACCAACCACTGTTCCATCGAGCCAGTCAGAAATATTAATCAATAGTGTCTAACGCCCTTCCAGTTCATGTTTTCCCTCCCTCCTATGATCCCGGGCTCTTCAGGCGGGGCGTGAAACGGCATTTAAGCAGGCCTTTAAGGTGAGTGCGACAGGCTCAATATGGTCTATTGTGCTTGTCAACCTCATAATGTGGATCTCACTACCGCTTACCATCAGGTGGAGTGAGGTCATCTTGTTAGCCTAGTATAAAAAACAAATTAGATAAGAGTAAGGGTTTAGGGATAACATTGAACAAACACACAATTAGGTCCCTTTATTTCAGATCTGACTACGATGATAGCTTGGAGTAGCCTTGTCATCATCGCCGGATTTGCGGAGGGGCGGATGGCTCTCACCCCTAATTAACCAGGTACATATTGTAATGTTAATTTATTTTATAATAAGTACCTCTGTTATTTTTTAGATTTCCACCGCCCATTACAGTCTCTAAGTTTTTATTTTTATAATGTTCAGAATAACAAAACACGTGTATTATATTCGTAAAATTAGTTTTATTTTAAACTAGTGACCCGCCCTCGCTTCGCTTCGGGTAAATTTTACATAAAAACCTTCCTCTTGAATCCCTCTATCTATTGGAAAAAACCGGATCAAAATCCGTTGCGTAGTTTTAAAGATTTTAGCGCACATAGGGACTGAAAAGGCGACTTTGTTTTATACTATGTAGTGATATGTAATGTTCGCGCAAATAATAGACAATAATATATTATTACGAAATGAATTTACCTAAAGTCTGGAATAACCTATGGAAGCTTCAATTACAACTTTCACATATTACTAGTATGACAATAAGCATGGCCTATTAGCCGAAACCATTAAAATTGAGTAGATAAAGGGAGTTGCACACGGGCGGAACGTTGAATAATTAATCTTTGCAACGTTCAAAGCAGAATATTAAAATTACTCTCATCATCTTTTAGAACATTTTAATCTGCATACGACTCCTAACAATGGCCAATGATTTAAAAATGTCTAATATCCTTCAATAAAAGGTTTTATATTGATTGCCTCATTATTGCAATAAGCTGTTTTTAGGTCAAAGACCCAATTTACGTAATAAATTATTTTAATTATATTCATGTTTATTATCTGAGACAAAAAAATTTTCAATTAAAATCTATACTTATATTAAAAGCTGAAGAGTTTGCTTGAATGAACGAGCTAATCTCAGGAACTACTTGTTCAAATTGAATAAATCTTGTGTTGGATAGACCATTTATCGATGAAGGCTTTAAGCTATATAACATCACTTTGCGACCAATAGGAGCAAAAGATCAGTGGAGAATGTGTAAACGAGGGGAAAACGCGGACGGAGTCGCTGGCACGGCTAGTCAATTATAAAGAAACTTAAACACACATGTATTGCTATTATTATGGACATTAATAAGTTATGTAACTTGTTGAGTTGTAATTTGTGATTAATTTATTTATAACATGACGTGCTTAGTAGTATTTCATGTAAATCTTTTTGCAGAATAAATTATTTAATTTCATATCATTTCATTATTTGTCCACACAGGTGTAGAATACATAAGAATACAGAATATTCACAAAATACGTATTCATAACGAAAACGTTACACTGTGTAGACTCCCCGTAACAATTTCAATATTTCAGAACTTAATAACAATCATTATGTGCCCATTATCCGCAAGATATTATTCAGATAATGTTCATTGTAATTATGACTATATGCGAATACAGTTAGTGCCATAAAATGTGGGATTTTTAAAAAATATTATTTGAAAACTATATTGCCCACGTGCTTGTTATTGAATTCTGTTTCATGTTTATCTTTTTATAGGCAACCAACGGTATATACAGAGGCAGACATATACTTCTGCATCTAAATATTTTTAAGTTTAGTAAGTACTTAGTTGTAATTTTTGTAGTATTTGTTATACGGGTTTAAATTTAATTACCTCTACCTACTAGGTATGTTCCCACAATAATGTTGTATTTAAAAAGGTTTTTTTAATCCTTTGTATGATACTTCTTACTGCAACGCACACTGATCGGAATCTAAATATATAAAAGGAGAAATAGACTGGCTGACATATCAACGCGCAGATGGCTAAACGTCACACTTGAAATTTGGAAGGTAGAGGTGCACTAAGAAAGGAATTCCCGAAATTCCCGCGGGAATGGGAATCAGCGGGAAAATCCTTTTGTATGAAAAATCTAATTCAGATACCCTAAGAAACTCAAAGCTTACTTGCAACGTGATATTGCAAAATTCCTACGGGAACGGGAGTAATTGGGAAACAACTTTTGTATGTAAAATCCTGTAGTCTACGCGAGACGCGAGGCGCTACGGTGACGATTCCCTTCCGTGCTACTGATGCTACGGATGCTACGACATTAAGACTTAACAAAGATTTCACTGTCAGTCCGCCTGTCACCAGGCTGTATCTTAAGACCCATGATTGTTAAGTTGTTTGAAATGTTCAGCGATAACTTATTTCCGTTATAACGACGAATACCAATTAGAAAAAAAAATCTAACGGAGACACCGTTAGATTTATTTTTATATATCAAACCAAGATAACGGGACGGCACCATTTTTGCACTCGACCGACATGCACTGTTTTTGGAAAGTAGCGGGTTGGTTGACTACACAAACTAAGACCCGTGTCTTGGTTTGTGTAGTCAACCAACCCGCACTCGGCTAGGGTGGTGGTGGTGACTAAAGCCTTATCGCCCCAGTTTAGGGTAGGCCTGAGCCCCAGCAGTGGGAACGTATATGGGCTGATGATGAACGGGTATAAAATAATACAAAAAAGGACTAAGTACCAATAGTAAACCCGAGCCATCAGTTCTCTTGACAAAAATTGAGTGACCTATATTCGTAAAGACTGCTTAGCTTTCAGTTCATGAAAAACTTAACAATTTCCTGAGTCTTAAGTAATGCGAATCTCAGACTTGGGTCTAAGGGTCGTTCAATAAAACGATTGCGCAAAAGATCCGAAAGTACTTAGGGACGGTTTCACATGACTAGTGATCGGAATGAGTTTAGAGTTAAGAGGTAATAAAATAAATATTATGTTCCAATTTATTTGGGCTGTCTCGGTTAATTAAATAGTACCTATCTTAAAGATACTCATTCGAATTGGAAACAATTAATAGGCTTACTTCGAAAGGCGTTTCTCAAAATTTTTTGGACAAAATAAAACATTTTTTATTCTAAAAATTTTGAAGATTCGTTTTTTTTTAATTAATTGCCTTGTATGGTTCTAATTTGAAACTCTTGAATCAATTACAATATTTATATTAATACAGCTGCAAAGCATTCAATACCATTTAAAAATAAAATATCGTATTTAATTATACACAATGGATTGACCGCCAAATTTCTTGATAATATAAAAAAGCAACCAAGTTTTTGAAATCTGTTATTTAATCCAATTCAAATTTTTATGACAAACTTAAACTCGACTAATCGGTAGATAAACGGATTCCTTATTAAAATTCACATTAATATACATCTTTACGTAACCGAGGAACATCTATAAATCGCCCCTTAGACCAGTAAGAACAATAACAACAACTCACAATCCCGCTGCCCTGACCCGGAGTCGAACCAGCGGCGAATAGAAACGGCCTATTACCGCCGCGCTAATGAATAATAAAATACAACTGGACTCGGGTTTGCCTTGATGAGCTGGAGACCTCAAAGTAGGACCTTTATGGAAATATTTTTCTTAGTTATTATAAACATGAATGTATTTTTGTTTGTCGCACTTTCATACCAAAACTGCAAAAACGATTACAATAAGATTTCGTACATAGTCTATACAAATAAGAAAGGATATTGCTACTATTAAATAGTAATAAATATTAAATAGTGGTAGTAATGTTCTACGATGTAATAAACTCCACTTAGAAGAATTGCTGATTTCACTGTACTGTACATTCATGTTAATATTGTCTCTTGACAATATGGAAATCCATTCTTCACATAGACCTAAAAGCACTTATGTAAGTTATACAGCATAAGTAAAGGTAAAATCTATATACTCGAAAATGGTTAAATAAAACGGCCATTAAACATACGCTTGTGATTATGTATTTATACAAGCGCGAATACGATTCAGCTTGACCAATTTTAACATAACATCAAGCTCTATATTTAGATGGATTCTCCACACATAAACTAACTTACAGCCCCACTTTATCGCCAAATAACACCGCTAGTTACGTCCACTTACTTTGTTTTTATAGGACTTTTTTATTTCTCGATGGATCTCTAAAAATGCAACATTGTCCTCGGCGACCGTTGCAGTCGCAGACAGAGCACTAAATGCATTTAACTGCATCATAAAGTCCTAATTACGTGGAAATGTCAACAAATTTGAATTGTAAAGTGTATGATAAGAGGCCAACTAGTGAAGAGTTTCGTTTCGATCAACTTTTGATATGCATATTCAAATTGTGCCCGTAAAACTGTTAAAATAGCCGTTTGAATTTGCTTACTTTATGGCTTCAAATTTGTTGCCGAGTCGTTTAAGGACCTTAACACACTGTTTGCGAGAGTTTTTAAAGCGAAGCGGAAGCGTAGCGAACACGCCACACATGTTTTTGACTAGCTCGGTGGGACAGTATTTAGTGACCCTGGTTACGGTTCTAAGAGCCGTAAGGTCGACTCCCGCCAGCGACTATAATTTTTGCGACAAACATCGGTGTTTGTTCCGTGTCTTATTATGTTATTAAGTATATTTTTGTTTTTTATTTTCCGGAAGAAAGTTGTTTTTTAAACAGATGTGTCTCACAGCACGGAGTATACCGTTAGATTAGCGTAGGTCAAGGAATAGGTCAGTGTAGAATGCCAGCGGCAAGCAGGCAGATCCCGAGGGTTTCAGCCGGTAAAAGTCCGGCATAACCATAGCGTTTCCATGAGGATTTCCCCCAGGTGAAATAAAAAGGTCACGTAATAAGTATCTATAGATATAATTATTTTTTTCCGATGTATCTCAAATTAGATTCAAGCAAAATCTTCCTAGTTTGTAAATAGAAACGTTTCCAAATTCGCAAAAGAATAAAATCCAAACACGATAAACTGTCGGCGATACTTGGAAATTCGCAGGAAATCCGCTCGCCCAAGCGGTAATGCAGTTTATGAACGGCGATAAACTTCTAACTACTAACCTTTCCGTACATATTACATTCAGGGTTGACATGAAGAATGGATCATGAAGACATGAAGAATAAAAAGCGTCGATGGCCGAGTGGTTGAGGTCGTCGCTTGCCATGCGAGAGATCGCCAGTTCAAACCCAACCACGTTCCACTGTGTTTTTCAAATTTGAAATTCATATGTACGATTATTCGACGCTTTAACGTTGTAGGAAAACATCTTGAGGAAACCTGCACACTTACAAAAAAATCTGAAGTTGATTGACAGATGACGTAAATATTTTTTTCAAGGCAAATGCGCATTACTTTCAGTCATCCGAATATTATGTAGTCTGTATCCTACATTATGAATTTAGGGGTTAAGTTATATTAGCATAAAAGTAAAATTGGAACACAAATGCCAAATAAGCATAATTTTCATACGATATACATAATTAAGCTTATTACATTTAATTGGTACCCTTCTGTTACAAAAACCTAGAAATATACGAAATAGAGGCACGTAGAATTTTAATCTAACGTTATTAATTAAAGAACCAAAATTAGAATTTCGAACATATTCAAATTATACGCGATATTATTTTTAGAGCAAATATGTAGGGTTCGCGCAAATAATTTATAATATTACTCGTGACCACGAGCGCTGTAAAAAGCTCGAAACGTCGGATCTTTAAATAACATGTTTAGAATAACAATACACACGAGTTTAATTCGTAAATTATGTTTTATTTCCAACTAGCTGTCCCGCGACTTCGTTCGCGTGAGCTACAGGATTTTACATACAAAAGATTTTTCCCAATAACTCCCGTTCCCGTGGGAATTTTGCAATATCCTGTTGCAACTAAGCTTTAAGTTTACTAAGGTATCTGCATGTCAAATTTCAAGCGTCTAACTAAAGCGGTTAAGATTTTACATACAAAAGCATTTTCCCGCTAATTCCCGTTCCTGTGGGAATTTCGGAAATTCCTTTCTTAGCGGATGCCTCCGTCGTAACATCTACCTGCACGCCAAATTACAGCCCGATCTTTCCACTGGTTTGTGCTGTGCGTTGATAGATCACTATGTCAGTCAGTCAGTCACCTTTGAGTTATATATAATATATATAACTCAAAGGTATATAGATATAAATAGATGTGCAGTGTTTGCGCAAATAATAGACAATACTTTGACAACATAACCTATAAATATATGTTGCTAGGAAAGTCCGAAAGCCCTGGTTACAACCCTGAGAGGTCACTCTCTCTGTGATATCACGTTTCCCGTTAATCAGGTATATAAATAAGCTGTTATTTTCTTAATAATGCTTACCTTGCTACAAAGGATTTATTTCATTTAAGAACCTATAAGGAAAATCCCGTGTTGGGACGTGAAAGTAATGTTTAAACTATGATCCTTATCTAGAATGATTTTGGTTTTATAACAAACAACTCAATTACTTGATTGAACATAATGTTGGTTGAGTTACAATTATTAGTTATTGCTAGCAATTAATATTGTTTTGATGTTGTAAATAACTTTTTAATAAAAACAAAATAAAATTGTCTCAGTACGTACCTAAACTAAAACCTATTTGTAATATAATTTTTCCAATGCAAAATCTAGATCTCTAAATATATTCTTTTGGCGCCATCAATGGAAACCATCAACCAAAAAAATTTGACTTTAGGTAGTTTATGGTTAATAATAGTTATACATACATAAAATCACGCCTTTTTCCCAGAGGGGTAGGCAGAGATCACTTCCAGCGATCCACTTTTCACCTCTGTAGAAAACGTGACGTGATGGGTTGTGGACCACATCGCCGCCATTCTGCATTGTGCATTGTTTTAATAAGGTCATTGCGTTCCCACGAGTAGCAAGGATATATGACGGGGGAATACTATCGCCTCGGATGATTTTGACTGAGTCGATAGTAGCTCGAGGAGCCGGGGTCGCTTACCCGTATACCGTTCACCAACCACCGGACAGATAGTTGTGATTGGTATCCCCTGACTACAACTATATAAAAGTTATACCTACTTTAACAATATCTTGTAGTTTTACAATTTATGTCATCTATTTAAGAAAGTTGTGTATCTATGCTTATAAAGGCTTGCTTATGTCTTGTAAGTTTTGTAAATTAATACATGTCTGTCATAGTTTCATATGTTTAACTGCAAGCATTCCTTAATAAATAAATAAATAACAATATCTAACCAGCTGTTTTTGTTGATATCCATATCAATAAGGACACTCGCATATCCTTCAACCCCATATTTATGGGAAACCCTCCAAATAGAATGGGATCCTTGTTTACAGAGCAAACATAACTGGCCCCATTAATCACGGAAGCTTAATTTTTTGATGGAACTTTTTAATCTTGTCCTAAACAAATACATTGGGCGAGGAATATAAACATATGGAATACTTGGTGGAGTGAGGCACAATCCGAAACTTATTTAATACCTTTGACTTGGAGAGGTTAAGACTTTTGCAACAACTAATCCAAAAGTCGCTTGAATTGACTGGCTCAGTGGCACAGTGGTGAGGACTCTGGCCGGCGGTTCCAGAGTCGTGGGTTCGATTCCCGCTCGGGACAAATATTTGTGTGATGAACATCGGTATTTGTTCGTGTCTGGGTGTGAATATGTATTTATAAATATCTATCTTTGTATGTATATTAGTCTCTGACGCCCTTATTACAAGCTCTGCTTAGTTTGGGGCTAGGTGACCGTGTGTGGAAATGTCCCAGATATTTAAGACATTTATTTAATTGACATGTTCTAACCTAAACCGCTTTTTAGGTCTATTGCTGGTAAGTGATGAAGATAAAAAAAAAATATTACACAATATCACATACATCTGATCGTGGTAAGTAGCTTAAGCAGTTACGAATATCAGATTAAACATGGATACAAAAATACAATCTCACACAGACACGGAACAAACACCGATGTTCATCACACAAATATTTGTCCCGGGAGTGTTTAGAAGTCAAACCCACGACCTTTGGAACCGTAGCCAGGGTCACTAACCACTGTTCCACCGAGCCAACACAACTATGTAATGATGATGACTAAATGGTGTCAACTACTCGGTCGCTAATGCCACCAAGTTTCGGTCATCAACAGTATCGCAACGCGCGGTCGTTTGTCTTCAACACCTGACCGATGCGATAGACTTGTTTGTTCGAAGAGTTGTTTTGGGCAGAGCCTCTACAAACAGTGTCGATGGCCGAGTGGTAAAGATCGTTGCTTGCCATGCGAGAGGTCGCCAGTTCAAACGCCACGTACCATTATATTTTTAAAATGTGAAATTCATATCTACGATTAGGCACATGACGTTTTAATGGTGATGATACACCTGATTAGGAAACCTCCACACCTATGAAGTAATTCTCAGATTGTGTAGTCAACCAGCCAGTTGGCCAGTGTGGTAGACTAAGGCCTTATCGCCCTAGTTTAGAGTAGGACGAGGCCTAGCAGTGAGGACGTATATAGGCTGACTAGCTGTGCCAGCGACTTCGTTCGCGTTCCCCCCGTTTTTTACACATTTTCCATTGTATGTTTGCTCCTATTGGACGCAGCGTAATGTTATATAGCCTAAAGCCTTCCTCGATAAATGGTCTATACAACGCAATTTTTTTCAAATCGAACCAGTAGTTCCTGAGATTAGCGCGTCAAACAAACAAACAAACTCTTCAGCTTTATAATATTAGTATAGATAATTAATGATTATAATGAATGACCTGGCTGAAGCGATAGACTTGTTCTTTCGAAGAGTTGTTTTGGGGAGAGCCTCTACGAACAGAGCAATGGGCGAACAGAGTTTTACATTTGGTGGACTCTTTTGGTTTGTGCTGTAACGATGTGGAAACTCATGGATGGATGCTGGCTTAGTGCGGTGGAATGCTAAACGTGAAAACGTGATTTAAAAAAAACATTCAGACGAATTGATAACCTCTTCCATTTTGAAGTCGGTTAAAAAGGCGTGGAATGGAACGGTTTTTTAAAATATATACTACTGGTGCAATCACTTAAAAATACAAATATTATAACATTAATGTTATGTTCCGATGATGCATTAATAAGAATGTTCTAGCATATACATAAAAGCTACACCTAAATGAACCTTTTTTCTTTTGAAGTTTAGACCACAAACTATTTTAGGTGTAAAATTATATTAAACAACAAAATCTTTTATCAAGAAGAGATCAACTTAACCCTATTATCTTTCGACCAATTAATGTGAAAAGGCAGACGAAAGTGTACCAAACAACTAATAAATCGTAGGTAATATTTAAAAATCCAATACGGATAAGTGGTTATTCGCTAATACTCAAAGGATTCTGCTTTACATTCAAGCGAGAGCACGGAGCCAGTTTATTCCACTCACGAAATAAATCTTCCTCTTTATTTATCCTTTCCACAACTAACCCATTGTTTTTCCTCGTGTCTGTGAAGTGATTCGCTTTTTTTTTCGTATTCAATGTGTGCCGAGGCGTTCGGGGAAAACCGGATTCAGTTTGTTATTCACATTGTTTTACCCGGACAGCCTCTCAATGCGATCATGCGTGGTTTGTGTTAAAACCGCATTGGGCCAAGCTCACAACGTTTTAAACTATTTGACTGGCTCGGTGGAACAGTTGTTAGTGACCCTGGCTGGCGGTTCCAAGAGTCGTGGGTTCGATTCCCACTCGGGACAAATATTTGTGTGATGAACATCGGTGTTTGTTCCGTGTCTGGGTGTGATTATGTATTTAAGTATGCATTTAAAAATATACATGTACGTATATCAGTCTCTGAGGCCCATAGTACAAGCTCTGCTTAGTTTGGGGTCAGATGACCGTGTGTGGAAATGTCCCAGAGATATTTATTTCATTTTACGCTACCTCGTTGATCTATTGGTAGCAAGTGCTGCCTAAGGACCGTGAGGCCCTGGTTCAAGTTCGGGCAACATTTTGGCGGTTGTATGTCCGTGCCTCAGAAAGCATGACAAGCTTACCAACCTACCAACACAGTGGCACACTTCACCAATACGACACCTGTGAGAGGCGTCAAACCCGCTCTACATATATAACTCGCTTTGATTTCCGCTATTCGTCCCGATCCATCCCGGATCGGGACGCGCCCCCAACCAAACAAACCAAGGCTGTGGCGGTTTACATTTTAATTTACATCCATTAGCAGTTGAGCAATTCATTTGTAGACGAAACGGCGGGATTGTCTCCGCAAATGGGTTTCTATTTACGGTTTGGATCCAAGTGATTGTGTTCGAGCTTCCGTTCGAATTAACAGTCGGCGGTGTCGAGTTGATTTTGTTTCGAGACTGAGATGACAAGGTGTTCAAAGCGATTTCTTGGAATACTTAAATACTACACTACACTACATAGTATAAAGCAAGGTCGCTTCCCGCGTCTGTCAGTCCCTATGTATGCTTAAATCTTTAAAACTACACAACAAACTGGCCAACTCGGACCCGCACAGCTCAATACCAATGCGAGACTCCACGCCTTGTCTCGTTGTTGCCGCGGCAGTGGTCTCCTCTTTAAGCGGGCTTTCAGGGTGAGTGCGACAGGCTCAATATGGTCTATTGTGCCTGTCGACCTCATATTTGGATCTCACTACCGCTTTCCATCAGGTGGAGTGAAGTCATCTTGTTAGCTTATTATAAAAAAAAAAAAACAACTAATTTTCTTTCACAACATCTCATACATCGATCTGATCCCGTTGTAAGTAGTTTAAGCACTTGTGTTACGGATATCAGAAACGACAGTGGATATACATATAAACTGAAATATAATATAAATAACACACCCAGATGGAACAAACACCGATGTTCATCACACAAATATTTGTACCGAGTGGGAATCGAACCCACGACTCTTGGAACCGCCAGCCAGGGTCACTTACCACTGTTCCACGAAGCCAGTCAATTTCCCAGCCGTGGTTCACTAAATGTTAGGTAAAGAAAATGTAGTACCCTATACCTTATTAAGTAAGTTTCTACATCTTATCCACATTGAAGACAACCAGAAAGTAATGGAACAGAGATCAATATTCTTATTAGTAAGGCGTCCGACCGATTACAGCCATGGCGGCTGGCAGATCTCAATTGAGATCAGCCAAGTGCGCCAGACATATTATAGAGCACAAGTGTGCGCGCAAACACAAGTGCACTCTCTATTCCCTTACTCTCATAATTCGGTGAGACGGCAATCCGACATGAACGATAAGAGATCGGGCGCAGGACCACCGGCTTAACGTGCTTTCCGAGTCACGGGCGTTCAACTGCCAACTTCCTAACTCCGGGCTAAGTAATTTAATTGCAGAAAAACTCACAGAAATTTTGCTCGACCCCGGACTCGAACCTAGGAACTCTCGGTGCTTACGCAGCGCTTGCTACCAATAGACCAACGATGCAGTTTATCGTTATTAAAAGGCGGCTACCAACACCCAAACATTACACAAAATCCCAAAAATGAAATGTTCCGTCAACGAGCCTATCTTAATTTTTCCGTAACATCAAAACGTCCCCAATTAGAAGGCTGTAAAGTAACCGTTTAATATAACGGACCCGCCCCGTCCATCATCCGCTCATAGGGATGGGAAACGTGATCGATTTTCATTCAAACTAATCGATAAATATAATTTCATATTGTTATTATTCGATTTTACAATTTGAATGATCGATTTTTATTCAAACTTATCGACACATACAACTTCATATTGTGATTAATCGATTTTACAATTTAAGATCAGATTAAAGAATGCCACTTGGTGGCAAGATGCCTAAATTTATGCTCTTACGTGTCACGACATTTTTTCATTTTGTTATTCTACTGCTGTATAAATTAATGTAATATACCAATTTATCTAGTTAAATAATATATAACTAGTAAAAAAATATTGATTTATTCAAACTAATTTTACGGATTTTATTTCCATTGTTTAATTTTCCTGCATTTTTTCAACAGACTCTAATATTTAAAAACGCCGTAATTAGGTATTGAAATCGTTTAGTGAAAATCTCTATAATCGAGTGCTGATCACTTTTCAGTGTTAATCGATTTAGGGCCTGATAAATTAAGTTACGACAAATTCTAGTATTGTATAGTATAATTGGTCGTGCGTGGGGCGCGTAACCTCAAGATCTTGGGTTCGAGTCCCCGTCTAGTCCAGCATGAATGTGATTTTTTTCAAATTTATTTATAATTAATTTAAACATTTTGTTGTTTACAAACAACTGTAAGTCTCTATGCCTCGATGTTCCTTTAACTCACCATTCCTACTCGATTATTCCCTTTTTTGACACAGCGTCTCATCCCTACTTGGGGCTGTTAATCCAGGCCGTGGACTAAACTTTGAGTTTGAATCGTCGGATTAAAAACGTTTGGATAGCGACCCTCCCAAGGGCACGCTCCCACACTTCTGCCGGCAGTTGGCGAACAAATTCGAGTAGGTATTTGAGTTTTTTGTTTGTATTTTCTTTGCACTCTTTGCGGTGTGCTTCAACGTTTCTAGAAAGGATTTTCAATGGAGCACAGGAATGTTGGTTTAACCTCGCACACAGAGTAGCCCAATCTTTTGAACTACGAAATCAATACAAGCATAGGTAGAGCAAACAAGTCTGTCTAGAAGTTGTTATTGTGGTGGTAAAAAATGTGACTTCACTTGGCCAGTTTTCATTCCATCGTTATTAAACATACTTTATACATACATATATACCTACAGTCACGCCTTTTTCCCAGAGGGGTAGGAGGGCAGAGATCACTTCCTAAACATACTTTAATTCTGTTGAAATCTGGCGAAGTCAAGTCTAACCTACTTTTATTTAAGATCTCTGTTATAATAACAGCTTTGTCATTGAACTTGGCACTCATTTAGAAGTCAAATATTTTTGCAGCGGAACCCACAGACTCATAATTTTTGTATTCGACTTGGCTCTTCTTTTTTACATTTATCTTTTTAGTGGGATAATACGATTACATTAAGCGACTTGTACCTACCCAAACTACATGAATTATAAAACCAACTCAGGAATACTAAGGCAACACTACACTATAAATGAATATCTAAAATATAAAGATCTATTAAGTAACTCAGACGACAACACAAAATCATTCAAGAGTAAACAATGGGTATTCCGGGAAACATTTTCGCGTTTTATTTCATTTATTTAACTGAAAAGATGATAAGTGGGACATAATACTGAACTTTATTCATTCAGCGTTCCTTTGGCCCCAAAGAAATTGCCTCAAGGCAAATAAAGCCAGCGTCCACAGGCTGCGAAGCGATAAAATGTTTTGTGATTTTGATATTTGTTTCACCGTAGATGTGTAATTTTTTTTATTCGTTGTTTTTATAGCTATTAAAGTTAAATGTAAATTTAAAATTTGATAAAAATCGCAATCTTGACCCCGCCTGAACGGGGACATGAATCCGCGTCGAATTTTTCCAAACTTTAAATTTTATGTAATTTTTGATCAAAATTATGCACAGTTTTAGAAACTCATTGGCTAATTCAAATTACATTTGGCATAGAAATAGTCTCAAGGGAGTCTCGCATAAAATTGCATGAACGGATTAGATAATTTTTACCCTACTGCGTCAGAAAGATGGTTTTCGAGGTTATGTATGTTTTTCGCCCAGTCATGAGTAGATAGTTGAATACGCCAAGAGTCAATTGATTTTGAAAGTGTGGGTTAAAACAACCAGCGCGCGTTGAAATGAGTTCACACAATAATACACTGGATAATGGCAGCGCTGGTGGCTCGGACTAAGAGGTTCAGATCCTCTTATCTGCCTCGTGCCATTAAGGCATGGAATGCCCTTCCAGCTCATGCTTTCCCTCCCTCCTATGATCCCGGGCTCATCAGGCGGGGCGTAAACGTAAACGGAAACGGCATTTAAGCAAGCCTTCAGGGTGAGTGCGACAGGCTCAATATGGTCCCTTGTGCCTGTCGACCTCATATTTGGATCTCACCACCGCTTACCATCAGGTGGAGTGAGGTCATCTTGTTGGCCTATTATAAAAAAAATGTTTGATTTCCTCTTTTTTTTAAGCTTCGCTCCGCGTAAACTTCCGGTTTAACGTAAATATCCCTAGCTTTGAGAGGACGGGTCCTGCCGTCCACAAATTTCAACTGAATATAGCGGGACATGGCAACATCGGGACATTCATCACCCTTCGTTGAGACCGGTTTGTTCCCGAGGGAACTGGGTTGGTTGACTGTTTTTGAGTGGGAATTCAGTAGGATTTACACAACACAGTAATTTGAGTGTAAAAGTGACAATAACTATACTACGATGAATATTTTACGAATTTATTCAAATACTCAATTTAGAAAAGCGTCGATGGCCGAGTGTTTAAGTCGTTGCTTGCCATGCGAGAGGTCACCAGTTCAAACCCCGCCACATATCACTGTGTGTTCCAAAATTTGAAACTCATATTATGTACGATAATTCGACGCTTCAACGATGAAAGAAACCTGCACACCTACGAATAAATTCTTAGGTTGTGTAGTCTACCAACCCGCACTTGGCCAGCGTGCTTGACAGGCCTTAGCGGCCTTTAGGGTAGGCCTGTACCCCAGCAGTGGGTACGTATATGGGCTGATGATAATTAAGCATATTAATATGTACTCCCCGCGACCGCACGAGCTGAACCTCCTCCGTTTGTCTTGACAATTTGTGTCAAAATTATAAATTGTAAATGTTATTTTTTTAGGTAATAAATGTTTTTTTTTATATCAATGAAAAATGGTGCTTATTACATTTACTCACAGTCTCAAAAGTGAATGTCCTCACAAAGGTCTGCGCTTAGTACAATAAAGCCAAGAACCCGATATCTTGTAGGTGCATATTTGACCCTTTTATCGAGGAATGGGAGCCGACAGCCGCCCGTACACCCTTCCGTCTTATGACACGTGTCTCCGCGTGCTAACGATGTGAGGAAATAAATGAATAGTGTTATTGATGGTACCAGGGTAGGGGTGACGGGACAAAAATAGGCCTGGTGTGTTTGCACATAGTTGACTGCACATAGTAGACACAAAACAATTTGAGTCTACTATGTGCAGTCAACTTACAAAATGGCGGAGAAATAAAGTATCTCACAATAAATAAATAAATAAATATCTGGGACATTTCCACACACGGTCATCTGACCACAAACTAAGCAGAGCTTGTACTATGGGCGTCAGAGACTGATATACATACATATATATTTTTAAATACATACTTAAATACATAATCACACCCAGACACGAAACAAACACCGATGTTCATTACACAAATATTTGTCCCGAGTGGAAATCGAACCCACGACTCTTGGAACCGCCAGCCAGGGTCACTAACCATTGTTCCACCGAGCCAGTCAAACAATAACGCATAGGTTGTATATGGGTTGTACCGTAGAACCGACAACGATTAGGGTAGAGTTCTGGAGTGGACACCACGTCTCGGCAAACGTAGTGCGAGACGCCCTCACGCCAGGTGGTGTGACGATCTGCGCAGGACGGCTGTAGCGGTACCATGAGTTGGCTATCGAAAACTTACGTACGTTAAAAACCTATTAAGTTGTTTTTTTCATACGACCGATTTCAGTTCTTAGCGTAACCACCAGTGGCGTACAAGTTTTTCATAGACATTTTACGTAGGCGATATCGAGTCCGTAACTTTTAAACTCATGGTAGCGCTACTGGTAGGAGCTGGATGCGAGTAGCCGAGAATAGCCGGGAGTGGCGAAGACGTGGGGAGGCCATGTCCAGCAGTGGACAAACCTATAGGCTGATGATGAGGTTGTACCCATTACGAATGTAGATTGCACTCGTGTTACGTACATATATTAGAGATTACATTGGAACACATAGTATAAAATACATCATTACCGGTGTGCTTTAAGCTTTAAAATTATGCAACGGATTTTGATACGGTATTCTGTAGACAGAGATATTCAATAGGAAGGTTTTCACGTTTACACCCCAAGCGCGGTCAGTAATTAATAAAAAGACGTGTGGCACTCGGGGACTGCCGCGGTATAGCTATTGCATAGCATCATCCGATTTCGGAGCAGCTCGTCTCGATTCGTGCGAGTTTCGTAGAGTCGTACAATACGTCTAACCACACGCACACAAACACCGTGCCAAAGTCTACCGAACTGAAACGACGTTAGACGATTGTGAGGTTTTTTTCGTTACGGAATTTCTTAGTTCGGTCACCGCACTCAAAGCCCACGATAAAAGCTATGCAATAGCTTAACAAGTATTATACAATCATTGTTCTTGCTAGGTTCGATACCTAGCAAAAAATAACGAAAACTATTTCACATCGTGCCAGTGACAAAATAATGTAAGATGATAGGTAGAGAACAATCGCAGGACGACTCCGCATTTTGTATAACTACTTTGTAAAACCTTAAAAAAATGTGCTCCAAGCATTAAAATCCTGCATTTAGTTCTGGCGTAAACTCGGGCATATCCCCCCCTCTCCCCCTCGATAGTACAAACGGGCCACAGGAATTAAAATAACAAATAAGTGCCATGGGAATTACACGGTAGACTGAACCTCTGGATGGCTGCGGCCCGAATTCAGGATTCTAAAACGTAAAGAGTCGAATTTCAGGCATATACCGGTCCGGGGCAATAAAATACGCTTTGACTAACCAGCAGAATTGAAATGTGGGGGTTGCGTAACGTCGTTTCTGTATGGATTCGTGAATAAAAATATACGTGTGAAATGAAATGAAATAATTTATTCTGCAAGTAGATTTCATGAAATTCTTTCGCATGTCAAATCACAAGTTAATCAATTACAAATAAATAATATGTACAAGTTACATCATTCTTGTATGTGCAAGCGAGCAGCTCAACATGTCCATGGATTCTTGTCATTCAAATAGTATTCTACTTTATAGTACCCTTTTTTCATAAGACACGATTTAATAAAAACTTTAAATTTATACAAAGGCAACACAATAATATTTTTTGGAATCTTATTTAACAATGTACAGAGATAGTCCCCATAAAGGGAGAATTTATATACCTGCTTAAGATTTAAGTAGCGATTTTAAAAGATCTAGATGTTCATCGAGAGTGCACAGATTGAGTGAGATAATTTAACATTAGGTGTCATAGTTATACTGCTGTACCTTGTCTATGCATACAACTAATTGGGTTAATATCAATCAAATGGCAGCCCTACTTGTTAAAACTTATGTAATTCTAGAATAAAATATCTAGAAGCTTACATAAGATCAATGATAAAACAGTAAGTATCCAGTTAGCATAAATAGCGAGCGCTTATTTCAGCCTTTCAATTTAAGACCTACATTTTGCTGTGAGTCGAAGCACAGAAAGTTCTGAGTATAAACAAAACTAACTAAGCTTACTTTGCCGTGCAAAATTGTTGGTGATGCATAAAAGCGAGCTTCGAAATACGAGTAATTCCCGCAAACATTCGTGTCAACAAAAAATACGTTTGAAGAATCAAACGCTGGAAAAGGCGTGCGATTCAAAAGCCGCCACTCTATTAAATTATTCCGTTTCGGCGACTCAAAATGGCCGCCGTAATGTTGCCAGTGTAAAAACCGAGTGAAAGGGGTGTTTTTTTTTTTCCTCCGGGTACTTTTTTCTGACGGTCAAGAGCTCCGTGTTTGGACAAATTGTTAGAGTCGCAACGGTTTCGAGCGGTTCTGAATGTACGCCGTGAATTCTGCTCGGAACCGCGTTCGACTAATATGTGAAAATATTTTCAAACAGAAAAAAAAAATAAATATCTGGGTCATTTCCACACACGGTCATCTGACCCCAAACTAAGCAGAGCTTGTACTATGGGCGTCAGAGACTGATATACATACATAGATATTTTATAAATACATACTTAAATACATAATCACACCCAGGCACGGAACAAACACCGATGTTCGTCACACAAATATTTGTCCCGAGTGGGAATCGAACCCACGACTCTTGGAACCGTTGTCAGTGAACCTGGGTCACTAACCACTGTTCCACCGAGCCAGTCTATTCCAGTCCAAGGGTTTCATGCTTTCTGTTTAAATACTACGTTATTATTTGCCGTAGGACATCAGAATGTACGTATCTAGATTTTACGGATGACATATGTAGCCTTGGAGTATATGGTCACGTTACTAATGTAAGTGGCAATATGGCGGCCAACTTATTAATTTTTATTTATTGAATTACATTTACCAAACTTCACTGATTATTATTTTATTAGTATTCTTTGATAATAATTTATGTTCCAAATGCAATCAGAAAGATCCACCTACGAAAGAATGACAATGTGAACATCACACTGCAACAAAGACAAGCAATCGTGGGTGGAAAACTAGCTCAGTATATTTTATCCAATCATGTAACCCGTATATGTAGTTTGAAATGTTCATTGCTTATTGACCGTATCATAACGGAATAAGGCTTTAATTACAGTGGAAATATGGGTGCCATGTCCATGTAAAGGTTTAAAAAGGGTATTTGATTCCATGTATATGATTTGAGATGTAGATGAATGTACGCAATATTAGGAGTATCAAAATACATATCTACTTATTGCCGATATATTTCAAACAATTTTCAGAACATGGAGGTTTCTCAATTCGACCGTTCCATTTGTTTTTTTTTGTTAGTATTCTTTGATAATAATTCTAGAAGCTTCCATATGATCAGTGTTTGTTCCGCGTCTGGGTGTGATTATGTATTTAAGTATGTATTTGTAAATATACTATGTATCTATTCCAGTCTCTGACGCCAATAGTACGAGCTCTGCTTAGTTTGGGGTCAGATGACCGTGTGATGATTTCCCAGATATCTTTTTATTTATTTAAAAACAAGTGTCGAATTTTGTCAAAAATAGCAAGCTTTTTTCCGCCTAAACGCGACCGCTCCAACCCCGCCCCCGTGTGTTTCTCCAAAAGTTTTTTTTCCCCACAATTGGCATTCTATGTGGCCACCGGCCGCTTTTGGGTTAGCCAATTCAATTTTATTGTTTGCGAGCTCTATTGACGGTTTGTATTAGTCGTGTAATTATGTAAAGCCAGGGCGGGACGTTTGACCACGCGAATGTAATATTTATGATTTCTTTGTTCCGTTACGTTTGAGCCCGTACCTGGAATGGGCTGTGTGGCTTTCAAATTGGATGTGTCCTTATTGGGTTACTGTTGCTCTCTTTGGTGTACGTCTGCTTGGATATTATATAAACTGTGGTTTGTCGATGTTTTACTGAACAGAAATGTGTACTTTTTTTTATAAAAGGCTAACAAGATGACAGCTCTCCACTTGATGGTAAGCGGTATTGAGATCCACGTTGCGTCGACAGGCACAAAAGACCATATTGAGTCTGTCGCACTCACCCTGAAGGCCTGCTTAAATACCGTTTCACGCCCCGCCTGAAGAGCCCGGGATCATAGGAGGAAGAGAAAACACAGAGATACTTGCAAAGATTATATTATTATAAAATTATAATTGCTGTTGGAGCATGTCTTGGTTCTGTTGTTGTTTTTAACTACTCTTGAAATCGTGTTAAAATCTAGGAAACTTCCTGTAAACAGAAAAGTAACACTAACAAAATCTACTTCAGCAAAAAATTCATAAGAAAATCAAAGTTTCCCGAAGCTAGTCCAACGAAAGTAAAATCACAAAGATATACGCTAATATAAGACACAATTTATACTGTTGTGTATTAGTACCTGACCTGACTTAAGTATATAGTAATAAGAAAACAAAAATGCGATATTTGTTTTCTTATTACTATACTAAGTTGAATAGAATTAGAGTCCACAGATATTTTTTTTTTGTCATTTTATTACTGAACAAGGCCGTTACTTAACTACAGAAGGTTCCGGGCATATTAGGTTAATGGGGCCCCAGTGACTTTGACAAAACACTATTTTATAAGAATAGAAACTTGGTGACATGGTACTTGGGACTTTTTCCTTGATCTGAGGGGCCCTTATCGATCGAGGGGCTATGGGTACTTGCCCAAAATGCCAGTGGCATAGCTTAGCATAGGGTGGAAGAGCTGGCAAAATGCGACGGGCCCCCGATCTTTGAGGGGCCCTGCTAAGAGGCCACGTGCCAGAAATGGCAACTCATTAGGTGATAGGAAACTGAAAATGTCCGGGATATTTACCATGTTGTTAAATTTTAATGAGCTTTCGATAGAAAACTGACAATGTCCGGAATATTTACCATGTTGTTTAATTTTAATGAGCTTCCGATATTTCGGTACTGTTGCAAGCGCCACGATCAACTTTCCTTACGAGTTCCCGGAGTTCCTATTTTTTAGGGCCCTATCAAAGGCCTTTCCTCGAGCCCAAGGTGGTATCTCGCCACTGCGACGTACCCACTGGGAAAAGTGGGCCTATCCTGAAAGCCGCCTTGATCACATCTCCAACGAGAAAGCTAACACAATCATCTTAGTTTGTTTAACGCAACACGTTTATTCAAAAGCAATAACACATCGGAAAAACATCGCATTTGGCGCAATTTATGTGCGCTCCCACGATTTACCGCTATGAGATATGTACGGGGAATGAGTTATGGACGCCGATACAGGCGGGTATTACGTGTGCTGTGCCGGTCTCCATGAAGCTGCCCTACTTCATAACACTTCACAACCCATATTATTATAGACTTAGTTATTTAAAAGGTGGAGTAACGATCTGTTCTACCAAAGAACTCGCGAATCCAATCCTTTAGAGATCAGTGGACAGTTTTAACAAGATCTTTTTTCCGAATTGACATACGATGATGGCTTGAAGTAGCCTCGTCATCATCACTAGCCGGGGAGCGGATCGCTCTCACCTCTAATAGAACAAAGACCATTTTCCAGCAGTGATATGATAAAGGTTAACATATACATGGATTTTATCCCCGTTACAAGCAATGGTGATAGTATAAAGGTACTATCGTGTACACGATAAACGGCTTGTTTCAATACATAAGACCAAATTTCCTCGTACATCGTCCCTATTTGGACCCTTTAAAACATGTTAATACGTAATGCGTCAGCCAGTATTGCGTCACGCGCCGTGTGTCATACAATTATGTCACATTACGTTGCGCCCGCGTTGCACCGCGTCCACAACTCAACTTGCCTAATTGATGAGGGTTTGCTTTGTGGCCACTCAAAATAAATACTCGTAATGTGCATAGTATAATGGAGTAATCCCATCCTTGATATCGATGTTCGCCACAACCGAGATCACATCGAGAGCGTCACCAGAACAGCCTACCGCCAATTGGGATCCTGATCAGAGTGCGGCGATTATTCACCCCGGTGCAGCCTTTTGTATAAGGCACAAGTTCGCCTATATGTCCTCTGGGATGGTTCCGCAAAATACTTACTAGATATATATAAATAAATAAATAAATATATCGAGGGCGACAGATTACAACGACTTGCTTTCCGTATTGTCGATGATCTAGAGGTGTCTGGAACCCTTGAACCTCTGCAATTGTGTACCTCTATAACGGGGAATGCTCTGAATAGCTATTTCAATTATTTCAGCTAACCCCTCCCTCCCCTTTCTACTCCCGAACGACACGGGCTGAACAGCGCTGCCATCCACGTACAATGCAGGCGCTGGTGGCTCGGATCAAGAGGTTCAATTCCTCTTCTCTGCCCCATGTCATTTAGGGCATGGGATTCCCTTCCAGCTCATTTTTTCCCTCCCTCCTATGATTCCGGGCTCTTTATCTGAATATTTATAAAAGGAGATACTGACTGACTGACATATCAACGCACAGCCTAAACGGCTTAACGTATGCACTTAAACTTTGGAAGGAATGTAGCTTAGGTGCCGTAGAGGTGCACTAAAAAAGGAATTCCCGAAATTCCCACGGAAACGGGCATTAGGGGGAAAATCCTTTTGTATGAAAATTCTAAACCGCTTAAGTTAGACGCTTGAAATTTGCCATGACCTTATTTGACCTTATTAAACTAAAATATAAAATGCAACAAAATATTGCAAAATTCCCACGGGAACGGGAGTAAGCGGAAAAAAACTTTTGTTTGAAAAACTTTAGAACGCTTAAGATAGATGATTGAAATTTGGCATGTAGGTACCATAATGATCGTAAAGCTTAGTTGTAAGGCGATATTGCAAAATTCCCACGGGAACGGGAGTTATTGGGACAAAACATTTGGGTGTAAAATCCTGTACTCCACGCGAACGAAGTCGCGGGCACAGCTCGTTATACTATAAATTTTATTTCATAGATTATTATGAAGATGATAGGATATTTTTTTTATATACTGTGTTCAAAATATTACTACATTACCTAAAAAAATATAAAGCACGTGCACATCACGAGTTGCACATAGCCGATAATTACAGATAAAAATATTATCATTGTAAACATAATATGTTAAAAATAATCATCTGATTACCTACACATATATTTCATGTCACAGTTTCAATACTAAATACGACATTTTAAATATGAGTCATCATCATCATCGTGATGAAGCCGTGTACAAAAATAATAGCAGTTTTCAATCAACAGCGTAAAATAAATTCTTGTATGTAAGCAATTATATATATAATTATAAGTTTATAAGTAATATAAGTTTCAAAATCTTACACGCATTATGTATTTTGTTAGCTTATAAGTATGTATCAAACAAAAACAAAAAAGTAACAATTGAAATATTCATTTCAATTTCTAGTCACTAAGTTGCAATTAACATTATAATGCATTTTTATCGATACATAAGTTCCTACGTAATATTTTAGACTTTTGCGTTCCATTAAACTAAATATATAGTCCAGTCAAATTAGGTAAAAATCTCGGAATTCGAGATACCCAGCTGTAAGTCTGTAAATACTTAGATATTGACACCCTAAAAGTGGTCTCCAAACCTACATATTGTAGGGTGTACGCAACTATTAAATTTTCAAGGTCAAATGTCACAAATATCAGTTTTATGAACTTTTGAGCGAAACGGGAAGTTTTATCATAAAAGTGTGTAGGAGAAAATTACTTATCTTCTATTTATCTATAAAAATTGTCTGGACGTTTTATTTCTAAGATTCACCATTTCAGAGATACAGCGATGCAAATAGTTGAAAAAGTTGTATTTTCAAAAGCTTCCAGGCCCACGTGCGATTGTGCTAGACAGTTAAAATTTTCACGAATGATGTATTTTAGTAGCCTCTATAACATCTAATACAAGAAAAAGCTTAAAACCAATGTTTTAGTGGGTTCTCATACAAAAACTATGGTTTTTTTTTCTCACACTTGGCCGGTTTTTAACGTGGTTACCCCAGTAAACCTATTCCAGACGACACCTTTTATACATGAAGAACATGTTGTTTATAAGGAAGCCTAGTATTTAACTAGGCTTCCTTATAAACAACATGTCCTTATAAACAATTGTTTTGTGTTGTTTTCAGTATTCAGAAGATTTAAGATTTCTGCGTTTCATTAAATTAAATTTGGTTGATATGGATCTTCACGTTCATAATCGAGTTAGATGGACAGTTAACATTTTTAAAATGTTTTTTTTTTCAGTTATACTTCAAACAGAAATTCTAATAATTGGTTATTTCGTACTTTTTGACCCATAATAAGCAGTTTAAATGTACTGAAACGTATAAGTATAGTACTAAAAACAACATATAACAATTATTTAACTAGGCTTCCATATAAACAACGTGTTCTTCACGTATAAAAGGTGTCGTCTGGAATAGGTTTACTGGAGTAACCACGTTAAAAACCGGCCAAGTGTGAGAAAAAAAAAACCATAGTTTTGTATAAAAACCCACTTAAACATTGGTTTTAAGCTTTTTCTAGTATTAGATGTTATAGAGGCTACTGAAATACATAAGTTGTGAAAATTTTAACTGTCTCGCACAATCGCACGGGGGTCTGGAAGCTTTTGAAAATACAACTTTTTCAACTATTTGCATCGCTGTATCTCTGAAATGGTGAATCTTAGGAATAAAACGTCCAGACAATTTTTATAGATAATTAGATGATAAGCAATTTTCTGCTACACACTTTTATGATAAAACTTGCCGTTTCGCTCAAAAGTTCATAAAACTGATATTTGTGACATTTTGACATTGAAAATTTAATAGTTGCGTACACCCTACCATATGTAGGTTTTGAGACCACTTTTAGGGTGTCAATATCTAAGTATTTACAAACTTACAGCTGGGTATCTCGGATTCCGAGATTCTTACTTAATTTAAGCTTAAATGACTGGACTAATAAGTCTTCATGGGATTGGTGTCGTCGTCAGTCGAAATTTTGGGCAGTAAGTAGCTATGTAGTTCTCCTAAAATCGCGCGTAGAACCATAAAGACTAGTATTTAACAAAAGTTTCAAATAGCTTAACATCTAAATATATATAAATCAAAGGTGACTGACTGACTTACATAGTGATCTATCAACACACAGCCCAAATCACTAGACGGATCGTACTGAAATTTGGCATGCAGGTAGATGTTACGACGGAAGCATCCGCTAAGAAAGGAAATCCCGATATCCCATGGAATTAGCGGGATAATCCTTTTGCATGGTTAATCTAAACCGCTTAAGTTAAACGTTCGAAATTTGACCTGCAGTTACCTTAGTAAACTTCAAGCTTAATTGCAACAGGATATTGCAAAATTCCCACGGGAATGGGAGTAAGCGGGAAAAAATCTTTTGTATGAAAATATCTAAACCACGTTACATTGATAATTGAAATTAGGCGGATACCCTAATAACGTAAAGCTTAGTTGCAATAGGATATTGAAAAATTCCCACGGGAACGGGAGTTATTGGGAAAAAACTTTTGTACTTAAAATCCTGTAGCTCACGCGAACGGAGTCGCGGGCACAGCTAGTTTATCAATAAATACTAAGCCCGAAACTGATAACACATATTACACTACACTTATCGTATAATTTTATACTCACTGTAGACATAGCGTCTTTTAAATAAGTACTAACATTAGGATGTTAAGAAACATCTTGTCATAAGTCACTTGACTATAAATGGAAGTGGTCATCTAATGTGAAACATTTTATTTCACGATATTAAAGTTATTAAACTACGTTTTACAAAAGTTATATATGTTTATTTCATAGAGTGATTAAGTGTTGTAAATTTAAGTGAACATTATTTGAAAAAGGTATGTTTTTAACACACGGATTTATCTGTTAATGTTTAATTACGGACTAGAAATATCATCTCTATAATTGTTTTTATTTATACACCTACGCAGATTAGTATTTAATAATTCATATAACGTTTTATTTTTAATTATCTCATTTATTATAATTTTATTTACACATAATGGCTAGCCTGTTTGAATCTACTACTAGCGTTTCACAATGACCATTGAAATATATTGAAATTAAAAGTAGACTAGCCCACAACTTCGTCCGCGTGGAAGTAGTTTTGGCAGCAATGATTTATTAAAATATCATAGTATCAAGGTGTATCAAGGTATATATATATATATATATATATATATATATATATATATATATATACCTTATCATGGTATAGGTATATCAATTAGCTATTTATTGTGAAAGTCACGTCGAAATTGGTCTGGCTTATTCGGAGATTAGCGAGAATAAACAAACAGACAAAAATATTTTAAATTATGATTTATATTTATTATGTATTTAGTATATTTTGTAATACATACATACATAAAATCACGCCTATTTCACAGTGGGATAGGCAGAGATCACTTCCTGCCATGTGCTACGATCCCGGCACACCACTTTCGCTTCTTTCACATGCATCAATGATTTATAACATTGGTGCCCGATAAAGACTCATACCCATTCAGTAAAAGTCGTTATTTTAATATTACAAACAGGCACAGGGAGTTATATTTAGTTGTATCTACAGATATATTTTAACCTGTATGATCCTACTATCAAAAAAAGATCTACTCCAAACCTGTTTACTTCTCTCTATCTAAATTAAGCCAGTTATTTGATAGCTGGGCCAGATCGTCACCCCATTTTTTTCTTGGTTTCACCATAGTATTAAATAAGGAACGATTATTCGACGCTTTAACGGGGAAGGAAAACATCGGAAGGAAACCTGCACAACTGCGAAGGAATTCTTAGGTTGTGTAGTCGACCAACCCGCACTTGGCCAGCGTGGTTGACTAAGGCCTTATCGCCCTAATTAAGGGGAAGGCCAGTGCCCCAGCAGTGGGGGCGTATATGTACTGATGATGATGATGATGAGATATATTCCTACCAAATACTGGACCCTACTGACTTGGTCTGTAACCAATGAAAATTTTCAACCGTTTTATTACCATAAAGATAATTTTCAGGCATAATGTTACAAGCGATAGCAGTCCTATGCACAGTGGCGCTGGCGTGGCTCTACCTAACTTGGCGCAAAGTCAGTGGGTTCTGGGCGCAGCGTGGCGTGCCTCATGAGAAACCACATCCGGTGTATGGAAGCCTCACCTTCTTGCAAAAAGAAAACCCTGTAAGTTTTTGAAACAATATTTTTTTATAGACAAATAAATTGATTTTTTCTTTAAAGTCTCGAAGTCCTAAGAAGTTCCGGGACTTTGATCGTAGGTTGTCTCCTGTCCCGAGACTTGAAATGGTCCAAAACCAGGCCTTCAGGGTAAGTGCGACAGGTTCAATATGGTCTATTGTGCCTGTCGACCTCATATTTGGATCTCACTACCGCTTCCTATCAGGTGGAGTGAGCTCAACTTGTCAGCCCTTTATAAAAAAAAACCGTATTTCGTGAATTCTACGCTTCTACGGGTTTTTTTCTTCTCTTGTCACCTGTGTTGAGTTTAAAGACCCGTCCCCACTAGGCTCACACTGAGTAGCTAATAGTTTGCTTCCAGTTTCCCTCCCTACACATATGTAACCGCGCGGCTCAGACACTGCGTACGCGCATACAGAATGAGTCGGCGAAATGAAGAAAACTGTGAGTCACTGTTTGCCTAATGAGGCTGAGCCCAAGAAAACCAAGATTTAGTCCTTACTATTATAATTTTTTTTGATCAAAATACAAATCATCGTATTGGAATGTTTGAAATAACATAAAAGTAAAGTTTGTTTTGATTACGTAATTATCGTATACGACGAATAATTACGCAAGACTTTTATTACAATTTCCAATTATACATGGGTCAATGTAAAATGATAACTCCATGGCTAAATATATTTTTTCCAGATTACAAACAAAATGTGAATCTATTTACATTAAACATCGATATAGTTATCTGTAAAAGTTTAGATAAGATAGCCACTCGAAACGTGAAATATATAAAACTGAACAAAATATTTATTTTAATTGATTTTTATTTAACAGGTTGTTAAATTTAATAAATTGTATAACACTCGTTGTAAGTAGATACATTGTACTTTATTTACGTAGGTACATCATCTCTTTCGAAACGTATGGTCTCTAAACAATATGTTAAGAATAAGAATAAGAAGATTACACTCTATTGTAATGCGTAAAATTTATTTTATTTCAAACTAGCTTTCCGCCCGCGACTCCGTCTGCGTAGAGATGTTTAACGGGTAAAACATTACTTCTTTATAGCGCAGTCGGTTAAAAAGTAGCCTATATCCTTTTCTAGGCTCTAGACTATATCTGTACCAAATTTAGTTTAAATCGGTTCAGTACTCTATGCGTGAAAGCGTAACAGACAGACAGACAGAGTTACTTTTTATAATATTAGTATAGATATGCAGTGTTCGCGCAAATATTAGACAATACTATCACCTTCGACTTGAACTGATGGGAATACGAGTATATACCTTACTACTAGTGACCCGCCTTTGCTTCGTTTAGGGTAAATTTTACATAAAAACCTTCCTCTAGAATCCCTCTATCTATAAACCACATCAAAATCCGTTGTGTAGTTTTAAAGTTTTGAGCTTACATAGGGATATAGGGACAGAGAAAGTGACTTTGTTTTATACTGAGTATGTAGTGATTGTCACAATATAATTTGTAATGATAAACGTATTACGTAATATGTATTAATAGATTATCACGATAACGATAACAATCAATGCCGGACAAAACAGTGATTAGGGACATTGCATAAAATAATTGTGCTAGTAATGTTTGCACTGGATTTATCTAGATTTAAACAATTTTTACTAAATTTTAGTAATATTCTCGTAAATCATCCGTCCATTCTAATTTTTGAACATGATGTGGCTGCCTTCAATATTTCATTACTTTTTAGAGATAAGCAAGCTGCTCCATCGAGACTTGGCTAGTTTTTTTACAGGATGTTTTTGGTGGGATAGAATTTTACGTTTTTGTATGGGTCACATCGATGTTAATTTTAAGTGTGTCTTCATACTAGCGTATGCCCAGCGTATGCGTTTGATGAACGAACGCGCTGACAATCTTGAATACTTCCAGGCTACATTCATGAAACAATTGTACATGAACTTCCGCACCCCTTACGTCGGCATCTGGTTGTTCTGGAGACCAGCTTTGGTCATCAACTCCCCGGAGATCGCTCGCAACGTCCTCATCAAAGACGCCGACACCTTTAAGAACCGATTGCTTGGTTCAGGCATCTCTAAGACCGATCCAATTGGAGGGCTCAACTTGTTCACCGTCAATGTAAGTACGCACACAGCTTAATCCTATCTATCGTAAGTACGTAGAATCATAGCTTAATCCTAGCTAAAGCGTAGTCCTATTAGCCGATAATAAATAAGATGTGCTTCTATTATTTGGAATAATAATGTAAAAAAAATGCATTTTACACAAGCTTTTAACATGACACTTGTATTTTTGCTTATAAATAAAAATATTTCCCAATTTCAAAATCAGCTATTCAAAAGAGTACTCGTTCCATACTTGACGTATATGAAGGAGAAATTTAATAATTATAGCAGTATTTATATGAAAAATCTGGGGGCACGGCAGTGCCTCCACCAAGTCGAGCAAAAAAGCAGCACGACCGTACCATCCTTTTTCGAAGCAATTTAGGCTATTTTCGATAATAAATTTTCATATCCACATGAATCCCATTGAAGTATGACATGTTTGAAGACCTCGCTCTTTCCTAAGAGAACAAATTAAACATTATACTTTTTAAGTGTTTTTATAACTGCTCCTTTATGTAGGGTAGTTTTATATTAGTTATTAAGATGTCATGTTTTTTAATAAATCAGTCAGCTAGCCAACGCCGCCTTTCATTGACGTAGCACTGGCGACGACCGGGTTTTTCGAGAACATTCCTTACCAATCGTGATCAAAAAGTGTTTACCTACTTTGTCAAAATGCCGATAGGAAAACTTGAACCTTTTGACTTAAATTCCAAGCAGTGGCCGGCATACATACGTCGGGTAAAACAATATATAGTGTTGAACGAAATCAAGGATAACCTCCACGTGCCCTTACTAATTACTGTGGTCGGCGAACCTACCTACGCTTTAATGTGTGATTTGTGCTCACCGGAATTGCCGGAAAATAAACAGTTCGAAGAATTAGTGTCATTAGTTTCCGATCACCTAGAACCTCAACGATCGGAAATAGCCGAACGACATATATTTCGCCTACACCGACAAAAACCAGGAGAAGCACTAATGGATTACTTGCAACAGTTAAAGCATCTGGCAACCACCTGCAATTTTGGAAAAAATCTGGAAGAAAATCTACGCGATCAATTCGTGTCTGGGCTCGCGAATGAGGCGATGCGTTCACGAATTTTTGCGGAGAAAAATATTAAGTACAAAGAGGCGGTAGATCTAGCTCTGGCTCTGGAGGCCGCGGAGAAGCATGCGGAGATGAGCGCTGCAACGGCGGCGACCGCGATGTGCGCAGGCGGCGACACGGGCCACGCCGAGGGGCTGCACCAGGCGAGCGGGGCGCGCTCGCGCGGCGGCGGCGGCGGCGGCGCACGGCGGCCGGCCGCGGGGCCCGCGGGGCGCAGGCGCCGGGCGCGCTGCGGGTGCGGGCGCGGGCCCGGGCCCACGATGCTGGCGGTGCGGCAAGCCGCATCACTCGGATAAGTGTCGATTTGCTAATTATAATTGTGATGAGTGTGGTCGCAGAGGCCATTTAAAAGTGATGTGTAGGGAAATCCGAGGCAAGGGTAATAGTAGGCAAAATTTTGTTAGTGAGTCGGATTACAGTGAGGAGGACATCTTTAACATCGAGTTAGCTTCGAAAGGTAACAAGCCATTTTTTTTAAGTGTTCGCGTCGACGACGAACTGTTGAACTGTGAAGTCGACACAGGTAGTCGCATTTCAGCAATAAGTGAACAATTGTATAAACAAATTTTCTCACGTAAGATTATTAATTGCGATGATTTAATGTTACGTTGCTACTCCGGCTTACGGATCGAGTCTTTGGGATATATCTTTGTCGACGTTCGCTTAGGTGACGCTATAGCTAAAAATTTAAAACTTTATGTAATTAAAAATGGCAGCTGTCCTCTTCTAGGGAGGGAGTGGATACGGGCTTTAAAAATTAAACAAATAAATTTTAATCAATTAATAGATAGTCCTTTGGAATCCTCCGTGAGCCGACTAACAAAAGAATTTCCTAATGTGTTTACTGACCGCCTAGGTGAATGTAAGAAGCTACTCCAGTTACAACTCACTGATAAGGAACCGGTTTACGTGCGCGCGCGTCCCGTGCCTTTAGCATTGCGTTCTAGGGTCGAACGAGAACTCGAGCGGTTGGAAAGTGAGGGAACCATTTACCGTGTGGATTATTCGGAGTATGGGACTCCCATAGTCCCGGTAATTAAGACTAACGGTGACATACGTATATGCGGTGATTACAAAGTTACTATTAATAAAAAATTGAAACGGGATTTTTATCCTTTACCTCGCATTGAAGAACTTTTTGCCACATTAAGTGGGGGGCAAGAATTTTCAAAAATTGATTTGACGAACGCTTATTTGCAAACAAAATTAAGTGAAGATTCCCAGGCATGTACCGCAATCACTACGCACGTAGGCACCTTTGTATACCGTCGCACCCCCTTTGGACTTTCCTGTGTACCAGAAAAATTTCAAAAATTGATGGAAGAAACTTTAAGGGGGATACCTAACACAGTTGTTTTCTTAGACGATATTTGCGTTACCGGAATTAATAGAAAATGTCATTTAAATAATTTAAAAACAGTTTTAGAGAGATTACGCGACATGGGTCTTACGATTAAATTAGACAAGTGTAGCTTCTTGCAGAAAAGTGTTAGGTACTTAGGCTTTATAATAGATAAAGATGGCCTTCATCCGGATCAAGATAAGATCCATGCTATTGCCAACGCTCCCCGACCCTCGGACGTAACGCAGTTGAAAAGTTTTTTGGGTTTATTAAATTATTACGGCAAGTTTATACCGAATTTAAGTATAATATTACACCCATTACATGGGCTATTAAAGAAAGGTAAGAGTTTTAATTGGAGTACCTGCTGTGATAAGGCTTTCCAGGAAGCCAAACAATCATTAATGAGTGAGCGCGTTCTGGCGCATTACGAGGAGGGTGTACCTCTGGTGCTGTCGGTGGACAGCAGCGCGTACGGGCTGGGGGCGGTGCTGGCGCACCGGTATCCGGATGGCTCCGAGCGCCCGGTTAGCTGTGTCTCGCGCACACTTAATGACGCGGAAAAGAATTACAGCCAATTTGATAAGGAGGCTCTAGCTATCTTTTATGGGGTTACAAGACACCATCAGTACCTTTTTGGTAGACAGTTTGAATTGCGAACGGATCATCAGCCCTTAAGTTACATTTTCGGTGAGAAAGCGGGTCTGCCGCAGACCGCTGCAAGTAGGCTGCAGCGCTGGGCAACGCGATTGTCCGCCTATGAGTTTACTGTGAAGTTTATTAAGTCTGAACAGAACGGACCGGCTGACGCGCTGTCGCGCTTGCCGCTGTCGCTCAAGCGCCGTCCCACTGATCAATGTAGTTACATAAATTTAGTCAAAGATTGCTTACCTATCGATTTTAATGATGTTTGTAAACATACAAAAAAAGATACTATTTTAAGTAAGTTAATCGGGTTTGTAAAGTTTGGTTGGCCGTCGGAACCTAGCAATGAGGACGAAAAGCCTTATTTTATTCGTAGAAACGATTTAAGTATAGATCTCGGGTGTTTAATTTATAAGTACAGAATAATCGTACCATTAACTTTACGTAAACGAGTCTTGGAAGAAATACATATGGGTCATTTGGGCGTAAACAAAATGAAAAACCTAGCTCGCAACTATGTGTACTGGCCGAACATAGATAAGGACATAGAACAGGTGTGTCGCACGTGCGAACCCTGCCGGTCAGTTCGCGACAGTCCGCCGCGCGCAGAACTCCATCCGTGGGAGTTCCCGATGAAGCCATGGCATCGGATCCATGCCGACTTCGCCGATTGTGCCGGCAAACGTTACTTGGTGATTGTTGACGCACATTCCAAGTGGATTGAGGTCATCCCTATGACTCGAACGGATGCAGAAAACACAATTTCGGCATTCATGACTGTCTTTGGTAGATTTGGACTACCCACGCAGTTAGTTACGGATAACGGCCCACCATTCTCCTCTTTAGAATTTAAGAATTATTGTAAGAATAATAGTATTCGTCATACGACTAGTGCACCCTATAGGCCTCAAGGTAACGGCGCAGCCGAAAATGCTGTAAAGACTGTAAAAAAAGCCATTAAAAGAGCAATCCACTCGGGTGAAAATGTTACACAAGCTGTACACGAATTTTTATTCTGTTATAGAAATTGTAATCATGCTACTACAGGGTTGTCACCGGCTGAATTGCTCTTGGGCCGGCGCTTGCGGAGCCGCCTCGACGCGTTACGCCCTAATGTCGCCGAGGTGGTTCGCGCTTCGCAAAGTAAACAGGTGGATAATGCGGGAGGCCATTCTAGGCAGTTCGATACAGGAGATACAGTGCTGGCACGGGACTATTCAGTTAATAAAGAAAAATGGACGGAAGGTATAATAACAAAAAAAACGGGGCCGGTTTCGTATAAAATTGACGTTGGCAATGGATTGATTTGGCGTAGACACCAAGACCAGATCATACCAACTGCCAACAAATCAAGGTTTTCTTTGACATGTGCAGGCATTGTATCTTCAAACGATAAAGTTCCACCTGTGGACAGTCCTGATGATGACGATCAGTTTGAAGATGCTTCTAGTGGAATGAAGGGGGAGAGAGAGAAAGATGCGACCAGTTTAGAACCACAAAGTGATACAAACGTACCACACTCTCCCGCTTCACCCCCACTGGGTACATCGGCCCGGGCACTGCGTGCTTTCAACCGGGCTTTGAACAAAAAATAAACATGCTATGTAGCATTTATCAATATTATGTTGTTTTTGTAAACATTGTTAAAGATGTGATGCTTTTGTATTAGGGGGAAAAGTGTAGGGTAGTTTTATATTAGTTATTAAGATGTCATGTTTTTTAATAAATCAGTCAGCTAGCCAACGCCGCCTTTCATTGACGTAGCACTTTATTTCAATCAGGATCCGATCTGGTCGTCAGTGAGAAAACGGTTGACCCCAGTGTTCACATCGGCCAAGTTGAAAGCCTTACACGAGCTCGAGGTTACCAAAGCGATGGAACTTGTGCAGAGGATAGACAAGGACTTGAAGCAAAATAAACAGAGCGAGTTACGGGTAAGTTACGTACAGGAGTGATATAAGATCACATTATAATATAGATTCGATGCTTTAACGGTGAAGGAAAACATCGTGAGGAAACCTTCACACCTAAGAAAATTCTAAGGTTGTAGTCGACCAACCCGCACATGGCCAGTGAGGTTGACTAAGGCCTTATCGCGCTAGTTTAGGGTAGACCCGTACTCCAGCATTGGGGACGTATATGGGCCGATGGTGAGGGAGGGAAAACATGATGATATTTACTCAATGTTGACTATCCTTTTACAGACAATGTACGCAGACTTCACCACAGACATAATAGGAACTGCCGCTTTCGGAGTGAAGGGTGATGCTACTCTCACCGGAGAGGGACCAATGAGGGCCGTCACCAAGGAATTCATGAACTTCAACTACATCAGGGGCCTGGCTTGGTGCAGCATCTTTTTCTTGCCTGAAGTCGTCAACTTTTTTAGGTTAGATACGTAGAAACGTAATGAACGCGTGCGTAGGTCTAGAAGCAAATGTAAAGCTTCTTACTGCCCGCTAGATTTTAGACTTTCGCGTTCCATTACACTAAATATTAGTCTTTAGGTATGGGTCTTCACGCGATATTATGAGTAGCAAATACATAGTTACTTTCTGCCCGACGTGCAGACTGGGTTACACCTATCATAGTCGCGAGCGAATTAAGTAAGTATGTAGCTAGGTATGTATTTGCTACTCATAATATCGCGTGTAGACCCATAAAGACTAATTAATATTTACTGCCATATTTAACCGTCAAACATGGGCATGATCTTCTTGAGTATATAATCTTCTTCAGTTAATGAGAGTATGAGTGTATATAATCTTCTTCAGTTAATAAATTAATCAAGTAAAAAGAAACAAGAAAGACAATTATTCAGTTACACATCTGTTCCATCTACTTTGTAAGAATAAGTAGCTTTGACAGAATAAATAAAAACATTTATGAACTACTTAGTAAGTATCATCATTACATGCAAATTGATCATAATAATAGCACAATGTACTTGGCTCTGGCACCAACACAATAATATATGTGCTCGACTTCTTTTTGCCTACTAAAAGAACCTAATTCCGATTGCAGATTCTCATTTTTCCCAAAAACGGCCACGGAATACTTTAGACAAGTGTTCAAGAGCGTGGTTAATCAGCGAGGAGGCTATAACAGTGAGTCACAGAACAAAGATCTACTGGGGGCTCTCCTGAAGATAAAACACGACTCTGAAAAGAACAATGAGAGTAAGTCCACAGCTGATCACCGATCACCGAATGGCCAATCTACTGGCAATTTGCCTACTTTGATTCTTTTTTTTTTTAAATAGTCTAACAAGATGACCACACTCCTCCTGATGGTAAGCGGTAGTGAGATCCGAAAATGAGGTCGACAGGAACAATATACCATATTGAGCCTGTCGCACTCACCCTGAAGGCCTGCTTAAATGCTGTTTCACGCCCCGCCTGAAGAGCCCAAGATCAGGAGGGAGGGAAACATGAGCTGGAAGGGCATTCCATGCCTTAATGACACCATGAACGCCATGATGATTCTTTTCTCTTACACATCATTCGGCAACCTATAACTAGAATAATTAATTATCTAATATTAATGTCATGGACTGTCTGAATTGTCTAGCTGTCTTCGAGATCATCCCTATAATTAAGATAATAGTAATCGATACGAAAACACTAAAAAAAATATAAAATAGACTTTTGCGCAAATATAGACAATACAAAAAAGCCATTTTTTTAAAGATACATACACAAGGACAGACAGATGTAGGAAGCGACTTTGTTTTATACTATGTCATTGTAGTGATATTTGAAACTGGTGGTCAATCTACCGGAATCAGATCCCTAATGGTCCAAGATCCCAGAGCTGCCAGACATCACTTATTTTCTAATGGACAAAATATATACGATTGAGTAGTGTTAGGGTGTACTATCATCATATGACTAGTTGCTACCTTGACCAGACGGCCATTTTTCAGATATCAACCAATCAAGGTACATAGAAACACTGCTCACCTCACTTAAATTCTGATGGCTGATTTTAACATATTATATTTCACACAATATCATTTAAAATCAGGATTCATTACTCCCAGACACAGGCGGTCGACGGTTTTACCTTACAGACGCTTTAAAGCTATGAAAAAAATTTTACTTTTACTTATTTTCTGATGCTTGATTTTTAAATATGTTATTCAAACAACTAAAAAGTACTCATCTGACCGCAATAATTATAGAATTGTACCTTACAAACTATTTTATTAGAAAAACTTAACTAAATTCAATTAAAAAAAAAAATCTAAAACAGTTGATTCTGGTGAATGTTTGGCCCCTTGGATTGGTCTGTCCGTTTGCAAAACGTTTTAAAATAGTTGTTTGAATAACATTTATAAAAATCAAGCATCACAAAATAAGTAAAATTAAGTAAAAGTAAAATTTTTTTTCATAGCTTTAAAGCGTCTGTAAGGTAAAACCGCCGACCGCATGTGTCTGGGAGTAATAAAACCTGATTTTTAATGATATTCTGTGAAATATATGTTAAAATCAGCCATCAGAATTTAAGTGAGGTGAGCAGTGTTTCTATGTACCTTGATTGGTTGATATCTGAAAAATGGCCGTCTGGTCAAGGTAGCAACTAGTCATATGATGATAGTACACCCCACCACTACTCAATCGTATATATTTTGTCCATTAGAAAATAAGTGATGTCTGGCGGCTTTGGGATCTTCCTCCGTATGTTTTCGTCTTCAGATATCCACGATGACCTGTTAGTGTCTCAGGCTGCGATATTCCTGCAGGCCGGCTTCGACACGACCGCCGTGGCTCTCACCTACATCACCTACGAGCTAGCCTTCCACCAAGAAGCCCAGGTGACATAACATTGCCGCACAAAGCATCCTATAATAATACTTACTAATACTATAAACTAGTCCCGCTAGTCTACTAGACCCGCCCTCGCTTCGGGTATATTTTAGATAAAACCTTCCTCTTAAATCCCTCTATCTATTAAGAAAACCACATTAAAATCCGTTGTGTTCTTTAAAGGTTTAAGTGTACAGTCAGCCAAAAATGTGGTCTACCTACCACCCTAAGGTTGAGATTAGTTTGAAAGTCATGGAACAACAAGTTTAATTTTCCCTGGCAATAAGATTGTGTTAGTGACTATTGTCAACCTTAGCGATCGTTACATCTCGCAGGAACTTTTGTCAAAAGTGGTAGACCACTTTCTTGGCTGACTGTACCTACTCATGTACAGACAAACGCAGAAAGCGACTTTGCATTATACTATGTAGTGATGACACTTTCACGCCGAAACTAGAGAACCGTTTAAATAACAGAGGTAGTCTAGCCTGAAAAAGGACTGAAAGTATGATAGAGCTAATTTTGAACTGGCTTCAGGGAGTAATATTAGAAAACTGCTTCGTTGGTCTATTGGAAGCAAGTGCTACTTTAGGACCGAGAGGACACCGGTTCGAGTCCAAGTTCAAGCAACATTTTTGTGTGAGTTCTTCTATTGAGTAAATACTCAGCCCGGATGTACGCCCGTGCCTCGGAAAGCACGTTAAGCCGGTGGTCCTGCGTCTGATCTCTCATCGGTCATGTCTAATTGCAGCCTCACCGAACTATGACGGTAAGGGAACATAGAATACACTTGTGTTTGCGCGTACATTTGTGCACTATAATATATCCGTGGCAGCTGACTGTTCTTTACATGAACGAACGAACATATATTCTTCATCATAATAATGAAGAAGTCAGAAAAACCCCAAACCCAATTTAATTTATAATGTATTGGTTACAGGAAAAAATGTACAAAGAACTATTAGATGCCAAGGAAAAACTGGGTGGAAAAGAGTTTGATGGAACCGTTCTCTCTGGCCTCCATTATATGAACAGTGTAATCAAAGGTTGGTCCCGAATAATGTTTTACCTATATCAACATTACATGCAACTGAATATATAGTAAATTAAAATCTTTTATTTTAAAGTCCATTGAACTAGTTTCACATAGTTATTTTCATGATTATTTTATAGGGTAAAAGGTAATAAATGGACAGTAATAATAAAATCTGGAACATAAATAAATATCTGGAACATTTCCACACACGGTTATCAGACCCCAAACTAAGCAAAGCTTGTACTATGGGCGCCAGAGACTGATATAAATACATATATATTTTTCAAATACATAATCACACCCAGACACGGAACAAACACCGATGTTCATCACACAAATATTTGTTCCGAGTGGGAATCGAACCCACGGAACCCCAGCCAGGGTCACTAACCACCGTTCCACCGAGCCAGTCAAAATATGATATAATAATGTATCAGAATGTTTTATCCCGAGAAAATACTTATTTTAATTTAGAAGCCGCCTGCGTAATAAGTTTTCTTATGATTATCTTTTCTTTATTTTCTACATAAACCCTTTTATCCTTTGATGATAAGTTTAACTTCCACGAATACCTTTCTTGTTGTACAAGAAATAAAACCCATAATTTACCTCTTTGGCCAATAAACTTGACCAAAATACTTAGTGGCTCGGTGGAACAGTGACCCTGGCTGGCGGTTCCAAGAGTCGTGGGTTTGATTCCCACTCGTGACAAATATTTGTGTGATGGACATCGGTGTTTGTTCCCTGTCTGGGTATGATTATGTATTTAAGTATGCATTTATATATATGTATGTATATCTGTCTCTGACGCCCATAGTACATGCTCTGCTACGTTTGGAGTCAGATGACCGTGTATGAAAATATCCTGAATATAAAAACTCAACAGAACACACATACATACATAAAATCACGCCTTTTTCGCAAAGGGGGAGGCAGAGATCACTTCCTGCCATGTGATACGATCCTTGCACACCACTTTCGCTTCATCCACATTCATCAACCTCTTCATGCACGCTCGTCGATTACGATACCCCTTACTCAACAGAAACCCTCCGAAAATACGCGCCAATGGGATGGTTGGACCGAGTGGCGGACCAGGACTACAGGATCGACGAGCACCTGATCATCCCGGCCGGCACCACCGTGTACGTGAACGGGATCGGGATGCAGCACGACCCGGAACTGTACCCGGATCCGGAAGCTTTCATACCGGAGAGGTTCCTGCCGGAGAACGCGAAGGAATCCACCGCGAATACGTACTTGCCGTTCGGAGACGGCCCCCGGAATTGTATAGGTACGTGACAAAGATATGCTTATACACCGTGAAATTTTAGTGGTTGTTTTCCCGCAGTAAAATCATTCTATCTTAGTAGTACAATAGATATGTGCAGTTCTTTTTTGTTAAAATCAATAAATGCCGGTTTTACGAAAGGTTAAACCGAAACTCGAAAGCACGTTCGAGTCGCTTTATGACTTAGGGCATCGAGCTTCTGTAGCTTTAAGCATCGATTTCATGCGTCAAGCAGTTCCTGAATACGTCACATCTTATAAAAGAACGTTAGTTTCTCTCGTTTTCGAGTTGGAAAATTTTTATTTTGAAAATTTGAAAAAAAATTTTTTTTTTTGTGAAATAATTTACATGATTCGATAGTATTACTAAAGGCAAATCGTTCTGCCACGGGAAAACAACCACTGAAATTTCACGGTGTATGTATAGACAAACGAAACATAACCAACATCATCAGCCCGTGCTGATGATGACGATGATAACATGGACAAACATGGACAAGACGTATATGGATACGTCTTTACTGCTGGGGCACAGGCCTACCCTTAACTAGGGCGCTAAGGACTTAGTCAACCACACTGGCCAAGTGCGGGTTGGTTGACTACACAACCAAAGAATTTTTGATTTTAAAATCTAAGTGTTCTGATCTAAAAGATGAAAGATGACAGAAGAAGAAAGATGTGCTGCTAAAGCACTACATACGAGAGTGATCAATATAACATAAGATCGCGCCCGATCTCTCATTGGTCATGACGGATTGCCGTCTCACTGAATTATGAGAGTAAGGGAATAGAGAGTGCGCTTGTTTTTGCGCGCACACTTGTGCACTATAATACGTCCTGCGCACTTGGCTGATCTCCATTGAGATCGGCCGCCATGGCTGTAATCGGTCGGACGCCTTAAAAAAAAGCATAAGATCTTATTCAATAATAAGCACAATTCCTTGCAGGTATGCGCTTCGCTTATCAAACAATGTCGTTCGCGCTGGCTTCAATATTCCTCAAGTACCAGGTCTTCCCCAAGCCCAACTCGAAGAAACCTTGCGAAGTCGAAATTGAGAAGAATGGACTATTCAATAATCCTGGGGAGAGTCTGTACGTCGATTTTGTACCTAGGACTTAAATTAAATAAACTCTTTATTAATCTATGTATTATATCATTTTATTTATTTTTGATAGCTGACCCGACAGACTTCGTCCTGTCAAAAAATGTGAAAAAGAAAAGGGCTGTTTTCTCGCCGTAAGAACCATCCTTGGACTTCAACGAACATTTAAAAAAAAGAATTGGCCAAATTGGTTCAGGCGTTGTTGAGTTATGCGCTTACCAACACATTTTGCGATTCATTTTTAGGGTTCCGTAGCCAAAATGGCAAAAACGGAACCCTTATAGTTTCGTCATGTCCGTCTGTCCGTCTGTCCGTCTGTCCGTCTGTCCGTCTGTCACAGCCGATTTACTCGGAAACTATAAGTACTACAGTGATGAAATTTGATGGGAATATGTGTTGTATGAACCGCTACAAAAATATGACACTAAATAGTAAAAAAAAGAATTGGGGGTGGGGCCCCCCATACATGTAACTGAGGGATGAAATTTTTTTTTTTCGATGTACATACCCGTGTGGGGTATCAATGGAAAGGTCTTTTAAAATGATATAAAGTTTTCTAAAAAACATTTTTCTTAAAGTGAACGGTTTTTGAGATATCAGCTCTCAAAGTCGTAAAAAGTATGTCCCCCCCCCTCTATTTTTATAACTACGGGGTATAAAATTCTAAAAAAAATAGAGGTGATGCATGCTAATTAACTCTTTCAACGATTTTTGGTTTGATCAAAGTATCTCTTATAGTTTTTGAGATAGGTTGATTTTTATTATATTTGCTGCTACGGAACCCTTTGTGCGCGAGCCCGACTCGCACTTGGCCGGTTTTTATATTATAGATTTGTTTTAATCTACCTTATTAGTTTGGTTGGGCACGGCCCGTGATAAACGATATTTATTTCATGTTATTCTTGCTTTATTTCACTTTTTCACTTTTTTTTCAGTTATTAGGTACCTACTTATAATATTTAGTACTTACTCTTGCATAGTTTATCTAGATAACGTCATACATCCTTGCTACTCGTGGGAACGCAATGACCTTGTTAAAACAATGCACAATGGCGGTCACGTCACGTTTCCCACAGAGGTGAAATGTGGATCGCTGGAAGTGATCTCTGCCTACCCCAAAAAGGCGTGTTTTTACGTATGAATGTATGTTTATCTAGATAAGTCACAGATAAATTGGTTTACTACTAAAGTGCACAGTGGTTACATTTATTTTCCTTATTATACACAGTAGAGTTCAGAAAATTCCGCAAAAGTGAGGACGAAAATATAAATCACATGTTTCTATAATATTTATTTGTCCGCTACGATATTAAAGTGGGTACTTTACCTACCAATTTTCTTAAAACCACTGCTTATTACCTAAATGTCTGGTTTTTCTGTAACCTTGGCTGCTTAATTAGCTATAACGATTTATTACAGATTACGAGATTAGTTACAGAATCATGCGATGATGTTGCATAAAACCAAAATTTAATCATGAAGTCATTTGATGACCAGTAGCACTACCATGAGTTTAAAAGTAACGTTTTTCATAGACATTTACGTAGGCGATATCGAGTCCGTAACTTTTAAACTCATGGTAGCGCTACTGATGTTTCTAAAAATTGTAAACAAAAAAAAACCGCCTTCAAAAATCCGACTCACTAAAAATTACAAAATAATATAATACGAACATTTATAATCTGGGTATGAATTTTATATGTTGTTGAAGGCGGTGCCGTTTATATTTTATGCAGACAAGCACAGAGTGCTTCGTTTTCCTCAAAATTTTGAGTGGCACCGTCTTCAAAAACATATCAAATTCAAACCCAGATAATTATAAATTTTCGTATTATATTATTTTTTAATATTTAGTGCGACGGGTTTTTGTAGGCGGTTCTATTTTTTGTTTACAATTTTTTTCATAATTTTTAGTGTTACATTTTTTTTTGACCCTATTAGTTCAGCTCACCTGTAATACTACTGATATTATAACTAGTAGTCTTAATATGTATACAGTATTGAAAGAATTATCCTTTTACTCCCAACTATTAAGGAGATGACCTTTCATCAATAGCTCAGCATCATAACATTATGATTGCAAGAAGCAAATGCCAATATAACTTCAGAAAATATGTGAAACGTGGTAAATGTGCCTATAAAATTTGAGGGTTGTCCTCGATTTCTCCTGGATCCCATAATCAAATCCTAGACTGGACCATATTAGTTCAGCTCACCTATAATTCTACTGATATTATAACTAGTAGTATTAATATATACACAGATTTGAAAGAAATATCCCTTTACTCCCAACTATTAAGGAGTTGACCTTCCATCATCAGCTCAGCATCATAATATTATGATTGCCAGAAGCAAATGCCAATATAACTTCAGAAAATATGTAAAACGCGGTACATGTGCCTATAAAATTTGAGGGTTGCCCTCGATTTCTCCTGGATCCCATAATCAGATCCTAGACTGGACCCTATTAGTTCAGCTCACCTATAATTCTACTGATATTATAACTAGTAGTATTAATATGCACACAGATTTGAAAGAAATATCCCTATACTTCCAACTATTAAGGAGTTGACCTTCCATCATCAGCTCAGCATCATAACATTATGTTTGCCAGAAGCAAATGCCAATATAACTTCAGAAAATATGTAAAACGCGGTACATGTGCCTATAAAATTTGAGGGTTGCCCTCGATTTCTCCTGGATCCCATCATCAGATCCTAGACTGGTGAAAATGGGACCACCTCGGAAGTGAACTCTATCCAACAAAAAAATAATTTTTGAAATCCGTCTATAATTGACGAAAATATCGGTGAACATACATAAAAAAAAATATTATACATACAGACGAATTGAGAACCTCCTCCTTTTTTGAAGTCGGTTAAAAATGCGAATTATCTATATACGTTGAAGAGTTTGTTTGAACGCGCTTATTTCAGGAACTACTGGTTCTAGATGAAAAATATTTTTATGTTGGATAGACAATTTATCGAGGAAGGCTTTAAGCTATATTTAAAAAATTGTAAACAAAAAAAAAACCGCCTTCAAAAACCCGACTCACTAAAAATTACAAAATAATATAATACGAACATTAATCTGGGTATGAATTTGATATGTTGTTGAAGGCGGTGCCAATTAAATTTTTGAGGAAAACTGCATGAAATATAAACGGCACCGCCTTCAACAACATATCAAATTCATACCCAGATTAATGTTCGTAATATTATTTTGTAATTTTTAGTGAGTCGGGTTTTTGAAGGCGGTTTTTTTTTTGTTTACAATTTTTTTTAATCCTTTTTAGTGTTACATTTTTTTAACAACCTATTAGTTCAGCTCACCTATGATTCTACTGATATTATAACTAGTAGTATCAATATGTACACAGATTTGAAAGAATTATCCCTTTACTCCCAACTATTAAGGAGTTGACCTTCCATCATCAGCTCAGAATCATAACATTATGATTGCCAGAAGCAAATGCCAATATAACTTCAGAAAATATGTAAAACGCGGTACATGTGCCTATAAAATTTAAGGGTTTCCCTCGATTTCTCCTGGATCCCATCATCAGATCCTAGACTGGCCAACCTAATAATTTAGCTCACCTGTAATGCTACTGATATTATAACTAGTAGTCTTAATATGTATACAGTATTGAAATAATTATTCTTTTACTCATAACTATTAAGGAGTTGACCTTCCATCATCAGCTCAGCATCATAAGATTATGATAGCCAGAAGTAAATGCCAATATGACTTCAGATAATATGCAAAACGCGGTACCTCTCCCTATAAAATTTGAAGGTTGCCCTCGATTTCTCCTGGATCCCATCATCAGATCCGAGACTGGTGAAAATGGGACCACCTCGGAAGTGAACTCTACCCAACCAAAAAAAAATTTTTGAAATCCGTCTATAATTGACGAAAATATCGGTGAACATACATAAAAAAAAAAAAAAAATATTATACATACAGACGAATTGAGAACCTCCTCCTTTTTTTGAAGTCGGTTAAAAATTACGCTGCCACCAATAGGAGCAAAGACACAATGGAAAATTTGTAAAAAACGGGGGAAACGCGGACTAAGTATTAAGAGTCGCATAGTTGTGACGTCATGTCGTTATTACACACTGTACATATGTATATGGTGGGCACCTTTGTGATATTAGATATTTGCATAACTGGCTGGAAGCTTTTCATTGAGTTTTTCAGGCAGCATCTGTAATTCTACATTGTGACTTCGTGATGATGATAATGATTGATGATTTTCCAGTGTGATTAAGCGCCGCTTTCGTTCTCTCATTTCAGACTGGGGGCTTAGACAAAGTAACAATATCGAAACGATAACGAAGTTCAAAAAGAACAAAATGTATGACCACGTGATTTATCGCGTCTAATGTCAATCCTGAACAGTTTATTTTTCTAATTCAAACGAGACGATTTACTGTATACCGCTTGAAATTCATCTTTCAGATCTTTCAGTTCCGCCATAATAACAAACCTTTTCCACGCGGACGTAGTCGTAGGCGGCCTCTAGTATATTGAAATGAAATTAAATGAAATGAAATACTTTTGCACGTCAAGTTGTAAATAAATTAATCACATATTACATAAAAATTCACAAGTTACATTTATTATTCATTGATGTCCAAGCGAGCAGCTCATCATGTCCATGGATTTTTATCATTTAAGCAGTCTTCTACTTTATAATATGCTTTTTTCACAAGACACGACTTAATAAAAAGTTTGAAATTATAAAAAGGTAATTCAATAACATTTTGTGGGATCTTATTAAACAATTTTGTGCTTAAACCTAAGAACGACTTTCCAGTCTTTTGAAGCCTAAGCCTTGAAATTTATTTTTAATTTTGAAAGATAAAAATTATATCTTTTCAATAATAATAACCCTTTTTATATGTTAAATACACTATTATGGCAGTCAATTAAATTTAATTTATAGTGATGAAATGTCATGGTACGTAATGTCATATTTACGTAATGTAATGTTTAATTTATATCTAATAATGTTTTTTGATTGTGGCAATTAAACTGATCATAATACATATATAATTTTATCATATAAAAAGTAATCATAAACATAAGCATTAAATCGACGAGCATGCATGAAGACTGCTTTGCATTGACTGCTTAATTGGCATTATTAGACGAAGTAACAGAATCATGCGATGATGTTGCATAAAGTCAAAATTTAATCAATTCGTAATTTCTAGAGCTCAGAAGCATATGGGCGGATGTGCAGATAGGGCAAAATGTTTTTATTGGGTAGCAAAGAAATACACTTCTTTCTCTTTCTATACCACTGACAGCTATATTTCTATCTCTTTTCTGGGCTAAGATAATTTCGTGCATAATGTCGGTTCTGACAGCTTTTCCAAAATCGTTAGAACCTTAAAGTTTTATTTTCACTTCCATCTCTCTGCATCTACAATGCTGATAATTTATTTTGGTGGATTGTAAGTTTGGCCTTTATGCCTAAAAAAAATATTCTCGCAAAGGCTATGTAAAAGGAGTTACGCCTTTATGGTCTGAACAGTGATTTAAAATATTCATCATATCTAAACTTCCGACATTATGCTTCTAAGTTTCCATTAGAAACATTTAATCGGTTGCAGATATACGGCTTTATGCATTTTGTTTTACTAACTTTGTGAACGCATTGGTGGGCCAATTTGAAAATAAGTCGTTATGGATGTAAACTATTCAAATATTGCGCCAAAAAATTAGCGACATAGGGCATTATACACGCCGTGGCCCTTGACCAAGGAATCCTTAAAGTTAGTTTTTCTATCGTTATTCGGGTGGTAAAGGTTTTTATACGATGCCTAGGCACTTGGCAGTATCTTTCACGAGTATTCTTTCGTTACAGAGTAGTTGAATAACTCTCATAGTTGATGATAAGCATATTGATTCTGATGTTGCAAATGTTTTTGAAACCTATTTTTCTAATATACCTATAATTACTACAGGCAAACTAAACTCATGCCCACACCAAGTTCAATCTCTCCTTACAGGGACTAGGACTGTAGAATATGTCTAGTATTTTTTAAAAATAAACTAGTAGACCAAAATGTAGTTTTGCAATCCTTTAAAAAGTTAAATTTTATAAAGACTGGCTATCATATTTAACATGTGTATAAAGGTCATTTCCCAAATTTAATGAAGTTTAGTAAAATAATTCCTTTATTCAAGAAATTCCGTTATATAATTGACCCATCTAATTTCCGCCTTGTTTCAATACTACCTGCACTTAGTAAACTTTTTGAAAAAATTATACTATCTCAATTAATGTCTCATTTAAATGAAAATAAGCTGTTACATAATAAGCAATTTGGCTTCACCGAAAGAAGATTCACCACTGACGCAAGTGTGGCACTTGGCAAGCATATCTTTGACGCTTGAGAAAATAAGCAGGATGCAAAAGGTATCTTCTGTGACCTATCAAAAGCCTCTGATTGTGTAAATCATAAGATATTGCTATTAAAATTGCATCATTATGCAGATAAAACGATTGATTTATTAAACTCATATCTCAAAAATAGGGTGCAAACAATGAATGTCAATGGAGTTAATTCGTGTGGCGCTCCTATTCTCATGAGAGTGCCCCAGGGCTCAATAAATGGGACCTTTACTATAGTCTTCCAGGACGACTTCTTACTTTAAAGCCTATGTTTTTATTAAACCGCTTACCCCTATATTAAATAATAATAAACTAAAATTTATGTTTTTGAAAATTGTGGGAAAAAATTCAAATTAACGGCGCCAATTAAATTAGAATAGAGATAAGTCAATTAAATAACACAAAATGGCAAAAATGATGACTTTAAAAACTAAGAAAATTAATAATCTGTACTTCCACCATAAACACGCTTGGGCAAGGCATGCTTAAGATGAGTTCATCAAAATCACTTTGAAAAATGGCCGCCTATGTGTTTTGTAACAAATCAAAATATTGTTGTGGAGTACCTATGTATGGTATGCATACTCGGCGGAGCTCTTTTTGAAGCATAACCCATGCGTGCTCAATTGGATTGAGTTCTGGCGATTAAGCTGGCCACGGCAGAACGTTGATACGAGCTTCGGCAAGAATGCGTGATACGACTCTAGCCATGTGTCGACGTGCGGTGTCATGCATTAGTTGAAATAATTCACCTAACTGGCCTCGCAAAGGGATGATTATATCTGAAACAATCCTCTCTGCGTAAACTTGAGTATTGAGGTTACCTCTGATACAAAAAAATGAGATCGGTTCTTCCGCCGATCCAAATACCGGCCCATATTATTATTGTTCCCCCACCTTATGGATGAACTTCCTGACAGTTATCAAACGTTCTTGACGTCCACTCGAGTACGTCTTGTATCCGGTCTCATACCGAAGCGGGACTCCTTCGAAAAGCACACAAAGCGCCAGTCTTCTTCTTCCCAGTTTCTGTGTTCGCGAGCCCATCGTAAACGGGTCCTGCGATTGCAGGATGCAATAGGTGAAACTCTCGCGGCCTTAGGGATCGCAGATCCACTTCACGTAAACGATTTCGGATTGTTTTGATCGCTTATTAGCAAGTCTCGGGACTCTCGGGAGCTGTGGAGCCTCGTAACCAACATCATGGCGGTCATGGTACGATTCCGTCGAGCAGTATTTTGGATATACCGGTCCTGTTTGCGTGTCGTGATGCGAGATCGTCCTTCATGTCGCTCGGCCACGCTGCCCGTCATGCGATAGCGCGTCCAGAGAAGACTCAGAGCACGTTGCCTGGAACCAGCTTCCAAAATTCCGACGGCTCACTTCATCTCTTCTCGTTTTGAATGATGTCTCTCCACAAGAATGTAAATTGTTTCAGTTCCGATTCAGACATTTTAATGATTTTCTCAAAACGGTACTTTTATAAACTAGTAGGTACCTACTCAGTTTTATACAAATCCACATTGACAGACGATTTTCTTCTTATTATCGAATTTTAAACAATATTTAATTAAAATTTAAATGTTTTAAACTCACTAAAATAGCCAATAGCGATACAAAAAAGTTATTATTTAACCCTGATTGCAGCAATACTCTAAAACATATTCTATCTCTAGTCATTTTAATGTGTGTAGTATTTTTTAAGTGATGTCCGACTTTTTGCCAATACAACCAAAGTTAATAAATGAACACGATAAAGTCGCATTTGCAATTTCGTCTTATTAAGTTTTACTAGAAATTGATTATTTTTGAAGACATAACGTTGCATTCGGACAAGGAACTTAACATTAAGTTACAAAAATTGGAGGCATAAAGCCGTATGGGCACATACTTTTCAGTCGAACAAATAATTTGAGTTATTTTAATGGCATAAAGGCGGATGTGATCATTTTTTGAAAAAAAGATAATTTTTCACTGTTTAGAAACATTGTTTTTAAATTTTAATTTTAAAGTTAGGAAATCTTCTTGGTTAGCTAATTAAATGCGAAGAAATAATTTACGTTTTGTTTGTACTTATTGTAATATTTGACGATAAAATTGAATTTATATTTTACTCTGTCCTGTAAAGTTGGCAAAATCGACATCCGCCCTAATGCTTCTAAGCTCTAGATTTGATGATAATAATGTTTACGACTTGTTACAGTGACATGTACTTACGATTAAGCTACCACATTTTCAGCATTAAATAATCTTTGTTTATCATCACAGTACATAAAACAAACATATTACACTGAATTAATCTTAACTCTTGGGATCTAACCAATTATTTTTTTTAGTACTTCGATAAAACCATTTTTAGGAATTTGTGTTTCTATCAGTAAAATATCTTACTGTAATTTTTATACCTGGTTATATCAGCTGTTTATTCTAGAATCAAAATAAGTACTCACGATTTTGACTGTCTCGATGGATTAGTTGGTAGTGCCCCCGTCGCGTATCACTGATTCGATCCCCAACTGAAAAAATAGTTGTACAATGAGCATTTGTATTAATTGAATATGGAGTCAAAAAACTTGACAATGTTATTATGAAAGGGTAAGTCAATAAAGGTTTCAAATAAAAAGGACCAACTTTTATTGGATAATTTACGCAGATCCCTAAACTTAGCAGAACTCTGGTACAACCCAAACGATCATACTGAACTGTGATTAAACTTAAAAGTAAAAGATACCTACTTGCAAAGGGTCTTCACCTCCATATTGAGAAAGTTAAATTATTGCTGTCGAATTAATTACCATCATCATCAGTCATAATCATCAGCCCATATACGCTGCCATTGCTGGGGTACGGGCCTAGCCTAAACTAAGGCGTCCAGGTCTTAGTCAACCATGCTAGGTAAGGGCGGGTTGGTCGACTACACAACCTTAGAATTTCTTCACATGTTCAGGTTTCCTCACGATATTTTTTCTTCACCAAGCTTCGAATAATCGCAAACACTGTGGTACGTGGCCTGGTTTGAACTGGCGACCTCTCGCATGGCAAGAAACGGCCTTAAACATTCGGCCATCGACGCTTTTAATACCTCAAATACATACAATATAAACCTTGATTTTTATTTATAATATCACTTCGTATCCACCGCGCAGCATGTCAGTCATTTTACCCAATTGTCATTTGACAGTTTATATTTTTATAGTGTTACCTACGTTTAGATATCAAGAAGTTATACATAAATACAGTTACGAATGCGATTTTTTTCAAATTAATAATTTACATTAGAGCTTTAAATAGAATTAAAACTTGTTTTTATAATTAAGTTATAATACGTTTCTTTTTACATACCTCATACTCGATTACAATAAAATATCGACAAAGATTCTTCGAGCAATCGCTAGATAATGACTGGCTCGGTGGAACAGTGGTTAGTAACCCAGGTTTACAACCTACGGTTCCAAGAGTCGTGGGTTCGATTCCCACTCGGGACAAATATTTGTGTGACGAACATCGGTGTTTGTTCCGTGTCGGTGTATTATTAAATATATTTAAGTATATTTGTGTATCCACTGTTGACTCTGATACCCGTAACACAAGTGCTTAAGCTACTTACCACGAGATCAGATCAATATGAGTGATGTTGTGAAATATTTATTTATTTATTTATTTATTACCTAAAAATTCAAAGAACAACATGTAAGGATACTTTATCGCCTAATTCGTGCTTTGCGCTCTTCGTAAGAGTGAGTATGGCTTCTGTTTCAAAGGCGTTTTGATTTATTGTTATCTTTCTTTTGAAGATCCGCATCAGCCTACAGTTACCTCTAATTGTTTGTTTGTTTGTTATATCCGGTTTTGTCAGTACGATGCTGAGAGAAGCTATTAAGATTAAAAAATATCCTATTTCAATAGGCATGCAGTAAGTATTTCTCAGTATGTTTTCCTTCACCATTAAAGCGTCCACTAATCGTACAAATACATTTTGAATTTGAAAAACAGCGGTACGTGGCAGGGTTTGAACTGAAGACCACTCGCATGGAAAGAAAGAAAGAAAGAATACATTTATTGATCATTATCATTACAAGAAATATATAAATAAAAATAGACAAACATGCACATATGTATAATGATCAAAAGGTTCTGCCTCAGCATGTGCCGTAGCAATCGCAACGTCGCGACGGCGCTGATATTCTGGCAGAACCTTTGAGTAACGCGACAGAAGAAATTACAAAACAGAAGCAAAATAAATGGCGATCAACGATCTCCCGTCCTCCTAAACTTATTTTATAAAGTCAAACACCAAGCCACTAGGACGCTACATCACATTGTCTCGTCATTAATTAATAATGCAGACGCTGCATCGTTAATTTTGCGTCCGCTGGACTTGGCTCTAGTTTTACATTTACATTATGCAGGGCGTCGTGTCGCTTCAACCCAGATCGAGATAATGTTTTCTTTGCACAAAATGTTTTGGACGCAGGAGTGTGGTAAATTAATATCACACAACATCACATAAGTCACAGTCAAAGTTTTTATTGCGAACTAAGTGTTGTTATAGGTGTTATTGTTAAACATGATCTTAATTACTTAGTTACCCTTGTCGGGTAATGCAATATGAGGGCTTAAACTAAACATACAATTTGAAATTTATCCTATTATGTACTACATATTCATTACATAAAATCTATTAACTTGAACTATATTGCCAATCATCATAATTAATTGATGTTTATTGCACTTATTAATTAACATATTTTTGTAAGTATTCATTTTAATGTAGGTACCCTTATTTAGGTATTCGTTTATAGAATAGAAGCTGTTAGTCATACATCATACATTGATCTGATCCCGTGGCTAATAGCGTAAGCACTTGGGGTACGGTTAAAATCAACAGTAGATACTAGACCAATATTTAATATCACACCCAGACACCGAACAAATACCGAAGTTCATCACACACATATTTCCTGTCCTGGGTGGGAATCGTACCCACGTCACTCGGTCTTGGTCGCAGTCTTATTATGACGATAAAAATATCATTATTGACTGGCTCGGTGGAGCAGTGGTTAGTGACCAGAATCACTACCCACCGTTCCAAAGAGTCGTAAGTTCGATTCCAACCCGGGACAACTATTTGTGTGACGAGCATCGGTGTTTGTTCCGTGTCTCATCTTTATGGGTCCAGTCGCGATTATTGTAGTAGATAGCTACTTATTTCCCGCCTTAATGATGATGTAGGTAATGACATTGTTGATTACCGACACGTTGATTACAATTTGGCGCTAATCAATTATTTTACTAGATCAAGGAAAATAATTTAATACCTGTGCATATAATTTTATATGCTTAGATGGTTTGGTCATGTTGAGAGGATGAGTGAAAGACGATTAACGAAGGGTTCCTATATATAGAGAGGATATAAATGACAGGAAAGACCTTCCATGACCAAATAGGTCAAATCTTAGAGAGGTCAAATCAAAAGTACCCGTAATTGACGAGCATGCATGAAGAGGTGGATGTATGTGGATGAAGCGAAAGTGGTGTGCCAGGATCGTAGCACATGGCAGCAAGTGATCTCTGCCCACCCCTCTGGGAAAATGTATGTATTTATAATTTTATTCTCCTACAGAGTAGGTAAAGTACCTTACATAAACCTATAAATACCTATTAAGTATACCTTCTCTTTCCTCCGATACAAAGTTTAAAAAGGACAACGGTTCGCTTACACATCCCCAATCATACAATATGCCGGCTACATAGTCAATCTGTTAAATTGTCCGTGCAATATAAATTGGACATTTTTATCCCTCCCCGCAGTAAACCCGACCTAACCCCTTTTTACAGCCTGCGGCCGAGAGTTACAAGCGCAGTGTCGATAAGACCGATCCGAGGACAGTTTTTATTGCCATAAAGAAGGTTTAAATTGTATTTTGAATTTACCACTGATAAGCAGGGCTGTTGGAAGTAAAAAAAGTAATAAATATTTGCTGAAAGTTTACACGCCTCCCAAAACAGATCTTTATCGATCACAGCTTTATATTTCTAGTTCTATGAGAGTAAAGGAGTAAAGAGTGCACTTAGTGTAGCATATATTTTCTTCAGCACAATTAGCTTATTTCTATTGTTATTCATTACCATGAGACTCAGTAAAACTAACATTCTAATGACAAAAATATTTCAGCGAATTTTAAAAACCTCTTCCTTTAGAGATTTATTTGAAAGCAGTCGTTTTCGAGACTGCTACACGCCCACTTTTTAAACCTATCTTTTAGCAAACATTTCCAAATGATATATCATTGATGAATCCCCTCGAACGACAAACGGGATGGATCCACCCACTTCCCAATTTACCGGAAGCCGTAAAGTCCCGCGCGATCGGAAATTAAACCGGCGCATTTTACGACTCAGCGCCATCTAGTGACAATGTACGGTGGAAACTACTTACCGGAAGTTTGTGGGTGCTTCTAGTTTTTCTAATCAGCAGCATTGCTTTTAAGTTACGGGATAGTAAGTTATTAGATAGCATTAGGTTTTGGTCTTGCCATACACGGACCGCTCTTGCAGTCATAGTCAACCGCTTATGCCGGGCGATTTCTTGAGATTTCTTCGTGCTGCTAATTGATCGGAGCAGTCACGACTGCTCGAGCGCTTCCGTGTATGTGTGTACGTAGAATCTGTAGTTTACTATGCAGTCGCAGCTTTAAGCAGTCGGTCCTGAGGGCCTACCATGAGTTGGCTATCGAAAACTTACGTACGTTAAAAACCTATCGGGTTGTTTTTTTCATACGGCCGATTTTAGTTCTTCGCGTAACCACCAGCGGCGCTGTACAGGTTTTTCATGCTTGAAGCTGTCAGTGTATGTCGGCCCTTATAGTTAATGGAAATTAGCCCGAAAATAGGTAGACGCTCAGGCAGAAAAATTAGGAGATCACGCATTATTATGCTTGTGTATGTTGTATCTAGGTGTATATTTTTTCTGTCATATTGTAATTATGCTGTGACGAGATGGGAACTACGTTGATCGAGCTATTAAAATATAATTAATAGCTTTGCACTCGCAACTCTATCAAAGTGAAGTCGTTTATCGCTTAAAACATTACTTCGATAAACCACATTAGAAAACTGTAACTGTTCGGGATATTTACCATGTTGTTTTGTTTTAATGAGCTCCCGATATTTCGGCACTGTTGCAAGCGCCATGATCACGGGTGAACTGTAGGACTGCGAGAATGACGGTAGGTCTAAGGGCAGACATATCGGTCTACCCTCTTTCTAAGTCTTTTATTACGCACGACACCACTACCCTCGTTCACAATATTGTCACTCCGAATTCGATCACAACACACTACACTTACAGTATCACATCTTTTTTCGAGAACGGACACTTGTTTATTTTTATTTTTACATAAACGTATCACTGGATGCCATACATTCGACAGTTGAAACCCATCCTCACGATTGAAGTTTTTGAATTTTTTAATTTCAATTGCTTCCCTCACCAGTCGTTTAATTTAAGTTCACATATCCCGAACAGTTACAGTTTTCTAATGTGTGTAACCATGACAGTTTAAAATTATATTTCGATAAACCGCAGTCGGTTAAAAAACTAGCCTGTGTCTTTAATCAGGCTTAACACTAACTTTATACAATTTTTGTTTCAATCGGTTAACTAGTTGTTAAGTGAAAGCGTAACAAATTTATTTCGTATGTCATTTGCATCAAGTCACTTCCCTTGCCTACTGAAAACTTTGTATTACGCTAATAATACAGTAATTGCATACATCCGAGCCATAGACAAGCTGAAACGCTGCACGGTAATCTCGCCAATATTGATAAAGTTAATTAAATAACAGCTGAACGAAGGGATGCAACAAACCAGAATTAAAACCGCAAAAGTAAATACTTAATACTCGATCATGTAGAGAAGTCCGATGTTATCGATATTTATTTAAGCAGGAGGATCTGCTGGAAAATAAATACAATATTATGAAGTATAAATTACTTATATTTAAAGGTAGGTAGGTCCTTGTAGTCCCAGTAGTACTTAATTTATTGCCGTATTGAAGCCTGAAAAAGCATCGATAGCAGAATGGTTAAGGTCGTTGCTTACCAAGCAAGATGTCGCTAGTTCAAACACCACCAAGTACCAAAATGTTTTTTAAATTTTAAATTAATATGTAGGTTAGGGTGGAGCGAAAAAAACTTTTTTTTTATTTTCGAAATTCCTGTATTACTAATGGATTAGCGTTATATTAGAAGGCTTTATGCGAAATTTCAACAATTTAAGTCATCATCTTCAGGTGGCGCACTAGGGTTGAGTAAAATAAAAGTTGTAATTTTTGGCTTATTTAAAAAAAAAAATTTTTCGCGTGAGCAACTGGCTTGACTACAATATTAATACTTAAAATAACTGGAGGCATAAATAACTACGGAAATAATTTATAAAATACCGCAAATAAATCGTTTACATATATTAAGCCTTATGTTCAAGAAGAGCCTTTTTGATGAAAATACTGATATTTCGTGTCGAAAAGCGGTATCTCTTTCCTGGCGATTATCCACGTTCGAATGAAAACATTTTTTACTTATAATCGACAAACAGAGAATGAAGCCTCAGTTACGAGCTTCACACACCTTTTTACTGCTTTAGTGAGTCAGGGATACTTTTGAATTTCAAGCAAAGTGTCTTCTGAGGAAACGTTTAAAAGTACTGTGTTAGTGAATTTGAATGTCAACTGTGGTTCAGTTATCTATTATTTTTCTCCCAATCAATGAAATCCCAATGTTTTACTGCATCAGGTCTAAGTTATGGAAGATATAATCCGCGATTTTTCTTCCATTAACACCAAATTCGTGCCTTTAAAAGTCTCTCAACGGCCAGTTTCCTTACGTTTAACTCAAAATATAGTAACATAGTCAGCAATACGTTTTCTGGGTACGCAAAGAAGGATTTTTTTAGTTTGTTTTGAGGACAATATCTACCTTTCAAATCTCTACGCAAAAACATACTTCTTATAACTCATTCTAATGTTAAATAAATGTGTCAGACCGTACCGACAGTATTTATAAGAGTTGAGAGATTTCTTCACAAACTTGTCATACTCATCACATCTTTTGACGATCATTTACTTGTTGCGATATAAAATAACTTATTTATAGACTCTTGGTACATGTTATTATACGAAACCAACCTAGCGACAACTTGCTGATGCCTCATTGAAGAATTTAATGCTTTGATCCATATTTTCTTTATGTCAAGCGCTACAATTTCACTTGACAATAAAATAAATGTGACAAATCATTGACAAGTATTTGTTTTCCGTAGAGAATAGAAAAGTATTTTCCTACTAGCTGTGCCAGCGACTTCGTTCGCGTTTCCTCCCGTTTTTTACACATTTTCCATTGTATCTTTGCTCCTATTGGTCGCAGCGTGATGTTATATAGCCTAAAGCCTTCCTCGATAAATGGTCTATACAACACACAAAGATTTTTTCAATTCGAACCAGTAGTTCCTCAGATTAGCGCGTTCAAACAAACAAACTCTTCAGCTTTATAATATTAGTATAGACTAGCTGTGCCAGCGACTTCGTTCGCGTTTCCCCCGTTTTTTACACATTTTCCATTGTATCTTTGCTCCTATTGGTCGCAGCGTGATGTTATATAGCCTAAAGCCTTCCTCGATAAATGGTCTATACAACACACAAAGATTTTTTCAATTCGAACCAGTAGTTCCTCAGATTAGCGCGTTCAAACAAACAAACAAACTCTTCAGCTTTATAATATTAGTATAGACTAGCTGTGCCAGCGACTTCGTTCGCGTTTCCCCCGTTTTTTACACATTTTCCATTGTATCTTTACTCCTATTGGTCGCAGCGTGATGTTATATAGCCTAAAGCCTTCCTCGATAAATGGTCTATACAACGCAAAAAGATTTTTTCAAATCGAACCAGTAGTTCCTGAGATTAGCGCGTTCAAACAAACAAACAAACAAACAAACAAACAAACAAACTCTTCAGCTTTATAATATTATACTATAGATTAACTAAACAAAGAAATTCATTCTTAGCATATCCAGAAAACGTATTGCTGACTATGTTACAATTTGAGTTACACGTAAGGAAAATGGCCGTTGAGAGACTTTTAAAGGCACGAATTCGTTGTTAAGGGAAGAAAAATCGCGTTTTATATCTTCCATAACTTAGACCTGATGCAATAAAACATTGGGATTTCATTGATTGGGAGAAAAATAATAGATAACTGAACCACAGTTGACATTCAAATTCACAAACACAGTACTTTTAAACGTTTCCTCAGAAGACACTTTGCTTGAAATTCAAAAGTATCTCTGACTCACTAAAGCAGTAAAAAGGTGTGTGAAGCTCGTAACTGAGGCTTCATTCTCTGTTTGTCGATTATAAGTAAGAAATGTTTTCATTCGAACGTGGATAATCGCCAGGAAGGGGATACCGCTTTTCGACTCGAAATATCAGTATTTTCATCAAAAAGGCTCTTCTTGAACATAAGGCTTAATATATGTAAACGATTTATTTGCGGTATTTTATAAATTATTTCCGTAGTTATTTATGCCTCCAGTTATTTTAAGTATTAATATTGTAGTCAAGACAGTTGCTCACCCGAAAAATTTTTTTTTTTAAATAAGCCAAAAATTACAGCTTTTATTTTACTCAACCCTAGTGCGCCACCTGAAGATGATGACTTAAATTGTTGAAATTTCGCATAAAGCCTTCTAATATAACGCATCATCGATTAGTAATACAGGAATTTCGAAAATAAAAAAAAAGATTTTTTCGCTCCACCCTAATGTAGGTACAATAATTCAACGCTTTAATAGTGAAGGAGGTGGTGTAGTCAACAAATCCCGGCGAATTTCATACCGCTAATACTGATTCTTTTTCTATATTTTCTCATTGAAACCTACCCCGGACTACGACGAACATTTTAAAACCAAAATTACCTAAAACGGTCCGGGTGTTCTCGAGTTTTAGTCAGACTAACGAACAGTAATTCATTTTAATTTATAAGAAGATAATTCATAGTAGGATAGAGTTCACCGGAATGGCTCGAAGCGAATCGATGTATATGTTATGGACCAAGTGATTAATGCGAGCATTATTAATAATGCCCGAGCATTATGTATAATGTCTAGGCCTATCGGGCCAAGTGATTAATTATTATTTAAACTTCATTATTTATCACAATGCGCGGGCATTATTATATGGCTATGTTGAATAATTATTATTAAATTGCACTCTCGTATTGGGCATTTTTCATAAGAACCGGGCAGTATGTATAGTGCCCAATTTATCATTTGGTCCATAACATATATAATAAGAATATAGAGTAAGAAGCTTTATTGACCACAGAGACCACATATACAAACACAATTGACAGACTACTAATATTAGAAAATGAAAAGCAGCCTCAGCATTTGCTGTATGATCTATCGACACGTGACAACCGGACAACTCTACCCCGCGATTAATAACACGTAACTTTGGATGTAATTCAACACTGACCGATATGAACGGACTACAAAGGAGATTTTTATTATTACTTATTAATTAATTAAATGCTACAACCGCACAACTCTGAAACATCGTAAACTGTCTTCCAACTAAAATTATACCTATGTACTTTCAAAGAAATATAGTTATTCAAAGTAACTATGAATATGATACAACATCACATACCTAGAACGTTCATGTTCCAAACTAAATAACTAAGTATTAGTCTTTATGGGTCTACACGCGTTATTAGGAGTAGCAAATTACATAGCTACTTACTGCCCGACGTTTCGACTGGGTTACACCAATCGTGGTCGCAAGCGAACTGGCGGCATTTAGTGTAATGGAACGCGAAAGTCTAAAATCTTACATAAATAACTAATCACGGATATCATAAACACAATAATTGAATTCACAGATTGATAAATACATACTCTCTGCTGCCTCACTCTTTAAGCTCGGTAAGACAGTCTGATATGACCAATGAGAGATCGGGCACAGGACCACCGGCTTAACATGCTTTCCGAGGCACGGGCGTGCAACCGCCAACTTCCCTATTCGGGTCTGAGTAATTTCAGATAAATAATACACCATATGCAGCCCCGGATCTACGCTATTTTTGATCCGGGTTCTGTGACAAGGAAAAGAGTTTTCATTTGTTTCATAATACTAATTATAAAAATTTGCCGCCCCCATGAAACTGCCGCCCGGGGAAAATGACCCGATGCTCCCCCTTAGATCCGGGCCTTATAGGATACAAAAATCCCGCTTTCATTATTTTCCTCTTGATAAAGTATGCACTAATTATGGATATTGTAGGGAATTTATGGTTAAAAATTCTTGCACGATTTTTAAATAATAATTTAAATAAAAAAAGATTCCTAGCGCTTTTCAAAGGACAGTGGCGCGTCATTTGACTTTCATAACAGTTCGCAAAAGCCTCTTAATAAACGAATTTTAACTTTGACTTCAAACTCTGTCTACTTATTTTCATATAACTTATTTTGAAGTCAAACTAGATTTATGTTTGGCAATGTGTTCATTTTATACTTATTCATTTGAAAATTACCTATATATAGTCTTGTACCTCACCATGTATCACCAAGGAGTAGAGGGAAAATAAAATGCCTAAAAATAAAAATAATAGATAGCCTCTAACTAACCTACAACTAATATTTAAAGAAAACCTACTAAGATATACTAAATAGATATTTTGGTATGCTGATAGGTACCTAAATAATACAGATAGATGGTATATTAAATAAATTAATATTACACTACCTACATCACATACCTACATTGATCTGATACCGTAGTAAGAAGCTTAAGCACTTGTGTTACTGATACCAGAATCAACAATATACTTAAATATATATAATAACACACCCAGACACGGAACAAACACCGATGTTCGTCACACAATATTTGTCCCTGGTAGGAATCGATCCCACGACTCTTGGAGCTGTAGGTAGGGAACCTGGTTCACTAACCACTCACTTTTCCACTGAGCCAGTCAAATATTCGACGGAAAGGTAACCTTAAAAACTCATGAACAGAAACTGGCCAGATTTAAGTAACCGCCCAAGAAACTCTCCAACTTGCTGCAAAACTGCGTAATGCTATTGAGAACTTATCAAGACCTTCCCAAGATTCCCGAAACATCTACACACGGACAGATCACAGTGATAACGCTTTTGTGCGATACTCCCGCGGAAAAACGATTCAGCTCCCATTCAACGTTATAAATGGGAGTTTACGTGAGACATTCAATTAGATTTTGAGATCCCCTGGAGGGTTGAACGACCAAAAATCTTTTAAGCGTGTCAATGTTTGTACATAACTCCGATCTTATTTAACTGACGAATATTTAAGGTTTGTATTTTATAGTGGAATTTAAATAAGAGTATGGTAACTGCAGTCTATTCCAGAGGAGGCACCTTTTTTAACGCGCTAAAATGCTTTACGCACCTTGGCTAGCCTACTTATTCATCGTAGGTATTCTCCATCAACCCAGATAGTATTGTCTATTATTTGCGCGAGCACTACACGTGAGTTTAATCCGTAAAATTTGTTTTATTTCAAATCAGCCCAGATATTACCCCACTGCTGGGGCACGGGCCTATCCTAAACTAGGGCGATAAGGCCTTAGTCGACCACCCTGGCCATGTGCGAATGGGTCGACTGTACAACCTTAGAATTTCTTCGTATGTGTGCAGGTTTCATAAACACATTTGTACGCGGCGGGGCTTGAACTGGCGACCTCTCGCATGGCAAGCAACCTTAACCACTCGGCCCTCGACGCTTTATAATTTTTCTATTGCTAAGAAAAAATCTTTAGTTAACTCTTTCTTATTTTTACAATCTTAAAGCATTTAAGTAATAAGTAGGGTGGGTTCAGTGAAGTGGACAGGGCCACCGCAGCCATTGTTTTTCCTTAATTAGGGTCCCGTGGCGCATCGCGAACGTTTAATTTGGCGGCATTCATCATAACCGCAAGTGCTGAATTAAAATAACATTAGTCGGGCTGCGGTCCTGCGGGGAGCGGGTTGTGGTCACAGGAACGCAATAGGGATCTAATATAGGGTAGGTATAACGATCAACCTACTTACCGAATACAGTATGTTTTGTTTTAAAAACTAAGCTAATCTGCTAACGTCCATGTAGTGTCTTTTATATATTGTCACTTTAATATAACACATTAGAAATAGTTACAGTAAGTACCATCTACCTAATTCAGTACCTACTTTAAAACTCGCGTTTAATTAGATGTTTTACAAAAATGTTAAGATTTCGATTACGAAATTTCGATCACGGGAAAACGTATTCAAGATAACATATTTACCTATAGGAATAAGTAAGGTATATACCTAAGTAAGTAGGTATAATTTTACTACATGCCACTATAAAGTAGTAGCGTAGTGTAGTAGGAACGGGAGGGGCTTTAGGGGGCAGCAAAACGGCTATAGGTACCTTTTTAACTACTTACCTACTTACTCGCTTTTGGATAAAAAATTAAAATAAAAGCTTGTAAAAAAGAAGGTATTTCTTCCTGGCGTGGACCGAAGTGGCATGGCGTTCGGAGGAGGCCTATACCCTGCATTAAAGGTGATAATGATGATGATGATGATGATTTCTTCCTATATTTTCGTATTAGCCTCGCCGGTCACCAAAACCGCTATTCACCAAACCGCTTCCCCCACAAAATATTGAGGTCGCGGGCCGATGCAAATTTTTTTGCGTTATGATAAACTTCTTAATTACGAATTCGACGTCTCGTTGGCACAGATTAATGGCGTGTCTGGTCCTAATGATGCGCTGCCTGTTTACCGGAAATAGGCGAATAAAAAAAGTAAGGGTCCAAACTATACTTACATACCTACTTACAAGGAAATTATAGGTATGTTTTGTATAAAATTGTTGGTATAAATAAATAAAGACAAATAATTATTTTTCCTCGCAAGCAATACCTCATAGTGCACTCATGTGTGTAAAGGTTTAGGAGTGAGAGCCATCCGCTCCCCCGCAACCGGTGATGATGGATGGATAACGAGGCTACTCCAAGGCATCATCATGTGTCAAAAAGGAAGTGGCTGCATCGTCTACATACAGACACACAATCACGCCTTTTTCCCAGAGGCATAGATGCATGAGAAGATTAATGGATAATGAAGAAGCAAAAGTAGGTAGTTTGCCAGGACCGTAGCACATGGCAGGAAGTGATCTCTGCCTACCCCCCTGCATCATCTAATTCTTCACAATTTATAATTGGCAAAACGGGATGGTCCTTAACTTAACGACAGTGCTTCTATTTTGCGTGAATCCTTCACTGTTAGACTTCAATTTGAATCAAAACCAAAATAAGACAAATTAGGTACTTACCTAAATACCTAATAAACAAACAAAAACAAGTCGAAATAAAACAACTATTATTTTTTTACGCTCTATTTCTTCTACAAATTGCAATCAATAATACATTATGACAAAAGTTACCGATACAAAACATTAAACAACCTTACAAAGAAATCAATGAATTATTAATAGGTCCAGAAAACTTTTGAGATAAATAGTACTTGTTGTTAAGAGTTAGTATGGGCTAAAACTTGTTATTAAGTTATGTTAAAGATAAACAGTTCAGCTTTATAAATGCTTGGAGTAGACTGACCTCTCTAGTCTAATAATGATAATAAGGCTACACCATGGCATAATCACATACTATCACAATATTCCCAACATTTACCCAAAAACTTTTCAAACAATTTGTGACCTAACGAATGGTAGTTTTCATGGAAGATTGCTGGATCTATTAGCATTGACAACCGCACGTATAGTTGTACATGGCACAAGGTGATATTGAGGTGATAGTCAGAAAGTACACCATTAAAATGTCAAGATAATTGTGTCGGTCTGCTACATGGCTACATGTTAATTGTTTCTGGACGTAATAGTAGAGGAAGGCAGTTGAAGACATGGATAGATTGCGTGTGAGATGATATTATGGGAGTAAAAGGAGTAGACACAGAGCTGATAAATGACATACCCGAGTGGAAGAAGTATACATACATGTTGCGCCGACCCCACTTAGCGTAGGACAAGGGCAGGAGAATGATGATGATTATGTTTAATTGTTTCTCTTTACAGTTGCATATTGTTAGACAATGATTTAACATTCATATAGGTGGCAAATCAGTTACAATATGACATGTATCAGTATCTTTTGCCATAGTAACTAACAACATCCTTCCTTAAGCCTTATATTTATCAGTGTGTTTATAATTAATCTTCTTATCGATCCCAAGCAGCTGCCGTATGATAAACTCTGGCAGTCTCTTGTGCCTCCATCGCGTTGGCAGCGCGGTGTGGTTCGCCTTCTCCAGTTTCTCTGCTACATACTTCTCCGCGGAGAACTCGTTGGCATTCTTCACCATCGCGAGGAGTTCGTTCTGGAAGATCTTCTCTTTCACCTGACGCCTGCGCTGTTTCACCTGTAACATTTGAATATAATTGTTTACTTGTTGTATTTTAATTATGTCATTATGTTACCTACCAATTGTCATATTTATAGGCAAAATTCTTAGCTCATTTTAGTTGTGAGCATACTAAATTTACATAAATTGTAAAATAAGAAAGTAAAAGGTGTGTAGTATAAGGCGTCCGACCGATTTCAGTCATGGCGGCTGCCAACTTCCTAACTCCGGGATGAGTAATTTCATTACAGAAAAACTGACACAAATTTTGCCTGACCCCGGACTCGAGCGGGGACCTCTTGGTCCTAACGCAGTGCTTGCTACCAATAGACAAACGAGGCAGTCAAATCATATGATTTGACTTTTTATATAAAAATATCAGTATTTTAGACCCGCCATACACAGACAGCATGAGGATGCTAGTTTCAACAATTTCAAGCTGTGACTGCATAGTGAACTACACTATTTTACATACAAACATACCCATCAGCTCAAGCAGTTACATAATAATTGAGGCCACCTGAACCAGAGAAGCCCAAGTGACATGTGTGTGGGCCATAAGGGCCCTTAACTCTATTATTTTTGAATAAAAATGACAATGTCACTTCTTATTTTTAACGTCGCTTATGATTGTCTCATAAAATTACCTTTATCAGAAAAGAAATAAGTTAATTGTCACCCAAAAAAATTAAACAAAAATGTATATTATTCACTAGTGACCCGCCCTCGCCTTTGGGTATATTATACAGTAATACCCCGCTTTACGCGACCCCATTATGCGCGGTTTCACTATAACGATAAACTGTCCTGAAAACCTGTGATACCGTAAGTCTAGTTTGTCGCAATCGAGTTTGTAGTGATAAGTAGTGGATAGTGGTAGTGGTGTTGTGCGTAGTAAAAGACTAAGAAAGAGGGTAGACCGATATGTCTGCCCTTAGACCTACCATCATTCTCGCAGTCTTACAGTTCACTCGTGATCATGGCGCTTGCAACAGTGCCGAAATATCGGGAGCTCATTAAAACAAAACAACATGGTAAATATCTTAGACGGTTACAGTTTTCTAATGTGTATAACCATGACAGTTTAAAATCATAAAAACCTTCCTCTTAAATCCCTCACTCTCTCACAATATCTATTAAAAAAACGCATCAAAATCCGTTGTATAGTTTTAAAGATTTAAGCATACATAGGGATAGACAGATGTGGGAAGCGACTTTGCTTTACACTATGTAGTGATTACTAACCCTAGCCCAGCGATGCCTCATCCTCTTCCACAACTTCCTGCGCTGATGCTTCTTCATCTTCTTCCTCCGGATCACGATGAGCCGAGCCGCTTGGATCTCCTCCTTCCGCTCCGTTGGCAATCCAATCTCATCCTTCCTCCAATTACTGTCAATCAACGGCAAGATTGACCGCGGATTGATGATGGGGATGTAGGGAACGGGGTCTTGTCTAATTCTATCTTCTATGCGCTGCTCTGTAATTTCTACCCCAATAGATCTTGGAGCAAAAGACAAGGTTTTCGCTTTGGATAAAAGACATGATTTCTCTGCTACCACCCGTTGCGGCTGGCACTTCTTAATCGTGTTGAGGGCGGTTTTGATGTTAACCAACCGTAGGTCTGAAATCGAACACGATTTGTGTTAAATTTGAGCAAAATACTTGTGAAAATAAAACATAACCTCAAAATACTTACATTTGATAGTGTTGTGAAATGAATTCATCATTGTGATAAGGTCTCGTCAGCGTATTAGGAACATAATTTCAATCATAAAGTTACACAATTAAGTTTGTGTAATGGATTGCAACTAAAAATAAAAACTCTGATTGAGATCACGAATAAATATCTATCTCGCCAGCCAGTTTGACACTGACATCTAATGTCATTAATGCTCAAAATAATATTATACTCTATTCCAATTATGAAGTCCTTTTTGACAGATGTCAATAGCTCAGTACTAGGGAAGTACCCTTAGAAATCGATATTCAGCGGCAACGATTCTCGATTTGTAACAAATTTAAATCGAACTAACTTTCAAAAACTAAGGTTAATAAAAATTATCGAAAGAACAATTTTAGACATGCAAAACTTCCAAACTTGTTTTTGTCGAAAAAAGAAATACACGATTGCATGTTTAGTATAATAATAATGAATAATGATGGTTAAGTTATTTAAAATTTACACTGAGTTTAAAGGATCATAACAGTTATAGGCTCGTGTCAAAGACTCGTTAATTAATGGCACCGAATGTTTGACACCGTTTTCTGCCAGGAGTGTTTGCACCGAGTACCTATAGTTGCAACACTAAATTAATTACACAAATTGTATCGCGTAATGGAGTAACTCAACAGTTACTATGAGCATCAGATTAAAATAAAAACAAACAATTCATTTAAGTTTTTATACACAGTGAAATTTTAGTGGTTGTTTTCCCGTGGCAGAACGATTTGCCTTTAATAGTAGTAATACTATCGAATCATGCAAATTATTCCGCGGTAATTTTTTTTTTTTTCAAATTTTCAAAATAATAATTTTCCAACTCGAAAACGAGAGAACCTATCGTTCTTTTATAAGATGTGTCGTAATCAGGTACTGCTTGCCGCATGAAATCGATGCTTAAAGCTACAGAAGCTCGACGCCCAAAGTCATAAAGCGACTCGAACGTGCTTTCGAGTTTCGGTTTAACCTTTCGTAAAACCGACATTTATTGATTTTAACAAAAAAGAACTGCACAAATCTATTGTACTACTAAGATAGAAACATTTTACTGCGGGAAAACAACCACTAAAATTTCACGGTGTATTTTATAGTTTTTAATCATCACTGCTTGATTTATTAATTTATTTTGTTATTTAATCAGTTTACAATTACCTGCAAAGGACTGCACTTTTTATTACGTTTTATTGTAAAATGCATTAAAGTTATAAGCAGTCCCATTGCCGCTAGATTCATTTTCATTCGCGAATGATCGGTTTAACTAACCGAATACTTGAGGCACGTCACTACGTTTAAAAGTAAAACATAAACCATAGTACGTAACTGCATACGCGCAAAAAAATATTATTTTATTTTGAAGTTCAGATATAGAAACAATAGTTAGATCAAAAACAATAAGTTAATTTTGCTTGTAAATTAATTGTAGGGTGTTTTTGCATAATTTTATATTTTTCAAATAACGATTTCCTACTAAACACAAAAAGTGATATTAAATTGGATTTATTTGAAACGTGCAGAGTTACGTTCTTCGAAATGTCAAAAAGGACTTCATAAATGGAATAGAGTATAATTATTAATCCTTGTGATTACGATACGATACACACTTTGAGTATAAAGCCACTGGAGATGCCATAACGTCAACGCTTCTAACAAATTTTTTCGCCACTTTTAGCGGGGGGCGAGGTAAACACGTACAGCACACCACCAAAAAATTAATAACTCAACAGACACAAATTTTGCTGTAGTAACGATAAACGCACACTACAAAAAAGTTCAACACTTCAAACAATACACGCACACAAGTTTTCACGTAACTACGCAACACACATACGAAAAAAATAGTGATGACACAAAGAATAAAATAAAATCAGTTTGGTGAATGAACTGAACTATCTTGTACTGATTATTTTAAAATTGTTAAATGTAAAAATTTGTTTATTTATATGTATGTCTGTCTGTTTGTGTGCCCTTATGACCTAAGCCTTTATATTTCGAAGATAAGTACAAAAAACTAATATTTTAATTTAATCCTAAGTTTGATTGCATGGGAAAAAACTTAATATATAATGTGCTATATAGAAGCAGTAACAGATTCAGGAAAAATAAAGAAATAAAATTACTTACCAAACAAGTACATGTTCGCAAAGAAAGTATTGCACCTTTAATCAGTCAGCGTCAGAATCGCCGGTCACTAGACGTATTTATCGTTGAAAATATGACCAATAATTGCTGCCCAATTGCTTCTATTTGGTTCCTATAAGTAGTCAATTGGTGCCATCATATTTTAGACAATATGGAGCATATAAGAGTGACCGGCCATCCAGATGTCTAGTTGGCCGGTCACCTAGTTGTGGTACCTTAAATGCGTGGAATTGCTGAAGTATCCGTTGGCCAAACATTACTGCCCGTTTGGTGCCGTCAAGCTTTTAAAGCTCCGCACCTTAAGCTATCATGGAAGTACAGTATCGAGCTATTTTCCTTTGTAGCCTTCAGGGTGAAACGAGCAAAACTATGTACACGCGATATTGCTACAGCAATATGCTCAGGCGCTGCAATGCGAGGGTAGATTATTTTAAATGTAGTTAAGCATATTGTTTATTATGGTTCGGCACTGTTACAGCTAGCATTACTTGTAGTCTGATATAATTTTGACGTAATATTATCATTTAAAATAAATGAATAATTGCTAGAGGAAGGGGTGGTAATTTGGAACCCTACTTTGTTTTTTTAACATTTAAAAAAAACATTTGGACTAATCATCTTGAATAGTGAGTTTGTGTACTTTAACACTTATTAGCTTTTATATTAGGACCAAAAAACAAAATAAAACCACTAATTATAGGAAACTAGCGACCCGCCCTCGCTTCGCTTCGGGTATACCTCTATCTCTATATAATATATGGCTGTGCCCGCGACTTCGTTCGCGTGGACTACAGGATTTTGATTTTTTTTTTAATTTAAAAGTAGTCTTAGTTACTCCTTAATATCAGCTACCTGCCAATAAAAGTCCCGTCAAAATCTTTTCAGCCATTCAAGAAGTTAGTCAACCGGAAGAAACATTTAAAACAAAATTATTTTGGTATTTACCATCAGAACCATCTGTCTTTTATCGTGTAATAAATAAGTATATTACACAATTACACAGCAATGGGATGTTGTGTAATATACTTATTTATCATTGATCTGATCCCGTGCCAAGAACCTTTAGCACTTATTTTAATCAGTGGTATACACTTAAATATTTAAATATCACAACCAGACACGGTACAAACATGGGTATTAATCACAGAAATATTTCTGTGTGAGTGGAAATAAAACCCACGACTCTTTATGAGGTCTATGAATTGGCATAAAACCGTGCAGACGTTAAGGCGTGAATGAGGTAAACTATTAAAACAAACGATTAAAAATCACTAACTTAATTAGTTTTCTGCCTACTGCCTACGCCTTAAGTACGATAGCATGAATATTAACAGCCTATATCCTTTTCTAAGTTACTATCTATCTCCTAACTAAATTTCATCAAAATCCGTTCAGCCGTTTATGCATGATAGAGCAAAACTCCCAGCAAGAAACCATAAAAAAAATCACTAATTCAATTCAGTTTTCTGCCTACTTCCTACCCCCTAAGTACAATGACGTGATCATTTTGATCTTATATCCGTTTTTAGATAACCATCTATTACCCTACTAAATTTCATCAAAATCCGTTTAGCCGTTTAGACGCCAAAGAGCAAAAGTCCTAACAAAAACGACAAAAAAACACTAACTCAATTTAGTTATCTGCCTACTGCCTAACCCCTGAGAACGATGGCGTGATTATTTATAGCCTATTAATAACCATTTCTAGGTTATTATCTATCACCATACCAAATTTCATCAAAATCCGTTCAGCCGTTTAGGCGTGAAAGAGTAACAGACAGACAGACAGACAGACAGAGTTACTTTCCCATTTATAATATTAGTAAGGATAATTAACTTTATTGACACAAGTAAAAAAACGTATTTTGAGTTTCGGTGCGGGTTTTATGGAAACCCCCCTCCAAATTACAAGATTGTCCGCCTGTTCGTGCGAGCTCTAGAAGGGTTTGGCATACCCTGTCTACCATTCATTTAATCATAGTAAAATCAATTTAATTTACTTCATTGTTTTATTTCATATTATAATTCAAACATAAAAAAATGTAGACTTTTGGCCCGGTGCTTCATCTGTCAGTGACCACCACTGCTTCATGAATGAAGAGTTGAGAGTTCGATCCCCGCCCGGGACAAACATTCGTGTAATTTACATTTTGTGTTTATTCTGTGTCTGTATCTGGGTGTGTTAAATACACAACAAACACAAATACATGCATAGTAATAACATAATATTGTGCTCGTTTCATAATATCAGGTGGTGAAGCTAAAAAGGAAAATAGATCGATACTATACTTCCATGATAGCTTGAGGTGCGGAGCTTTAAAAGCTAGACGGCACCAAACGGTTACTGCCCGTTTGGTGCCGTCAAGCTTTGTTTGGCCAACGGATACTTTCTTTCTTTCTTACTAGGGTAACGTAGGGTTCCAAATTACCACCCCTTCCTCTAGCAATTATTTATTTATTTTAAATAATAATAATACGTTAAAATTATATCAGACTACAAGTAATGCTAGCTGTAACAGTGCCGAACCATAATAAACAATATGCTTAACTACATCTATATATATAAAAGGAAGTCGTGTTAGTTACACCACTTATAACTCAAGAACGGCAGAACAGATTTGGCTGAAAATTGGTAGGGAGGTAGCTTTTAGCCAGGAGAAGGACATAGGATACTTTTTATCCCGTTTGACAGAGTTCCCGTGGGACTTGACATGAAACGTCAGTCAATTTGGTTAACATTATTCCAATTATGAAGTCTTTTTTGACATTTCGAAGAACGTAACTCTGCACGTTTCATTTAAATGCAATGTAATATCTTTTTTTGTGTTTGGTAGTAAATCGTCATTTTAAAAAATTACAATTTTACAAAAACACTCTACAATTAATTCACAAGCAAAATTAACTTATTGTTTTTGATCTAACTATTGTTTCTAAAGCTGAACTTCAAAATATAATAAAAAAAATTTGCGCGAATGCAGTTACGTACTATAGTTTATGTTTTACTTTTGAACATAGTGACGTGCCTCAAGTATTCAGTTAGTTAAACCGATCAATCGCGAATGAATATGAATGTGGCGGCAATGGGGCTACTTCATTGACGAGTTTTTTACACGAGAGTATAACTGTTATGGTCTTTTAAACTCAGTTTAATTTTTTTAAAACTTGACTATAATTATTCACGTGATTTTATATCTATATAATTATTATAACAAACATGCAATCGTGTATTTCTTTTTTCGACAAAAAACAAGATTGGAAGTTTTACATGTCTTATATTGTTCTTTCGACAATTTCTATTAACCTTAGTTTTGAAAGTTAATTCGATTAAAATTAGTTACAAATCGAGAATCGTTGCCGCTGAGTATTGATTTCTAAAGGGTACTTCCCTGGTAGTGTTAAATTCACATCTGTCAAATAAGCTTCATAATTGGAATAGAGTATCATTGTCCAATCCTGTCAAATACTGTAACAACTATTCATGTGTGCGTCCAGAAATATTTTTTTTGTAGAATGTCTCGAAACTTTAGGTACTGTTATATTTAGGTATTTGTTTTTGACATTAATTTGTGTAAGTTATTTGTTTGAGTTTTTATTTCCAAAAATTATACCTCAGATTATTATAAGGGTCTTGAATCGACAACATGCATCTATATCATTCAATTATTGTCTATTTCAGAGATTTTCATTTAGCAATATTGTCATCTAATTGTCATGTTCTTTTATTGACAAAATTCGATATCTGTAGTGACCAAATAATAAAGAAGGTTCTTTGACAAAAAAATTTCAATCATCACGTTTTTGGGTCAGAAGAAAAGACGAGCTGATAGCACTACAATAAATACGGTTCATACCTGTATCAAACGGATAAGTAGATATTAAATCTCTACACACGAAATTTGTGCAAATATATTTTATGGGCAATTCAGCAAAAGAAGTTGATCAGCGTTTGCACAACAATTTCGATTTAAAAGATCGATTGTCGAACAACTTTACACATTTTTCCATCGACCGACACAATAGGGTAGTTTCCTAAGTCAAATTTTGCATGCGATTTCACAGTTAATAGTAAGATATAGGAAAATAATAACATTAGTCAAATCGAAATTAAAATTTCTTAAGAATTGAGACAATAATAGACATTTGAAGTTGGGTGGAAAAGTCCATTTCAAAAGTGCGAATCTAAATATGCTATGCCATCGTATAGAATACAAAATTAGTAGTAACTTTCACTATGAAAATATATTCGTATAAGCAACATTTGATATAGCTGCTGAACAAAGTTCTTACGATATGCATACAGTATTACACGTTGTGACGTCATAGTGTGCTGCGACATTTGTATGAAGCGTTTTGAGCTCGCCCAAATGATGTGCTATTGAAACTGTAATATATCGGGGAGCTTTCCAAATATCAAACAAAAAAAGTATACCTTCTTCATCCAGCAGCCAGCTAAATAGGCCTATTGTAATATTGGGTAGAAGAGTTATCAAAAATCGATACTAAGTTGTGAACTAAATTTGATTAACAAACACTTATTAGCAAACAGAAAACTTCTTAGTCCTCAAAACAAAACAAACTTTATAAAAAACTTTAATAAAATTATTGTTGGCGCGGTTAAGTTACCACAGATCACTAAATAAGCTATTGGAAGTTTGTATATGCGTTCTGAAATTTAACTCTTAGTTTTTGCCATTATCTTTACCTTAAAAGTAGGCCAAAAACTGTCTCGAATAAATTTTGTTGCGCCAAATGAAGTCATTTGAAAGCAATTATTGTATTGCTGGATCTGAGTAAAAATATTAGATTAGTAAAGTTCTCAGTTATGATAGACCAGGGAAATAAGGATTAAATTTTATATGGAGGATATTATGGATTCCAGTTCAAGTTGAATAGGAACTTACTCATACGGCATACCTAAGATGTGACGACTGTCAACTATAAAAAGCATATAAACGGTCGAATTGAAGGACTCCCTCCTTTTTTGAAGTCGGTTAAAAAAATAAAGTAGTGCATCAAAGCTACGTTAAGGCGGTACGAAGTTCGCCGGGACAGCTAGTTTAAAATAAATCTACCCTCGCATTGCAGCGCCTGAGCATATTGCTGTAGCAATATCGCGTGTACATAGTTTTGCTCGTTTCACCCTGAAGGCTACAAAGGAAAATAGCTCGATACTGTACTTCCATGATAGCTTGAGGTGCGGAGCTTTAAAAGCTTGACGGCACCAAACGGGCAGTAATGTTTGGCCAACGGATACTTCAGCAATTCCACGCACTTAAGGTACCACAACTAGGTGACCGGCCAACTAGACATCTGGATGGCCGGTCACTCTTATAATGTTCCATATTGTCTAAAATCTGATGGCACCAATTGACTACTTATAGGAACCAAATAGAAGCAATTGGGCAGCAATTATTGGTCATATTTTCAACGATAAATACGTCTAGTGACCGGCGATTCTGACGCTGACCTTTAATCAATGTCTTTCTGTTATTAGCATTTTAGATAACACTTGTACCTACGTGTGGGTTTCCAAGAATGATTTTCGTTGTTACAAAATTTTCTCCATATCTCCTTTATCTTTTAATCTCTTGGAAATCGAAAAGGACATACACTTCTATTATATAAATACTAGTTTATGGTAAAGTATGCATAACACATACACTCATAGCCCCGGACTTAGTCTCGAAATATTTCATTGCTACAATTAATAATGAAATGAAATAATAATTTATTCTGAAAATAGATTTTCATGAAATACTTTTGCACGTCAAGTTGTAAATAAATTAATCACATATTACATAAAAATTCACAAGTTACATAATTCATTGATGTCCAAGCGAGCAGCTCATCATGTCCATGGATTTTTATCATTTAAGTAGTCTTCTACTTTATAATATGCTTTTTTCACAAGACACGACTTTATAAAAAGTTTGAAATTATAAAAAGATAATTCAATAACATTTTGTGGGATCTTATTAAACAATTTTGTGCTTAAACCCAAGAACGACTTTCCAGTCTTTTGAAGCCTGAGCCTTGAAACGGCAAACCTATGTTTATTTCTGGTGTTAAAATGGTGAGTATCCGATTTCTTATTAAATGATTGTATGTTCTTATAAACATATAAGATACAGTCCAAAATGTACTGAGAGACTACGGTTAAAATATCTCTAAGGGAGTCACAGAATTCTTTTAATTTTCAGACTAAATTTCAATGTCGTATGACCAGAGGAAAGAAAAGTAATTTTTCAAATTCATCTTACAAGATTTACCTAAATATAAAATACGGTTACCTTTTATTTAATTCAAAATTAAAGTAAAAAACGGATTATAAAACTAACTGCAGGGAGTGAATGATTCATTCAAATGTCGAGTCGCTTTTTTGACTTTATAACATCACTAGCCCCTGTACCACTGTATTCTTGTTAATTTTTTTCTGTCGTTTACGTATCGTAACGACTTTTTATTTAAATAGCAATTCTTCTTAAATACACGTTTAAAAGTTAATAAAAACACTAAGATATGATACGAAACGCGCTCTTGTTGCGAATTTGAACTCTCGATCGCCTTTTACATGAGAATACTGCACAAATAACTATTTTTCAAGAGAAACGTCACGCGACAGGGATCAATGCAAAATGGCGGTGGTGCAGCAACAAGTAGTTTTATTAAACGTGTTTGAACAGTTGACGGTAAAAAGAAACTTACTTTATACTTCATTAACCCAAATTTAAAATACCATTTCTGTGTAATAGCAATTAAAAAGATGTAGATATCTTAAACAATAAAAGAGAATCGCTTTGTAGAACCTTTATTTGGGTAAATTATCTCAAAAGATATAAAAAACGAATTATTAAAATCCGCATAGGAATTCTCTGCCAGGAGGCACAGCACCGATGTCGCCCACCACAGCCATTGACATGCAACCACCTATAAATGAAACATAATAATATAGTATCTGGGACTATCTTACTAGGCTAGGCATAATTTTGCTATGTGGAGAAAGTATGGCTCAGGACTAGCCAGAATGAACCCTGAATTCCACAGCTGCAATGTTTTGAACGTGCCATATGGAGAGATACAACAATAATATGCCAATTTTCATACCGGTTTGATGTGGCACTTCTGAGCCTTTAAATTGGTTTTGGATGGAAACTATAAATTGTTTTATTTTAAACTGTCATGGTTACACACATTAGAAAACTGTAACTGTTCGGGATATTTACCATGTTGTTTTGTTTTAATGAGCTCCCGATATTTCGGCACTGTTGCTCATTAAAACAAAACAACATGGTAAATATCCCGAACAGTTACAGTTTTCTAACTATAAATTGTGATTAAAACATACTATAACACATATTATAACAGTTATATTCCTATTTGTTGTATTCACAGTTGTATTCTTTTAATGCACAATGTGATTAATATTAACGTATTTTCAATTTTATTGTAACCAATTGTAATTTTCTTTCTGTGCATTACAATATGACTTACGATTACCTACATAATCGTCAATACGATTATCGATGATGTAATACTATACTTTACTACTTCGTCTCATTAAATAAAAAACAAACTCATGGCCCATACGTTTGTTGGAGATGCACTTGGCGGCAGCGCAGACCTCATCAGTGGGCATGAGGTCCACGAGGCCCATGGTGTTCTTGGCGCTGTCCAGTTGCACCCCATTCGCGCTCTGCAGCGCCAAACCTTCGCTAACCTTCACGCAGTCCTCGTCGTGGAGAGCGAGGTTTACTTCTGAAAAAAAAAAACAAAAGAACAATACCTAGCCTTGACTGGCTCGGTGGAACAATGGTTTGTGACCCAGGTTCACTACCTACGGTTCCAAGAGTCGTGGGTTCGATTCCCACTCGGAACAAATATTTGTGTAACGAACATCGGGGTTTGTTCCGTGTCTGGGTGTGTTATTAAATATATTTAAGTGTATTTGTGTATCCACTGTCGTTTCTGATTTCCGTAACACATGTGCTTAAGCTACCTCGATCTGATCCCATGGTGAGTACACCATGGGATCAAATCGATGTATGTGATGTTGTGAAATAATTTTTATGCCTTTGCCCAGCAATGGGATGACAAGGGTTAATAAAAAAAATACACCACGAAATCTTAGTGGTAGCCCCCATGATAATATTTAGTCCTATAATTGTACCTAGCCCCATAATTGTAGTCAGTGTGATCACCAGATTACACTGACTACAGTTATGGGGAAAGCAATCTGCTTTCATCAAAAGCCGGTGACGATGACATGGAATGACCAAACTCTCATCGTATTTAGTTAGAAAAAAACAGGCTCAGGTGCACATACTGCACATATTTCACGTGCAACATTGACGTAAAGTAACACTCGTATAGGCGCATATTGCATGATTGCTGCAACTGTGGTATAAAGATAAATAGGTACCTAATATTTCTCAGACTTTTTTCAATAAAAATTAAGGAAGAACGCAGTCCGGAAGTTATTAGTTCGCAGCCACCTATGATAGTACAGATACACAGAGTCAAAAATAATAATATTTACGCTCTTAAGAATTATACTATTGTCATTGTTCAAACAGATTGCTATTGTTACATACATATCTCAGATAATGCAATAAGGATGTTATTGGCGAGAGTAAAACAATCCTATATGATCATTGTGATTGTTACTGTTTATTCTACAACGATACCTAAAACAATAATACTATAAATGACGAACTCTGTAAGAGCCCCAGGTTTGAATCCCGGATCTACAGAGTGGTGATGTGGTAGTCAGGGTCTCCGGTCCAAGTAAAAAAAATGTTAATATGGAGATTAATTGACATTAGGTTAGACACAGACTAAGGTGACATGCCATGCCATATACGCACGTGTTATACCTACATTGAACGCGTGCCCAGACTGTTCATTACTGTATAAATTTTAGGGACTATCCATTTTTACATCGCGCTAGCGTTATGTTTTTTTCCGTCCTACAAGGACAGCCAACACTCCCCCGCACGTCCAGTGATGATGAAAAGGCTATTCCATTTTCCAGGCCACCATCGTAAGTCAGTAAGGAAAAAAAAGTTCACAATGTTCGCACTTCAATAAAAGTGAGGCGTCTATACAACCTGTTTAACTGTTTTATTCAGTAGATTTGTGGGCCTTTATGAGGTTTTACACTTACTGAGTCTCCGTTTGCCGGTCTCGATCTGTTTGAAGTCCAGGTCGCCGACATTGCAGAGGAACTCAGCGGCGCACATGGCCGCGTTCGTGGCCGTCTGAGCACGCGTCTTGGCCAATATTCCTGGAGGAAAAGTAGTAGTAGTAGTAGACTATCTGACACAAATACTACATTTAAACAAGATGACCTCACTCTACCTGATGGAAAGCGGTAGTAAGATCCGCAGATATAATGATATGAGATCGACAGACACAATGGACCATATTATGTCTGTCCTGCTTAAAAGCCGTTTCACGTCCCGTCTGAAGAGCCCGGGATCATAAGAGGGAGGCCCTCTTATGATCCCGGTCTCTCCTACTTTGCCCTCCACCAAGGATGCTACTACCCTTCCCTGATAGCTGAGTTACACAAGCAATGTAATAGACGAACGCTAGAGAATTACGAAAACGATTTCGCTTCAGCTGGAAAAGCTGCCAGAACTCTTTGAACAAAAACAAAACACGGTGCTGCCACCCAACTGGCACTCACCGAATATCCCCTGGTCGCAATAGGACACGTTGAACGCGCGGTACTCGGTGAAGATGTCGGGGCCGGCCATCATGCCGAGGGGAGGTTGTGGAGTCCGGTCCATATCGTGCTGACCCGTCTGAGCGTTGCCCGTCCCGCACGCACACGCGATGATAGAGTACTTTATGAGGTTGCTGGGGGGATACGCAAAGTCAGATAAAATAAGAATTAAAAGTGGTCGTGAAAAATGTCAAGTTAAAGCAGTTTATGCCATTCGTTATAAGTGATCATTGATTTGTGGTCGACTAGGTCCAAGCCTATGCCTTAACGACAAGTAGCCGCTGGGGCGCTGGTACTTTGGCTGGGGCCTATTTGAGCGACGTTTTTCGATATACAAGAAAGAAACAAAAAATATATATATTTTTATGTTATTTTGTATATTATTATACATGTATACTGTTGGTGTGCCTTTTTATATAAAATAAATAATTATAAATAAACCCTAAAAAGGTGCAGCGGCACGTTGAATGTCAAACGAAATGAACTTCTCTAAATATTTGTCTTTATGGTGATCAGTTCGCTCGCGACCACGATTGGTGTAACCCAGTCGAAACGTCGGGCAGTAAGTAGCTATGTATTTGCTACTCCTAATAACGCGTGTAGACCCATAAAGACAAATATTTAGTGTAATGGAACGCGAAAGTCTAAAATCATACGAAATGAACTTCTTACGAGAGGTCTCGACTGCTGGTCCCGGGCACGGCGAGCGCGATCCAGGTGTCGCTGCCGGCGCCCAGGTCGTGGTACTCGTAGCCTGCCTTCGCGCAAGATAGGGGGGTGCATGGGTCTTGAGGTTTGTCCTTGAAAGAACAAAGACGAATAATGTTTATCCTTATGATCTTTCGATGTGCTCATAGGGTATGTTAATTAAATAAGTCTGATTACTAAACTGAGTACTAAATCTTATTTAGCCGTTGTCTTGGATGTTGGAGGATGTCTCAAAATAATTTAACGGGTCTAAATAGATTGAACTCTGCACGTTAGGAGTTGCTGAAGCTGCACCCCTATATCTCATTTTAATGGGGACATAATCATGCCAACATTAAGGTAAAAAGGTTATGGTAAATATCCCGGATAGATTCAGTTTTCTAATACATATTCATGTAACTGCATGGTAGAGCTATGTGTGCAAACACCAATCAATATAATTTGATTATCATCACCAATCAACTGACCCGCTTCAGTTGAATCCGCTCAGCCATCTTCAAAGTCTCTTCAAACGGCACTCCAACACTTCCCACAGTGCACCTCACAGTGATGAAGTTCGTTTGAGCGAAGCAGACCAGAGTGTCCTGACCCATGTCGTCTATCCTGCCTTCCTCGCAGAAAACCGAGTTGGCGAGGGGCCCGCGGAAAGACGCCTTATGAATCAGGTCCATCACGATTTGTTCTGGAGGTATCCGGGATAGGTCGTCCCTGACCAACGGCTTACGGTCTTCAATTTCCCAGGGATGGTAGCAGCATCTTAAGAAAAACAAGGAGTCGAGGAGTATTTTGATTTAAATCATCATAAATTGGGGAGAGAAAGTATGATGAATAATGACCCATTGTGTGCCTATGGTGGATACAGCTAAAATACAAATACATAGGTAGGTAGAAAAGCTAAATTAGTGTCTCCATTTAGATTTAACTAGCATTGTCTTAGCGTTCTGCCTTCACCATTGTCTGAGACCTGTCTAGAAAAGTTCGGTCGGCCAAAAAAGTCGTCTATGATTATTATCATCCTGAGGGTGAAACCTAATCATTTACGCAACACAGAACAACATTATTGCATTCGTTGAGAAGCAGTCTTACCTAGCAGCAGTATCCAACAACTGATTCTTCAGATCCGGGAACATAGTGATAGGGCATCTGAGGGTGAAGGCGATGTTCTGCCGGTCGGAGGAGCAGGTCATAGCGGCGCCGCACTGCTGCAGGCACCTTCCTCGGAGGAAGGAGGTGTACCCACAGCCAGAACCGCTGGAGAGGGCTCGGAGAAAGTGCGATGCACCGAGCTGGTCGTCCAATTCGTAGCGGGAGCCTGCCTTGGTTTGGGAGAAGGGACGTTCTTAAGTGGGGAATCTCCCTTGTGTCAGGATTCGGAAGTATGATCCCCACGCAGAAAAAAACAATGACTGGCATCCGTATCATTAGTGCTAAGCTACCTACTTAGTTATCAAGGTTCTAATGAAAACTAGGTCCTTCAGCTCAATTCATATAAAAATTGCTATTAATCAAGATCATATCGTTTATAGAAGACAGAAAAAAAATTTGCAAACATAATGTTCTATCATCCTACATTATGTCGGTATATGGCGGTTCTTACCTGGTACATTATAGTGCAAGCCCCAATTTGCGCTCCCAAAGGCTTGGCGGAAGCCACTTTGATGCCGTTCATGAGTTCAGATCTCATCACCTCCATGGGTCCATAATCTGGCTTTGGCCAGCACATGGTACTATCACGTCTGCCCACAGAAAACTGTCTTGAGAGGAATCTTTGGCAAGCATACGGGAGCCTATTCATGACTACTTGAAGACAATGATTGAATCTGGATTCTTTGCCCTATTTGATGCAATTTTCTAGAATTGGGTTGATTTCAAACTGTCAGTTTCATGCTGACAAAGTGCTTTGGATAGACTAGTGTTTTTAATAAGTCTATGTAATAGACAACGACTCGTCAATACAGGTTTATTAGTAACATGTTTTGCTTGAAAACTAAAAGATCCTGTGTTCTAGACAAAAAAGTGTTTTGTGGAGTGTGCCTGGTCTGTAAAGAAGTTATTGCCCAATCTGAAGATGGCAGTGCGAGAAGATAGTAATACGTAGATAGATTGGAAGCCAGTGGGGCTACCATGAGTTTAAAACTTACGCGCTCGATATCGCCTACGTAAATATGTCTATGAAAAACATGTAAGGTAAATGCACCTATTATGGACGCGAACCCCATTATGGACAGTTTTCAAAAATGCCTCCAATAATAAGAAACCGGTAGGTATTTTTTTTCGAACAGCAACATTAATCGGTTGTACCAAAATTCTAGATTTGATGTAAACAACATTTGACAGCTCTCCGCTATATTATTTTCGACTATAACGATTCTTACTAGTGCGGTGCGTTTTGGTGTCGAGATTTGAAATTTCTTATAAGGAGCGCAATGCATGTAAGTAAATTTATTAGCTTTTTTTATGACAAGTGTAATATTGTTGTTAAAAATGATATTATTTATTGAATTACTGATAATAAAAGGTTAATTATATATTCTAATCTAAAACCTCATAGTAATTTTAGCCTCGGAATTTATCGATGTTCATAATTGGATATTTTTGTAAGCCTTTACCCAAATATGGACATTTTGTCCATGAAGGATATTTTACAAATATACGTTTTTCAAACATCTTATAGTTGTACAATCGTTTACCTTTATCTTTATTATTAAATCGGTCGCAAATTAAGACTTTAAATTTAATAATTCAATTATGAACATTGTGTCTATAAATGGGTGTCCAAAATAAGTTAAAAATTTTTAAATAAATAAATTTTGTTTCACTTTAGATATGGCGATTAGAAAAGCTTATACTAAAGAACAAATGGCAAATGCAATTAAAGAAGTGAGAAAAGGACAGAAAATATCCACTACATATTTAGAAAATAATAACTAGAATAACTTTTCTAAAAAAAAATTTTTATTGAGTTGTTTGTGTTTTTTTATGTCATGTTACATTTATAATTTAAGACAGGGTAATATACATAATAATTATATTACAGTCAGGGGATACCAGTCACAACTATCTGTCCGGTGGGTGGCGAACGGTATACGGGTAAGCGACCCCGGGTCCTCGAGCTACTATCGACCTTTTCCTTCCCCCGTCATATATTCTTGCTACTCGTGGGAACGCAATAACCTTGTTAAAACAATGCACAAGGCAGAATGGCAGCGACGTGGTCCACAACCAGTCACGTCACGTTTCCCACAGAGGTAAAAAGTGGATCGCTGGAAGTGATCTCTGCCTACCCCTCTGGGAAAAGGCGTGATTTTATGTATAAGTAATTGTTGAGACTGATTATAGCTGTATTTTGATAGGTATGAAACTAGTAAGAAGACATTTTATTTTTGATTATTGTTGGCAAAGTGAATAGAAAAGAGTGAAGGTTTTTTAAAATTTTTATTTAACCTCTAAACCAATTTGCTTAAAGATCGAGAAGTGAAGGAGATGATTATATTGAAATGTTATTTAAATAATAAGGCGTCCGACCGATTTCAGCCATGGCGGCCGATCTCAATTGAAATCAGCCTAGTGAGCAGGACATATTATAGTGCACAAATGCGCGCGCAAACACAAGTGCACTCTCTATTCCCTTACTCTCATAACTCGGTGAGACAGCAATCCGACATGACCGATGAGAGATCGGGCGCAGGACCACCGGCTTAACGTGCTTTCCGAGGCACGGGCGTTCAACCGCCTGCTTCCTAACTACGGGCTGAGAAATTTCATCACAGAAAAACTCACACAAATTTTGCCCGACCCTGGACTCGAACCGGGGCCCTCTCGGACCTTACGCAGCGCTTGCTAACAATAGACCAACGAAGGGGTCTCCTATTTAAATAATACTAGCTAGTTAAGAGGACATTTTTATTTGGTTTTTCTTGGCTTGAAGGCTTTGGCCTTTGCCGTTACTTTCGTAAATGATTACTTTTTGATAACTGTTTGTTGATTGATATTTGAGTTACCTATTACATATTTTATTATTTAATTTAAATGGTTTTTATTTCATTATACTAACTTTACTCAACCCTAATACTCTTGAGTTATAGATTTATGCATTCAATTGAAGAATGTCCATAAATGGGTGTCCATAATTGGATAACGTCCATAATTGGGTGTTCATAACTGGATCTTCCCTGTCCATAAATGGAGATTGGCAAAGGTTATTTTTCCTAAATCATATTTTATTGAAGTTAGTTTAAAACTGATTTTAAACATCGAATACTTATTAAGAAAAGGACTTTTTATTAACCTCCAAATCTCTGCGAACGTATATTGCAAAACATACAAACTATGAAGAAGAAACGAAAAACAAATCCTTAAACCGTCCATAATTGGTGCATTTACTTTACAGCGCCGCCTGGTGGTTACGCGAAGAACTACAATCGGCCATATGAAAAAAACAACTCGATAGGTTTTTAACGTACGTAAGTTTACGATAGCCAACTCATGGTAGGCCCTCTGGTCCAAAAATAACATCGAAATATGAAGGATGTATCGCCCTAGTGTAGGGTTGGCCCGTGCCCCAGCAGTGCGACGTATATGGGCTGATGATGATGAAAGTTGTAATAATAAACACGAAGAATGCAAATCACCCGCATTATTTGAACAATTTGATAAGGCACAATGGTTGGCCGTTTTAAATTTGACACTTTGGCACTGGTTACGTGTAATAAATTATTCTAATCCTCGGCCCGTGGCTGTTTACATAAGATGACTAAATTAAAATTTACATAAAAGCTTTAAATAGCACTAAAACAGCAAACTACTACTACTACTATCGACTCAGTCCAAATCATCCGAGGCGATAGTATCCTTCCTCCTCTTTTCCTTCCCCCGTCATACATCATTGCTACTCGTGGGAACGCAATGACCTTGTTAAAACAATGCACAAGGCAGAATGGCGGCGACGTGGTCCACAACCCGTCACGTCACGTTTCCCACAGAGGTGAAAAGTGGATCGCTGGAAGTGATCTCTGCCTACCCCTCTGGGAAAAAGGCGTGATTGTATGAATGTATGTATGTAAAACAGCAAATAAAAATATGAGATAAATATTTAAAAACTGCATGAATCAGAAAACGCAATGTGTAACACCTTTCGTTCATTATAATTATAATAAAACACTTAATACACAGCAACACGTTTATTATTGCAGCACTCAACACCTTAATCTATAAATTACATCTTATTTTTCGTTTACTCCGCTCACTACACCTCATGTCCCAACGCTCGGCATAGAATGCCGTTCCGCCATCTTTTTTTCACTAGTGTTGCCCATCTATAGATTTCTAAAGTATCGGTTTACAACCCAACCAAAATAATCAGTTTTAATACCATAAATTAAAATAATATTTAAAAGAAATATGACAATAATTGGGCTTAATAGTGTAAATAAAAATTGATAGCTAAATCACATCTACTAAAAACATTATATCCCTTACATTCGCCCATCCTGACACTGTGCATGTCCTCATGCACAATAGGTATTCCTATGGGTACCACAGGAAACACACAAAACAAAATTATTTCTGTAAGTATTTGCAACCTGCGACGAACCCATCTATTCTCGCCGCTGATCAAAAATACAATAAGAAACATAACAAAGAATGAGTCCCATTTGCAGACCCATCCATTTTTGCAAATAGGAAACATTCCATACTCTTGAGATATAGACCATTTACCAGGTTGGCAACCAGTCCATGTAAATTACCAAACTAGAAATAGGACTTGGGTATTCCCATGGGTACCACAGGAAGCACACAACTAAATTATAGCTTGGCAACCAGTCCATGTAAATTACCAAACTAGAAATAGGACTTGGGTATTCCTATGGGTACCACAGGAAGCACACTTCACTAAATTATTTCTATAAGTATTTGCAACTTTTGCAAATAGGAAACATTCCATACTCTTGAGATATAGACCATTTACCAGGTTGGCAACCAGTCCATGTAAATTACCAAACTAGAAATAGGACTTGGGTATTCCCATGGGTACCACAGGAAGCACACAACTAAATTATAGCTTGGCAACCAGTCCATGTAAATTACCAAACTAGAAATAGGACTTGGGTATTCCTATGGGTACCACAGGAAGCACACTTCACTAAATTATTTCTATAAGTATTTGCAACTTTTGCAAATAGGAAACATTCCATACTCTTTAGCCTCCCTCGCTACTCTGTAGCCTCCTCGCTACTTCTCTGTAGCCTCCCTCGCTACTCTGTAGCCTCCTCGCTACTCTGTAGCCTCCCTCGCTACTCTGTAGCCTCCCTCGCTACTCTGTAGCCTCCCTCCTTCTCTGTAGCCTCCCTCGCTACTCTGTAGCCTCCCTCGCTACTCTGTAGCCTCCCCGCTACTCTGTAGCCTCCCTCGCTACTCTGCTTAGAAACTACATAACTAACAACTTAGTTATACAAAAGACACTAACACTAAAATGCTAGGACATTACTAAAACGATACAGTAAAAACATGTAAAAACTTACAGCTAAAATGCGACTAAAATTTAGATAAACGTCCAAATGTTCGAAGGCAGGAATAGTTAAGATGAAACTAGAATTTGAGGTTGTTTCAAACATGACACAAAACACAAATTTGCAGGTGTTGCTCGTATTGACTCTTATTTGGGATAAACCGTTATGGGCCGGTCAGGACACGAACCCATCCATTCTCGCGCCTGACCAGTCAACCACAGTGGAAGTCAAGGCACGAACCCATCCATTCTCGCGCGCTCGACATCCCCACCAACGGTACAGCAAGATAGGATCTATCCAACCGGCCAACCATCGCGGACAGGTCAGGACACGAACCCATCCATTCTCGCGCCCGACCAGTCAACCATCGTGGTAAAGTCAAGACACGAACCCATCCATTCGTGCCTAACCTCCCCATCAACTGGATAGCCGGCTAGGCAGACTCCATCACAAAGATTCAAGCATCAGTCAAATAATATTCTATCATGTATACATAACATTTGGCTAGCCAATCACGTCGTGATATAATAGATCTTCCCACAGAAGACAGACAGGAGACATTCCCCGGGCGGCTGTGTTCGATTCTGGCTGCGCACTGAGCAGGCGGTTGAGATCATTTTCAGCCATGATACGGATTGCGGGGCTCCCGTCTTTGACATCTCCTTTCCTGACAAATATAAAATTGAAAGATATAGAACACACTGATAAATTTATAAAACATTTAAATATTCACCTTTTCAATAAATCTTACTACCCATTAAATGATTTCTTTGCCGATAAAATTTATAAATATAATATAAAATAATAGTTAAAGTATCTCTATTTTAAATTATTGTAAAGTTATTTTATTTCCTTGTGCAATATAATAATAATTTAAGCATACATTTATTCAGCTGTCCACTCTTTGCAGTGCCCTTACCGAGTGTCATGTATAATGTACTTTCATATTTTGTTACCAACATCATTGTAAACCATGTGACTGCAAATAAATAAATAAATTCATCCAAAGCCTTATAGGGAGTTTGCTAAGGCTCCGGTCCGTTCATTTTTGGAAAATCAACAGATATCTACCGAGGTATAAAACTTTACAAAAATAAATTATAATAACAAAAGTGCAAGAGAAACATACGAGACGTAGGGACCAGTTTATAATGTACTCCGTTGTTATGAGAACTGCATTCAGACATGAAAGGGGCACTAGCAGCATGTATGTCGACTACCGCAAATCATATGACTTCGTGCCCCACAGCTGGCTTAATCAGGTGTTGCACCGTTACAAAGTCCTCCACACAAATTAAAACGTGCCTGCACGCATGTATGAAAAACTAATAATATCAACCTGAAAATACCCCGATGAAGCAAGGAATATTCAAAGAAAACTTTTTAGTTCCATGTGGTGTTGTGGTTTTAATAATATCTTGCGGCGATAAACCGGCCCCATGTGGACAGAGGGTGGCTTCAGAAAGGTGAGCTCTTCCCAGAGAAAGAAGCGTTTATGGCTGCCATACAGGATGAAGTGATTGCCACTCGCAACTACAGAAAACACATCACTAAAGAACTTAATTTTCCCACCGACCTGTGTCGTCAATACAACAGTGCCATTTAGACTATACAACACATTACTGCAGTGTGGTGTAGAACCCACACTATGACGTCTATATTAAAAAATTTAAATAGTTCAAAAACATATTTTTGTACCATCTTTCCTACAGCCCCACTACAAAAATAGATTACATTACTTTAAAATGAATACGTTAAAAGAACCATGCTGGACAATATGTTTCTGTTCAAATTGGTGAATGGATTAGTTGACTGCCCGAATCTGCTCTTGAAAGTTAACTTAAATGTACCTATTCAATTACCTAGAAAGACTAGATACAATTTGTTTACCCCCAAGAGTTCTAAATCAAATTTAGGTTTATTTTCCCCTTTATATAGAATGTTCTCTAAATATAATTCTCTGTCTAAGTCCACTTCAACACAAATTTAAATCTAAATGCTTGGTCAATCCCTGAGTGGTTGAACCAACTATTCGATTATTGTTATATAATATGTTTCACTTGAAGTTTCGTAAGTATTAAAACTAAAACCACTTCTTGTATTTTAAATTAGATAAAATTCAAAATGCCTGTTGTCTGAAATGCATGTAGGTAGTTGTCACCTATAATCAAGTTTGCGTTTATCTAAATGTTCATCTTGGTCATGTTACTTATATCATATTGTTAATGTAATCTTGCTGGTGATCTTAAATAAATAAATAAATAAATTACTAGTGCTTGTAAAGTATTGGCCAACACGGACTACAAACACCGTCACGACCAGGTTGCCTCAGTTATCTACCAATACTTAGCCCATAAATACAATACATATTATAAGTATAAACCTAACCCTGTTCTGGAAAATAACAAACACAAAATATATTGGGACCGCACTATATTAACCGACCAAACCACTCACTATAACAGACCCAATATAACAATTCATGACCAACAGCAAAACGTAGTATACTTCATTGACATAGCAATTACCAATACTTATAACATCCGAATCACCATCAACGAAAAACTTACCAAATACACAGATTTAGCGATTCAAATTCAAATACAGTGGAAAATACAGACCGTCCATATCGTACCGATAGCATTATCAGCCACAGGAGTCATACCGAAAACACTTAAGAAGAGCCAATACACACTTCAGGTACATCACAACCTTCTTAATGTTGAACTAAATAATAATAATAAAAAGCTTTATTGTCAAACTATAAGTATCACAAGTACATACAAACTTATTCTAATAACTAATTAACATAAGATATAAAAAAAACATTAATATCTAAAGTTAAGTTTATCAAGAGTGTATTATTTGACAATAGGTACCAGTCTCAGCTACCTTTTTCTGCCTTGTGTTTTCCCCTTTGTCAAACATACAGAATAGTAATGTTATAAATAAATAACACCTAGTGGTACAAACGTAAGCGTATGGAAACAAAAGGGTCTGCATAGGCGCCACTACAGAGACCTTCAACAGCCCCTTGCTGACATATCAACATCCAATCGCGGCTGCGACGTCCGGATACCAAAACCTTCATAATCGCTATTCAAGATGAAAACAAAGAATTATTAAAAAAATACTGAGGAATCACCAGTCAAAAGATAGAGAATAGCCCAGAACATATTCAACACTAGCTGTGCCCGCGACTTCGTTCGCGTATCCTACAGGATTTAACATACAGAAGTTGTTTCCCAATAACGCCCGTTCCTGGGAATTTTGTACTATCGCGTTGCAAAGTAAGCTTTACGTCCATTAAGGTACCTGCATGCCAAATCTCAATCATCTATCATTCGCGGTTTAGATTTTTGATACAAAAGTTTTTTTTTCTGTTACCCCGTTCCCGTGGGAATTTTACAATATCCTGTTCGACTAAGCTTTAAATTTATTAAAGTACCTGCATGCCAAATTTCAAGCGTCTAATACAAAAGGATTTTCCCGTTAATTCCTGTTCCCGTGGGAATTTCGGGAAATCCTTTTTAACGAATGCCTATGTCATAACATCTACCTGCATGCCAAATTTCATCTGGATCTGTCCAATAGTTTGGGCTGTGACGACTTCGTCCGCGTAGAGACGTTTAACGGGTAAAACATTACTTCCTTATAGCGCAGTCGGTTAAAAAGTAGCCTATAACCTTTTCTAGCCTCTGGACTATATCTGTGCCAAATTTCATTTAAATCGGTCCAGTACTCTATGCGTGAAAGCGTAACAGACAGACAGACAGACAGACAGAGTTACTTTCGGATTTATAATATTAGTAAGGATATCGCCTGCAGTGTTATAGTGCAGGTACAGGCACGATAAAGTAGCTGTAATGTTTAGCCCTCAAGTATGATTTCCTAAAAGAGATTACCATTTTATAAATATAAACCAGATGCAATACTAGGAAATGAGAAACGACAGAACAATTAGGAAAAACAGTGCACTATACCGGACCGGATCCTAATATAATCAATAAACAGTTTATTTAAAAGACTTAGCCAGATGACTACTAAGCCATAACCTCCAACCAACCCTCACCGAAAAGATGAAAAGGTATCGTAACCTATCTATAGAAATATAAATATAACAAAATAGTGCCATTCGTAGTCTCACAACTGATTATATTCTTCGATCACTACATACAAGTTTCATTACACTTGACATACCCTCACACATTATAAACTCGTCCAAAAGGCAGCAATTCTAAATACATACCATTTATTTGATATCCTCTTTGGAGAGTATGAACTTAAACTAATAAAATAATAATAATCACACTTTGTACTGCTGTAGGAACCCTAACGTAAAATTTCCGTAATTCTCAACACCTGCAGCCGGAGGTTCCTACAGGACGACTTCTCATTCCTGTCAGAGTAATCACTTGGCAAGTGACCTACCGTCTAAAACACTAAAATGTAAATAATAAAAATGGAGAACTTAATATCGTAGGAAACAACAATAATAACTGATAATAATAACCAGGCCCAGTTCCACAAAACCTCACTCCATAGGCCCAAATATTTACATTCCAATCCGTCCTATATGTTTCTGCGCCGGGTATTACTGCAGAGCGCATCGTCATGTGCATACAGGAGTAGCATATCCATTTCACACTTATAGTAAACGTCCCAAGGGGCCACTACGTGTTGGGCCTGTGCTCACACGCAAGTCTTCCACAAGGGCCGGGAAATTAACCCTTACTGTGATCATCGCAACAGAGACAATAAAATGATAATAATAATTGGTTAAACAAGGCTAGCTACTCACAATAATGCTTTTGATTGACTCATTTAATTTACTTATATACCTTAGCATATCCTCCGGTGACCGACTGAAAAGCTCCCATGGATAACAGCCAACAGTTAAACCTGCCATTCCTCCCATACAAACAATATCAGGCCACTTTTGATGGAATGATTTGCAAAACATATTTTGAGGTAGAAGAAAAATAAATGGGAGGAGTACATAACCTTGTGAGTTGTCAAGTCCAGCGCTCGGTGAGCCGGGGAGTCCTCTGCTTGTTTCTCGTTTTCTGCTGCTCCAGCTTGTGACGCTCCATCTCCGTCTTCCTCTCCCGTAAGTGCTGAAGCCGCTCATGCGAACGCGATGCACGTGAACGGGATCCCGTTCAACTGCACGCTCGCGGTCGCGATCCAGTTCTTGAATCCACCGATGGCTGTGGCTGCGACTGCGTCTTCCAAGGCTGCGGCTCCGTCTGACTTCGACGAAAACGGCTACCGCGATCCTGCACCACGCTCCGTGGCTGACCGCGACTCAGCCTGCCTCCATCGTCGTCGGTGCGACCAGCGCCTCACGTAGGAGTTTTCAATCGGCGATTCTTGTCTTGCTCCGTTGTTTCATGTAAAAACAAAATGATACGGCATTAGACTCACTTCTCAAGTGAGACTCAAAATCCTAAATTAGGTAAAAATAAAACTTCATGTATCTCGAAAACGAGGCGTCCTATCACAAAATGGATGAAATTTTCGGGTCCCTCTAAGACACCCACACTTGTACTCCAAAACTTTGACCTCAAAAGTGACTTCAAGGTCAGCCCGAAGTTAAGATTTCAATAATAGTGCATAAATACAAAAATAAAAATATAAGATCAACCGTCACTTCATTCAAATTATTGCATCCCGTTATTACGTTATTGCACGCCAGCATATTATTATTATTATCTCATTTTCTTTTAACTTAATCTTTCATATATTTTAGATTAATATTGTATCAACTATATCGTTGGGAATGGTAATTTCAAACACTTTTAGGCATTTTATGCGACACTAAAATTGTCTGATATTGTATTTTACACTTTAATATCAATCACCCGGCCCACAGCATACCAAGGCCTGCGTTATAAATGCCAGGTAACGGATAAACTTACTTATATACCTATCCTTGCAACTACGTATACACCCAAGCCAAGACAAAAAGAAATGTTTGTCTTGTGCGGGATTCGAACCCGCGACACTTTTAGTTCAAAGGCAACGTTCGTAACCCGTGGACCAAATCGGTCGTCACTGATAACGGTTACCCACCGTTAAGTATTTTATATTTAAACTTTATTTTCCGTTATAAGACAAATACGGGTACTTACCACTTCTGAAGTATAATAAAACACTTAATACACAGCAACACGTTTATTATTGCAGCACTCAACACCTTAATCTATAAATTACATCTTATTTTTCGTTTACTCCGCTCACTACACCTCATGTCCCAACGCTCGGCATAGAATGCCGTTCCGCCATCTTTTTTCACTAGTGTTGCCCATCTATAGATTTCTAAAGTATCGGTTTACAACCCAACCAAAATAATCAGTTTTAATACCATAAATTAAAATAATATTTAAAAGAAATATGACAATAATTGGGCTTAATAGTGTAAATAAAAATTGATAGCTAAATCACATCTACTAAAAACATTATATCCCTTACATAATACTGTAGCACTACCATGAGTTTTAAAGTTACGGACTCGATATCGCCTACGTAAACATGTCTTTGAAAAACTTGTGCAGCGCCCCTGGTGGTTACGCTAAGAACTAAAATCGGTCGTATGAAAAAACACAACTCGATAGATTTTTAACGTACGTAAGTTTTAGATAGCCAACTCATGGTACCGCTTCTGTTTGTTGCGTTACGTTACGTCTGTTACGTTGTACATACAGTAGTTGTTGATGTATTTGATTCAATATTTGCGCGTTTAATTCGTTTTATTACCAGCTTTACTGGTTGTTTGTCACCCCCAGTAACATATTATTGTACCTACTCCTCGTTTTAGGTATTGACTGCAACTCACCCTAATGTTAGACTAATTGTAGTCATACTTATGATACTTTAACTTGCTACTTTTGGGCGTTTGTCTGTTATCATCTTACTTACTACGAGTACCTATACATACCTACTTATTACGTATCGAATTGGGTTATTGATTTGTATGTCATTAGAGTAGGGAAGGGACTATTGAAAAGGTACTTACAGAGTGTCTTGTCGGCATTTTCTCGTTAGGTACACCATTCCGAACCGGCGAAACTCGTAGTAACACACTTTTATAATTTACGATTTATACGTACTAAATCATTATGAAGCCTTTACGGTTTGCATTGCTAAATTTAACATTTATAACGTACCTATATATTTTTAACCGACTTCAAAAAAAGGAGGAGGTTCTCAATTCGTCTGTATGTATAATATTTTTTTTTATGTATGTTCACCGATATATTCGTCAATTATAGACGGATTTCAAAAATTTTTTTTGGTTGGATAGAGTTTACTTCAGAGGTGGTCCCATTTTCACCAGTCCAGGATCTGATGATGGGATCCAGGAGAAATCGAGGGCAACCCTCAATTTTTATAGGCACATGTACCGCGTTTTACATATTTTCTGAAGTTATATTGGCATTTGCTTCTGGCAATCATGTTATGATGTTGAGCTGATGATGGAAGGTCAACTCCTTAATAGTTGAGAGTAAAAGGATAATTCTTTCAATTCTGTATACATATTAAGACTACTAGTAATAATATCAGTAGTATTACAGGTGAGCTGAACTAATAGGGTGACTAGTCTAGGATCTGATGATGGGGTCCAGGAGAAATCGAGGGCCACCTTCAAATCTTATAAGCACATGTACCGCGTTTTACATATTTTCTTAAGTTATATTGGCATTTGCTTCTTGCAATCATAATGTTATGCTGCTGAGCTGTTGATAGAAGGTCAACTCCTTAATAGTTGGGAGTAAAAGGATAATTCTTTCAATACTGTATACATATTAAGACTACTAGTTATAATATCAGAAGTATTACAGGTGAGCTGAACTAATAGGGTGAAAATATTGTATCACTAAAAAGTATGAAAAAAAATTGTAAACAAAAAAAAAACCGCCTTCAAAAACCCGACTCACTAAAAATTACAAAATAATATTTCTGGGTATGAATTTCTTATGTTTTTGAAGGCGGTGCCAGTGAAAATTTTGAGGAAAATGAAGCACTCTGTGCTTGCTGCATGAGATATAAACGGCACCGCCTTCAAAAACATAAGAAATTCATACCCAGAAATATTATTTTGTAATTTTTAGTGAGTCGGGTTTTTGAAGGCGGTTTTTTTTTTGTTTACAATTTTTTGCGGGAAGAAATATTGATTGACACCTATCCTTTCAAGTGTGAACAATAACAGATTTACCTACAAGTGCACACAATCTGTTTACACTATAAAGATAGGTTTTCACATATGTAGGTCCAAAGCATAACAATTTCTATTATTCTCGCACTTGAAGCCTATGAATTGCACTAGATTCATTACATTGTTTAAAAATTTTGATTTTTTTTAGTAAATAGATAACATTATTTTTGACCGACTTCAAAAAAAGGAGGAGGTTCTCAATTCGTCTGTATGTATAATATTTTTTTTTTTTATGTATGTTCACCGATGTTTTCGTTAATTATAGACGGATTTCAAAATTTTTTTTTTGGTTGGGTCGAGTTCACTTCCGAGGTGGTCCCATTTTCACCAGTCTTGGATCTGATGATGGGATCCAGGAGAAATCGAGGGCAACCTTCAAATTTTATAGGGACATGTACCGCGTTTTGCATATTATCTGAAGTCATATTGGCATGTGCTTCTGGATATCATAATCTTATGATGCTGAGCTGATGATGGAAGGTCAACTCCTTAATAGTTGGGAGTAAAGGGATAATTCTTTCAAATCTGTGTACATATTAAGACTACTAGTTATAATATCAGTAGCATTACAGGTGAGCTAAACTATGAGGTTGACCAGTCTAGGATTTGATGATGGGATCCAAGAGAAATCGAGGGCAACCCTCAAATTTTATAGGCACATGTACCGCGTTTTACATATTTTCTGAAGTTATATTGGCATTTGCTTCTGGCAATCATAATGTTATGATGCTGAGCTGATGATGGAAGGTCAACTCCTTAATAATTGGGAGTAAAGGGATAATTCTTTTAAATCTGTGTACATATTGATACTACTAGTTATAATATCAGTAGAATTATAGGTGAGCTGAACTAATAGGGTGTAAAAAAATGTAACACTAAAAAGGATGAAAAAAAATTGTAAACAAAAAAAAATCCGCCTTCAAAAACCCGACTCACTAAAAATTACAAAATAATATAATAGAACATTAATCTGGGTATGAATTTGATATGTTGTTGAAGGCGGTGCCAATTAAATTTTTGAGGAAAACTGCATGAAATATAAACGGCACCGCCTTCAACAACATATCAAATTCATACCCAGATTAATGTTCGTATTATATTATTTTGTAATTTTTAGTGAGTCGGGTTTTTGAAGGCGGTTTTTTTTTTGTTTATTGATTGAAAGTTCAAAAAAACGCATCTGAAATATGTAGCAAAAATTATATTCTACCTAATGCTATTTTTACAATACAACATTCATTATTTATTTTGTTGTAAGTGATAAACTTCGAGAGGTCGTCTAATTATAAGTAAGTATACAAGATAAAAACCATTTGTAACTTAAAAACAAAAAAATCTGTATAATTTGCTGCACTGAAAATGCGGGCGCATCTTCAGTGCAGCAAATCAATTTTCCGCAAGTGAATCTACACCTAATTATTCAAAGATAACGAAGGGTATATAATTTCCGCGACGAACAAATTCATTAGACATTTAACATCTTCATATTAACGGCAGCTCTATATATAAAATTTTTTTATCTGCTAGAATGGACATGGGGTTCAGAGATGGATTGGATTACGCTATCGAAAAGGACAACAACGACCATCTTGGCCACTTCAGGCAAAGGTTTTACTTGAAGAAGGGAGTCATCTATCTGTGCGGAAACTCTCTGGGTCTCGCATCAATAGATGCAGAGGAAGCCATCCTAGAAATGATGGCTAAATGGAAAGAGCACGGCGTCCAAATATGGAATGTCGATGGAGGCAAGTACTACCTTTACTCAGATTACCTCGCCGAGCTTATGGCACCTCTAGTAGGTGCCGATAAGGACGAAATTGCTGTAGCCAGCAACACAACAACCAACATCCACCAAGCTATTAGCACTCTGTACAAACCTACAAAAGACAAATACAAAATCTTGGTAGACGATATTAATTTCCCTACAGACCGATACGCGGTCGACAGCCAAGTTATGTTGAAGGGTTATGACCCTAAAGACGCAGTGAAAGTGGTCAAAAGTCGTGAAGGGAAGTTCCTTGATGAAGACGATGTTATAGAAGCGATGACAGAAGAAGTCGCACTAATCCTACTACCCACAGTCTACTATAGAACTGCCCAAGTGGTGGATATGCAGAAGATCACTCAAGCTGCAAAACAGAGGAACATCATAATTGGTTGGGACTTGAGCCATGCTGTAGGAGCCATAGAGGTAGATTTGAAGTCAGTAGATGCAGATTTCGCGGTATGGTGCACATATAAATACTTGAACGGCGGTCCAGGCGCGACTTCAGCTTTGTATGTGAACAGACGACACTTCACCAAGCTTCCAGGGTTAGCAGGCTGGTTCGGCAACAAACATGAGACACAGTTCCATCTTAAACAAGAGTTCGATCATCAACAAGACGCAAGTGGGTGGCAGATAGGGACGCCATCTTTGCTCTCAATGGCCGGTCTAGAAGGTTCCTTGAAGCTCTTCAGAGAAGCAGGGGTTAGCAACATGCGGAAGAAGTCTTTGCACATAACTGGGTATTTGATGTATCTGATTGAGACGAATTTGGTAAAATACGGGTTTTCGATAGGTAATTTCAAGGATGATAAGAAAAGGGGTGGCCATGTGTGTTTAGAGCATGATGAGGGTTACAGGATCAGTTTAGCTCTGAAGGCTCGCGGGGTAGTTCCTGATTACAGAGACCCCAACGTCATTAGACTCACTCCGACTGCATTGTACACCAGTTACGTGGATGTTTATAATGTAGTGGACATTTTGAGGGATATTGTCGAGAAGGAGACGTATAAAGAGTTCGCATTGAAGAGAAGTTTAGTTGTATAGTCAGTTTTGTTACTCGTGCGTGGGTAGTTTGCAAAAGGTAGTTCAGTATGTACCTACCTATAGTTTAATCATGTAAACATATATACTTATAGTACCTATAGAATTAGATACTTAAGTTAGGCAGATTGAACAAATGTTTATTCTACACAATCAATATCAATGTTAAGTGATGTTCTGTGATATTTATTTATTAATATTGGCAACTGCCTACTTAGATAAATATTATATTATTAACTAAGTAACTATTATATTATTAGTTGGAAATTATTGCCGCTGTAACCAAGATTGGTAGTGTGTTGAAGGTTGTTGGAAATGAAAATAAAAACAATATAAGTTGGTTTTCGTTATATTTTAATTTGAAAATAGGCTTAAACTATTTAACTCTAGCTGCAATGTGATTATAACTTAAATCTTTCAATTTATCTCACTATTTATCCAAACGTATCTATTCATTGATAGATTCTTTATTCTGAGATATACACAGCCAATGATCTACATCATATTTTCTCTAATAGGATAAACACCTATAATATCACCAAGTACTTTGTATAACGAGATTTTTTACTAACTTATGTTTAGCTATAGACAACAACTAGCCCTTAGGATTCATATAATATATATATTTTAATATCACCAGACATGTATATCCCAAAACAAGTACCTAATTCAGACACATAAGTCTACTATAATCACACCACAACTTTACATTTATAAATAAAAAAATAATTATATATAATAATATTGTAACAAATGTCAAAACGTCAATTTCAGTGTTGACCGACAGAGATATAAAATTCTGCTATTAAAAAAAGAAATCTATCAATTTTACCATTTTTTGTGTAATTTTTCGTACTTACAACTTAGCTGGACATAGCAAGAAACCTAGTTTAGACCTTAAATATTAAAACATCTCTTCTATTTATTATTTACAGTAATTTACATCACAAGAGTAATGTTGTATGGTGGTCTCAACGATACAACATTCGTATTTTTTTTTCATTATTTGTTTTTGACATAATTCTAACATAAGGAACTACAAGTAAGATCACACAGGTCGAAGCAAACTACATTAATACATCGAACGATGAGATATGGATTCACTTTCAGTATCAAAATAAATAAAATAATATTAATATTTATTCGTTAATACTGAACTAAATCACACAAATTCTAGTTGGCACATTTCTATGAAATGCTATCTGGAGATACTAAAAAGATAGGGTTCCGGAAACTGGATACAATGTGTTTTTTTTTGTTTCATTTTAATATTATTAATCATCAGCCACAGTCACAAAAATTCCGAGCACACTTTTTTTTTTACAAAAAATTGTTTTGTATTTTCAAAAGTTTTCAAATATCATACAAAACATGTATCCAACTCCCCTAACGCGTTTCGTACTAGAGATAACTAAAAATGCATGATAACTAACTAGTTACATCCATATTCTCGCCGCATGTCCGCACATCGATGTTATTACAATGTGACACTCAATAATGCACTTTATGTACTATATGTTTAAGGACGTTCAGTCTATAGCAATTGTACTCTGAGGACAGAACATTTATTTTTACAATCACGACTCTACAACAAATCCGTCACTTCGTTCTTACGACTTTAGTGCCGAAATAGAATTGCATATTGGATCATCAATGTTTTAAACACTTGCAAACCAAACAAAACATTGAATTATCCTCAATTTCGCTGCAGAATCGTTTTAATTTATTTAAATTACTCGTATGACTTTTACGTATAAAGTTAAATTTCGTTAAAAATAACACGTTAGCAACGTCAAATCGCAATTGCCGTGTCCACTGTTGTTCCACACTCAATCTATCGCTTCGAATTTGAGCAACAACGTCACAACGTGCTTTATGACGCTACAATCGCGACGGTGCTTCACCAAAAGTTGCCGTGCTAGGCATCCGTAGAAGCACATAGCAAAGACAAGATGTATTTAAATAATTTGCCGCATTTATAACAATCGAAACCCCACAACGGTGTCGGGTGGCGCGCTACATAGACTTAACTATAAATGAGTCCAGAAAACAAGTATTCGGGATGAAAACGTCACATTGGAACGGAATGTAAACCGATACAAAGTAAATACTGAATTAATATTTCGAAATACATAGTAATAAGCTTTAGATGTTAGTAAATAAATACAAAACAAACTAGGTTAATAAATGTGTTTTTTTTTCGTTTCTTATTATGCCAGAGATGTTGTGTTTTTTTTTTAATTTATGAAAATTTATATATTTATTCAGTACCTACATACATATTGATCAGTTACATCACAGTTCCAAAATATATCTAAGACACCCCATCCCTAAAGATAACAATGGGTATTACTGCTCTAAGTTATAGTACCAAGGTAGCGAGCAAGAGTGAGATAGAATTATACTAACAAAAGTCTTCTCTCATTCTAGTATTGAAGTAAACATTCTAAAGTGAGATAGAATTACATAAAAACTTACTTCTATCTCATTCTAGTACCCGAGAGAGATAGAAATACAAACATACTTCCATCTCACTCTTACATTACAGTTACCAGCGTAGACAGATAGAATTACACAAACAAACGTTCTAATTCACTCTCTACACTCCCACAGATAGCATCCAAAAACCTACCTATCTATTTGCATCGGTTACGTATGTACGCGTAGGCCATTGCGATTGATGACGTCAGAGAGCGCGTTGCCTCGTGTTGCGGTGTGACGTCACGGCAATTCGCGTGGCCTGGTTGTGTGGACCACCATACTATACTCGCTCACAGCGCCTGAGTGGCAGATGGTCGTGACACAGGCTGCAGGTCTCTCTGTGGAAGGAGATAGTCGACAGGTAAATAAAAAAAAAAAATGTTTTTAGAAATATTTGAAAAAAAAAAAACTAAATCTTGCTTCTATGATTGATTCTTGTAGTTTTTATTAGTGTAATGTGGACATGCAATACAGAATTTGAATTTGATAAGATTTAGCTGAAATGTATGTACATGCGCATGCGTTTTTAAATCTACTGCACAAAAATTTATGATTATTACTTTTCTACTTGTTTTTTTTAAAGACCGTTTATAATAAACATTTCATTTAAGGATAAGCAATACGAAATTCGTATTCAGCTGGCATTTTATTGTAATAAAGGATTAACATATTTCCAAAGTACATAAAGTTGTAAATATCGTGTAAATGAAATTTGATATGACACAATATTTTCGACCTCTCATGTGGTGATAAGAGAAAAGCCTAATGAAAATAAGACATAAGAGTATGTTCTACAAAAAACTATAGGTAAATATTATTTAATATTTACTACTACTATGTTTAAAAACGATTTCTACAAATAAAATAGCATTCACTACTATAAATTGTCGTATATTAAATCTAGATATCGAACTGATACTAATATCATCGATACCTATCTATACTAATATTATAAAGCTGAAGAGTTTGTTTGTTTGTTTGTTTGTTTGTTTGAACGCGCTAATCTCAGGAACTACTGGTTCGATTTGAAAAAATCTTTTTGCGTTGTATAGACCATTTATCGAGGAAGGCTTTAGGCTATATAACATCACGCTGCGACCAATAGGAGCAAAGATACAATGGAAAAGGTGTAAAAAACGGGGGAAACGCGAACGAAGTCGCTGGCACAGCTAGTATAGTATAAGGTATCAATCAAATAGCTCATACAATTATATAACTAAAAATTAACGACACTACATAACAACTAATACAAAATTAAATATATTTTTAAAAAATCCCTTACTATGTCCTCATCACATAGTGTACCCGTTATGAGATCGAGGGCCTAACGCAGTGTCTACGCAGGCACTCTGGAATATGGAAATAAATAAAAATAATATTAAGACTGTACTTTTTGAAAAAAAAAGTAGGCCTCACTGTGCTTAGAGATTGTGAGGTTCATAAATGAGGTTGACAGGCACAATTGAGCCTGTCGACCTAACCCTGAAGGCCAGCTTAGATATTGTTTCACACCCCAATAAATGAACAATTTGTTCTGACACAATGTGTTTTATACGGTAAGCGCAGCATCATTTGTAGGGGGTGTTCTTGCCAGGCATTTTCAAGGCATCTTATAATGAGAGCAGAGACGAGCAGCTCGTAAGATTTGTTAACTATTCCATCCAAGTCAAGTGGAAGGTCTTGCAGAAATCGAATTTCAAACATACCTAGCACTTTAAAAAAAAAAAAACATTTTACGTTCTCGGCTACAAGCCTAAACTGACATTACCTTTAGTAACCTACTCAATTCATGTTATCATCTAACTCTGAACCAAGACTAATATGTTTGACGTAACTCCTTAAACATTTCAATGCTTATACATTTGTACATGCCATCGATATGAAAGGATATTATCCTTTCATATTATAATATCACTTTTTTTCACCTCATTCCAGTCGTGGAGGTCGGTCGCTAGGCCCGATCAGTTGTGCTGCGCACTTCATGCGTCCTCGAGGTCTAAGGGGTGAGAGCCATCCGCTCCCCCGCAAGTCCAACGATGATGACAAGTCTTTGAGTAGACTAGCCATCATTGTAAATCAGTTAGAAAAAAAAAGTTGTCGAGGTCGACCGTCTAGCGTCAGGCTAGATTTTTTTTGTCCTACGATGATGATATAGTCGTGGCTGGGTCGCAATTGCAACACGACGCATGAAGATTGAAGGAGTGTACAGAGAGACAACGTAACGTAGCAAGGCAGAAAGTAAATCAAAAACAGCTAACTAGCAAAACGGAAATTTAATTTTCTCGACAACAATAATGACAACCATGACAACACGTCAAGCAGCGCTTTTTTATTTTCTCAAAGTTTTTAGTGAGCTCTAATAAGGTCCTACACCAAAAAGTACAATTACTAAATATTAAATATAAATTATTTTACTAAATATAAAACTTAAACTTATGGAATAAGGTGATGGCGGGACGCCACAATGACTTGGAATAGGACTTGCGAAGGAGCGGACGGCTCTAACCCCCAACTACCTAAGCTACAGTTGTAGAGGCGCACCGAGGGCCATTCGTCGAAGTCGGTCGCTACGCCCCGTACAGTTGTGTAGCGCACCTCATGCAGGTCGGTCGTTAAGCTACGATGATGGCGTGGAGTAGGCCTTGCGAGGGAGCTGATGGCTCTAACCCCATCTACCTAGGCTACGTACAGTTGTGTAGCGCACCGAGGGCCAGTCGTCGAAGTCGGTCGCTATGCCCCGTACAGTTGTGTAGCGCGCCTCATGCAGGTCGGTCGCTAGGCAACGATGATGGCGTGGAGTAGGCCTTGCGAGGGAGCTGACGGCTCTTACCCCATCTACCTAGGCTACGTACAGTTGTGGAGGCGCACCGAGGGCCAGTCGTCGAGGTCGGGCGCTAGGCTACGCTGATGGCGTCACGCAGCCCTGTGGTATCGGAGCGGACGGCTCCCCCTACCCTAGGCTACGTACAGTTGTGGAGGCGCACCGAGGGCCAGTCGTCGAGGTCGGGCGCTAGGCTACGCTGACGGCGTCACGCAGCCCTGTGGTATCGGAGCGGACGGCTCCCCCTATGCTAGGCTACGTACAGTTGTGGAGGCGCACCGAGGGCCAGTCGTCGAGGTCGGGCGCTAGGCTACGCTGACGGCGTCACGCAGCCCTGTGGTATCGGAGCGGACGGCTCCCCCTACCCTAGGCTACGTACAGTTGTGGAGGCGCACCGAGGGCCAGTCGTCGAGGTCGGGCGCTAGGCTACGCTGACGGCGTCACGCAGCCCTGTGGTATCGGAGCGGACGGCTCCCCCTATGCTAGGCTACGTACAGTTGTGGAGGCGCACCGAGGGCCAGTCGTCGAGGTCGGGCGCTAGGCTACGCTGACGGCGTCACGCAGCCCTGTGGTATCGGAGCGGACGGCTCCCCCTACCCTAGGCTACGTACAGTTGTGGAGGCGCACCGAGGGCCAGTCGTCGAGGTCGGGCGCTAGGCTACGCTGATGGCGTCACGCAGCCCTCGCGGATGTGCAGCAGTGTGATATCGGAGCGGACGGCTCCCCCTATCCTAGGCTACGTACAGTTGTGGAGGCGCACCGAGGGCCAGTCGTCGAGGTCGGTCGCTAGATTTTTTTTCTTCATCATATTTAATGATCATATTGCTTTAATGAATAATGATATTACTAAGAACATGAACACAAACTGTCAATTCCTATAATCGCAATTAATAAAAATAATTTTATTAGTAAGTGGTAGGGCAGACAAGACTACGTGGAGTCGGTTTTGCAGCGATTCGTTTCTGTCACGTTAGTTTTGTAGCAAAATAATGCCTATTTTGGACCATTTCAAAACAACCATTTAATTTATTTATACCAAGTGCTTAAGGCGTACTCTCATTTTTACCTTAACCTTTTTATAATTCATAAGATGATGATGATGAAGAGTATGATTAGTGAAATTATGAATTTCAATGATTATGATTTGCAAAATGTAGGAATAATTTTTTTTATGAAGAATGATGATAATCATTTAAAATTTTATGAGAAACATTTTCGGACTTCCAATGTTATGACTTAAAAAATTATGTGAAAAAATGCGCCCCCAATAATATGTGAGTACGCAGGCACATTCTAAATTACTTGAAATTATATAAATACAAAATATCTGAAGCACTATAGCTATTCAACGACAACTCGTTCATAAGCTACAGAGCGCCTACAAAAAAGTTACTAGCAATTATTCTGACATAAAAATTTGTAAATTATGTGCAGGGGTTTAATGATTTTTGTTGATAACTTTTTAGGGAAGCTTCCCAAAATTGTGTTAAAAATATATGTTAAGGTAGCAAATAGGTACTAAATAACTACATTGACAAAGTGATAAATATAACGCTAAAACTATGAAAACTCAAAAGTGGTCAGTCAACCTGACGTCAGAATGACTGGCCATTTAATTTATATAATAATGATATTAATATACAGGTACCAAATATTTCATGATTGGTATCAAATAGTAGCAAAAAGGTATTAAATAATGCACATGGTCTCATCCAAATATCTCGTTTGGTCCAGTGGTTCAGACGGACACCAATCACGCCTTCTTTCCAGAGGGGTAGCGGAGATAGGCACATGAAAAGATTGATGGATGAGGAAGAAGCGAAAGTGGTGTGCCAGGACCGTAGCACATGGCAGGGAGTGATCTTTGGCTACCCCTCTGCATTATATAATTCTTCATAATTTACAATTGACGACAATGCGCCTATTTTGCGTCATTTTTACACTTCAATTTGAAACAGAATCACAAAGACAATTAATTAGGTACCTAAATTAAGTTAACAAAACAAAAACAAGTCGAAATAAAACAACTATAATTTTTTTACGCTCTATTTCTTCTACAAATTGCAATCAATAATACATTATGACAAAAGTTACCGATACAAAACATTAAACAACCTTACAAAGAAATCAATGAATTATTTATAGGTCCAGAAAACTTTTAAGATAAATAGTACTTGTTGTTAAGAGTTAGTAGTGGGCTAAAACTTGTTATTAAGTTATGTTAAAGATAAACAGTTCAGCTTTATAAATGCTTGGAGTAGACTGACCTCTCTAGTCTAATAATGATAATAAGGCATAATCACATATTTTCACAATATTCTCAAATATTACCCAAACACATTTCAAGCAATTTGTGACCTAACGAATGGTAGTTTTCGTGGAAGATTGCTGGATCTATTAGCACTGACAACCAAACATATAGTTATACATGGCACAAGGTGATATTGAGGTGATAGTCAGAAAGTACACCATTAAAATGTATAGATAATTTTGTCGGTCTGTCTGGTCTCTGTAATAGTAGAGGAATGCCGTAGAAGACATGGATGGATTGCGTGGGAGATGATATGGGAGTGAAAGGAGTAGACACAGAGCTGACGAATGACAGACCTGAGTGAAAGAAGTACCAATACATGTTGCGCCGACCCCACCTAGCATGGGAGAAGGGCAGGTGAATGATTATGATGATGTTTAATTGTTTCTCTTTACAGTTGCATATTGTTAGACAATGATTTAACATTCATATAGGTGGAAAATCAGTTACAATATGACATGTATCAGTATCTTTTGCCAAAGTCACTACCAACATCCTTCCTTAAGCCTTATATTTATCAGTGTGTTTATAGTTAATCTTCTTATCGATCCCAAGCAGCTGTCGTATGATGAACTCTGGCAGTCTCTTGTGCCTCCATCGCGTTGGCAACGCGGTGTGGTTCGCCTTCTCCAGTTTCTCCGCTACGTACTTCTCCGCTGAGAACTCGTTGGCATTCTTCACCATCGCGAGGAGTTCGTTCTGGAAGATCTTCTCTTTCACCTGACGCCTGCGCTGCTTTACCTGTAACATTTGAATATAATTGTTTATTTGTTGTATTTTAATTATTATGTCATTATGTTACCTACCAATTGCCATATTTATAGGCAAAATTCTTAGCTCATTTTAGTTGTGAGCATACTAAATTTACATAAATTGTAAAATAAGAAATTAAAAGGTGTGTAGTATAAGGCGTCCGACCGATTTCAGTCATGGCGGCCGCCAACTTCCTAACTCCGGGCTGAGTAATTTCATTACAGAAAAACTCACACAAATTTTGCCTGACCCCGGACTCGACCGGGGACCTCTCGGTCCTTACGCAGCGCTTGCTACCAATAGACCAACGAGGCAGTCAAATCATATAAAAATATAAGTATTATAGACCTGCCATACACAGACAGCATGAGGCTGCTAGTTTCAACAAATTCAAGCTGTAACTGCATAGCGAACTACAGTATTTTACATACAAACATACCCTTGACTGCTCAAGCAGTTACATAATAATTGAGGCCACCGGAACCAGAGTGGCCCAAGTGACATGTGTGTGGGCCATAAGGGCCCTTAACTTTATTATTTTTGAATATAAATGACAATGTCACTTCTTTTTTTTAACATCGCTTATGATTGTCTCATAAAATTACCATTCTGGCTATTATCTAAGGGATATGAAACATTTCTCAAGTCAACTAAAAAAACCAACTCATGGTTTAGACTGCTCTGGTTTTGGTGGCCTCAATTCAGAAAAGAAATAAGTAAATCGTCACCCAAAAAAATTAAACAAAAATGTATTATTCACTAGTGACCCGCCCTCGCCTTTGGGTATATTATACATAAAAACCTTAGAAAACTGTAACTGTCCTGTCTGTCCTGAAAACATGTGATACCGTAAGTCTAGTTTGTCGCAATCGAGTTTGTAGTGATAAGTAGTGGATAGTGGTAGTGGTGTTGTGCGTAGTAAAAGACTAAGTGAGAGGGTAGACGGATATGTCTACCCTTAGACCTACCATCATTCTCGCAGTCCTACAGTTCACCCCTGATCATGGTGCTTGCAACAGTGCCGAAATATCGGGAGCACACAAAACAACATGGTAAATATCCCGGACAGTTACAGTTTTCTAATGTGTGTAACCATGACAGTTTAAAATCATAAAAACCTTCCTCTTAAATCCCTCACTCTCTCACAATATCTATTAAAAAAACGCATCAAAATCCGTTGTATAGTTTTAAAGATTTAAGCATACATAGGGATAGACAGATGTGGGAAGCGACTTTGCTTCACTATGTAGTGATTACTAACCCTAGCCCAGCGATGCCTCATCCTCTTCCACAACTTCCTGCGCTGATGCTTCTTCATCTTCTTCCTCCGGATCACGATGAGCCGAGCCGCTTGGATCTCCTCCTTCCGCTCCGTTGGCAATCCAATCTCATCCTTCCTCCAATTACTGTCAATCAACGGCAAGATTGACCGCGGATTGACGATGGGGATGTAGGGAACGGGGTCTTGTCTAATTCTATCTTCTATGCGCTGCTCTGTAATTTCTACCCCAATAGATCTTGGAGCAAAAGACAAGGTTTTCGCTTTGGATAAAAGACATGATTTCTCTGCTACCACCCGCTGCGGCTGGCACTCCTTAATCGTGTTGAGGGCGGTTTTGATGTTAACCAACCGTAGGTCTGAAATCGAACACGATTTGTGTTAAATTTGAGCAAAATAATTGTGAAAATAAAGCATAACCTCAAAATACTTACATTTGATTGTGTTGTGAAATGAATTCATCATTGTGATAAGGTCTCGTCAGCGTATTAGGAACATAATTTCAATCATAAAGTTACACAATTAAGTTTGTGTAATGGATTGCAACTAAAAATAAAAAATCTGATCGAGATCACGAATAATATCTATCTCGCCAGCCAGTTTGACACTGACATCTAATGTCATTAAGGTTGACATTTTATTTTTTTTACAAATCCTGTGCTCAAAATAATATTAATTATTAATCCTTGTGATTACGATACGATACACACGGTAAAAAGAAACTTACTTTATACTTCATTAACCCAAATTTAAAATACCATTTCTGTGTAATGGCAATTAAAAAAGATGTAGATATCTTAAACAATACAAGAGTATCGCTTTGTAGAACATTTATTTGGGTAAGTTATCTCAAAAGATATAAAAAATGAATTATTTAAAATCCGCACAGGAATTCTCTGCCAGGAGGCACAGCACCGATGTCGCCCACCACAGCCATTGACATGCAACCACCTATAAATGAAACATAATATGGGATTATCTTCTAGGCATTATAGAAACATAGAAATCCCCAATTGCAATGTTTTGAACGAATCATGGAGATATACAACAATAAGTGCATTTCCGAGCCTTTGGAATTACAGATTTTGAATTGGTTTTGGATGGAAAGTATAAATTGCGATTAAAATAACAGTTCGTGGCCCACGACTTAAAATTCACAAAATATGATTTACACATTTATGTCTTTGGCCAGTCAATATTAAAAAAGTTAAGCATTTTACTAATCTTGGTTGGGAGTCGATGATGTATAGAAACAACGTCTCCTTAAATAAATTAAAAACAAAGTCATGACCCTTACGTTTGTTGGAGATGCACTTGGCGGCAGCGCAGACCTCATCAGTGGGCATGAGGTCCACGAGGCCCATGGTGTTCTTGGCGCTGTCCAGTTGCACCCCATTCGCGCTCTGCAGTGCCAAACCTTCGCTCACCTTCACGCAGTCCTCGTCGTGGAGAGCGAGGTTTACTTCTGAAAAAAAAACAAAAGAACAATACCTAGCCTTGACTGGCTCGGTGGAACAAACGTGTCTTGTGAAAAAAGCATATAATATTATAAAGTAGAAGACTACTTAAATGATAAAAATCCATGGACATGATGAGCTGCTCGCTTGGACATCAATGAATTTATGTAACTTGTGAATTTTTATGTAATATGTGATTAATTTATTTATAACTTGACGTGCAAAAGTATTTCATGAAAATCTATTTGCAGAATAAATTATTTCATTTCATTTCATTTCATTTCATTTTAATGGTTTGTGACCCAGGTTCACTACCTACGGTTCCAAGAGTCGTGGGTTCGATTCCCACTCGGGACAAATATTTGTGTAACGAACATCGGGGTTTGTTCCGTGTCTGGGAGTGTTATTAAATATATTTAAGTATAACTATTTGTGTATCCACTGTCGTTTCTGATTTCCGTAACACAAGTGCTTAAGCTACTCACCATGGGATCAGATCGATGTATGTGATGTTGTGAAATATTTATTTATGCCTTTGCCCAGCAGTGGGATGACAAGGGTTAATAAAAAAAATACACCATGAAATCTGAGTGGTAGCCCCCATGATAATATCTAGTCCTATAATTGTATCTAGCTAGCCCCATAATAGGCGTGTCGACAACATTAAATAATCAAGGATTTTTTGATTTTAGCGAATTACTTATACTATAACAATTGTTCTCAAGATTTTAATTTTCATATACAAATGGAGATTATTAAGATTTTCGATAAAAATAAAGCAGTAAATACTGCAATCTGCCATTTTGAATGAAACACCAATCACAGTGCATTACGTCACGTCAATGTAAATAACACAGCGACGCTTCAATTTTGTTTGTGTTTACGCTATTTTATTGAGTTTTACATCGATTTCATACCAACAGTGTGTTTTCTCGACACCATAACAATGGAACCAGGCTTTATTAAGGCAACAAGCACTAATTTACCCAGGATTGATTTACTGATGTTGGGAGATTTCCTCGCATCAAATAAAGATTTTTGCTCATCAGAGTTCAGAAATGTAAAAACCTCCTTGTAAGTTAATTTGTATTTATCTATAAGTGTCGATACGTCTTAGATATAATCAAACCTCTAGTGAAATCGGTGGACATAAGGAAATAAGATATTATTGGTTGATTTTACATACAAAAAATCTTTGAGGTTACCTCTCTTGCAGCCTTATACCTAAGTTGTAACAAGATCATACTACTCACGTCCATGACTCTAAAGAGAGTAAATTTGAAACCTACAAATAGTTTGTCTCATTATAAACACCTAGTAATACAGTCACATCATCAAAATATTGTGTATCTAATCTAACTGTAAATGTACATAGTAAGTATGTATCGCAATTTCTAATTGAGTATGTATATATTTGTCCTGATTAATGTTACTTATTCCAGGTCTTCAAGACCATCGTATGGCGATGATGCCATCAGTTATGTACAACTGAAAAGAGACGCTAACATCTGCACAGTGAAATGCAAGATTTGCCCGAACACAAAGCGGATGCAAAGTTATATGCAGTCACTTTACTAGTTGATGAAGGTGATGAGAAAGTCATATCAATTCAATGCCATGATTGTGTTGCAGCTCATGGTGGCTGTAAACATGCCATCGCTTTACTCATGTGGATCCATCGGAGAAGCGAAGAACCTTCTTGTACTGAAGTTCAGTGCTATTGGCTAAAATCAAAGCTATCCAGAGTTGGCACTACTTTAAAGTATATTTCAGCAAGAGAGTTAGCCAAAGGTAGCACTATAGTGCCTTCAAATCCAAAAGTTTTAGAAAGATTTTTTGAGGAAAGCAAGAAAAGAAAGACTTCTAACTGTGAGATATTAAAATATCAACAAGATTATGTTTGTGATGACCTACTAAGTGCATCAATGCACCATCTTGTATTGAAATATAAAGAAGAGTGTCCTGATACATTTTTAAGTAAGGTAAACTTGTCTGTTGAAGTCATACATCGGATTAAAATTGCAACAAGGGACCAATATAAAAATAGCCTGTGGCATGAACTCCGTTATGGCAGGATAACAGCTTCTAGAGCTTTTGAAGTCAGTCGGTGCCAGACTGATCATGGTACTCTCATTGCAACACTCATGTGGGAAAATAATAGACACACCAGCTATGAAACGTGGGAGATATTTAGAAAATCAAGTTAGAGAAATAGTTAGCAAGAAGCTTGGAAAAAATATCATGGATAGTGGATTATTTATATCAAAACTGCATCCTATGTTAGCAGGTTCCCCTGATGGAATATGTGATGATAGCATAATCGAGATAAAGTGTCCAATAAGTGATAAGACTTATTTAAATTATATAAAAAACGGGAAACCAAGCAAGAAATGCTTTGCCCAGATGCAAATGCAAATGTTTCTAAGTGGTCTAAAAAAGTGTTATTTTTGTGTAGCCAACCCAAACTTTTCTAACAACAAAGAAGTTGAAATTTTGTGTATAGCATTTGATGAAAGATTTATGTCAGAGTTTCTTGTAAATGTAATAAATTTTTGGAAATCAATGTGTATCCACTTTTTGTTTAAAAGTATGGAGTAAAAAATAAAAAGCAGAAATTTACTCATGTTTTTTATTTAATAAGTGAATCTTGTATATTAATTAAACCACAAGCTATTGTAATAACATCATCTAGTACTTTGACTAAACCTAAATTAAGACAGGCATGAGGTTTTAACATATTGAATTCACGTATTCGTCGAATAATCCTCTCAACATGAATCCTCAAACTCGCAATTTGTTTTGTCTCTTTCGCTTCGGCTTTTAGTAAGCTTAGCTCCAGACACAACACTTGGAGGCCTGACTAACCGCACACCCATCTTTCGTAAATATACTTCAACATGTTTGAAACCACGGTCCGCCATGACCCACATACCCGGTTCCAAGCATTTTGAAAAGTCAGAAGTTTCTACAATAGTTGTGTCAGTTATTCGGCCTCCATAACCATTTGATATATAATTAATCAGTCCATTTGGAGTACAAGATACTAGATATTTTACAGTATTTGCTCTTTTGTAGTCTGACCAAGAGAGTGCTTGGTTTAGGGCCTTTGACGGTTTCTGGATCTCAACTTCTAAGCAGTCTATGATACATGTTACTTGACTATATTTATGCCTGAAAGCCATAGGTAAATTTTTTTTAATTAAGTCCTTATCTAATTTTATAATAAAGGGACGCAATACGCTTGCTATAATAGGTATATTTTTGAAAAATATTTTGCTTGGATAAGATTTATCCATGCCAAAATCATCAGCAAGTTCACGGAATGAATTGTTTAATTTAATTTTTTTTAGACATAACAAAATATGGTCAAATGGTATATCTGTCTGTTCTTGAATCACATTCACTAAATAATAACAATGTAAAGGAACACCAATATAAGAACGGGGATTATTTTTGATTCTTCTCAAAGTACAATTTAAATCATTTAATTTTTCTCTCTTTTTGTCATCCTCTATCATCTCGCTACAATCTGATGTAGACTCTATTTGAAGAGATTTTGTGGATGGTGATGAGTCTCGCTGAGATAAAGAGGGAGTATAGGAAGTATCACTATCGGATTGTTCTATTTTTCTTACTATTTTTGTCAACACAGTTACACTTGGTCTTGATGGGTTGCTGTTAGCACTATTTTTGATTTTAAATGGTGATGTAGAAACGGAATGCTGAGATGGCTTCAATGGTGATGTCATCTGATTTACCAAACTGGATTTTGTTTGGATAGCTTTGCTCCTAAAAGTTTTACTAAAGTGCACTTGTACTGATTTATGCAGCATTCTAGGTGTTGGTTGTGAAGTTTCTTCAATAGTCTCCTGAACTGTAAAAGAAAATAATATATGATCATTACATAACTTTTTATTTAAATTATAATGGTGAGAAACTAAGACAAAAATATATTTTAACTAGTGGTCCGCCCGGGCTGCACCCAGGGACATATTATATTTATATAAACCGTTCTTAAGAATCCCTCTATCTCCTGGTCATAACCAAATCAAAATCGGTCTGGTAGTTCCTGAGATTAGCCTATACAGACAGACAGATATACGCTTCGGACAACTTATTTATATAATATGTATCGATATTGATTGGCACTGATTGCCTTGATCTAATGAATATTTAAATACATACCTGAACTACCGGATGCAATTTCTACAGATTGTGAATGTTCTGCTGCCATTCTGCTTTCTTCAAACTGCTTTTCACATTCTTCAATAATCATCATCCTTCGCTTCTTAGCCACATAGGGTCTCTCTATTGAGTCAGATGTTCGAATTATTCTGTCTGGCTGACATGTAAATTTTTTGGGCATACATCCTGGTTTCATACGCACTTGTGATACCGACCCCATTATATGATACTCCATGTAATTTTCCATATCATTTGGCAACTGCAATTAAGAAGTATACAAATTAAAATTGGTGATAAGAATAACAACAAAGACCTAAACAAACATAACCTCAATTGTTATCATAAAACCTCACTCAATATTTCAATTTCCTACAGTAAACAAAGACTCAGAAGAAGTTTTAAATCAATAATATATGATAACATACTCACATCAAAGTGATCTTCACAGAAATAAATTGGTGAATCCGTGGCTACACTGTTTGGGCTTCGCCGAGCTAGCTTTAACCACTTATCTCTTATAATTTTCTTGTGTGGAACATACACAAACAACTTATCAGGGTTCATTATAGATGTATTTTTACATAAAGGGACCGCACACCACTTATAAACCTTGGAATTCATTATTTCAGTTCACTTTTCTTCACTGCGCTTAGAAACAACAACAAGCTTACATACTTGTGACGTCACAGCGTCACCATGACATTTACGGCTTGTTTTCGTGAGCTACTGTCAAACATTTTAGGAAATTAAAAAAATATGCCGTAATGCTTCTTTAATTACCGAAATATTGGGTTTTTCGCATATAGTAAATGTGTACAAACATTCTGAAAGATAATTTGAAAATCTTTCGTCACGCCTATTGTAGTCAGTGTGATCACCAGATTACACTGACTACAGTTATGGGGAAAGCTATCTGCTTTCATCAAAAGCCGGTGACGATGACATGGAATGACCAAACTCTCATCGTATTTAGTTAGAAAAAAACAGGCTCAGGTGCACAAATTTCACGTGCAACATTGACGTAAAGTAATACTCGTATTGGCGCATATTGCATGATTGCTGCAACTGTGGTATAAAGATAAATAGGTACCAAATATTCCTCAATTTTTTTTCAATACAAATTAAGGACGCAGTCCGGAAGTTATTAGTTCGCAGCCACCTATGATAGTACAGATACACAGAGTCAAAAATAATAATATTTACGCTCTTAAGAATTATACTATTGTCTCTTCAAACAGATTGCTATTGTTACATACATATCTCTGATAATGCAATAAGGATGTTATTGGCGAGAGTAAAACAATCCTATATGATCATTGTGATTGTTAACTGTTTATTCTACAACGATACCTAAAACAATAATACTATACATGACGAACTCTGTAAGAGCCCCAGGTTTGAATCCCGGATCTACAGAGGGGTGATGTGATAGTCAGGGTCTCCGGTTAAAATAAAAAATGTTAATATGGAGGTTTAATGACATTAGGTGAAACACAAGACTAAGGTGACATGCCATGCCATATACGCACGTGTTATACCTACATTGAACGCGTGCCCAGACTGTTCATTACTGTATAAATTTTAGGGACTATCCATTTTTACATCGCGCTAGCGTGTTGTTTTTTTCCGTCCTACAAGGACAGCCAAGAGGCATGTAGTCCACTCCCCCACACGTCCAGTGATGATGAAAAGGCTATTCCATTTTCCAGGCCATTATCGTAAGTCAGTAAGGAAAAAAAAAGTTCACAATGTTCGCACTTCAATAAAAGTGAGGCGTGCGCGCGATACAACCTGTTTAACTGTTTTATTCAGTAGATTTGTGGGCCTTTAGGAGGTTTTACACTTACTGAGTCTCCGTTTGCCGGTCTCGATCTGTTTGAAGTCCAGGTCGCCGACATTGCAGAGGAACTCAGCGGCGCACATGGCCGCGTTCGTGGCCGTCTGAGCACGCGTCTTGGCCAATATTCCTGGAGGAAAAATAGTAGAATATCTGACACAAATACTACATTTAAACAAGATGACCTCACTCCACCTGGTGGAAAGCGGTAGTAAGATCCGCAGATATGATGATATGAGATCGACAGGCACAATGGACCATATTATGTCTGTCCTGCTTAAAAGCCGTTTCACGCCCCGACTGAAGAGCCCGGGATCATCAGAGGGAGGCCCTCCTACTTTGCCCTCCACCAAGGATGCTACTACCCTTCCCTGATAGCTAAGTTACACAAGCAATGTGATAGACGAACGCTAGAGAACTACGAAAACGATTTCGCTTCAGCTGGAAAAGCTGCCAGAACTCTTTGAACAAAAACAAAACACGGTGCTGCCACCCAACTGGCACTCACCGAATATCCCCTGGTCGCAATAGGACACGTTGAACGCGCGGTACTCTGTGAAGATGTCGGGGCCGGCCATCATGCCGAGGGGAGGTTGTGGAGTCCGATCCATGTCGTGCTGACCCGTCTGAGCGTTGCCCGTGCCGCACGCACACGCGATGATAGAGTACTTTATGAGGTTGCTGGAGGGATACGCAGTGTCAGATAAAATAAGAATTAAAAGTGGTCGTGAAAAATGTCAAGTTAAAGCAGTTTATGCCATTCGTTATAAGTGATCATTGATTTGTGGTCGACTAGGTCCAAGCCTATGCCTTAACGACTAGAAGCCGCTGGGGCGCTGGTATTTTGGCTAGGGCCTATTTGAGCGACGTTTTTCGTAATACAAGAAGGAAACAAAATATATACACCGTGAAATTTTAGTGGTTGTTTTCCCGTGGCAGAACGGTTTGCCTTCAGTAATACTACCGAATTATGCAAATTATTTCTCGAAAAAAAATTTTTTTTTTCAAATTTTCAAAATAATTCCAACTCGAAAACGAGAGAAGCTATCGTTCTTTTATAAGATGTGACGTAATCAGGTACTGCTTGCCGCATGAAATCGATGCTTAAAGCTGAAGAAGCTCGACACCCTAAGTCATAAAGCGGTTCGAACGTGCTTTCGAGTTTCGGTTAAACCTTTCGTAAAATCGGCATTTATTGATTTTAACAAAAAAGAACTGCACAAATCTATTGTACTACTAAGAAAGAATCATTTTACTGCGGGAAAACAACCACTAAAATTTCACGGTGTATATTTTTATGTTATTTTGTATATTAGTATACTGTTGGTGTGCCTTTTAAAATAAATAAATAATTATAAATAAACCCTAAAAAGTTGCAGCGGCACGTTGAATGTCAATCGAAATAAACTTCTTACGAGAGATCCCGACTGCTGGTCCCGGGCACGGCGAGAGCGATCCAGGTGTCGCTGCCGGCGCCCAGGTCGTGGTACTCGTAGCCGGCCTTCGCGCAGGATAGGGGGGTGCATGGGTCTTGAGGTTTGTCCTTGTAAGCACAAAGACGAATAATGTTTATCCTTATGATCTTTCGATGTGCTCTTAGGGTAGGTATGTTAATTAAATAAGTCTGATTACTAAACTGAGTACTAAATCTTATTTAGCCGTTGTCTTGGATGTTGGAGGATGTTTAAAATAATTTAACGGGTCTAAATAGATTGAACTCTGCACGTTAGGAGTTGCTGAAGCTACACCCCTACACCTGATTTTAATGGGGACATAATCATGCCAACATTAAGGTAAAAAGGTTATGGTAAATATCCCGGAAAGATTCAGTTTTCTAATACATATTCATGTAACTGCATGGTAGAGCTATGTGTGCAAACACCAATCAATATAATTTGATCATCATCACCAATAAACTGACCCGCTTCAGTTGAATCCGCTCAGCCATCTTCAAAGTCTCCTCAAACGGTACTCCAACACTTCCCACAGTGCACCTCACAGTGATCAAGTTCGTTTGAGCGAAGCAGACCAGAGTGTCCTGGCCCATGTCATCTATCCTGCCTTCCTCGCAGAAGACCGAGTTGGCGAGGGGCCCGCGGAAAGACGCCTTATGAATCAGGTCCATCACGATTTGTTCTGGAGGTATCCGGGATAGGTCGTCCCTGACCAACGGCTTACGGTCTTCAATTTCCCAGGGATGGTAGCAGCATCTTAAGAAAAACAAGGAGTCGAGGAGTATTTTGATTTAAATCAGCATAAATTGGGGAGAGAAAGTATGATGAATAATAACCCATTGTGTGCCTATGGTGGATCCAGCTAAAATACAAATAGGTAGGTAGAGAAACTAAATAAGTGTCACCATTTGGATTTTACTAGCATTGTCTTAGCGTTCTGCCTTCACCGTTGTCTGAGACCTGTCTAGAAAAGTTCGGTCGGCCAAAAAAGTCGTCTATCATTATTATCATCCTGAGGGTGAAACCTAATCATTTACGCAGCACAGAACAACATTATTGCATTCGAGGAGAAGCTGTCTTACCTAGCAGCAGTATCTAACAGCTGATTCTTCAGATCCGGGAACATAGTGATAGGGCATCTCAGGGTGAAGGCGATGTTCTGCCGGTCGGAGGAGCAGGTCATAGCGGCGCCGCACTGCTGCAGGCACCTTCCTCGGAGGAAGGAGGTGTACCCACAGCCAGAACCGCTGGAGAGGGCTCGGAGAAAGTGCGATGCACCGAGCTGGTCGTCCAATTCGTAGCGGGAGCCTGCCTTTGTTTGGGAGAAGAGGAAAGGACCTTCTTGAGTGGGGAATCTCCCTTGCGTTAGGATTCGGAAGTATGATCCCCACGCAGAAAAAAACAATGACTGGCATCCGTATCATTAGTGCTAAGCTACCTACTTAGTTATCAAGGTTCTAATGAAAACTAGGTCCTTCAGCTCAATTAATATAAAAATTGCTATTGATCAAGATCTTATCGTTACAGTATCGGTACAGAAAACAAAAAAATGCCAGCATGTTTTCCGCCATCCTTCATAGCTACATAGGTATATGGCGGTTCTTACCTGGTACATTATAGTGCAAGCCCCAATTTGCGCTCCCAAAGGCTTGGCGGAAGCCACTTTAATGCCATTCATGAGTTCAGATCTCATCACCTCCATGGGTCCATAATCTGGCTTCGGCCAGCACATGGTACTATCACGTCTGCCCACAGAAAACTGTCTTGAGAGGAATCTATGGCAAGCATTCGGGAGCCTGTTCATGGCTACTTGGAGACACAATTAATGAATCTGGATTCTTTGCCCTATTTGATGCAATTTTCTAGAATTGGGTTGATTTCAAATTGTCAGTTTCATGTTGACAAAGTGCTATGGATAGAATAGTGTTTTTAATAAGTCTATGTATTAATAGACAACGACTCGTCAATACAGGTTCATTAGTAACATGTTTTGCTTGAAAACTAAAAGATTCTGGGTTCTAGACAATAAAGTGTTTTGTGTAGTGTGGCTGGTCTTTAAAGAGTTATTACTCAATTTAAAGATGGCAGTGCGAGAAGTTACGTAGATAGATTGGAAGCCAGGCCCAAAAATTACATCGAAATATGAAGGATGTATCGCTCTAGTGTAGTGTTGGCCCGTGCCCCAGCAGTGCGACGTATATGGGCTGATGATGATGAAAGTTGTAATAAAAAGCACTAAGAATGCAAACCGCCCGCATTTGAACAATTTGATAAGGTACATGGTTGGCCGTTTTAAATTTGGCACTTTGGCACTGGTTACGTGTAATAAATTATTCTAATCCTCGGCCCGTGGCTGTTTACATGAGATAACTAAATTTTAAATTTACATGAGAGCTTAAAATAGCACTAAAACAGCAAATAAAAATATGATTTAACTATTTAAAATCTGCATGAATCTGAAAACGCAATGTGTTACACCTTTCGTTCATTATAATACTGTAGCGCTACCATGAGTTTATAAAAATTACGGACTCGATATCGCCTACGTAAACATGTCTTTGATAAACTTGTGCAGCGCCCCTGTTGGTTACGCTAAGAACTAAAATCGGTCGTATGAAAATAACAGCTCGATAGGTTTTATTCGTACGTAAGTTTTCGATAGCCAACTCATGGTACCGCTACTGTTTGTTGTGTTACGTTACGCCTATTACGTTGTACATACAGTAGTTGTTGTTGATGTATTTGATTCAATATTTGCACGTTAAATTGGTTTTATTACCAGCTTTACTGGTTGTTTGTCACCCCCAGTAACTTATTATTGTACTCCTCGTTTTAGTTATTGACTGCAACTCAACCAAATGTAGGTACGACTAATTGTATTCATACTTAGGTATGATAAAGCGCAACCTTTGTGGGTTTGTCTGTTTCAGCTTATCTTACTCGAGTTGGTACCTATACATACCTTCATACCTACTTATTACGTATCGAATTGGGTTATAGACTTGTATATGTCATTAGAGTAGGTCCTATTGAAAAGGTACCTACTTACAGTGTGTCTTTTAGGCATCTTCTCGTTAGGGACACCATTCCAAACCGGTGATAGTAGGAACATACTGTTATAATTTACTATTTATAAATACTCATCATAAAGCCTATATATTGCTAAATTAGGAATTTATGACGTATATATTTCGCGGGAAAGAAACATTGATTGACACCTATCTTTACAAGTGTGAACAATAACAGATTTACAAGTGTACACAATCTGTTTACACTTGTAAAGATAGGTTTTCACATGTACAAAGCATAACAATTTCTATTATTCTCACACTTGAAGCCTAGGAATTGCACTAGATTAATTGTCAGCGTCAGAATCGCCGGTCACTAGACGTATTTATCGTTGAAAATATGACCAATAATTGCTGCCCAATTGCTTCTATTTGGTTCCTATAAGTAGTCAATTGGTGCCATCAAATTTTAGAAATATGGAACATATAAGAGTGCATTGTTTAAAAATTTTAATTTTTTTTTGTAAATAGATAACATTATTTTTGATTGAAAGTTAAAAAAAAACGCATCTGAAATATGTAGCAAAAATTATATTCTACCTAATGCTATTTTTACAATACAACATTCATTATTTATTTTGTTGTAAGTGATAAACTTCGAGAGGTCGTCTAATTAAGTAAGTATACAAGATAAAAACCATTTGTAACTTAAAAACAAAAGAAATCTGTATAATTTGCTGCACTGAAAATGCGGGCGCATCTTCAATGCTGCAAATCAATTTTCCGCAAGTGAATCCACACCTAATTATTCAAAGATAACGAAGGGTATATAATTTCCGCGACGGACAAATTCATTAGACATTTAACATCTTCATATTAACGGCAGCTCTTTATCTAATATTTTTTTATCTGCTAGAATGGACATGGGGTTCAAAGATGGATTGGATTACGCTATTGAAAAGGACAACAACGACCATCTTGGCCACTTCAAGCAAAGGTTTTACTTGAAGAAGGGAGTCATCTATCTGTGCGGAAACTCTCTGGGTCTCGCATCAATAGATGCAGAGGAAGCCATCCTAGCAACGATGGCCAAATGGAAAGAGAACGGCGTCCAAATATGGAATGTCGATGGAGGCAAGTACTACCTTTACTCAGATTACCTCGCCGAGCTTATGGCGCCTCTAGTAGGTGCCGATAAGGACGAAATTGCTGTAGCCAGCAACACAACAACCAACATCCACCAAGCTATTAGCACTCTTTACGAACCTACCAAAGACAAATACAAAATCTTGGTAGACGATATTAATTTCCCCACAGACCGATACGCGGTCGACAGCCAAGTTATGTTGAAGGGTTACGATCCTAAAGTCGCAGTGAAAGTGGTCAAAAGTCGTGAAGGGAAGTTCCTTGATGAAGACGATGTCATGGAAGCGATGACAGAAGAAGTCGCACTAATCCTACTACCCACAGTCTACTATAGAACTGCCCAAGTGGTGGATATGCAGAAGATCACTCAAGCTGCAAAACAGAGGAATATCATAATTGGTTGGGATTTGAGCCATGCTGTAGGGGCCATAGAGGTAGATTTGAAGTCAGTAGATGCAGATTTCGCGGTATGGTGCACATATAAATACTTGAACGGCGGTCCAGGCGCGACTTCAGCTTTGTATGTGAATAGACGACACTTCACCAAGCTTCCAGGGTTAGCAGGCTGGTTCGGCAACAAACATGAGACACAGTTCCATCTTAAACAAGAGTTCGATCATCAAGAAGACGCAAGTGGGTGGCAGATAGGGACGCCATCTTTGCTCTCAATGGCCGGTCTAGAAGGTTCCTTGAAGCTCTTCAGAGAAGCAGGGGTTAGCAACATGCGGAAGAAGTCTTTGCACATAACTGGGTATTTGATGTATCTGATTGAGACGAAATTGGTAAAATACGGGTTTTCGATAGGTAATTTCAAGGATGATAACAAAAGGGGTGGCCACGTGTGTTTAGAGCATGATGAGGGTTACAGGATCAGTTTAGCTCTGAAGGCTTGCGGGGTAGTTCCTGATTACAGAGACCCGAACGTCATTAGACTCACTCCGACTGCTTTGTACACCAGTTACGTAGATGTTTATAATGTAGTGGACATTTTGAGGGATATTGTCGAGAAGGAGACGTATAAAGAGTTCGCATTGAAGAGAAGTTTAGTTGTATAGTCAGTTTTGAGACTCGTGCCTAGGTAGTTTACTAAAGGTAGTATCTACCTACCTATAGTTTAATTATGAATGTAAACATAATTTGTACTTATATTGAAAAGATTATACTTAGTTAGGCAGATTGAACAAATGTTTATTCTACACAATCTATATCGATGTTAAGTGATGTTTAGTCATCATCATCATCATCATCATCATCAGCCCATTACAGTCCACTGCTGGACATAGGCCTCCCCAAATGCACGCCACTTCTCTCTCTCCTCGGCCACTCGCATCCAGCTCCTACCAGCCGTCCTGCGCAGATCGTCACACCACCTGGCCTGCGGGCGTCCTACACTACGTTATTACGCACTACGATGTTTAGTGATATTTATTTATTAATTGGAAATTATTGCCGCTGTAACCAAGATTGGTAGTGTGTTGAAGGTTGTTGGAAATGAAAATAAAAACAATATAATTTGGTTTTCGTTATATTTTAATTTGAAAATAGGCTTAAACTATTTAACTCTAGCTGCAATGTGATTATAACTTAAATCTTTCAATTTATCTCACTATTATTCCAAACGTATCTATTCATTAATAGATTCTTTATTCTGAGATATACACAGCCAATGATCTACATCATATTTTCTCTAATAGGATAAACACCTATAATATCACCAAGTACTTTGTATAATGAGATTTTTTACTAACTTATGTTTAGCTATAGACAACAACTAGCTCTTAGGATTCATATAATATATATATTTTAATATCACCAGACATGTATATCCCAAAACAAGTACCTAATTCAGACACATAAGTCTACTATAATCACACCACAACTTTACATTTATAAATAAAAAAATAATTATATATAATAATATTGTAACAAATGTCAAAACGTCAATTTCAGTGTTGACCGACAGAGATATAAAATTCTGCTATTAAAAAAAGAAATCTATCAATTTTACCATTTTTTGTGTAATTTTTCGTACTTACAACTTAGCTGGACATAGCAAGAAACCTAGTTTTATTAGACCTTAAATATTAAAACATCTCTTCTATTTATTATTTACAGTAATTTACATCACAAGAGTAATGTTGTATGGTGGTCTCAACGATACAACATTCGTATTTTTTTTTTCATTATTTGTTTTTGACATAATTCTAACATAAGGAACTACAAGTAAGATCACACAGGTCGAAGCAAACTACATTAATACATCGAACGATGAGATATGGATTCACTTTCAGTATCAAAATAAATAAAATAATATATAATATTTATTCGTTAATACTGAACTAAATCACACAAATTCTAGTTGGCACATTTCTATGAAATGCTATCTGGAGATACTAAAAAAGATAGGGTTTCGGAAACTGGATACAATGTGTTTTTTTTTGTTTTATTTTAATATATATTAATCATCAGCCACAGTCACAAAAATTCCGAGCACACTTTTTTTTAACAAAAAATTGTTTAGTATTTTCAAAAATTTTCAAATATACATACAAAATAATGTATCCAACTCCCCTAACGCGAATCGTACTAGAGATAACTAAAAATGCATGATAACTAACTAGGTACATCCATATTCTCGCACATCGATGTTGTTACAATGTGACACTCAATAATGCACTTTATGTACTATATGTTTAAGGACGTTCAGTCTATAGCAATTGTACTCTGAGGACAGAACATTTATTTTTACAATCACGATTCTACAACAAATCCGTCACTTCGTTATTACGACTTTAGTGCCGAAATAGAATTGTATATTGGATCATCAATGTTTTAAACACTTGCAAACCAAACAAAACATTGAATTATCCTCAATTACGCTGCAGAATCTTTTTTTTTTTAAATTACTCGTATGACTTTTACGTATAAAGTTAAATTTCGTTAAAAATAACACGTTAGCAACGTCATATCGCAATTGCCGTGTCCACTGTTGTTCCACACTCATCTATCGCTTCGAATTTAAGCAACAACGTCACAACGTGCTTTATGACGCTACAATCGCGACGGTGCTTCACCAAAAGTTGCCGTGCTAGGCATCCGTAGAAGCACATAGCAAAGACAAGATGTATTTAAATAATTTGCCGCATTTATAACAATCGAAACCCCACAACGGTGTCGGGTGGCGCGCTACATAGACTTAACTATAAATGAGTCCAGAAAACAAGTATTCGGGATGAAAACGTCACATTGGAACGGAATGTAAACCGATACAAAGTAAATACTGAATTAATATTTCAAAATACATATTAATAAGCTTTAGATGTTAGTAAATAAATACAAAAAAACAAGATTAATAAATGTGTTTTTTTTTCGTTTCTCATTATGCCAGAGATGTTGTGTTTTTTTTTTAAATTTATGAAAATTTATATATTGATTCAGTACCTACATACATATTGATCAGTTACATCACAGTTCCAAAATATATCTAAGACACCCCATCCCTAAAGATAACAATGGGTATTACTGCTCTAAATTATAGTACCAAGATAGCGAGCAAGATTGAGATAGAATTATAATAACAAAAGTCTTTCTATCTCATTCTAGTATTTAAGTAAACATCCTAAAAGAGTGAGTTAGAATTACATAAAAACTTACTTCTATCTCATTCTAGTACCCAAGAGGAAGGAGATAGAAATACAAAAACTTACTTCTATCTCATTCTAGTACCCGAGAGAGATAGAAATACAAACATTCTTCCATCTCACTCTTACATTACAGTTACCAGCGTAGACAGATAGAATTACACAAACAAACGTTCCAATTCACTCTCTATACTCCCACAGATAGCATCCAAAAACCTACCTATCTATTTGCATCGGTTACGTATGTACGCGTAGGCCATTGCGATTGATGACGTCAGAGAGCGCGTTGCCTCGTGTTGCGGTGTGACGTCACGGCAATTCGCGTGGCCTGGTTGTGTGGACCACCATACTATACTCGCTCACAGCGCCTGAGTGGCAGATGGTCGTGACACAGGCTGCAGGTCTCTCTGTGGAAGGAGATAGTTGGTAAATTTTAAAAAAAAACAAGTTTGTAAAAAATACTTCGAAAAAACAAAGCTATATCTTTTTAGAAACTTTAGCTTAGGCTTTTAAGAAACAATATAATTTAATTTTACTATTATGTGGACATGCAATAAAGATTTAGAAGTTGATAAGATTAAATAGCCGAAATGTAGGTACGCGCATAAGTTTGAATCTACTGCACTAAATTTTATGTATATTTCTTTTCAATTGGTTATTTTTAAGACAAGGTTTATTCCAGGATAAGCAATATGAAATTCGTATTCAGCTAGCTTTTTATTGTAATAAAGGATAAACATATTTCCAAAGTACATAAAGTTGTAAATATCGTGAAAATGAAATTTGATGACACAATTATTTTCGACACTCCCATAATTTAAGGCAAACTAGTTGACTCTCGACTTGTATTATCTATATTTTTTAAAAAGCCTAATAAGAAAATAAAACATAAGAGTACTACAAAAATCTATAGGTAAATAGGTATTATTTAATATTTACTACTACTATGTTTAACAAACATTCAGATAAGGACTTCTACAAATAAAATAGCATTCACTACTATAAATTGTCGTATATTACATCTAGATAGCGTGCTGATGCTAATTCCATCAATACCGATGAAGCATCAAACAGCTCTTACAATTATATGACTAAAAATTAACGACACTACATAACAACTCATACAAAATTAAATATATTTTTATAAAAATCCCTTACTATGTCCTCATCACATAGTGTACCCGTTATGAGATCGAGGGCCTAACGCAGTGTCTACGCAGGCACTCTGGAATATGGAAAATAAATAAAAATAATATTAAGACTGTACTTTTTGAAAAAAAAAAGTAATCGTTGATGTCCTCACTGCCCTTCGAGGTTGTGAGGTTCATAAATGAGGGTGACAGGCACAGTTGAGCCTGTCGACCCAACCCTGAAGGCCAGCTTAGATACCGTTTCACACCCCAATAATGAACAATTTGTTCTGACACAATGTGTTTTATACGGTAAGCGCAGCATCATTTGTAGGGGGTGTTTTTGCCAGGCATTAACAAGGCATCTTATAATGAGAGCGGAGACGAGCAGCTCGTAAGATTTGTTAACTATTCCATCCAAGTCAAGTGAAAGGAATTGCAGAAATCGAATTTCAAACATACCTTTTTGAAAACATTTTACGTTCTCGGCTAAATTGACATTACCTTTAGTACCTACTCAATTCATGTTATCATCTGACTCTGAACCAAGACTAATACGTTTGATGTAACTCCTTAAAATGCAAAGGCTCGTTACATTTCAATGCTTACATTTGTACATGCCATCGATATGAAAGGATATAATATCACTTTATTTCACCTCATTCCAGTCGTGGAGGTCGGTCGCTAGGCCCGAACAGTTGTGCAGCGCACTTCATGCATCGTCGAGGTCTAAGGGGTGAGAGCCATCCGCTCCCCCGCAAGTCCAACGATGATGACAAGTCTTTGAGTAGACTAGCCATCATTGTAAATCAGTTAGAAAAAAAAAGTTGTCGAGGTCGACCGTCTGGCGTCAGGCTAGATGTTTTTTTGTCCTACGATGATGATATAGTCGTGGCTGGGTCGCAATTGCAACACGACGCATGAAGATTGAAGGAGTGTACAGAGAGACAACGTTACGTAGCAAGGCAGAAAGTAAATCAAAAACAGCTAACTAGCAAAACGTAAATTTAATTTTCTCGACAACAATAATGACGACAACACGTCAAGCAGCGCTTTTTTATTTTATCAAAGTTTTTAGTGAGCTCTAATAAGGTCGTACACCAAAAAGTACAATTACTAAATATTAAATATAAATATAAATTATTTTACTAAATATAAAACTTAAACTTATGGAATAAGGTGATGGCGGGACGCCACAATGACTTGGAATAGGACTTGCGAAGTAGCGGACGGCTCTCCCCCATCTACCTAGGCTACGTACGGTTGTGTAGCGCACCTCATGCAGTCGTCGAGGTCGGTCGCTACGCCCCGTACAGTCGTGTAGCGGACCTCATGCAGGTCGGTCGCTAGGCAACAATGATGGCGTGGAGTAGGCCTTGCAAGGGAGTAGAGGGCTCTCCCCCATCTACCTAGGCTACGTACAGTTGTGGAGGCGCACCGAGGGCCAGTCGTCGAGGTCGGGCGCTAGTCCACGATGATGGAGTCACGCAGCCCTGTGGTATCGGAGCGGACGGCTCCCCCTATCCTAGGCTACGTACAGTTGTGGAGGCGCACCGAGGGCCAGTCGTCGAGGTCGGTCGCTAGGCTACGCTGATGGAGTCACGCAGCCCTCGCGGATGTGCAGCAGTGTGATATCGGAGCGGACGGCTCCCCCTATCCTAGGCTACGTACAGTTGTGGAGGCGCACCGAGGGCCAGTCGTCGAGGTCGGGCGCTAGGCTACGCTGATGGCGTCACGCAGCCCTGTGGTATCGGAGCGGACGGCTCCCCCTATGCTAGGCTACGTACAGTTGTGGAGGCGCACCGAGGGCCAGTCGTCGAGGTCGGGCGCTAGGCTACGCTGACGGCGTCACGCAGCCCTGTGGTATCGGAGCGGACGGCTCCCCCTACCCTAGGCTACGTACAGTTGTGGAGGCGCACCGAGGGCCAGTCGTCGAGGTCGGGCGCTAGGCTACGCTGATGGCGTCACGCAGCCCTCGCGGATGTGCACCAGTGTGATATCGGAGCGGACGGCTCCCCCTATCCTAGGCTACGTACAGTTGTGGAGGCGCACCGAGGGCCAGTCGTCGAGGTCGGGCGCTAGGCTACGCTGATGGCGTCACGCAGCCCTCGCGGATGTGCAGCAGTGTGATATCGGAGCGGACGGCTCCCCCTACCCTAGGCTACGTACAGTTGTGGAGGCGCACCGAGGGCCAGTCGTCGAGGTCGGTCGTTAAGCTACGCTGACGGCGTCACGCAGCCCTCGTGGATGTGCAGCAGTGTGATATCGGAGCGGACGGCTCCCCCTATGCTAGGCTACGTACAGTTGTGGAGGCGCACCGAGGGCCAGTCGTCGAGGTCGGGCGCGCGCGCGCGCTCGGGCTGGCGGCGCGTGAGGCGCGGCGGCTCCCCGCGCGTCACGCAGCCCTCGTGGATGTGCACCACCGTGATGTCCGAGCCGGGGATCTCGAACATCACCTCTAGGAGGAGGTTCTCCTGCGGACGGAGGGTGTTGGTCAGTAACGGTGGAAATAATAATGTGTCCGACCGATTTCAGCCATGGCGGCCGATCTCAATTGAGATCGCAGAAGCGCAGGACATATTATAGTGCACAAGTGTGCGCGCAAACACAAGTGCACTCTCTATTCCCTTACTCTCATAATTCGGTGAGACGGCAATCCGACATGACCGATGAGAGATCGGGCGCAGGACCACCGGCTTAACGTGCTTTCCGAGGCACGGGCGTTCAAGCGCCAACTTCCTAACTCCGGGCTGAGTAATTTCATTACAGAAAAACTCACACAAATTTTTGCCCGACCCCGGACTCGAACCGGGGACCTCTCGGTCCTAACGCAGCACTTGCTACCAATAGACTAACGAGATAAACCGGGCCACCGACCGTTTTTCATATAAATATGTTCAGTTCTGAAGCCTATAAACTTATGTGGTAATAATTTAAATGTAAACAGATGTCAGAACGGATCAATTTAAAAAAAATATGTTTACTAACACCAGAAATATGCACATTTCTTTTATTACTTGTTTTGACTGGCTCGGTGGAACGGTGGTTAACCGGTGGTTAACCCTGGCCGGCGGTTCCAAGAGTCGTGGGTCCGATTCCTACTCGGGACAAATATTTTGTGTGATGAACATTGATGTACGTTCCATCTCTGACGCGCATTGTACAAACTCCGGTTAGTTTGAGGTCAGGTGACCATGTCTGGAAATGTCCCATATATTTATTTATTTATTTACATGTATGGCGTGTGCACTAAGTGAAGCGTTTGTGTTTTTTTCAGAAAGACCTGGATTTGCATTTTTAACACAAATAAAAAAATAGTGTATAAAAATACAGCAGTTAATAGCACATTCACTATCCCTTACTACGATGGAAATGTGGTGTGGCGTAGACAATTAGAGTGTAGCGAGTACACTTTGTGTGACTTATGGGCTACATTTTCACACTATAATGCACTTTGTGCGTGGCATGTGCACTGAATTTAAAGCCTGTGCACTTAATATATGATATGCGTGTAGATATTGAGTGCACTTTATGCTTAACTAGCACTTCGTGTGTGCACTTCATAAACAGCTTGTGCACATCAATTGAGCTTTATGTATGTCATATATACTCTGCGAATATCGTGTGCACTTATTGAAAATCTTGCAAATTCAATGTGCAATTAATGAACATCGTGCATATTGAAAGTGCACTTAACTTCTAAGCGTTACACATGTGCACTTAACACTATATAAAGTGTGCACTAACCATAATAGCACGCAGTCCGCGCGCACCAGTCTTTCGCTCCATGGCGAGCGCAGAGACAGCGCGTAACGCCTCCGAACTGAACGACAGCTCACACTTGTCCATCGCGAACAACAGCTTGTACTGGGATACCTGGGAATAAAATAAGGGTTAATATTAACTTTAATTAATTTAAGTCAGGGGATACCAGTCACAACTATCTGTCCGGTGGTAGGTGAACGGTATACGGGTAAGCGACCCCGGCTCCTCGAGCTACTATCGACTCAGTCAAAATCATCCGAGGCGATAGTATCCTTGCTCCCCTTTTCCTTCCCCCGTCAATATCCTTGCTACTCGTGGGAACGCAATGACCTTGTTAAAACAATGCACGAGGCAGAATGGCGGCGACGTGGTCCACAACCCGTCACGTCACGTTTCCCACAGAGGTGAAAAGTGGATCGCTGGAAGTGATCTCTGCCTACCCCTCTGGGAAAAAGGCGTGATTTTATGTATGTATGTATGTATGTATTAACTTTAATACTTTGGTGAATACAAAAATGGTTGCTTTGTAGGGATAATTCAGACACCATTTACAAATAAACCAATTTCGAAAACTTGAACTAACATAAGAACCAACATTTAATAAAATTATATTGAGTAACTTTAAAGGAATAAATTTTCCTCCCAAAGAGATTTATGCGATTTCAAAGCGTTAATCCATTAGAAGGCTCATACTGCTACTACAAATTAAAACTTTAATCCTTTGACACAAGGTGTAACATACTTTGTCTCATACATGGTTAAACAACCACCGATAGATGGCGTTGTATTTTGTAATATAAAGGTTGACTTATAGAGAGAGGTGGAGAGGTTTGGAAAATATCGGTTAATTAAAATAAAAAAAAAGGTTGACTTACCATTGCGTTTTTAGGCTCTGTGAGTATCCGTACAAGCAGGTCCTGATTGAGACTATGGAAGGGCACTAGTACTGGGAATCTACCCACGAACTCCTGCAAAGAAGAAAATTACACGTCAAACGTCTGTTTTAAGTTTACACAATACATATTTGGCTGACATTGGAAAAATATCACGAAGAAAGTCTAAGGTTGTGTAGTCGACCGACCCGCACTTGGCCTGCGTGGTTGACTAAGGCCTGATCGCGCTAGTTAAGGCCCGTGCCCCAGCAGTGGGGACGTATATGGGCTGACGATGATGATGAGTTACCGGTATATTAAGTTCCCCTGCTAGTCTAGTGAAGCTACACAAGCCACCTAACAAATACGAACTTACCGGTATTTACTTAAGTAGTAAAGACAGACGCGGCGCTCTGAAGGGCGGGTTCGCGGCGTTCTAGGACCCCGTCAGCTGGGTCGGAATAATCAACAGTTTGATGTGTTGTTGTTGAGTAGTTGAGTGGTCGTCGAGTGTGGTGGAGTCGTCGGGATCCAGAAGTACGTTCTTGGGCCTGCGGTTCGAGACTCGTTAAGGTCCTCAGTGGTCCCCAGCGCTCACTGGTATCATCCCAAATACGATCAGGTCCCTCGCCTGCACCTTGCGCAGCCACGCGTCCCGCTCGTCGTTCACTCACCGGTATCATCCCGAAGTCGATCAGGTCCCTCGCCTGCACCTTGCGCAGCCACGCGTCCCGCTCGTCGTTCACTCACCGGTATCATCCCGAAGTCGATCAGGTCCCTCGCCTGCACCTTGCGCAGCCACGCGTCCCGCTCGTCGTTCACTCACCGGTATCATCCCAAAGTCGCTCAGGTCCTAAGACACTCACCGGTAGCACACCGAAGTCGATCAAGTCTCGCGCCTGCACCTTGCGTAGCCAAGCGTCACGCCGCGGCCCGGGTACTCGACCACCCGTCCTTCTGGGACTCGCGCCCGGATGTGCATTGCCATCATTACAGACCAGCAGCTATGTATTGAAGCTGTTTCTGTTCTTCACAAATGACCTAGAAATGGTGAAAGCCTTCCGTTTCTCTGCCAGTCCAGTGAAGCTGCAAAAGAGGCTACTAGCTACGCACTCACCGGTATCATCCCGAAGTCGATCAGGTCCCTCGCCTGCACCTTGCGCAGCCACGCGTCCCGCTCGTCGTTCACTCACCGGTATCATCCCGAAGTCGCTCAGGTCCTAAGACACTCACCGGTAGTACACCGAAGTCGATCCAGTCTCGCGCCTGCACCTTGCGTAGTCAAGCGTCGCGCCGCGGCCCGGGAACTCGACCACCCGTCCTTCTGGGACTCGCGCCCGGATGTGCATTGCCATCATTACAGACCAGCAGCTATGTATTAAAGCTGTCGAGTTCTTCACAAATGACCTGGTAGTGGTGAAAGCCTTCCGTTTCTCTGCCAGTCCAGTGAAGCTGCAAAAGAGGCTGCTAGCTACGCACTCACCGGTATCATCCCGAAGTCGATCAGGTCCCGGGCCTGCACCTTGCGCAGCCACGCGTCCCGCTCGTCGTTCACTCACCGGTATCATCCCGAAGTCGATCAGGTCCCGGGCCTGCACCTTGCGCAGCCACGCGTCCCGCTCGTCGTTCACTCACCGGTATCATCCCGAAGTCGATCAGGTCCCGGGCCTGCACCTTGCGCAGCCACGCGTCCCGCTCGTCGTTCACTCACCGGTATCATCCCAAAGTCGCTCAGGTCCTAAGACACTCACCGGTAGCACACCGAAGTCGATCAAGTCCCGCGCCTGCACCTTGTGTAGCCAAGCGTCACGCCGCGGCCCGGGAACTCGACCACCCGTCCTTCTGGGACTCGCGCCCGGATGTGCATTGCCATCATTACAGACCAGCAGCTATGTATTGAAGCTGTCGAGTTCTTCACAAATGACCTGATAGTGGTGAAAGCCTTCCGTTTCTCTGCCAGTCCAGTGAAGCTGCAAAAGTGGCTACTAGCTACGCACTCACCGGTATCATCCCGAAGTCGATCAGGTCCCGGGCCTGCACCTTGCGCAGCCACGCGTCCCGCTCGTCGTTCTCGGCGGCGGCGGAGGCGTGCGGGGAGGCGTCGGCGGCGGCCTGCTGCAGCGCGGCGCGGCGCCCCGAGCGCGAGTCCCACGCGCCGAAGCCTAGGTACTTCTCGTTGTTGCGACGCTGCACCAGCCTGGGGAGTAAGAAGGGGATGTTACATTGTGTACATTAAGCGTCGGGTCTAACGTGTGTGAGGATTTGTGAGTGCTCTTAGGGTATCGTATGAAAGTTTAATGTGGGCATTCAATTATTATTTAGTACACAAGCATTTTTATTTATTTATTTTGCTAGTCACACTACATAATAACACATAAAATATATAATTAGGTAAAAACTTTTTTTAGAACGCAGCGTGTAAATTTAAAATGCATACATACATACTTGTTTACATTTAGTGTGTATCGTGTGCACATTTAAGTGTGAAGAGTGTGCACATTTAATATGTAACTTGTGCACATTTAGTATGTAGCGTGTGCACATTAAGTATGACAAATGTTCACATTTAGTATGTAGCGAGTACTCATTAAGTATGACACATGTGCACATTTAGTAGGTAGAGTGTGCACATTTAGTATGTAGTGCGTGCAAATTTCGTATGTAGCGTGTGCAAATTTCGTATGTAGCGTGTACACGTTAAGTACTTAGCGTGTGCACATTTAGTATGTAGCGTGTGCGCATTTAGTATGTAGCGTGTGCGCATTTCATATGTGTCGTGAGCACATTTCGTATGACACATGTGCACATTCAGTATGTATAGTGTGCACATTCAGTATGTATCAGGCTACCTGTCGAGGCCGTTGTACGCTCCACTCGCCACAAACAGTATGTTGGTGGTGTCGACTTGCACGGCGTCGCCGCGCAGCTTTCGCGAGTTGCGCTCGGGCACCGAGACCACAGCGCCCTCTAGCATCTTGAGCATGCCTTGCTGTACTCCTTCGCCTGGAAGGGGAAATGTCGGGGTTTGTAAGCAGGCTGAATGTTAAACATTACTTAAAATGCCATGGTTTTGAAATATTATAGTGTCCGTATCTATACTAATATTATAAAGCTGAAGAGTTTGTTTGTTTGTTTGAACGCGCTAATCTCAGGAACTACTGGTTCGATTTGAAAAAATCTTTTTGCGTTGTATAGACCATTTATCGAGGAAGGCTTTAGGCTATATAACATCACGCTGCGACCAATAGGAGCAAAGATACAATGGAAAATGTGTAAAAAACGGGGGAAACGCGAACGAAGTCGCTGGCACAGCTAGTAAATGATAAATCTATGTACGTATAACATTAAATATTATTATATTAGTATTATATGTTTATAATACTATCTTATATATAAAATTCTCGTGCCAAAATGTTCGTTCTCGTACTCCTAACAAACAGCTTGATCGATTCTCATGAAATTTTGTGAGCATATTGAGTAGGTCTGAGAATCTTCCAACATCTATTTTTCATACCCCTGAGTGATAAGGGTTGTCCACCTCAACAAGTCGGGGGCACAGCTAGTATTGCTATAAAATTGTTACCTTGTGATACTTTATAAGTGTACCCTAGCCTCATTAGTCTGGGAGTCGGCCGTTAACAATTGTAATACAGTCTACGACTAAAATCCGTTTTAGTAGTCACTTTTTAAATGTTTTGTATTTTGTATTTATTCGCGCAAGTATTTCATATTACTATTATTTGAACCACGATATCGCGCATTTGTAATGTGTAGTATGCTAATTTTGCAGTTAAAGATTTTCTAATTCATAGATTTCAATTAGCTCAGAAAAGTAATATCGAGTTGACGAAAACAATGATGTTTTTGCATCACTTTTATAGAAACCATAAGTAAAGTAAAGTACGCACCTCCGACGTCTCTGAGCTGATGTATCCCCGGCACGGCGCCTATTTTGTCCACTTCATCCAGAAACACGATGCCCGTCTGTGCGCGTTCCACACTGGAATATAGAAGATATAATATTTTAGATTATTAGTTAATATCATAGTTGAACTTCGAATTGTAAAAGTAGACTTTAATAGTTTGTTGTGTGAACTGTGAGCATTTAGTAAGTAGCATTTATAGTTTTAGCGCTCTTATTATAATTATTTATCTCTTTTTAAAAAACATTGGTCTAAAAAGAAGTAAAGTCTCATTTGAATTTAATTTTGTGTTTGTAGCGTACGCATTTAGCTTTAAGCGCTACACGCCACATTCATGAATGTCTTCGAGCCTTCTGTTTCGTTACAATTTTTTTTCTTTCTTTGACTAGCTAGATCTTCACTTGAGTTTTGACATTTGACAGATCTCAAGTCCTGAATAGTTGTGGCCACTAGGGGCGCTGTCATCGCGCACACAGCGAATACTGTAGCGCCACCATGAGTTAGGACTAGTTACTACTGTGAGTAGGTTAGTTACTATCGAAAACTTACGTACGTTAAAAACCTATGGAATTGTTTTTTTTCATCTTACCGATTTTAGTTCTTAGCTTTACCGCTAGGGGCGCTGTACTTTTTTTAATAGGCATTTTTACGTAGTCGAATCTGGCACTTTTAAACTCATGGTAGCGCTACTGAATACTAGTACTAGATCCTTACTTGAAGTTAGCGTCTTGCAGCAGCTTCGCGATGACACTCTCGATGTCTTCGCCGACGTAGCCGGCCTGTGTGAGCGTCGTGCAATCGCAGATGGCGAACGGTACGTCCAGGCATTGCGCTATCGTTTGAGCTAGGAGGGTCTTGCCTGGAAACAGATGGGAATGGTTTACTGAGTTGCTCTGTAAATCGGAAAAAAGTAAAAGTAACAGTCAAAGTTTTTATTGCGAACTAAGTGTTGTTACGTGTTATTGTTAAACAGGATCTTTAATACTTGGTTACCCTTGTCGGGTAATGCAATACAAGGGCTTAAACTAAACATACAATTCGAAACTTATCCTATTATGTACTACATATTCATTAGATAAAATCTATTAACTTAAACTATTTTGCCAATGATCATATTTATAAAGATACGATTTGGTGCAACAAAATTTAAATCAAATAACTGCGCTGGGTCTTGACTAGGAAGAGATGGGGGTGGTTTAGTCAGCTGATTGTGAAGTTTGAACAGTCTCATGAATCCGAGCGTGGAATATCGCCATATTTTGCTTAGCTTTTATGTGTTATGTTTGAGATAGCATAAGGCTGTGACGTGGTACTTCGCTTCTTATCGGTCGTACAAAAAGTCTCGGTAAATTTTTCTACCGATTACTTATTACTGATTTTGCGACCATATTTGACCTTCTTATTGTAGGATGTGTACGTTAATTAAAACCAGTAGGTTTGATTTTTCTCCTACAAAAAATCGGTCACTGATTATAAGAAGTGTGCCAACAACCTAAATGACGTGTTTAATGTATGCCCTTAAGAAATTCCTCTAGCGGAAACGCTAGGGGCATTTGTGTGACGTAAGGCATCAGTATTTTCAGAAATGTCCAATGTCCAAGTTAGATGGTTTGAAGTAATTATATTTAGATTTAAGCATCTTCTGGTATTATTATCTGCAGACCAAACATTTTGTAATAAGGAAAATACATACATACATACATACAATCACGCCTTTTTCCCAGAGGGGTAGGCAGAGATCACTTTCAGCGATCCACTTTTCACCTCTGTGGGAAACGTGACGTGACGGGTTGTGAACCACGTCGCCGCAATATGGTCCAAGATCCCAGAGCTGCCAGACATCACTTATTTTCTAATGGACAAAATATATACGATTGAGTAGTGTTGGGGTGTACTATCATCATATGGCTAGTTGCTACCTTGACCAGACGGCCATTTTTCAGATATCAACCAATCAAGGTACATAGAAACACTGCTCACCTCACTTAAATGCTGATGGCTGATTTTAACATATATTTCACACAATATCATTAAAAATCAGGATTCATTACTCCCAGACACATGCGGTCGGCGGTTTTACCTTACAGACGCTTTAAAGCTATGAAAAAAATTTTACTTTTACTTATTTTCTGATGCTTGATTTTTATATATGTTATTCAAACAACTAAAAAGTGCTCATCTGACCGCAATAATTATAGAATTGTACCTTACAAACTATTTTATTAGAAAAACTTAACTAAATTCAATTAAAAAAAAAATCTAAAACAGTTGGGTCTGGTGAATGTTTGGCCCCTTGGATCGGTCTGTCCGTTTGCAAAACGTTTTAAAATAGTTGTTTGAATAACATATATAAAAATCAAGCATCAGAAAATAAGTAAAATTAAGTAAAAGTAAAATTTTTTCATAGCTTTAAAGCGTCTGTAAGGTAAAACCGCCGACCGCATGTGTCTGGGAGTAATGAATCCTGATTTTTAATGATATTGTGTGAAATATATGTTAAAATCAGCCATCAGAATTTAAGTGAGGTGAGCAGTGTTTCTATGTACCTTGATTGGTTGATATCTGAAAAATGGCCGTCTGGTCAAGGTAGCAACTAGTCATATGATGATAGTACACCCCACCACTACTCAATCGTATATATTTTGTCCATTAGAAAATAAGTGATGTCTGGCGGCTCTGGGATCTTCCTCTAATAGAAGAATAAGGAAAATTGTTGCCTTAAAACAGGCTGTAGTAAATTAAATACATATCTACCTAACGTAGCGAGCTGATGTATTCCAAAATAAATTCAAGTCGTGTGTTTTTGCGCAAATGTAGTTTATGTTTGTTGCAGTTTATCCTTACTAATATTATAAATCCGAAAGTAACTCTGTCTGTCTGTCTGTCCGTCTGTTACGCTTTCACGCATAGAGTCCTGGACCGATTTAAATGAAATTTGGTACAGATATAGTCCAGAGCCTAGGAAAGGTTATAGGCTACTTTTTGCTGAGAGAGAAATATAAGGTCGACAGGCAATAGTACTTATTGATCATGTCGCCTTTACTGCCCAAATCGCGGATAGATTCCAAGTGTTACTTTCCTCACACATAATCATATAACATTATATCTAATATAGTACTAGCTAGTAAACGTGTGCAGTGAATAAGAGCACTTCCTTCTGCGAGGAAGCGATCGCATCGATTAGACGGAGCGTTGCATCAACTGCATAACGCGTATGTAACGGCAGTGAATGCACATGCGTTTATTTGCCAGGGCTGTCTGTCTAGCAACGTGAGTATCAACAAATGTTATATTCATCATCACCCCATATATAAAAAAGATTTTTTTTTTATATTGCACAACATCACATACATTGATCTGATCCCGTGGTAAGTAGCTTAAGCACTTGTGTTACGGATATCAGAATCAACAGTGGATACACAAATAAACTTAAATTTATTTAATAATACACCCAGACACGGAACAAACACCGATGTTCGTCACACAAATATTTGTCCCGAGTGGGAATCGAACCCACGACTCTTGGAACCGTAGGTTATGAACCTGAGTCACTGGCCACTGTTCCACCGAGCCAGTCAAAATATATTTATCTAGACACGCGGTAGCGTGTCAAGCCAAGTTCAAGATACAGAACTGGCGAGCCGCACCGTGTGTAATATTACACGAACCATTTGGAACCACTTTTGAACCTCTCATAAATCAAAAACTATTTCACATGAACGTATCAAATTTGGCTCATATATTGTGACTTGCGAGATAAATATGTGTTCCAAATTTCATAAGCTTATCTCAAACAGTTATTTAGATATTAATGTCCAAAAATCCTCATTTTTATCATTGACTGACTGACAGATCAAAATTCTAACCCAGTTCCAAATGACCTAGAGAGTTGAAATTTGGTATGCAGATAGGTAATTACATGAATACAAAGGAAAAAATAAAAAACTGGCAATTTTTTTTTTTTATAATGAGCTAAGCCGGAACATCGATATGAGAGGGCAATGGGGACGTGAAAGAGGAGACCACTGCTGCGGCAACAACGAGACAAGGCGTGGAGTCTCGCATTGGTATTGAGCTGTGCGGGTCGGAGTTGGCCAATCCGCCGAACGGAAGGCACTACCGTTTCTACGGCTCTCCCTGGCGGGCGGGCTGACCCGCTCCGCCCGCACAATACCGCCGCTAAGACTCCACTGGTCCGGCGCTTGCCGCAGCAATGGTCCCCCCTGGCTCCGGTTCGTACAGTGCTGATCCCGGAACGCGACCTGACCGAGATAGGTCAGAGTCACTTGGCGGGTTTTACGCAACTGTATGGTGGTAACAGCAACCGGTCGACTCCAAACCGGATTTTATTTCATTTCATTCACCTAATTAGTGCCTAATCACGCCTATATACCGAGGAAGGCAGTGCACTAAGTATATATTTAGGTATACTTACTTATTTACAATTAAGAGTAGGTACTTATAGTCGGTTTTCATATTCATTACTTAGGGTTATACCCCGTAAACGTAGGAAAATACAGTAACTTATTCAATTGTTTTATATTTATAAAGTCTAGTTTTAGTTTTGAATTTGTCCTTTTCAAAGGACCCACGGCGTTACGATGATATATACTTTTCTACAAAAAGTTTTGATATCCAATCAAAAACATAAATGTGAAATGAGAGCCAAGTTCGATATTATGATAATTGCCTTGGTTGTTGACTTCAACGACAAAAGAAGTGAGATCTAAATGGGTGCCAAGTTCAATGGTCAACCCTAAAATTTCTTTGTAAGTAACACTATAACATACCTATCATATCTTCTTATAACATAAGATAATGTATGGTGGTAGCCTATGAAGGTCTGTCTTGGCTAGTTTTCATTTTATAATTCCGAAAATTTTGATTGTTGGTAGAAACTGGCGAGCGAACATAATAATACGTTGGTAGGTTTATAGAAACTAGCCAAGACAGACCTTCATAGCCTACCACCATACATTATCTTATGTTATAAGAAGATATGATAGGTATGTTATAGTGTTACTTACAAATAAATTTTAGGGTTGACCATTGAACTTGGCACCCATTTAGATCTCACTTCTTTTGTCGTTGAAGTCAACAACCAAGGCAATTATCATAATATCGAACTTGGCTCTCATTTCACATTTATGTTTTTGATTGGATTTATCATACAAGCCTTGTCCAAAGGATAACAAACACAAAAAGAAAGAATCATTTTCATTTACACAGCTCACCATGTGAAAAAGTTATCATGTGGAGCTAAGATTCTTGATCTATGCGCCCTCTCTCATTTTACTAGGCCTTACTTCACCTACTCTTAAATTTTAGGCAGAAATGCGGCGTCCATTTCAGTGGAATTATGTTTTATATTTTATTCCTATGTTTCTTTTCTGTACTGTTTTTACCTTAATGCTCTGAATAAATGTATTTTCTTTCTTTCTTTTCTTTCAAATGTATGCTTGGCCGTGGTTCAAACGTTTCTTTCTTATCCTTACTAATATTTTAAATGCGTAGGCAACTCTGTCTGTCTGTTACGCTTTCACGCATAGAGTACTGATCCGATTTAAATGAAATTTGTAACAAATATAGTCCAGAGCCTGAGAAAGGATATAGGCTACTTTTTAACCAACTGCGCTATAAATTTATTGTTTTACCCGTTAAACCTCTCTACGCGGACGAAGTCGCGGGCGGAAAACTAGTATATATATATATTTTTACTTTTCACTGTTACGACAACCCTACCACTATCATATCATTTACGTAATTAGGTAATGCAGACTTTGATTTCCTACATTATATATGTTGTATGATGCATGAAATCGTAATGTTACGCAGTCTTCCATCACAAATAAGGTAAAACAGACAAAAGTTTCTAAGAATCTAGATCTTTTAGGATCACAAGCATTAATGTAGGTAAATAGTAAGGCAAACACAAATACTAAACATTGTAGTCGTCCAAAATTTCCGTTTTAACGTATAATTCCCGTAACCAAAAACAGGTTTCCAATATTATGCTTAAACACGTAATGTTTACCTTATTTATGTTAGTTACGAGACCGCGTCGTTTGAACTTTTGAACGTTGCCGATGTAAACATACCGATTTCGATTCCGGTCATCAGTTAACCTACAGACCGGATGATCTTGAAACGTTTATGGGACCCTAAGATTTATTACAAAACTTTTATTAATTTGGGCGTAGTAACCTTTCGTCGCCAAGAGTCCCGTGCGTTTATTTCCCACGATAAAATATAAAAATAAACACACAAAAAATCTTTCCATATATGTATTGGTAAGTATTCTATTGATGGTAAGCAGCCATGAGGTCAACATATGAGGTCGACAAGCACAATAGACCCTATTAAGCCTGTCGCCCTCACGCTTGCCTGAGTTACAAACTCTTTCTGAACTGTTTATTGAGAAAACTCACAACTTTAATAGCAGGTCTCTTACGAGTTTATAAGTATACGTATAAATATGTATATTATGAATCAAGATCTAACGCAATGATTAGTTAAATTATTAAAATAATCAAATATCATACTCCCCATCAAAGAAAGGTGCAAGCTTCAAGCAATATGAATAAACATAGCAACGAAACGAAACTAACTAAAGTAGGTACTATGTCATTTGCATCTATAATTTATTACGATCTATTTATGACGTAAACAACATAACATTAACTAGCCAAAATATATAGCGTGTTCCGAAATGCTCTCTTAAACGCTACTCATAATTAATAAGCACTCTAACGGTAGCAAGAGGTAATAACATATATTTTGAGCATCTATCTTGATGGTAATAATGTGTGTGATTTTACTTTGTGGCAATCGGAGGTTATTATGAGACTACTGGAGATAGGTGTAGAATTTCTTACGTCATTAAATAGAACTCAATATTCTTTTCTTTTTTTTTATAAAAGGCTAACAATATGACCTTACTCCACCTGATGGTAAGCGGTAGTGAGATCCAAATATGAGGTCGACAGGCACAATAGATCGTATAGAGCCTGTCGCACTCACCCTGAAGGCCTGCTTAAATGCCGTTTCACGCCCCGCCTGAAGAGCCCGGGATCATAGGAGGGAGGGAAAACATGAGCTGGAAGGGCATTCCATGCCTTAATGGCACGGTCTAGTTATGCTGTTCAAATAAATAAACAATCTATACTAATATTATAAAGCTGAAGAGTTTGTTTGTTTGTTTGTTTGAACGCGCTAATCTCAGGAACTACTGGTTCGATTTGAAAAAATCTTTTTGCGTTGTATAGACCATTTATCGAGGAAGGCTTTAGGCTATATAACATCACGCTGCGACCAATAGGAGCAAAGATACAATGGAAAATGTGTAAAAAACGGGGCAAACGCGAACGAAGTCGCTGGCACAGCTAGTAATCAAATACGACGCCACATCACATTGTGATTCACATTGCTCAGAATCCGACGATGCTTTAACACTTGTTTTCCGGATCAGAAAAAATAGTGGTATACACAAATATACTGATTTAATAACACGCCCAGGCACGAAAAACACCGACGTTCGTCACATAAATATTTTCCCGGGTGGGAATCGAACCCACGACTCTTGGAACCGTAGCCAGGGGTCTAACTACTGTTCCACCGAGCCAGCCATTAAGACTACAATTTTAGCATTTGCTAGAAACGATTGGTTATGAACTATATTTGAGCGATTTACAACCCAATTATAACCAATTACAAGTACTGATGAGGTAAAAGTTTCGAATCGGAAGTTACTGCCTATTATCCCATCATAATCACTACATAGTATAAAGCAAAGTCGTTACCCGCGTCTGTCTGTATGTATGTATGCTTAAATCTTTAAAACTACTCAAAGGATTTTGATGGGTTATTTTTTATAGATAGAGGGATTCAAGAGAAAGATTTTTATCTAAATACAAATATTATAAAGCTGAAGAGTTTGTTTGTTTGAACGCGCTAATCTCAGGAACTAAAAAATATTTTGTGTTTCATAGACCATTTATCGAGAAAGGCTTTATACATATACATATAGGGATATAACATCACGCTGCGACCAATAGGAGCAAAGAAACAAAAGACAATGTGTAAAAAACGAAGGAAAACGCGGACGAAGTCGCCGGCACAGCTAGTGCATAATACACCCGAATCGAAGTGAGGGGGGCAAGTAACATATCGCCGTGAGACTTGTTTGTTTATAACTTGATTACTTGACATTGGCGGAATTATTGCGCTATATACGGATAACACCATTTAAAGAAACCAGTTGGCTTACAAAACCATGGACAAGCAGGTTCTTTATGTGTATGAACGCGATATCTCTTGCTTTTTGCAAGGATTTTGATAATAGTAACTACGGATGTCGGCATTGGCATCTCACTGACAGTATATTCCTTAGGAGTCATAAAGGGTAGTAATCATCATCATCGTCATCATCAGCCCATTACAGTCCACTGCTGGACATAGGCCTCTCCAAATGCACGCCACTTCTCTCTATCCTCGGCCACTCGCATCCAGCTCCTACCAGCCGTCCTGCGCAGATCGTCACACCACCTGGCCTGCGGGCGTCCTACACTACGCTTGCCGAGACGCGGTATCCACTCCAGAACTCGTCTACCCCATCGGTCGTCGGTTCTACGGCTGATGTGGCCAGCCCACTGCCACTTCAGCTTACTAATGCGATTAGCTATGTCGATGACTTTGGTTTGGTTTGGTTGGAAGGGTAGTAATGCTTGTCTATTATTTGTCCGAACACTTATATAAAGTAATTTAACGGATCAAACTCGTGTATAAATTTTTGTATCTTGCAATATTGTATGTTTAGACTCAAATACGGTAGTATGACCGACCCTTACAGATTTATTATTAGAATAGATATCTAAAGGATATTATCATACAACCCCGGGCTCTTCAGGCGGGGCGTGAAACGGCATCTTAGCAGGTCTTCAGGGTGATGTCGACAGCCTCAATAGGGCCTACTATGTCTGTCGACCTTAAATTTGGATCTAACGACCGCTAATCATCAGGTGGAGTGAGGACACCCTAAGACTTTTTATATAAAAAAAAAAATATTCATCCTGTACCTACTCCTACTATTAACACTAAGGAGTGTTAATAGTAGGAGTAGGGACAGGATCATCAGGTAGGTACAGGACATCCTGTATGTATACTATGTATACTGTTAGATAAGGATCTACCAGTATACATCAGTAGCCATAATCAAAGCCTCCAACGAGCTCTCTATCTATGTACAAGACCAGCCAATAGGTACTTTCACTTGCGGCGCCACTGACATAACCACAGATTATAAAACGCGAGGCAAAGATAAAAACTTAAACCTCTTCGGACGGAATTAATATGGCCACTTATGTTTAGTTTCATTGGCGTAATAAAAATTTGCAATTTGCATGCATGGTTCAATTTTGACCATGCATTTGGGAAGCTTTCCTTAATATAGATTTATTGTAGTACTTGCCCACGACTTCGTCTGCTTGGAAACGGTTTTATGAGCAATTATTTATTAAAATAGCCTTTAATATGCCTTGTGAAGTAAGCTATTTATGAGTGAAAGTCCCGTCAAAATTGGTCCAGCCGTTTCGGAGATTATCTGGAATAATCAGACAGACAGAGAGGCAAAAACTTTTTTGATTGTGTTTTTGTTATTGGTACCCGATGAACCGATTCATTTAAAGGAATGTGTTGTATTTAGTATTAGTTGACCCGACAGACTTCGTCCTGTCAAAAAAATATGAAAAAGAAAAGGGCTGTTTTTGGGGTTTTCCCGGCAATTATTCGATTTTTTCTCCACCATCCTTGGATTTCAACGAACATTTAAAAAAAAGAATTGGCCAAATTGGTTCAGGCGTTGTTGAGTTATGCGCTTACCAACACATTTTGCGATTCATTTTTATATATAAGAAGAAGATGAATAGTTGTAAAAGAAATAATGAAAAACTTGAGATGAAATTGTCTATGTGTTTTATTGAGAGATTCTACCAAAAGTGACAGAAACAAAAAAGTGACGTACTTAATATCTAGTCAATTAGTCATCATCATCATCAGCCCACTTTCGTCCACTGCTGGACATAGGCCTCCCCAACTGCTAATATCTAGTGCTGTGACAAAAAGATAAAGAAGGGAAAATAGTTTCTAATTACAACAGATCGGAACTCTAAATACAGACAACGCATAATCTCCCATCAATCCTCCGTACGGAAATCAATTGTATTCAAATGTTGCTACCGTTTGTTAAACAATTTCCCAAGTAGCGCACCAAAAATAGCATATAACAAACTACATAGGACCCGCGTTGAATGTAAACGCACTAATCTGGTTATAATTAAGTAATCGCCTTCTAATGTTTGACCGCACTATGAATACCTAATCATCTGGTTCCATTCACATTCTCCGAGCTAAATCGAGTGAGGTGCCTTTTACTAATAGATTGTTAAAGAAGGGCTTATAGTAATCAGGTAATAGATAGGGATATCACGCTTTGAAAGATTTAAATGGCTTTTAGATTTATTTATACCTTGCTATTATAAAAGAGAATTTATCAATAAGCTACCAACGTGGAATACAAGACAGTAAAGTAAGGAACCACAGTAAAGTCGTCTACAAAACGAGTCCTATAGGGACCTAACATCAACGGAGTCCATTCCTTTTGAAAACTGAAGACTAATTTGTCACATAGACGGGAAATTTACATTAGAGCTCTATGTAACACTAAAAATAACAAATAAGAGAGAAATTGCGTGAACACTACAATTGTGTTATATAGTGTTAATATAAAATACTTATTTTATATTAACACTAGCTGTGTCCGCGACTTTTTTTCGCGTGGACGACAGAAGTTTATATACAGAATAAATTAAGGCACCTACATGGCAAATTTCAGGCGTCTAACTTATGCAGTTAAGATTGTTCACACAAAAGGATTTTCCCGTTCCCGTAGGAATTTCGGGAATTCCTTTCTTATCGATCCGTCCAGTGGTTTGGGCTGTGCGTCGATATGTCACTATGTCAGTCAATCACTCACCTTTGAGTTATATATTATATATCTATACTAATATTATAAAGCTGAAGAGTTTGTTTGTTTGTTTGTTTGTTTGAACGCGCTAATCTCAGGAACTACTGGTTCGATTTGAAAAAATCTCGTTGTATAGACCATTTATCGAGGAAGGCTTTAGGCTATATAACATCACGCTGCGTCCAATAGGAGCAAAGATACAATGGAAAATGTGTAAAAAACGGGGGAAACGCGAGCGAAGTCGCTGGCACAGCTAGTTTATATATAAAAGTGCAGTCCAGCAGTGGACAGGGCTGGGCTGATGATGATATAATATTGCACACGCGCGAAACGACGCCTCAACAGAGAGTATAATTTCTTATACATAAAGCAACCTATTCCTAATAAGTGATACGCTTACATTGGTATAAGTTATTATCATCAAGTAAGTTATGATCTGACGTTAGCAAACAAATGGGAAAAAGTATATTTACAAAACGATAACCATTTACGTAACGATTTCATGTCACATAGTAAATGAGACTAATAAATAACAATAATTGATATCATTCAAACATGATAAGTTAGCAGTGTAACAGTTATATAACCAAATTCACAAGTTGTATGATTAACTAAAAGAGGTGATTCATTTATTGTTCTTCATAAGCGATACATTCAATAGTTTGTGTGACAGAAACTTGTATTTGTTTTGCTTCGAAATAATGTAAATGTCATAAGAATACTTACGAGTGTAGGTATTAATGCACTCTATGGGTCTACACGCGATATTAGGAGTAGCAAATTACATAGCTACTTGCTGCCCGACGTTTCGACTGAGTCGCGAGCGACCACGATTGGTGTCAAACCCAGTCGAAACGTCGGGCAGTAAGTAGCTACTCCTAATATCGCGTGTAGACCCATAGAGACTAATTTTAGCAGAAATCTAATATTTTATAGTAGTCGACTAAGTAACATGCAGGTTAATTGGGATTTAAGACGTTTAGATTGGCTGAAAAACTACTAAAAAAACAGACTATGTTTGAAACAATTATGTTTTGACTATAAAAAAAATTATGTGCAAGTGATGTTTAACTACGTACATAATACAATCAAAATAAATAAATAAATAAATATCTGGGACATTTCCACGCATGGTCATCTGACCCCAAACTAAGCAGAGCTTGTACTATGGGCGTCAGAGACTGATAAACATACATATATATTTATAAATACATACTTAAATACATAATCACACCCAGAAACGGAACAAACACCGATGTTCATCACACAAATATTTGTCCCGAGTGGGAATCGAACCCACGACTCTTGGAACCGCCAGCCAGGGTCCCTAACCACTGTTCCACCGAGCCAGTCGAAAAATGCATGTATTATTTTGTATTCGTAAGCACAAGTTGTTACAACACAGACATTTAGAACTATGTATTATCAAATACTTCTTACGCAACATAGATGCCAGATCTATTGGTATGATAAAGCTTTCCATTCAGGTGCAAATGACATTTTGTTTATTTGCAACTCAACTAGTTTGAAGATTTTAAGTCAAATAAAATAAAATAAAATATTCGGGACGTTTCCACACAGGTCTCTGACTCCTAACTATGGGGTTCTACTATGGGCGTCTGAGACTGATATACATACTTAAATACATAATCACACCCAGACACGGAATAAACACCAATGTTCATCACACAAATATTTATTTCGAGTGGGAATCGAACCCACGACACTTGAAATCGCTAGGCAGGGTCACTAACCCGGCCGGTTAGGCGCCGCTGAGAGGACGAGGTCGTGAAGGATCTGCGCGATCTCCACGCGGACAACTGGCGAGAAGTGGCGCAGGATCGGCCTAGGTCGAGGTCCTTATCGAAGGCCAAGACTTGATTTGCAACGGGCCTGCAGGTATCGATGCGGGGACCTCCGATACCGCGATACCGGCATTGCACAGCGCCGAGTGCAGTACACCTTTTATCTTCCCAAGGTGTCTCTCGTTGTGTGAGGCCAAATAGCCAAACCGCAGGGGAGACAGTGAAGAATGCGCCAGTGTACTACTGACTTCTTACCACCAGCGGTGAGCAGGAAGATCCCGGTGGTTTGAGCCGGTAAAAGTACAACTCCCCAGCGCTGTAATATCCATGAGGATTTCGCCCGGGTAAAAAAGGACAAGGCTTGATTTGGGTCGCTGCGCCAATTTAGTTAGTTTCGTTTCAGAGGTTCAAAAAGTTACTTATATAGCGAAATTTTATACTAAGTTAGCGAGTTGGCCTAACAATGCCAGGTTAGAAGACAGATACATTGTGAAATCCGTTATCCATAATACAAGGAAAAGTGCCAACAGACTGCAATAAAAACAACTAACAAAGAATTCCCAGAAGTTACCAAATATTCAGCAAACGTTGGCTCAGAGAGAGCCGTAATCGCGCGTGCCTCATAATAATACGCGTATCCATTATTCCCAAAAGTCTTAAGGCGAAGTTATTAAGTTAAATATTGCATTTTAATATGTGGTTTTAATAGACTTCAAAAAGATAAACGACATCTCAATTTGACTGAAAAATTTATTCGGCTTCGGCTTTTAAATTTTATTCGGTCACTTGTAATTTAAACCTAGTTATTATTTTTTAAATGATCAATTGCTTAAATGTGAATAGTATAGAGATCTGGATTCAGACACCAGGCTGAGCTAATGAAAAAATGTGTCACGATGAGTTATTTTTAAAATGGATTCGGAGTCACTAACCCGACTAAGAAAATAAAATATTTAGGTATTTTTTTGGTGTTAGAATTAATTGTCACTTCACAAGATATTTACAATTTCTATGCAGTTTAGATCACAAAAATGTAAAAAATATTCGATAAATACTAATAAATAGACATTAGACACAAATTTGCAAACTAAAAATAAATTTACCTTCGTTGTTTACCAACCAACCGATTACACAACTGATCCGCATACATATCTGATTTATATAACACATTAAAACCGTTTATGACTCAGTTATGAACATTTCGAGGCAAGTTAATAATTTCATTGTCCAATTTACATGAAACAGATATTAAGATCGTCGTAAAATAATCTTCCTTAAACGGAGTTGCGCGATTACGAAACACGATTTCGTTATTGCAAAAGCTGCGATTGCTCTATGGAACACATCGAGGATTTATTTTGAAGTGCTTTTGGTATAAATGCGAACTGCCTCGTTGTTCTATTGGTAGCAAGCGTTGCGTAAGGACCGAGAGGTCCCCGGTTTGAGTCCGGCAAAATGTGTATGAGTTTTTCTGTAATTAAATTACTCAGCCCGGAGTTAGGAAGTTGGCGGTTGAACGCCCGTGCCTCGGAAAGCACGTTAAGCCGGTGTTCCTACGACCGATCTCTCATCGGTCATGTCGGATTGCCGTCTCACCGAATTATAAGACAATTGTTTGAATGAAAATTGGCTGGCCCGGTGGAACAGTGGTTAGTGGCCTAGGTCCACTACCTAAGATTTAAGAGTCGTGGGTTCAATTCCCACTTCGGACTTCGAACATCGGTGTTTGTACTCTGTCTGAGGAACACACTCATTAAATATTTAGTTTTATATGTGTATCCACTGTCGTTTCTGATATCCGGAACAAAAGTGCTTAAGCTACATACCACGCGATCTACGACGCACAGATCGATGTATGACTGGGATCCATGGGTGGGCAATGTTTCTCTTTACAGCTGAAGCATCTAAAAGGGGTTCCATAGTCTGGGGGTTCCACTCACCGCATCCTGTAGGTCCCAGCAGTAGCACATTGCTCTTGTCCAATCGCAGCTCGTGATGTTGCCGCTCCAGTACTTCGGCACCGCCGCCGCCGCCGCCTGCCGCGTGGCTGATGTGAAGCAGATCTGTAGAGGAAAAGTGGCTTTATTGTCTTTACTGGAGATACGATAATGGCCTGGATAGTCTTTCTTGCCTCAAAGCTTTAAGGGAAGGCGGGGAGCGGACGGTTGTGGCTGATGAGAAGCAGGCACAGGAAAAGGGGCTTTATTGTGTTAACTTGAGATATGATAATGGCCTGGAAAGCTATCTTTGCCATCCATATCCTTAAAATTCTATCATCATAAACGGAAGTGAGGAAAGTGGACGGATTTTACATTCAGTATTTAAGCGACTTTTCTCTAGTAAGAGGTCTGCACAGAGAAACATTTCTGGATTCTTGTCTCCCTGACATACGATGACTTGGAAAGCCAATATTGCTTTATCATGCCTAAACACCCTGTCACAACACCCTGTCATCAACACCTATACTGGTAGGGAGCAAAGGATCTCAACTCTGGTATTTAAACGACATTCGACTCAGCTCAGATAGTAAGTATTGGAAGCCCTATGAAAGTAAGTTTGGTGACTGTTGTAGCAAAGTTTGGCTTAGCGCGTAGCTTTAATCACGTGCACCATGACAAGTGTGCTTGGTGGAAACGTTGGTCGATCCAAAGTATAGAGCGTTTTGTCGAGGATGTTATAGCTCAAAGTCAGATAGATGGTAGTGTTTGCCCCTGTGCTTCAGAAAGCATGGTAGCCTATTAGAGAAACAGTGTCCTTCCGTCAGTTGTCCGTGAATTTTAAATTTAGATATTATCAGATGCAAAATTATTAAATTTTGCATCTGATAAGTAATATCTAAATTTGAAATATGATGTTATAATACCCACGAATGAAGTCAATCAACAAATCGTTTTTTGAACCCACGGTAATTTTTCGTATTTCTAGAAAGCCGTCGGTGGTTTTCATGCCTATGTCGAAATTGTAATGCGCAAGTAAACGCTTGAAAAGGTCAAACTAGAACCAATGAAGCTTATCAATGATCGAGATTTAGTCACACTTTCACTCGGAAGCAAGACAAAAAATTGTGACCAAATGTTTTCTATCTTCGGATACAAATGTTAGTGGAGGCAGGTATGGGGCAAAAGGGACAGTTGCAATGCAATGGAAAGTAAGCGGTAGTGAGATCCAGGCACAATAGACCATATTGAGCCTGTCGCACTCACCCTGTAGGCCTGCTTAAATGCCGTTTCACGCCTGAAGAGCCTGGGACCATAGGAGGGGGGAGTATAGTATTTATTACGTGATTTTTTTAATAATAATATTTGTTTAACAGTGTCAAAAGTGCATCACACATGAAGACCTTAGAACATCGACAGTTTTAAACGAAGCGTCCTCTCAGTGGATTAGTTTTCAGTTCTCTCGATTGTACAGACTACAAAAGAGGTATACATAACTACAGGATATGCCCACGTTACGATAACAGTGAGAAAGTTATCATTAATTACCATCATTATAAAAACAATTAACGTTGTTTATGAAACAATATCAGGACAGGAATTATTGTTGCAAAAACAGTTCGATTTATTGTACCGTGATGTTTTAATTAAGATTAAAATATGGAAGAAAGTATACTACTTTCAAATACTGATTAATTAGTAGCTTGGAGCATATTACATTGCAAATACTTGTTAAATTTAATCTGGACATTTGAGACAAGGTATTTCGAAAATATTTATAAGGTAAATCTAGACACGCGGTAGCGTGTCAAGCCAAGGTTCAAGAAACAGAACTGGTGAGCCGCACCGTGTGTAATATTACACGAACCATTTGGAACCACTTTTGAACCCCGCATAAATCAAAAACTATTTCACATAAACGTATCAAATTTGGCTCATATATTGTGACTTGCGAGATAAATATGTGTTCTAAATTTCATAAGCTTATCTCAAACAGTTATTTAGATATTAATGTCCAAAAATCCTCATTTTTATCATTGACTGACTGACAGATCAAAATTCTAACCCAGTTCCAAATGACCTAGAGAGTTAAAATTTGGTATGCAGATAGGTAATTACATGAATACAAAGGAATAAATAAAAAACTGGCAATTTTTTAATAATTAGGCTAGGTTCTAGTATGAACGCTTAACATAAATACCTAATTAGTGCCTAATCACGCCTATACCGGGGAAAGCAGAGTACTAAGTATATATTTAGGTTTACTTACTTATTTACAATTAAGAGTAGGTACTTATAGTCGGTTTTCATATTTATTACTTAGGGTGGGTACCTACTTTATTAACTGGGATTAATTATTATTTTTATATTTAGCGCCCATCAATAGTATAAAATTATTACCTACTCATAATATTTCAAAGGTACAAGAAAATATAGAAAATAACACTCAGAAGAAAATTATACCCCGTAAACGTAGGAAAATACAGTAACTGATTCAATTGTTTTATATTTATAAAGTCTAGTTTTAGTTTTGAATTTGTCCTTTTCAAAGGACCCACGGCGTTACGATGATATATACTTTTCTACAAAAAGTAATGATATCCAATCAAAAACATAAATGTGAAATGAGAGCCAAGTTCAATATTATGATAATTGCCTTGGTTGTTGACTACAACGACAAAAGAAGTGAGATCTAAATGGGTGCCAAGTTCAATGGTCAACCCTGAAATTTATTTATAAGTAACACTATAACATACCTATCATATCTTCTTATAATATAAGATAATGTATGGTGGTAGCCTATGAAGGTCTGTCTTGGCTTGTTTCTATAAACCTACCAACGTATTATTATGTTCGCTCGCTAGTTTCTACCAACAATCCAAATTTTCGGAATTATAAAATAAAAACCGACAAATACTTGTAGGCTTAGAACTTGCGACGGCTATAATTCATATATGAAAACTAGCCAAGACAGACCTTCATAGGCTACCACCATACATTATCTTATGTTATAAGAAGATATGATAGGTATGTTATAGTGTTACTTATAAATAAATTTCAGGGTTGACCATTGAACTTGGCACCCATTTAGATCTCACTTCTTTTGTCGTTGTAGTCAACAACCAAGGCAATTATCATAATATTGAACTTGGCTCTCATTTCACATTTATGTTTTTGATTGGATTAAAATCTACAAGAATGGAGAACGCTACTGTGTCTCAATTTTACAATGGTAAATTAAGTATTGGCATGATGAATATATTTGTAAAACGAATTTATATTTTAGAACGTGAAAGTACAAAAAAAAATTGACAATGTACTGCATGTTGCGGTATGACGTCACAGCGTTACGTTGATTTTTTATGAAAAGTGCAAACGGTCAGAACTTTATACACGTATAACTTTTAAATTTTGGTTGTATGTCGAAACTAATTAAATATAATATCGATTCGGTTTATCAAAGACTTCAAAGCTGCATAATTACCTAAAATCATGAACATTATCCATTAAAATCCTTACTAATAATATTATAAATGCGAAAGTAACTCTGTCTGTCTGTCTGTCTGTCTGTCTGTCTGTCTGTCTGTTACGCTTTCACGCATAAAGTACTGAACCGATTTAAACGAAATTTGGTACAGACATAGTCCAGAGCCTAGAAACGGTTATAGGCTACTTTTTAACCGACTGCGCTATAAAGAAGTAATGTTTTAGCCGTTAAACATCTCTACGCGGACGAAGTCGTCACAGCCACTGGACGGATCGAGATGAAATTTAGCATGCAGGTAGATGTTATGACGTAGGCATCCGTTAGGACAGGATTTCCCGAAATTCCCACGGGAACGGGAAATAATGGGAAAATCCTTTTGTATGAAAAATACTAACCGCATAAGTTAGACGCTTGAAATTTGACATGCAGGTACCTTAATAAATTAAAAGCTTAGTTGCAAATATTGTAAAATTCCCACGGGAACGGGAGTAATAGGAAAAAAACTTTTGTATGAAAAAATCTAAACCGCGATATAGATAGACGATTGAGATTTGGCATGCAGGTACCCTAATGAAAGTTAAGCTTACTTCCAACGCGATATTACAAAATTCCCGTGGGAACGGGAGTTATTGGGAAATAACTTCTGTATGTAAAATCCCTTACGGGGTTGAAATAAATTATATAGAGATAGAGATATACCCGAAGCGAAGCGAGGGCGGGTCGCTAGTAGCTATTATATTTTTACAAACGATTGTTTAAAGGCTACTTGTTTATTATCATAATTGAACATAAACTCATGTTTAATTGTTTCCGAATACAATTCCATTGTGGTTAGTGTGTTTGTTTGTATTATATTTCAATTGCAAATACTAAGGTTTAGGCTTATATTTGTTTTGCAAAGATAAGCGATATAATGTACTAAAAAAATAACTAGATTTGTAATGAAATATGAGAGATCGTAAGAAGAGAGGAGTAAGTTGCTTAATATCCGAGAAACGGAGCTGCAACACAAAAAAGCGTCGATGGCCGAGTGGTTAAGGTCGTTGCTTGCCATGCGAAAGGAAGCCAGTTCAAACCCCGCCAGGTACCAATGTGTTTTCCAAATTTGAAATTCATATGTACCAACATTCGACGCTTTAACAGTGAAGGAAAACATCGTGAGGAACCTGCACAACTAAGAAGAAATTCTTAGGTTGTGTAGTCGACCAACCCGCACTTGGCCAGCGTGGTCGACTAAGGCCTTAACGCCCTAGTTTAGGGTAGGCCCGTGCCCCAGTAGACGGGAAATCACCTGTCTACAGCAACCGACTGACCAAGGCAATCAATTGAAAAGAGTGACAACAACATCAAACTGACCAGGGGAAACGACGAAAGTGGGCAACCGGCTGACCAGGGCAACCAACTGACAAGTGATACCAGTTCATTAGTATTTTCAGTTCAATTCAGGGTATCCAGCCGATCAGGGCAACCAACTAACTTCTGTGCGTGTGGTGCAAGCCGCTGGTCACGTTGCTGATGTAGATACGCTTGTAGTGGTTGTACACGGCCGCAGAGAGAACCTTCTTCGTACTCTTGCCAGAAATACAGATCAGAGATTCAGACCAATAGACAAACGGGGTAGACCATACAGCAGACTTGATCAACTGACTGATCAGGGCAACCAACTGATAAGGTCAATTAACTTACAAAGGTAACCGACTAACCAGAATAATCATCTGCTTAGGGCAACCGATTGACCAGGGCAACCAATTGACAAGGGCAACCGACTGATAAGGTCAACCAACTGTCAAAGGCGACCAACTGACAAAGGCAACCGCCTTATAAGGGCAACCAACTGACCTCTATGCGTGTGGTGCAACGGGTGGTGCGCGTCGCTGGGCGCGCCGCTGGTCACGTTGTTGTAGATGCGCTTGTAGTGGTTGTACACGGCCACAGAGAGCACCTTCTTGGCGTACTCCTGACCGACCACGTGTTTGTTCAGGTATTCGAATATCTTCTTGGGCGGTGGCGGAGGTTTCCTGACGAAGATACAGTTTGGTTAGAAAGGGAATTTGGTAAACGTGTTGGATGGGACGATTTAGACCCACGCATGCGTTGCGCGGATAGTTATTTACGTTCGTTCGTCGATGGTTAACTTATGTGAACCGATCACAATACAATAACGGGCGTGGTGGATCAAACCAGCCACCATGGGGCGTATTATGACCTCTTAATTTTAGTCAGTTTAAGAATGGTCGTCGACTAACTAAGTGCACACTAAGCGCTATAGTTGTGGAATCATACAAACTGATAATTATAACCCCTCCATCATCCCATAGTAATAACAGCTCTTTATCATTATAGCTACCGACACCCGTTGTTGAACTGACTGGAATTAAGAGGTCGTAATACACCCCCAGTCCGGTTAAACAGCTATTGGGTTATTTTGACGCTCCTGATGACCTTTTGACGTTTCATGTCCAAAATTAACCAATGATAGATTACAAGGGTCTGAGAGTTACGTCACGTCATTAGTTAGGTGGTTCGTTCTGATATAAACTTAAACGTTTTTCTGTTTTAACTGTTTCGTCTCGTCTTTGATCCTGACTTAAATGCTTCATGTACGGAAGTAGATTGGACATTGTGATGTGTGTTGAGGCTGATTGATAGAAGGTGGATACAAAATAATTGACAAAGTTAGCGTTACCATACAAAAGAGAACCATTTAGGCCTATGTTTGAAATCGGATAGTACCTATATTAGAAAGATAATAGGTTATTTGTTCATGAACACGTAATCAAGTGTTTATTGTAAACATAGGAAACGTAAAACTGCATTCTGTGTGATAACGAGTGCGTTTTGCGATGTGTACTGCACGTGACCTTTACTTAGGGCTGCTAATACTAGGATCATAAATGGCGTAAAATATTGATTACATTCTTAAAACTATACCTATTGACATGACAAAAAGATCTTCTGACTATTTTTTTCTATGAAGTGAAGTACAGCAGTAAGGTTTCTACTCTAACTGACTTCGATTTTAAGGAAGCTGACGGACACAAAAGGTGCAACATCCGTAGAGGCACAGCAAAATTGTTTATGAAGAAAAAATTTTCATGTTGCTCTTTATGTTGAAGTGAGATTAATATTATGTAGTAGTGGTAACCATTTCCCAGTTTTTTTTCCTAACTGACTAACGATGATAGCTTGGAGTAGCCTTGTCATCATATAGTGTTAACGAAGTTAATAATATTATTAACTATTAAATTTAACAGTAGCAGAATTTCATGCGTTTAGGTAACTATCTCCAGTCTATCTTCTTACACATGTTGCAGTAGCAGAATTGTAAGTATGTATATTTTTTAAACGTCTTATATGTATTTTAGTAAACTGCCAACCCTACGCTTCCACGTGTCGATACCCGTACAATGACATCTTGCAATGTCGTTTCCATTAGGCATACAATGTCGGCTCTCAACCGCTTGATTTATATCCTTCGCTTTGATTTGTATTGGATTAGCATACTGTATTGCAGCAATGTGTAGTGTAGACTTGTGTGAAATTTGGGACGTTACTAGCAAACGTAATCAAGTACAATAAACTTAAAGATCGATAACTTTTTGAGGGCTCTAGAGTGGTCTATAATAAAACATCTTGAGAGACAAAGGTCTGATCCCCCTAGTTTAGGGTAGGCCCCTGCGACAGCAGTGGGGACGTATATGGGCTGACGATGATGATGATGATGATCATAAGAGAGCTCGTGTGCCCAACACCGGTCACGTTCAGGAAGAAGAGAACCTCTAAGCTGTTTGAGAGACATGTAGATCTTAACTACAGTATAATAAAACTGCCTCGTTGGTCTATTGGCAGCAAGTGCTGCGTTAGGACCGAGAGGTCCCCGGTTCGAGTCCGGGATCGGGCAAAATTTGTGTGAGTTTTTCTGTAATGAAATTACTCAGCCCGGAGTTAGGTAGTTGGCGGTTGAACGCCCGTGGCTCGGAAAGCACGTTAAGCCGGTGGTCCTGCGCCCGATCTCTCATCGGTCATGTCGGATTGCCGTCTCACCGAATTATGAGAGTAAGGGAATTGAGAGTGCACTTGTGTTTGCGCGTACACTTGTGCACTATAATATCGCTACCTTAAATCTCAAATGGCGTAACCGCCAATTTGGTCAAAATGACTTTTTAATGCAGTTTTATTCAGTTTTTTTTTCTCTATCGATCTGTATATTTGAAATCCTCAAATTCGCAAAAAAAAGGTTATTACGACCCAATGTTTTTTATAGATTTGAACTCTTTTCAAAAGGTTAACAGGTCGTAAAAGGCTTAGTCTAATTTACTTGGTGGTTACGCCCCTAGAAACAATTGTGACGTGAAAAAAATGTCAATAAAAAAGGGTGTAAGGGACATAATTTTCCGGTGTAACTCGTAAGACGATTACCTATTTTTCGAAATTGCAATACAAAAGAAAGGCGTTTACACCCAAAATCGCTGAACACATGATTGTCATTATTTTTGTTAGTATTGATGCGCGGGGGGATTAAAGTTGCGGAGACATTGGCTATTTATTGCTTTCCCTTGTTTCGGCATTTTAAATCAATGTCCAAACACAAATCAGAATCAAAGACCAATAACGCGCCAAAGTCAACGTAACGGTCACAAAAAATAATAAATACACGGAGGAACGTAATCTATGCGCACAAGTACGCAAATGGCTGAATACATAGATAAATGTATGGTGAATATACAGCAGCGGGAGTTACGAATGACAAAATTAATCGAATTACGTATAGTTATACGTGAAATTTCCCATGTACAAAAATTCTTCACCCTGTTATAAAACTTACAAGGTGAGTATTACCCATTACATTACTATGAAAACGTGACATATGGCGTAACTTTGTAAAAAGCGTAATACAGAGTGGAAATTTAACGTTTTCTTTCATTATTAAGTTATTTTAAAGCACAAAAGATAATTACTTTCGGGAGATACGACCTTCACCTCTTAAAAATCATGTTTTTTTATGAGGCGTAAACGCCTTTTCGTAATATTTTCACAAGCGTAACCGACTTCTAGTTTGTTAAATATAAGATTTAGGTGCAAAGAGTTCTTACTGAAGCCTTTACCTCAAAATTCTAAGAAATTTGATGTATAAAACATTTTCACTGCATTAAAATTGACAAAGTTATATAAAAAAAAAACATTTTTTTTTCGTTTTTTTGCTCTCCTGAAAAGTTACGTTTTGGTGGTTACGCCATTTGAGATTTAAGGTATCGATATGTCCTGCGCACTTGGCTGATCTCAATTGAGATCGGCCGCCATGGCTGAAATCGGTCGGATGCCTTATAATAAAAGATACAAGCGCATAAGGCTTTACAAACATACATAGAAAAAGGTAGGTATATTTTCCGTACATGTAGGTGTGAATTGCTTGTAGTGAGCCTTTTATTCTCTCTTAGCAAGCGAATGGCAATGAGATATCGAGTTAGTAACATTAGTAACATGTTGTCATGTTTGGCTAAAATATTTTGACAGATGCCTATTGTTTCAATATTATCGGACATGTCTGCAGTCAAAATAATGTTAATCCATACGATATGATGATATGTACGATAATGTTTATGCCATATTCAAAACGCATTCTTATCAGTGTTCTCAATTTGATGAGTAAGGTGTTTGTTTTTTGTTGTCCAAAGAATTTACATTAGAGCTCTGTGTAGCTTCCTACTAATATTATAAACGTGATAGTTTGTATGTGTGGATATATGTTTGTTACTCTTTCAAGCAAATACTACTGAACCGATAACGATGAAATTTGGTATGCAGGTAGCTGTAGACCCAGAATAATTCATGGGCAACTTTCTATCCCGGATTTCCCGCGGGAATAGGGTTTTTACGCGAACGAAGTCGCGGGCGGAAAGCTAGTTAAAAGACGAAGATAGATACTAGGAAACAATGTACCTACTCATCAATTCGTCTCCACGTGTTGGCAGAATATGTACTTGCGATGCATTTGCAAATGCACATGCAACTGCTGCATTCGAAGCCAAAATTCGAAGACGCGTGTCCAAATAATACGAATGCTTAAGCGGCTCATTTAAATGCTTTCGTAGGTGGATTTATTTTACACTTAATTTTAGCAGGGTAATTTTGTATATTTTTCGCTATAAACTTTTATAAATAAACCCCTAGGGGGCGCATTTCTTCACATAATTTTTTAAGTCATAACATTGGAAGTCCGAAAATGTTTCTCATAAAATTTTAAATCATAATCATCATTCTTCATAAAAAATGTTATTCCTACATATTGCAAATCATAATCATTGAAATTCATAATATCACTAATCATAATCATTGAAATTCATAATATCACTAATCATAACCATTGAAATTCATAATTTCACTTATCATACTCTTCGTTTTTCCTAATATTTGTTTTCGGTCGGGGTGTCGCAAAGGGGGCGCGCCGAATTTTCGACTCGATTTTTATGGAGACTGGACTTAGAAAAAATTTCGATCGATTTTTATACGGGTCAGCGAGTTCAAAATTTCTTGTACAATTATATAGTATCTTGGAGGTGATCAGGTGAGGATTTGGAGGATGCCCATAGGAACTCGGATACCAGTGGTCGAATTGAGCTGAAATTTGGTATGTCTTAGTGACTTCGGTAACATTACAAAAATATGGTATCATGGAGCTGATCTGGTGAGGATTTGGAGGATGCCCATAGGAAACCCGATACCTGTGATCCAATTGAGCTGGAATCGGAGTTCCTATGGGCATCCTCCATATCCTCACCAGATCAGCTCCATGAAATAGTACTTGGTATAAATAAATTAAATAGTTGTTTTGAAATGGTCCAAAATTTTGCTACAAAACTAACGTGACAGAAACGAATCGCTGCAAAACCGACTCCACGTAGTCTTGTCTGCCCTACCCCTAGAGTGTAATTCCAAAGCCGGAGGCGCGGAGGGAGGGCAGCCCTCGCTCGCTGTAACGTGGCTCAGGCGCCCGAGCGAGCTGGAGCGGCTGAGGCTGGTCGCCGAGGCGCCGAAAGCGCCGATGGCGATCCAAAAGCCGAAGGTGCGGAAGCGAGCATGGGGGCCAGAGCCTCGTTACGCAAGGGCGGAAGGGTTGCACTTCCCGCAGCGCCGGAGACGAGGAGATACTAATGCATGAATGCATAATGATTATTTACTTGATTAACTAATATTGTATGGATTGGATTCTACACTAAGTAATCATTATATATGTATTAAGTTTTACCTAGACCTACTACTTACTAATAAATTTAAATTATTTTTATTAATTGCGATTATGGGAATTGACAGTTTGTGTTCATGTTCTTAGTAACATCATTATTCATTAAAGTAATTGATCATTAAATATTATGAAGAAAAAAAATCAGAAAAAAAATTCGTATTTAAAATTATTCTTGGTAGAAACAATATGAATAAAGAAATTATGATCATTAACTGTTATGAGCTCCGTTGTTAGGAATAAAAAAAATTATGATTAAAAAAAGTATGAACAAAAAAAGTATGACAAATAAAATTAGGACAAACAAAATTAGGACAAACAAAATTAGGAGAAACAAAATTATGAAGAGTGATTATTATGAACACAAATCGTTATGAAGACAAAGAATATGACTTAAAATTTTATGAGAGTCAATATGGACCCAAACCCCTAATATACTAATCCAAAATACTAGTAAAACAATTATTAGAATTTCTATTCATTTATTTAAAACATACATACATACATAATTATTTTAGGCTATACCTAATTATGTAAGATTTTAAACTTTCGCGTTCCATTACACTGAAATAAGTCTTTATGGGTCTTCACGCGATATTAGGAGTAGCAAAATTACATAACTACTTACTGCCCGACGTTTCGACTGGGTTACACCAATCGTGGTCGCGGGCGAACTGATTCGTTTATACAGTTCGCCCGCGACCACGATTGGTGTAACCCAGTCGAAACGTCGGGCAGTAAGTAGCTATGTAATTTTGCTACTCCTAATATCGCGTGAAGACCCATAAAGACTTATTTCAGTATACCTAATTATGTAGTTTTTGATGATATATCAAAAGCCAATCTTTAGAACTCACTTGGCCACTCACAAATGGAGTTACCGCATGACAAAAACAATACAAACGAAAACTACTTTAAATTCGGGGGATTGACATTCATGCATTCAGATAAAAAAATAGACCGCATCACAAAAACATACAAAAACAAAACAACCTAAATTGAGAACTACTTTAAATTCGGAGGAAAAAAAACATAGAAAAAAAAACATTGTTTTTCCTTTGCCTTTCCGACATTATGACGTTGGTTATGACACCAATGTCAAAGGGTCATTAACCTATGCAGTGTTAGCACACTCGCAGCATTAGTAGGTACTATTAAAATTACATTAGTATGTGAGATATGTTTAAACTGATGTAAATTGCATGGCTTCACATACAATTTTAAAACAAATAAGTACGAAATAATATTTTGCATCTATACAAAGAAATGATGTTTGTGTGTTTGTATTTTGTTTAATTGTAAGGAGTAATCGCGGAATCTACTGAACCCGCTTTAAAAATTCTTTCAATAGAAAGAATTTTTAAAGCGGGTTCAGTAGAAAGCCACATTATTGGCGAGTGTCATGTGGTAGTCGGTTTTGCAAAGTGAATCGGAGAAAAAACTGTCGAATGAAAGCATTTCTTACGAACGCTGCCTTAACTATGAAATAAAATGAGGAAGGTTTTTATTTAAAATTTACCCGAAGCTAAGCGAGGGTGCGGCACCAGAGGGCGTACCATGAGTTGACTATCAAAAACTTACGTACGTTAAAAACCTATCGAGTTGTTTTTTTCATACGGCCGATTTTAGTTCTTCGCGTAACCACCAGCGGCGCTGTAGTTAGTTTGAGTTTTTGTGTCTTGTGTATTTATGTCTCATTGTATTTGTTATTTCTATGTCGTGGTCAATAAATGTTTTTCTTTCTTTCTTTCTTTCTTTCTTTCTTTCTTTCTGTACAAGTTTATCATAGACATATTTACGTAGGCGATATCGAGTGCGTAAGTTTTAAACTCATGGTAGCCCTACAGTATTATATGAATGAGATATATTTAAAAATTATTAAACGAACATTATTTACGATTGTGTAACTCTTTATTGGAGAAGATACATGTATATCTTTCGAAATATAAAGTTATAACTGACCCCGCGAATTACAATAATTAAATAAACTGATACTTAATTTATCTGACGATACATAAATCAAGCCGATGACAGGGAAACGGGTTAATACAATTGCCAAGGAAAGATACGCACATCTGGACATATTTTTTATAATATGACGTATGTCAACATGAAATAATATAACACTGACCTATTTGACATCGGTAAGTCTGACCAATCCAAAATCTCTGGACTTACCGAAACGTTTGAAGAATCCAAATGCTTAGATTTGGACATACCAACCTCAGGGGCCAAGGTTAATAAGCAAGTGTATGCATACTGAACATATTATGCTTCATAATGACATCAAATTACAAGAAATATTAAAATGGAACCATGACCTATTTAACATCGGTAAGTTAGTTCAATCTAAAATCTCTGGACTTACCTTCGGTAAGTCGAAACGTTTGAAGAATCAAAATGTTCAGATTAGGACAGACAACCTCTGGGGCCAAGGTTATAAAATGTGGTAACTAGACATCACATGAATTTAATAAATAAATTAAATTTTAATCAGCCAATACTTGTCTTATTTTTTGTTAAATAAGCAATAAATAATATTTGGAGAGATAATAAATATTATATTTAACTATTTCCGATGTCCTTGAAACTTTATTCATTATTAAAAGAATTGTTGATTATTTTCCAAAATATAACTTTAAAAACACATTAAAAACAAAGCCAACAATTAGACCGAAACAATGACAATCCCCAGTCGACACAGTTCTATTGAATCTGCTAAGGTCTTAGAATGTCAAATGGAAGCTCATGTATCAGTATATTCACTATTAATTGATACGATTATCAAATTATCAATATACGTATACGAAGAGTCGTCAGTCTCCAAGAGTTTGAAAAACAATTCTACTCCTCTTTCTAGGGTCACGAGAAATACAATGTCAAATAGTACCTCATCTATCACAACTATTTACTATTCAATGGCGCGATTACCAACCTCTATCGATAATGACGTGTCCTTAATGTCAGGTCCTCTTGATTCCGATTGTGAGTCGTTGCGAATGGCTACGTGACTTGGGATTTGGTGTGTATCATGGGTAACCCTCTAAGGGTTGCATGGAAATAGTTTAGCATTTTGGACATTGGTAGTCTATAGACTTCAGTATAGAAGCTAGCCTCTTGGGTGGTGAGTTGATATGCTCGGTTAGAATGTAAATGACATAGATGTTGCAAGCGCCATGACCACGGGTGAACTGTAGGACTGCAAGAATTGTATGGACCGCCATTCTCAATATCGGGAGCCCATTAAAACAAAACAACATGGTAAATATCCCGGATATTTTCAGTTTTCTAATGTGTGTAACCATAACAGTTTAAAATTATATATTGACGAGGGTTTTGTATTGATATGATGTTTAGTTAAAGGGCCATATTATACTGTGATCGTACTCATAGATAACAAACCGGTAAATATGCAGGAAGATGCGATAAATGAAAGACATTTGCATCAGACAGACACAATAAGAAATGCAAATCTCACGTAATAGACGCAGTGAATTTTTTTTGTAAACACCCACAATAGAATTAGAGAAAGTAACCACTAGAGCCTATCGAAGATTTTCGGCTATCTTTAGCGTATTATTCTTCGTCTTTGGAGTTAAACATAGGTGACCAAAATTTCTCATACAGCAGTATCTTCCCAAATTGCAATTTGCAAAAGAGTTTTTTGTAAAAACCAATTGAAATACGATGTTTTTGACCTTTTTATACTTCTAGCGTTTCAAAATAGGAGCGAGGAATAGCTCGATCATTCAGAACAGAGTGCCAATGTTGTCTATGTGTCGTCACAAATGACGAGATATCTACACGCAACGCAATCCAACTTCTGGCACATGACGAATATTGCCTTTCACGATTGTCCTACGTGACGTCACCGTTACGTGACCGGACCGCCGGAGCGTTATTTACACGGCGAGTTTATTTACGAGCTGTGTTTTCGACACGCCTCCCATGGCTGCATTGTGTGGCTTCTCAAGATTCGTTGATTTATGGGCGACAGTGTTGTTGGTACCTGTCGTTGTAGGGCCGGTTGTTTGTTAAGCTTTGTTTGATACTTGTGACATCTCGTAACACTGCATTGTAAAGTTTATGTTTGGAATTTAGAATGAATTTGGCTCAAGTAGTGTGCGCAAAACATTTGCACTTGCCATTCAAAGTCTTTAGACAGATATGCAACAGATCTTCACTAAGGACGGGTTGAATGTTTAATATTTATTTGATTGTACTAAAATCTTGATTATGTTTAAAAATAATATTCAATATAATATTGGAATTTGTTTTTTTTTCGACAACAACTGACATTTCGTCGGCTGTTACGTCTAATGTTAGCAATGCACATTAACTAACTTATGTACCTCAATGTCACTTCCGAATCGGTCAAGACACAGCAATGTCGCTGGGCTGTTGACCTCAGAATCTACGCGCATACCGGCAAAAGGTCAAGAACTTCTAAAAGCACATAATATTGGTGCAACTCCATATTTGTATTCACGAGTATTCGGCGCGTCACGGTCTGATTGGCCGAATACATTAGCACGTTTTGTTTTTCATTCATTTTTGCATTTGAAAGGTTCAAAATAAGCAAGAACATTTGGAGGTTTCTTGACAGACTTGTTAATTCTTGGCTCATTTTAAGCATACCCTCTATAGACCATCACTTAGAAGAACTAAAAGATAAATCTTTGAAAGTGTTAGTGGTACTTTCGTTGATGGCTAGGCACTTAGTACTTAGAATGGTCTTAGTGATAATATAAACTGGATGAATGTTAGTGAGAGTGTGTTGCGAGAAGCCTGCATCGGCAATAAGGGGAAAAACCAGATGGAAAAAAGTGAAAGCTACACCGCCATAAATGAATCGCGAGTCTAAGCTTACAAATGGGTTTTGTAACGTCCAGGACAAAGGCAAAAAAGCTTATGATGTAATTAGTAATAAGCACGTAACAAATGACCGAGGATGTTGAAACACAAGTAGCAATTTTTTTAATACTTCATTAGTCTCAATCGAGCCTCTTATTCATGCAAAACAACTTGGTTCGAAAATCGAGTAATTGATTTGATACAAGTTATTATTGCAACACAGTCGTTAAGGATTCAATTTATTCACGAAAAGTTAACTTTACGCAGAATTACGATCAAAATAAAAACATATTATGTCATCTACCACTTGACTGAGATTTTGTCCTACTTTAATTTTTTTTTATATCTAATTAATGAATTTGTATTATCCAAAAATTAAAAGGTTTACGAATCCGCTTCAATATATAACTAGAGTGACCATGTCCCATAATCCCTCTTCAGAATTGTAAATGTGCAACTAAATTACCACTAAACTGTAAAATCCTTCAATTTTTTTTTGCAAACGGGGTCTTTGAAGTCTCTTTGTCTAGAGAGCTCATCTTCAAATTGTGATGTTCTTTATGCCTTATAAAGAGCATTAATGTTTTTGTTATTATTCTTGTCAGGTCAACAATCTGTACTGCCACGATTGAATCCAAGGATATCATGTCTGTTGTGCTCACCGAAGCAGTACAATTGGGCTAAATATTTGGGTTAATTTTAGTACATTTAGTTTTATTTGAGCCTTAATGTTGTATCAAAAGCATTGCACATTTGTAACGTCGTCAAATTAGCCTATCCCTTACGTTCGCTATATAAAAATGGGTACAAAGACTTTTTTAAGTCTTCTCGGTAGAATCGGCGTTCCGAACCGGTGGTAGAATCTTATTATTAGTAATATGACGATTTATAAGTGCATGTAATTGCCTATATGAATAAAGACATTTTTGATTTTGATTTTGATTGATTTTAAACAGTAAATATTGTTGATGAATGTAAGAAGCTGTTTGAGTTAACTGTGCTGTAGATTTTGACTGTTCACTTTCACTAACGCGGTTTTTATTTTGGTTAAAAGGTCTAAGTTGCCGGGTTATGCACTAATAGTTATGGCGTGAAGACTCAAGAGTCTTATTTTGTTTATAGAGCCATGTTTGGAGTATTCAGAGATAGCTTTCTTGTCAGAGATGATTGGTCCTTGTATTTTGGACGATCTAAAACACATAACACTTTCACCTATGTATATTTTGACAGTATCCAAAAGCATTGGTTTACTAATGAAACGACATATGTTCGTATCTACATAGATAGTTTCCGAGAATGAAATTAGCTCACATATGATGTTACCGCCATTTTTGCCATTCGCAAAAAAATTGTAACGTAGGCTAGGCACGACCCGACCAATAACTTATTTTTTTTTTCACAGAATCACACAGGTAGATAAATTGTTCCGATTGTAAGTTTGACAGTAGAATTCACAATAAAATAAATAAACCTGGCCCGAGTACACTCTTACGACACTAGATAAACATTATGTTCAACCAAAAAAATTGTTTCGGTTGGTGATCGTTGATCTATCCTTGAGTTTTTGTAAATGACAAAAATATACATCAGAAAAATTAAGTTATAAGATTCCACCCGAACAAACAAACATTGAGAGTTTAATTAAAGCTTGTAAAAAGGATCGATTAACAGATTCCTGACGCAGGAGCCATACGCTACCAGATAAGCAATCCAGCCAATCAAAATCGGCCAGCAAGCAAAAACTAACCTGTAAAATCCAGATTTGTTGTCGGCGTTGTCCTTGATGCTCTTCTTGGTGTCCACCTCGCTCAGCACGACGAAGAAGTGGTGGCACTTGTCACACTTCACGAAGCGTGTGGAGCTGACAAACGTCTCCACGTGGGTGCAGGGGTCTCCGCATTTGGGGCACGTGAGGACCCCATTGCCTGAGCCGGACTTTTTGCCGCCGGTCGTTGTGCCTGGAGAAGTTTGGGTTGTTATAGGGAGCTTAGGTTAGGTTAGGTTGAAGGAGCTTTCAAAAGTTACGAATGGAACTGTTATTGGCATTTTGTTGGTGACCGTCCAGATTTTAGCAAAAACCAGACCCTTTGCAATGTTGCTCGAAAAACTTTAGTTAGTTTAGTTAGTTAAGTACTGTAACTAACTTAGGTACATAAATCTATTTGAGCTACGATTGCAAATCGATTCATATATTGACCACTACAGGAGTGATACGAGGACTACGTACGTTTACGTCATTCCCAAGATGACTGTGGTGTGGAGGGTGGTGGTCTTTCGGCTAAACTGACTCCAACATCCCGATATCAATTAATTATTTAACTGCTAGATACGTACATAAAATTTCTTCTTATCAATCTAGCTAGAGGGTCTTTCTATTGTAAAAAGACAGTAGAGAGACTCGTTAAGCTAGTAGTATCTGATGATCCTGATGTACTGACCAGAGTTGACGGCTTCCTTCGGCGGGTGGTTGTGCGGCGGGCCCGGCGGCTGCTCAGTGGGACTCTTGCACAGCACCGAGCACGTGGTCAGCGAGCGCGCGCCGCTGCGCCTGAGCGAGCGGCATTGCTGTACGCCTGCTGACAATAGAAGTACATGTTAGTACCGAGGTCGGCCGGTAGATGGCACTATACAGAGCGTCGCTGCGACTTACTAGGCGTGCTTAGATTGGAAGTAGGAGATAGTACCACGGTCTGCCAATAGATCGAGCTCCTCTACAAATTGCTGCACTCTTCGTAACAATGAACGAGTAGACTCAGGACGATCGATAGGTGGTCTTGTACAGAGTTGAGTGTTATGTTATGAGGAGCAAGGCATCCGATCAATTTCGATGGCGGCAGATCTCAATGGAGATAAGCAAACTGCACAGGACATTTATTATACATTCAAATGTATGCGCAAACGAACGAACGAAGTGCCCTCTCTGTTCCATTACCCTCATAGTTCAGTGAGACGGCAATCCGACTTGACCGGTGAGGGATCAAAGAATGAACGATGAAGAAGGATTTGAGGAATAGTTATAACTGGACTCTGTTTCTGGATCAGTAATACAGAACTATCTGGAGAAGAGAGACGTGCAGCCTACTGACGCTGTGAAACGAACAAGTTCGAGAATAAAACCAAAGGAATGCACAGTGGCCAGTTATTACGTAACTACAGAATTACAGATCATTATCATTGTATACAAAATGCAGCATTAATTCTCCAAGCGCTTTCTTACCATGTCTGTAGAATTACGTACACGAACTCTATAGACTTAGGAAACCATATTAGTTCCTCTACCACATTTGCAAATCAAGCAATTACAGTGGAATCGCCGTATGAGCTCAGTAGCGCTACCATGAGTTTAAAAGTTACGGACTCGATATCGCCTACGTAAATATGTCTATGAAAAACTTGTACAGCGCCCCTGGTGGTTACGCTAAGAACTAAAATCGGTCGTCTGAAAAAAAACAACTCGATAGGTTTTTAACGTACGTAAGTTTTCGACAGCCAACTCATGGTGGTACCGCTACTGAACAGTGAACACCGAAGGGGAAACTCAACCTATTAGTAATTATGGTTAATACATTCACGAGTGACCGACGTGCAATTTAGATACACGTGTATGGAAGCAGCGAATCAGTGGCCAAGGTTGCTTCACCAACGGACAGATACATGTAGGCTTAGACTAGCTAGAAAAGTAAGACTTCTTTGTATAAAACATGCAAATTAAAAGTACGAAGGATTCCTGGATTTATGTAGACAGTGAAGATGAAGAAATACTTGTATGAATTTTAATAAAACTATGAATATTTTATCATTAATCATTAAGTAATTGACAAATTGCAACATTCGCATCTTCACGAGTAACAATAACATGGAACACTTTGCAAATAAATATAGGTATTGTATTCTACTTGAAATATATTTCTAACCGAATAGCTGTTGTTATCTAGACTGGATGTAAACATGTTTATTTTTTTGTTATTTAATTATGCAAAGTACTCTGCCCGCATTAGGTAGTTAAGGATGATCTTTTGTTAGTAGAAATTTAATTCAAGTATGTATTAGCAAGCTTTTGAATATGCCAGTAGCGAAAACTTTATTTTATTCGCCTATTGCAGGAGTAGATCATAAATCGATTATAATCGTAATATAAATATACGATATAAGTCAGGGGATACCAGTCACAACTATCTGTCCGGTGGTTGGTGAACGGTATACGGGTAAGCGACCCCGGCTCCTCGAGCTACTATCGACTCAGTCCAAATCATCCGAGGCGATAGTATCCTTCCTCCCTTTTTCCTTCCCCCGTCATATTTCCTTGCTACTCGTGGGAACGCAATGACCTTGTTTAAACAATGCACAAGACAGAATGGGGGCGACGTGGTCCACAACCCGTCACGTCACGTTTCCCACAGAGGTGAAAAGTGGATCGCTGGAAGTGATCTCTGCCTACCCCTCTGGGAAAAAGGCGTGATTTTATGTATGTATGTATGTATGTATAAATATATCCTACTTTTGAGAAGCATGGCCATATCAACGCCCTGTAAAAAGCTCCAATTGCCGAAGAGTAGAGTAGTAAGACACCGCTTGCTTACTAAAAGCTATGCAATGGAATGTCTATCCATAACTTCTGGTTGCATTCGCAGCCTCGTCCTTCCGTCCGTCCGTCCGTGCGACAGATTCATCATCATCATCAGCCCATTTTCGTCCTCTCTGCTGGGGCTCGAGGCTACCCTAAATTAAGGCGATAAGGTTTTAGTCAACCACACTGGTCAAGTGCGGGTTGGTTGACTACACAACCTAAGAATTTCTTCTGAGGTGTGCAGGTTTCCTTACGATGTTTTCCATCACTGTCAAAGCGTCGAATAATCGTACATATTAATTCCAAACTTGAAAAACACAGTGGTATGTCCGCCACATACGGTTAGAACTTTGACCTCTTGCATGGCAAGTATACCTTAACCGCTCGTCTATCGACGCTTTTTTGTGCGACAGATTACTTGGTGCAATGTGCGCAAACTCGCTAATTACGCATTGTTCTGACTACAATGACACTTTCCATGGATCGCCGGGAGGCGTAACACTCATTGTGTCGATGACAGTTTGCCACTTTCGAAAGCCAACTAACTCTGAAGATTTGACTGACAGTTAACATCGAATGCATGTCCACAAAAGTGCCAGTTATGATAACAATAATGGATTAGTCATCTTGATTTGTTATGACAAGCTCAGGACTTAAAAGATACATCGCTATTCTTCAATTCATCTTCTTCTTATCATATGGTTGATGAACAACCTGGTGTCAGAGTTTTTAAACCGCCCATAGGCCTCTGACATGGATGGATTTCAATTCATTATGATGGTACTATTTATCAAACTACAGAAAGAAGTATTCCTTTATTCCCAGCCAGAATACCAGCGCCCCATCGGCTTTTTGTCGTTGGCATATGCTGTGACTGGGACCACTGACCTTTATTGTGTTCTATGGTGTTTTTTGTTGTTGTTGTTTTTCTGTTTCGTGGTCAATAAATATTTTTTATTATTTATTATTTTATTTTATATTTTCGAACTAAAGCGAATCCCGAATAGAGTGATCACCATCAGATTCACTGCATTATATTATTGATACGAGTTCTGAATACTAGATAGATAAACTACGGATACATTTGAACGAAGTAGCAACAGGATATCTTCTTCTTATCGTATGGTTGATGAACAACCTGGTTTCAGAGTTTAAACCGCCCGTAGGCCTCTGACATGGTTTCACACACCGTTGAAAAATCTCTCAGGTGTGCTGGTTTCCTCACGATGTTTTCCTTCACCGTTAAAGCGTCGAATGATGGTACATATGAATTTCAAATTTGAAAAACACATTGGTACCTGGCGGGGTTTGAACTGGCGACCTCACGCATGGCAAGCACCGACCTTAACCACTCGGCCATCTACGCTTTTCCAACAGGATATCTCTAGCAAATTCAAAAGGTTATCCAAATCATGCAAAATTCAAACGATTCTTACTTTAAGCTCTAATTTAAATCCTACCGAAAATATTCAGAAATTTGACGTAAAACAATTTTTGCAAAATGAACAACCTGAGAGAGAGCAATCCTGCCAGAGAACAATCCGAAAATAATTATTGTTTTCGGATTGTTCTCTGGCAGTCTTCTATAGTGCATGAACAACTTTTTGTATATTCTTTCTTACTATGCCAGTATTGGTTCCGAGAACAAAGCAATAACTAATTCCGAGTGCATCATGTATTCGAATTCGATGCTGTATTCGTTCCGAGAACAAAGCGATAACTTATTTCAAGTACAACAAAGTTGTCATTCAATAAGGTGGATTGCACACACAATCGATCGCTTACATCAACGAAGTTAGCGAAAACATACCTTTTCATGATTCTCAGTTCGCAATTCGCATTTCGAAATAGTTACGGCATTACTTATAACAAACTATCACCATTGGACCGGAAATCTAGAATAACGTACGTAACATACTAACAGGTATGTTTATGCAATGTATATTACGATTATACTCTTGATTAGCCTGTGTTTGGTATATGCGTATCATCGTAAAGACTGCCTCGTTGGTCCATTGGTAGCAAGTGCTGCGTAAGGACCGAGAGGTCCCCGGTTCAAATCCGGGGTCGGGCAAAATTGTGAGACTTTTTCTGTTAAAAAGGAAGCTGGCGGATGCAAGCCCGTGCACGTTAAGCCTGTGGTCCTGCGCCTGATCTCTCTTCGGTCATGGGAACAGAGAGTACACTTGTGTCTGCGCGCACACTTGTGCACTATAATAGGTTTGTCCTGCGCTGTTGGCTGATCTCCTCTCGCCATGGCCGAAATTGGTCGGAAGCCTTAATTATTGGCGCGTAAAGACTCAGGTTCGAGTTCCGTGTCCGGACATAGTTGTGAGATTGTCAGTAAAATAATTACCTACTTGGCGCAGAATCGCTTGGATAACATTATCGCGGCATTATGAATCGTTGTTATTATTAACGCAATGTTAATATTTTACTACTTACTAGCTCCTCTTTCTGTAGGCATTTCGGAATGCGATAAATGTCATTATTTAATGGATTGATTGCCGTGGACCTTTGACCTACACGACCCAAAATAGAATGTACATTAATCTTGAGGATAGAGAACATATAATACTTAATACATAATTTCTTATTTATCAGGTGGTTTACTTTTTCTAGAAATCAAGATCTACCTAGCCTACCTAAGATATTGTCAAAATAAATAAGGTAGTGGTACCAAATTCAAAGCAAATAGGGATCTAAAATTACAAAGTAAGTAGGCACAACATTATCATCACCCTAGTTTAGAGTAAGCTTGTGCCCCAGCAGTGGGGACGTATATGGGCTGATGATGATGATGATGGTGATTTTGTTTTAGTTAATCAAAAATTTAAAGTAAACAAGAACATAGACAGTTGAATATTTAGAACTCTTCATTATATTCTTATCAGAGTATCCAATGTCTGATTTCATCATTGTGTCAAATAATAAATAATACCTAAAGTACCCACTACTAATTAATTTAATTTGTTTAAAAATACAAAGTACCATATTTTGCAATTCAATATTAGTTAATACTTTAGATTTTGGTTAACCACATGCATTACTAATTGATTTAAATAATTTTCACACTTGGTAAGTTACTTATTGTTCATACACAGTAACTGTGCCAAGGCAATAAGCCATTTCATATAACAGGTCAAAGTTAACCACTTGCATACAAAACAAGGACAGACATAAATTGTTTTCAAAATATCACAATATGCTGATTCCAGTGCAATTACCATCTTTCTTATGTTCTGTGTATTTCGCAAATACAATAAGCAAATAACAACTTCTTATATTCATGCACTTAATAGGCGAGACAACTAAAAAAATATAATTAGTCCGTTATTTAGATTATTTAAAAATATTGTACTCATATTTTTTATTTTGTTTCACAAACAAGAAATTATGAAGATATAGTGCTTAGAAGTTTAGGTTATGACATCACATTATGGTACAATTTTTACCTAGCCGTGACGTCACAAGCCCCCACTCCAGAAGTTTGATAAGCTATAAATTTGTCATTTTTCAATCAATTGAAAAACAATAAAATATGTGTTCCATATTTTTGTATAAACTAACTTACGGACTAAATTGAATAATAAGATTTTGACCCAGTCGTCACGCCTATTGTTGATGGGTATTAAGACAAAGTCAGATTTTGTGCCCAACTATGGTTAACATGTCAATGACCGAGTGGTTAAGGTAGTGGCTTGCCGTGCAAAAGGTCGCCAGTACAAACCCCGCCACATACCACAGTATTTTAAAAATTTTACAACTCTTTAATGGTGAAGGAAAGCATTGTCAGGAAACCTGCACACCTTATTTTTAATGAAATTTTTAGGTTGGGTAGTCAACCAACTCACCAATGTGGTTAACTAAGACCTTATCAATTTAATTTAGGGTAGGCCTATGCCCCAGCAGTGGGGATGTATATGGGCTGATGATGATGATGATGGTAAACCATCACTAGGGATGTCAACCAATCATGCAAGACACATATTGCCTACACAAAACACAACTCAATAATGCAAATGTCTGCAACATGACTTGACCAATGAAAGACCACAGTACAGGGTCACAAGCATTGACTCAGGGTCCAGAGATTTCTTTATAGAAAAACTTACAAAAAATATCAGACCATATTAGCACTTCAGGACAAAACAAACAGATCTTTGAGCTTGTTACTAATATCAAGTGTTATCCACAAGCGCTGTAAAGTGCTTGAAACATCGGGTCTCAAAATCCTTACTAGTATTATAAATCCGAAAGTACTGTCTGTCTGTTACGCTTTCACACATAGAGTACTGAACCATTTTGAGCCTCAGAAAGGACAAAGGCTACTTTTTAACCGACTGTGCTATAATGAAGTAATGTTTTACCCTTTATACGTCTCTTTGCGGACGAAGTCGTGGGCGGAAAGCTAGTACTTAATATGTTTAGAATAAATACACACCAGTTTAATCCGTAAAATTAGTTTTATATTTTAAATTCACACAAATCTATGTGGTTAAAAATGGCAATCCTTTGATTCATATTATTTATGCAAATTTCATCTACAGAAGTATCATTTTCCATACAGTAACAAAATTAACAATAAATCAGGTACATTGTATTCTTGAAATAGACATGATAATTTTTCTGACCTTATAGTCTTGATAGCACCATTGAAGCTTTATTTAGCCATTGACATTAATTAAAAACATGTTACTTTCAGCAATTGTAATTTTGGACAATGATAAATGTTTGAATATATTTGATAACTTTTCTGCAATGGGTTGCTATTAAAAATTCTGATTGCTCTTTTGTTTTGAATGTGCGACAGATAACTTTTGATAAATAAATATTTACCTATTAGTGTTTTGCTGCTTTTTAAGGATTTCAGTTTCCTATTATTGAACCTGATAAATTTGTCCAAAATTTCTGCAATTGTTTCCAAGTACAGATGCTCATTGTAGAACCATTGTCTAAACACAACTAACAAATTTCTAGTAAGACAACACAACCTTTCATGTGATAAGAAAACAATTTAATTGAGATCCATTTCCACTACATTGTGCTCCAATAAGACCAGTGTCAAGTATTTCTTAATGTTCTTGACCTTGCTGTCTTAAATGCCCCATAGCAAGTTACATGGCCAACCAGCGGGAAAACGACCGAGGTGAGTAGCATTACATTTATCACGCAATAATAAACTTGAATCACGTGTACAGGGGAACTTTGATAAACCCAAATGACGTATTGTTATCAAACACAGATTGTACGTGAGACGATACTGCGACACGAGACTTGGCCGTTATCCAGCAAAACAACGAAAAACAAGATGAAAGAAACGAATGAAAAGCACTCACCTGATGTCAACTGACAATTTCTCCTTGCGATCCTTCCCACGGAGACCAAACTCAATCTAACACTACTCATTATCACGCGCGGCTGCCAAACACAAATAACATTAGCCTTCGGCGGCCCACGAAACGATTCACGAGTCAAATAGAAATTACAACAAAGTCGCCGTAATGCCAATCGCAATTTTTATTGTATTTGTTTGTCAGTGAGAGAAGGTTTCTGTCATGACGCAACACTTTTAGTCAACATCAACACCGACACTATTATTTTATTTAATTACACGATGTAAGTACGAAAACTGCACTTTCCTATTTTTTTGTATTTGATTTTACAAAAACAAATTTATTTTCTGGTTATTTGAGCGGCCATACTGATGTTCACAGCTGATTTTGATGTGAAAGAAGTTGAAATTTTCTTGTACCACGTTGTTTCAAAACTACTGCCATCTAAAGACTAAATTAGGAAACAGAGGTACAGTTTTATCTTCCATGCCCAAAGTTTATTCTTCAACAGCATAGATGGCGTTGCAAAAAGGGCCGATTCTCGTTTTTCTGTCATTGTATTGGAATTTATACTCGATATATCAATTGATCTATCAGCCAAACGGAACATCACTATTTTACCACTTGTCGTAAATGGCAACACATGACCAAAAATGTCAACATTGACAACAGCAGTCTGTGGCCAATATTGTCCAAAATGGCTGAGACAGAAACCGATAATAACAGTATTATTAGATCCGAAAGAAATAACAAGGGCCCTACCGTGGCTGCCAATGGGCCGCGCCGCGTTACGATTTATAAAACTGAGACTGGTTTTGGTTTTAATGTTCGCGGGCAGGTGTCCGAGGGGGGCCAGTTGAGATCGATCAATGGGGAGCTTTATGCACCCTTACAGCATGTAAGCGCGGTTCTGGAGCAAGGGGCGGCGGAGCAGGCCGGCATCAGGAAGGGGGACAGGATCCTCGAAGTGTGAGTACCTAGAATAGTCATATTTGAGAGCCATAAGTGAGGGGAGGTAGGTGTACCTACCTCTCGTAGGTTTTTCCATCATTGTTTGGGGTTGACCACCTAGCAACGATTTCTGGCCAGCTACGAAAAACCCCCAACGGTGTTCCAGTTTACATTCACACCGTCTAGAACGCACCTAAGCGTTTGTATCGACTTCCTATCGGATTCATTTACATAAGTATGATTCATGCCAAACTTGTTTTGTTTAGTGAATGAATCTTTGCGAAATTTCGTATTACGTATGCAGCATTAGGACACATTGCATCTTTCGTAGAGAATTGTTACATGGTGTTGTAGATGACCTGAAACAGCATTCAATTCTAATAAGATTTGTTCTTGGGTTTCCTACTTTTGATTTTTTCGACTTGTTATTTAATCCTAGTACCTACCACTGAATAAACATCACAAATTGTACGGTGTTTATTAATCTCTTAGGCACTAAAAATGATGTATGATAATAAATTAAAACTATTACAAATCCCTGCTGCATTGTTCAATCAATAAATATTAACACAAGACTTGTGCTTAGAATGTACATTATAATATTTTCTTAACATACTAAAATAGAACATAATTTGGTATAACACAACTTAGGGGATTTATCATGTTATATCAAAGTTAGCTTCCCAGTTAAGTCAATACAAAAAATCCATATTTTGTAAATACTGGTTTTTGTTTTGAAAACTCATTCTCACTATGAACATTCTCATACTATATGTTTTTCTTTGATGTGTGGTACCTATGTACGTATGATTGTAAATCTTAGTGAAGCCATGTAGCTTCTACTAGTCTTGCCCTTATTTGCGTTTGCAATACACATGTATGTCATAAAGTCATATGGTAGGATTGACTATGGCTTCTTAGTTTACTATTGCCTTGTCTGACATGATTTAAGTCTGTTTTGTTTTTTGAGACTTTAATTTCATAAAATATATTGTTCATGTTCATCTAATTAGTCTATTCCGTAGAGTCAATATCAATTGTTCCAAGGTAAAGTATAGTCATAAATTCTTGGTTGGATTTATATTTCACAAAAAGCACTCACGTGTCTTCAATATTATTGTGTTTCTTTAAAACCCTGTTGGCCAGTGATGATAGCAGGCTTGATTTTTTTCTAGAACACAACTTGATGCAATGTGGATATGTTGGTACAATAATATTATCAAATAAAAGGCCTTCACTCCCAGTCTATGGTTCCTTTTAAGTTGCTACTTCAGTGCTTATCATCTTATTTTTTCAAATCCAATATTTAAGATGACATCTCTTTAGCTAACTGTTAGTGTCTGTGAGGTCTGCAATGAGGTAGACAAGCTACTGTGTGTGTAGCCCTCAAAGCCATCTTTCCTAATATTCTTTCTTATCTAAGATTAACAGAACCCACTTTTGTTTTTTCCTAACCGACTTAAATGATTGGAGTAGCCTTGTCATCATCACCGGACTTGCGGGAGGGTGGATGGCTCCCACCCCCATACAGGACCCACTATTATTTAGATTATTATGGTGGTAATATTTTGTAAGTTTAATGTTTTGTTTGTCAGCTACAGCTATGTTACAAAACCTATCAGTACACTAGTAGGCACATTTCATATAAGTAATTGACAGTGCCAGCGGGGGCGTATCATATAACGAATTGCCGACATTGTAATTACACATCAAATACAATGCTAAGTAATGATTGTGCTGATTCGGCTTCGTTCTGTCATCGATTTGTCGTGACACTCCATGTTCATATCGATTTTCGATGATTCAATCTCTATGTTTAATATCTTAAAGACTTCAAGTAAGCTTAGATATCGTCAAGTATTAGAAGCTTCCTGAAATTATAAATAAACAAACCTATGTGTGGTTTAAGGATTGGTCTCAGTCAATGATTCAGACTGAAAAAAGTTTAGGGGTGAGAGTGATCCGCTCCACCGCAAGTCCGGTGATGATTATCTAGGCTACTCCAAGCCAACATCGTAAGTTAGTTAGGAAAAAAGACTGAGGCGGCGTTGTACAAGTTTTTCATAGACATATTTACGTAGGCGATATCGAGTGCGTAAGTTTTAAAATCATGGTAGCCCTACTGGACTATCGAGACATCGACTCGAACTTAGTATCGGAACGAATGGCGTTATCGTGGCGTCGCCTGCATCGGGGTCAAGCCGTCGGCGGCGCGTGTGTTGCACAATCAATGCGTTTTTTGTTGTTACACTTATCTGTGTTCCAATTAAACCTTTGCGACTGTGGTTCCCAATCTGTCGATATTAAGAATGCTTATGACAAGATACTTAGTGTAGACGAGAACATTATTCAGAAGTTGGCAACTGCCTTATACGGATTTATTCTTTACTAGCTTTCCGCCCGCGACTTCGTCCGCGTAGAGACGTTTAACGGGTAAAACATTACTTCTTTCGCTATAAAGAAGTCGGTCAGTCGGTCAAAAAGTAGTCTATATCCTTTCCTAGGCTCTAGACTATATCTATACCAAATTTCGTTTAAATTGGTTCAGTACTCTATGCGTGAAAGCGTAACAGTCAGACAGAGTTACTTTCGCATTTATAATATTAGTAAGGATTACCTGGAATAAGAACGGTCCTTGGAAACCTTGCGGTCCTTACTGTAGTCTGCTAAAAAGACATTCAAGACACCAGATTTAACATGATTACAGCAGATGTTATCTGTTGAATAGATTACGAATCTTTATTCTTATAACAGGAAGTACACACGAAATGCTGTGCAGATTTGACTTTGTTTAGATTAACATTTGGATATACTCTTATACTGAATACTAGCCCTATAAAGTTACAAGTACGATCGATATAACACACTTCGTTGAACGTTTTCTTCTATCTCATTAAGTTGTCAATACGAAAATATAGGCATAGATCGTATTCGTAAATACAAACGTACGATATAGTGATGAATACATTACACGAAAGTTGACAAGAAAAACAAATTCTTAGGTTACAAGGACAAACGAACACACAATACGGTCAATAGGTTCTTAGTAATTCAGCCTAGTGTAGTATAACTTAGTGTCTAACCCCGTTGCTACTTGTACTTTTATAGTCTTTTTTTTTACTAGGTTGAAATCCCACATGGATCCTCAATAGTTTAGATGACTAAAGAGGTATGTCAGACTCATACTGTCTACAACGCCCTTGGTTTCCCTCTACGTCTCTCGTGAGAGTTGTTCTGAGAACGCACCGCCAATCAATGGACCCCTGAACTTATGTAACCCCGGCATAACAGCAAGTCAATCCGAAGAACCTCCATTCCATTTCCGCCTGTGCTAAAGTTGTAACTTAGAATAAAGTACTTCAGTCTACCGCTAACTTAGCAAGCGCGGTAAGTTTAAGAGGAGTTATAGGTAACTGCAAAAGTTTGAGAACCGTAGTACTTCACATTAATTGTCTTCGAGCAAATATGTTGACGATTGTATGTTCGCGATTGAGCACATATAACACTTGAACATACATTTTTACGTGTGTATTACATACTGTACAATTTAATGTGGATGTTTTGATAAGGAATGTTTACAGTGAATGCTAATTAATTTTTGTTTGAGGTTATTTTAGAGGTAATTGATTTAAATGTCCCGTAAATTTGATACCGGTTACAGAACTTTGATACCGGTTTCTCTATGTACCTACCTTAAACTAAGTGAATTATTTAGCATCTATGTTAGTTTTATAAAGAACCTAAGTCTAAACTTGCCAAATAGTCAAAATCGGCAAATCAGCTTGTGTTGTCAGTACTTCCTGTTATGATTTTGGCGATCTGTTAGACAACCACCAGCTGCTAAGTGGGTATATCCGTGTTTTGTCTGTCTCGTAAATATATTTGGTGTGAAGAGCCGTGTGAAGATCGGGAGATCCTTATTCGATACCTTCGTATTCCAGGTAGGGCCTTCGTGTGAGTATTTAACTGGCTCGGTGGAACAGTGGTTAGTGACCCTGGCTGGCGGTTCCAAGAGTCGTGGGTTCGATTCCCACTCGGGACAAATATTTGTGTGATGAACATCGGTGTTTGTTCCGTGTCTTGGTGTGATTATGTATTTAAGTATGTATTTATAAATATATATGTATGTAAATCAGTCTCTGACGCCTATAGTACAAGCTCTGCTTAGTTTGGGGTCAGATGACCGTGTGTGGAAATGTCCCAGATATTTATTTATTTATTTATTTAGGGGTGAGAGCCAGAGCTACCTCGCAAGCCTGGTGATGATGACAAGGCTATTCCAAGCCATCATCGTAGTCAGTTACGAGAAACAAATTTGTGAGTGGTTCAGTCAAGAAATCACACAGCCCGATGTTAACCCCTGTGCCTAGGAAATCACCCAAAATAGTTGGTCCTGCCCTTGATATCATGGGTCATTTCATATTACCTATTATGTTCTGCGTAGCTGGCTGATCTGTTGCACCTGAAATCAGTTGATGAAGAGTATTATTACTCACTGTGTTACAACTTGTTCGATATGCAGTACTTTTACCAAGTGTGGAAACTACAGCAACGCTATTGTATTGGGTCAAAAGCAAGAAACCAGAGCAATATCACTTCTTGCGTCAGATCCATTCTAAGCCAACGCCTTGTTTATTTTGATATCTAACTGGATGCCTTGTTTGTTATGACTCGATGATAAAAGTATGTCCATTTCTGCACTATTACCAGTGTTTAATCGATTTTCATTTGTGCTATTGTCTCTTGGTTTATTAATCTCAGTTATGTTTAATAACATGCACTCTTTGTGTGAAGCGTCAGCTATTTATAATAGAGGCTACTCTATTATTCCGGATGGGTGGGTATCTTTGGTGTTGATAAGTTACGCTAACAATAGGATGTTTGCTAGTATGATTGTTTGCAAGGAAAATGAGGAGCAGAAACGATGGTGTGACTGCTTATTTAAATAGTTATAGACACTTTTACAGTAACTGTTCAATTTGATTTACATTCTTTCATGAGAGTGAATACAATGTTTTTGTCTGTCTATGTAGTTGTAAATGCTGGCTAAATATTTATATTAAGTTTTTAGGTATGATTGTTTTCATTGTTTGAAAAATATGGTGTACTACTAAACAAATATTCCTATTTTACAAACGCATGATATTGACTAAATAATTTATTGCGTATTAGGGTGGTCATTTGAGAATTTTATCAACATGCGTTCCCACAAAATGTGTGTATATTCGTACGATGATAAGTGACGTTTAGTATAATATAAACACATCAGTGCATGTAAATAGACTTTGAATGCATTGTTCCACATTCTCAACCCAGTTCAAATCGTTATCTGGACATGAAATATTGTGGATGTTGTTCGCATTAATGTGAGTTGTATCGATGGAACTATCGATTTATATTGCCGGTACAATCGTACAATGAGCCAAAGAAAACAACTTTCAGAATGTAAAATCATGATCGTAGTCGTTCAAAAACGGCAGCCTGTTTTCAATGTAAGTTAGTACTGGTAATTACCAGTATATAATTATAATTATTTTTAAAATAATTACTGTCCGGATAATTTGCTATGGCATTTGGCAATCTGTCATAGGGTTCTAGTACAGTTACCAGTCTCTCACTTAGATTAATTTATTTATTTAAATTTGAACTTATGACATTTTGTTGTGATTCTTTGTGAGAGAAAGTAAATCAATTTGATTATTTTTCATAAAATAACATCATTTTTAACCGACTTCAAAAAAAGGAGGAGGTTCTCAATTCGTCTGTATGTATAATATTATTTTTTTTTTTTTTTTTATTTTTTTTTTTATGTATGTTCACCGATATTTTCGTCAATTATAGACGGATTTCAAAAATTTTTTTTTGGTTGGATAGAGTTCACTTCCGAGGTGGTCCCATTTTCACCAGTCTTGGATCTGATGATGGGATCCAGGAGAAATCGAGGGCAACCCTCAAATTTTATAGGGACATGTACCGCGTTTTGCATATTTTCTGAAGTCATATTGGCATTTGCTTCTGGCTATCATAATCTTATGATGCTGAACTGATGATGGAAGGTCAACTCCTTAATAGTTATGAGTAAAAGAATAATTATTTCAATACTGTATACATATTAAGACTACTAGTTATAATATCAGTAGCATTACAGGTGAGCTAAACTATTAGGTTGACCAGTCTAGGATCTGAGGATGGGATCCAGGAGAAATCGAGGGCAACCCTCAAATTTTATAGGCACATGTACCGCGTTTTACATATTTTCTGACCTTATATTAGCATTGCTTCTTGCAATCATAATGTTATGATGCTGACCTGATGATGGAAGGTCAACTCCTTAATAGTTGGGAGTAAAGGGATATTTCTTTCAAATCTGTGTACATATTAATACTACTAGTGATAATATCAGTAGAATTATAGGTGAGCTGAACTAATAGGGTCCAGTCTAGGATCTGATTATGGGATCCAGGAGAAATCGAGGGCAACCCTCAAATTTTATAGGGACATGTACCGCGTTTTGCATATTATCTGAAGTCATATTGGCATTTGCTTCTGGCAATCATAATCTTATGATGCTGAGCTGATGATGGAAGGTCAACTCCTTAGTAGTTATGAGTAAAAGAATAATTATTTCAATACTGTATACATATTGAGACTAACTAGTTATAATATCAGTAGCATTACAGGTGAGCTAAACTATTAGGTTGACCAGTCTAGGATCTGAGGATGGGATCCAGGAGAAATCGAGGGCAACCCTCAAATTTTATAGGCACATGTACCGCGTTTTACATATTTTCTGACCTTATATTAGCATTGCTTCTTGCAATCATAATGTTATGATGCTGACCTGATGATGGAAGGTCAACTCCTTAATAGTTGGGAGTAAAGGGATATTTCTTTCAAATCTGTGTACATATTAATACTACTAGTGATAATATCAGTAGAATTATAGGTGAGCTGAACTAATAGGGTCCAGTCTAGGATCTGATTATGGGATCCAGGAGAAATCGAGGGCAACCCTCAAATTTTATAGGCACATGTACCGCGTTTTACATATTTTCTGAAGTTAAATTGGCATTTGCTTCTGGCAATCATAATGTTATGATGCTGAGCTGATGATGGAAGGTCAACTCCTTAATAGTTGGGAGTAAAGGGATATTTCTTTCAAATCTGTGTATATATTAATACTACTAGTTATAATATCAGTAGAATTATAGGTGAGCTGAACTAATAGGGTTCAGTCTAGGATCTGATTATGGGATCCAGGGGAAATCGAGGGCAACCCTCAAATTTTATAGGCACATGTACCACGTTTCACATATTTTCTGAAGTTATATTGGCATTTGCTTCTTGCAATCATAATGTAATGATGCTGAGCTGTTGATGGAAGGTCATCTCCTTAATAGTTGGGAGTAAAAGGATAATTCTTTCAATACTGTATACATATTAAGACGACTAGTTATAATATCAGTAGTATTAAAGGTGAGCTGAACTAATAGGGTGTAAAAAAATGTAACACTAAAAAGGATGAAAAAAAATTGTAAACAAAAACCGCCTTCAAAAACCCGACTCACTAAAAATTACAAAATAATATAATACGAACATTAATCTGGGTATGAATTTGATATGTTTTGAAGGCGGTGCCAATTAAAATTTTGAGGAAAACTGCATGAAATATAAACGGCACCGCCTTCAACAGCATATCAAATTCATACCCAGATTAATGTTCGTATTATATTATTTTGTAATTTTTAGTGAGTCGGGTTTTTGAAGGCGGTTTTTTTTTTGTTTATTAAAGTGCAGTTTAGTAATAACAACTGCCGATTACTGAAACAAGAACACAAACATTTTTAATCCAACTTAAGGTAGTAAGAACTCTCTTATAACAAGATTTACTAGGTAAGCGACATAGTATGTAATACTGAACAAACCCTCAGATGCCGCGGCGTAGGCGTTCGGTCCAAAATCAATCAATGATAATTAAGTTCGATCAGACGTCTCGCTATTTGGTGGTTGTTTTCGATCTGAAACACCTTCATTATAGTTTAGAACGCCGTAACGTCTTCTCCATTTACTGGGCAGAGGAAAATAGTAAAACCAAAATGTGGACTCTTATTACTTGACGTAAGGTCCAAAATTATTTGAAAATTTCTGCCTCATAAAAGGCTTAGATTGAGTAAAAATAATAACCTAGTATTTATCAGACCTAGATATCAAGTTCCATTTGCACTTGTCCTAAAACAGACAATACGCATGACCTCTTGCCTTATTGATTGGTGTATAATCATCCGGGATTGGTCTGATAATGATAAATTGGATCGTTGACACCATTCAGACACTTGATATTTTTTTCAATGTAGCACATATTGAACTTGGTGGAGTGAGAGAATTACTAGTCCTGTTTGGGAGCACTGTAGCATATATGAACCATTCTTCAATGGTGGAATACTTAGAAGATTCACACCGATATTGATCAATTTATAATCTTTACTACTTTTCAGTTACGATATAATCGCGCCCAATCCAAGTTCAGAATGATACGTATCCAAGATGATACGTTTGTAAATTCTGATCCCTTTATATTTTGAACTCGTACGACATATATTATTTTGAACGAAAATAGACGTTCCGATCCCATAAACCTAATGTATACCAGTTTTATAATCATCATCATCATCATCATCAGCCCATTCCTCTCCACTGCTGGACATAGACCAGTTGTATGTTGCTTCTTTATTATAGTAATCGTATTTATGGCGATGACGTGTATCTGTTTTGTGTGCAATATGCATAACGCTGAACCTGACAGATTTATCACAATGCCCGTCAGGGAATTATTTTAATGGAACTGGTTTTCAAAGTTGCAGCAATGGCGTGAAAGCAGAATGGCTACCGTGCCAAATTGAACGGCCTTTGTACTGCTACATTGCGGGCTCCAGAGCTAAAATTTTATAGTGAAACTGTTCTGATTTCTCAATAGATTTTCTCTGAGAAATCTGTAGCATGCGAAAGATCTAAATTCGACGGGAACAGAACATTTTCATCCTGAAGTTCAACGTTCCAATAGTTCGACTTATCCACGTAGTTCCAATATTCTTTAGAAGAACCACATCTATCTTTGCTAGTTTCAACCAACCAGGACTCAGAACCTGTAGGTTTTATCATTTTATTCGCTACTACGACGAAGTTTCTTGTTAAATTATACTCTGTAAAACAGAACAGTATCAAACGCACTATCAAGAACAGATTGCCAGAACGCAGTAACTATTTGTTGATCGTATCAATGTTTACGATGCGTTGTAATTAGCCGCGTCTAACTGCGTAATGTCATTACTAACCCGTTTAAGTCCCTTTACACTCGTGTGTTTAGTGCAGTTCAGATAAATTGATTAAATATATTATATCCAAAATATCAAACGGGTATTTCCATAAGTTCTTTATGTGTGGACTGAGTTGCTTTCAAAGTGGCAAAGTTGCTTGCTACTAAACTTTTTGTTGCGGATCACTGTGGATTCCATTTTTGATTCCTTTGACACATTTGAAAAAGTTTTTAAGGGCCATGTGGTACATTTCAAAGTGAAGGAATGCAAGTTTGAAGAGTACATTGCGTGTTTAGTGCTAGGTTGTAAATAGTGCGTCGGTGTTTCAGTGTCAATGGTCAGTGAAGTGTACACGAAGTTGGTGGGAACATGTCAGTGCAAAGGGGGGGCGCCGGGAACTTTCGTTATTGTTTTTATTATTGCGCCAGCACCGGTTTCGAGATATACGACCTGGAGACGCCTGAGCAAGCGGTAGCGATCGCTGGGTAAACAGAACACTGATTTTCTTATGTTATTTGTAGCATATTATGGCTCATGTGGACTCATAAGACTGCATGTAATTTTTTTGGAAACAAGTAATTGTCAGTCTTTTGAAGAGATTGATGGATGTCATAGAAGCGAAAGTGGTGTGCCAGGCCAGGATCGCACAGCACATGGCAGGAAGTGATCTCTGCCTACCCCTCTGGGAAAAATGCGTGATTTAAGTTCATGTATAATTGTAACTTTAAACTGTCATGGTTACACAAATTAGAAAATTGAATATGTCGTGATATTGGCACTTGCTACAGTGCCGAAATATCGGGGGCATATTAAAATAGAACTTAGATGGTAAATATCCGGGATTCAGTTTTCTATTGTATAATTTATTGAATTCCAACTACTCCAACAACATTTACAAAACCATTTCCGATAAGAATTTACCATGACAATATGCAACAATTTATCTTCTAAACGTTAGACATACGAAAGAAAGAAAAACGCTTATTGATCAAATCACACATGAATAAATTACATGACAACACAAACCTAGATTCTACTAGAAGTAGCAAATAAAAATAGACAATACTACTAGAAGTTGTTCCTCGATGTGTTCAAAGACGATTAGTTAGTTTTCTGGATGTCATCAGATTATCTTACATCTTACCAGCAGGCAAAGAGATCCAATATATAATTTTAACCCATAACCCATATATAATTTTTTTTAATTTCGTTCACCCGTGATCATGGCGCTTGCAACAGTGCCGAAATATCGGGAGCTCATTAAAACAAAACAACATGGTAAATATCCCGGACACTTTCAGTTTTCTAAAGAGATCCAATATCCTGAATTATAATTTAAAAAATAAATCCTCCTTGCCCTACAAAGCAATTGGCAAATATGTTAATGAACCTTTTATCTCCCGAAAGAACAACAAATCATTTGTTTATCTCGTGTTTACGATGGTGATTCGGTATTTTATCACAGCCATGTAAGGCTGTGTTTTGAGCATTTCATCTGGTAATGGAATGTAGGTCAAATTCCGTGTTGAAGTGGTATTTGTTCTGTAAGTGATCGAATTTGACCGTATGTGTGAAATCGGAGGTTGTTTGATATTGAGCCCGTAACACCCCATCAAAGTTATACAAGCTTCTTAATTGAAATATTAAAAATGCGACGATGGCCGAGTGGTTATGGCCGTTGCTTGCCATGCGAGAGGTCGCCACTTCAAACCCCGCCAGGTACCAATGTGTTTTTCAAATTTAAAATTTATATGTTCCATCATTCGACGCTTTAACTGTGAAGGAAAACATAGTGAGGAAACCAGCACACTTTAGAGATGTTTCTACGGTGTGTGAAGCCACGTCAGAGGCCTACGGGCGGTTTAAAAACTCTGACACCAGGTTGTTCATCAACCATACGATAAGAAGAAGTACTTCATTTAATACTCACTTCTATTAATAACTACAGTTAACATTTCAATCTTCTTCTATCTATATAATGGTCTTATTATGTAAGAAATGTGACCCTACATAGCAACTGAATGTCACTTTCCGAACATCAAAAACTCTCCTTATAATGCACCAGCACATTTTACCCATAAACCAATCCCACCAAACTTCTCTACCAATACATTAAGTACTTGAGCTTACCCGTTATACGTTTAGGACCGTTTTCCTCAAGTGAGACGCAGTTCCCGGCGCCTTGGCCGGCGACCCGAGATCGCATTATCTCTATCCAACACTATATTTAGTCGTGATCTACGAGGCCCGATTACTAAACAACGCATGTTACGATATTTCTATAATGTTAGGTAAAGCTAACGAGCGTTTGTGGCGATTAAACTCGTTTACACGATGCTAAGCAAACACGTGTTGATTTGAATCATTGTTGTGGCAAGAAAGTAGCGGAAATAAGACAGTAGGGAATTTTCATGGATTATTTTTATTGACTTTTATCAAACCGATAAACAAATATGAACAAGTCTTAAAATATCTTTATTGTTGACAAAAATACAGCTCTACAGTTGTCGATTAGACAGAGTTCACTAAATATTAGTCTTTATGGGTCTACACGCGTTATTAGGAGTAGCAAATTACATAGCTACTTACTGCCCGACGTTTCGACTGGGTTATACCAATCGTGGTCCCGAACGACCACGATCTGTGTGTGATAAATAACGCCTGTAGACCCATAAAGACTAATATTTAGTGAAATGGAACGCGAATGTCTAAATTCTTACAGACAGAGTTCAGACAATGGAGATGTCAGTGGACACATTGTCCATACACTTTCCATAGAAAAGTCTGTTAGTAAGTGGGACTGATATGTCTCTTCCATATTTTGACCAATTGTTTCATGTATTTCGACTATTGAAAAAATAAAAAGTGATTGTATGTAACCATATTTCTTTCTCTATTTAACGACTTACATAATATACCTAATAAAGGCTACTAAGAATTATTTTAATTTGCATGTCGAGTTACTATGTGATTTTATTGCTGGTAGAGCAAGTGTATTGTATGTTATCGGAAAAGCCGATAAATATTATCACAATTGTAGATTCGTGTTTCCTCGCGGTATTTTCCTTAGCCGAGATCTGAGAACGGTCGTGTTTCTGTATTGGCTTGCGGATTATATTAATTAGAGAAATCTTCGAATTACGTACCTACTCTGCTGAAGTAAATCGAGATCTAGAGTGGAGGCTAAGGTTGTTTTCTAAGAATAAATTATCTCATTTCATTGTAATGATACCTACCTATGTGTCAATCATCTGAAATGAGATTAGTAATAAATCGTAGTACACGCGAGTTTCATACATGAAATTACTTTATTTTTCAAAATATCAGTAAATCTAAAAACATGCCTAAGTAGCTTTAATTTGTTTCTTGTTAAAGCCTTTAACGTCTGTAGAATCGTTTAGAGTTTCTTTATTTTTATTATGCTATTTAACGTAGAAACGTGTTAAGTCTCCGTTTTATGTCAAATCTCCTAAATCGTCGTCCCTACGCGCAGTAATCATCCCTACACAATAAGTTTCTTTTGTGCAATAAAGTATATCTATCTAATAAATGATCTGGTTTGTTCCAGCAATGGGGTGAACGTGGAAGGTTCTACCCACCGCCAGGTGGTCGACTTGATCAAGTCTGGAGGCGACTGCCTTACTCTCACAGTCATCTCCGTCACGCAACGGGTAAGACACCTTTCTGACCAGTTTTGATGTTGGGGAGAAACAGCTTTAGGGGTATCCAGGACTATTGACTACCTCGTTAACCCTTTATAGGGCTCTGGCGACTATATCACCACCCTAATTTGAACATAATTGTGTTGACTTAAGGTCCAAAACCAATGAAAAATTCCAACTTACTGTGCCCGTTTAATAGTTAAGACTATTGGCAGGCTCCTCGATGGTTGGTAGTAAGATTTTGTGTATTTGTTGTAAAATTGGTTCTCACCGCAACACCAATCTTGAGCTTGAAAGTTGAACACCTTTAAGGGCATGGGAAACAATATTTTTAAAACAGGATACCACTGTGGGCTGACTTGTCTTAAAAATCATTTAAATGTTAAACTGTTTGTTCCTGTAACTAATATCTCTCTTTGGTCATCAGTACAACGCAGAACGAATATACCGAAAGTGCGTCTTTGTTTATACAAAACGTGTCTGTATGTTCTGCGCAGTTAATCTCGCAGATTTACATTAAGATTGGCCACCGTTATGGACAACTCCCGTTCAAACGATATAATGACAGACTAAATGATAGTTGATTTGAATAAGGTAACTGACTGACTAGAGAAACTGTACTGGGGTGGGAATGATACCATAAATTCTTCAGAAGACTGGAATCGGGTTAATAAGCCATGATGAAGAGAGTTGTCTTCCAAAGCAATTACACTTACACTTTACAATGTGCCATCCGCTCCCTCGCAAGTCCAGTGATGATGTGGAGGCTACTCCAGCCATCATCGTATGTCGGTTAGGAAAAAGAACTCCTTATGTAAATACCATTGATTTCTTCATGCGTGAAACGGCATCTATGCAGAGCTAGCTAGGTGAGGGCGACAGGCTCAATAGGTTATTTTATGCCTGTCGACCTCATGACCTCCCGGCAGCTTACCATCAGGTCAAAAATGTATCCTCATTTGTCTCTGTAAAAAGCGTCAGTGGCCAAATGGTAAAGGTCTTTGCTTGCCATGCGAGAGGTCGCCAGTTCAAACGCCGTACATACACCACTGTGTTTTTTAAATTTAAAATTCGTATTTACGATTATTTGACGCTTAAACGGTGAAGGATAACATCGTGAGGAAACCTGCACAGCTGAGAAGAAATTTTATGGTTGTGTAGTCAACCAACCCGCACTTGGCCAGCGTGGTTGATTAAGGCCTTATCGCCTTAGTAGTGTAGGATAAACCCGTGCTTCAGCAGTGGGGACGTATATGGGCTGATGATGATGGTGATTGTCCCACAGGAGGCCGAACGCCTAGAGCCATGCGACGACGGTTCCGCTCCCGTGGGAGTGATCGGAGGTGCGGCCAACTCCCGCGCTACCGTTTACCAGCGCTACGACTACACGGACAAGCGGTCGTTGCCCGTATCCATACCAGACTACAGGTGGGTAATGTTATAAATAAATTGCGAATGTATAACAAAATATCAACTAATGCCATCTATTGGTTCTGTGTAAACCCTAAACCTTACATAGTCTGTAGTCTGTCAACCCTTTTTATTATGTTTCAATAAATGTCAGTCTTGCACGTTGCAAGCAATTAAGTATGTTATTTTAATAGGTAAAATATGTGGGACATTCCCTGGTTACCTGACCCCAGACGCACCAGTGCCTGTACTACGGGCGTCAGAAACTGATATACATACATTAGAAACAAACACCAATGTTCTTCACACAAATATTTGTCCGAAGTGGGAATCGAACCCACGACTCTTGGAACCGCCTGTCAGAGTGACTAACCACTCATCAGTTAAAAAGAGTAAAAACTATCGAGTTTCTTGCCTGTGTCATCTCGTTAGAATCGGCGTTCCGAACCGATGGTAGAATCACTAATCTATTACTTACAAGTATTTACTCTACCGACGATTTACAAGTGCGTGTAAATGCCTATACACCGTGAAATTTTAGTGGTTGTTTTCCCGTGGCAGAACGATTTGCCTTTAGTAATACTATCGAATCATGCAAATTATTTCTCGAAAAAAAACATTTTTTTTTAGATTTTTCAGAATAATAATTTTCCAACTCGAAAACGAGAGAAGCAATCGTTGTTTTTGAAGATGTGACGTATTCAGGTACTGCTTGCCGCATGAAATCGATGCTTAAAGCTACAGAAGCTCGACGCCCTAAGTCATAAAGCGGCTCGACCGTGCTTTCGAGTTTCGGTTGAACCTTTCGTAAAATCGGCATTTATTGTTTTTAACAAAAAAGATCTGCATAAATCTATTGTACTACTAAGATAGAATCATTTTACTGCGGGAAAACAACCACTAAAATGTCACGGTGTATAAATAAAGGATTTTTTACTTTGACGATGACATCCTATTACAGATTGGTGATGGAGCGCAACACGGGCCGGTCGTACGTGGCCTTCAGCGTTCATATGGCGGGGCGGCACCTGTGCAGCCGCCGCTACCGGGAGTTCGCCGCGCTGCACCAGCAGCTGAGGAAGGAGTTCCTAGGTGAGACTATTTTATTTTATTTGGCTGGCTCGGTGGAACAGTGGTTAGTGACCCAGGTTCACTACCTACGGTTCCAAGAGTCGTGGGTTCGATTCCCACTCGGTACAAATATTTGTGTGACGAACATCGGTGTTTGTTCCATGTCTGGGTGTGTTATTAAATATATTTAAGTATATTTGTGTATCCACTGTCGTTTCTGATCTTCGTAACACAAGTGCTTAAGCTACTTACCACGCGATCAGATCGATGTATGTGATGTTGTGAAAATATTTATTATATTCATATTTATATATTTATTTATTTTAGGGAGACCAGTTTTTAACAAAGGATAATATAGGAAATCACTTATAAGTCCTCACAAATAAAAATTTGACATGTAAAAGAATAACAACAGTTAAGAGCACATTTAACGTCACATTGTAAATTTTCATATAAAAAATAAAAAATCAAAACAAAAATCTGATTGTGAATTTTGAACTAGTTGGTCTGGTGAAGTAGTCTGAAGATTGAACTAGTTGGTCTGGTGAACTAGTTTGTGGGCCGAACTAGTTGGTCTGGTGAACTAGTTTGTAGGCCGAACTAGTTGGCCGGATTATTCCGTTCAGTAAACTGCTGTATGGGCTGAACTAGTTTTTTTTTTACAGGGCCTGGTAAACTAGGCTATTGGTGGCTTGATTGGATTGGCCCAAGACTAGCTCTGATACACAAAGCAACACCAGTTTTATTCTAAATATTGGTCTTTATGGTCTACACGCGATATTAGGAGAAGCAAATACATAGTTACTTACCAGTTTTATTGACTGACTGACTGATTTTACCTGACTCTTGTTCACAGGTTTCAATTTCCCGAAACTTCCGGGCAAGTGGCCGTTCACGCTGAGCGAACAGCAGCTTGACGCCAGAAGGAGGGGACTCGAACAGTATTTAGAAAAGGTAAGAAACAGGACATTCGTCTAAGTGTTTCTGTCAATCCAGAATCAGAAAACAGTTGCATAACATAGTAATTTTTACTTACTCAATAACTCACGCGTGCTAACCCAACGCTCCGGTGCAATGTGCTAATCCAAGTCCAATCCAAACCCCTGGCTGGCGGTTCCAAGAGTCGTGGGTTCGATTCCCACTCTGGACAAATATTTGTGTGATGAACATCGGTGTTTGTTCTGTGTCTGGGTGTGATTATGTATTTATTTTTATTTTATTTTTTTATTTTATTTTTATTTATTAAGAATAACAAACAGATACACATTACATGTAAGTAACTACATATTAACTTATTCTAAAGAATCTTAAATGTGTAACCAACACCGTTATCCGCAGATTGATATGAACACATTTTGAGCTGATAAAGATACAGGTACGACAAGTGAGGAAAAAAAAACAAACAAAAAGAGACTACAGGTATAAAGTAATTGTTACAAAAGTAAGACTTAATGTTATTGTTATTTAGGGCTGGAGTTTATTTAGGGCAAATTTTTTAAAATTATGGGAATTGAGAGAACATATATCGAGGCTATTAAAATTATCATTAAAAGTGGTTAATAAATTTGTGATAGGGGCACGTGTCCCAGCAATAGTGTTGCATCTATCAGTGTGGAACGTTTTAAGTACTCGTGAATCTCTACTATTAGGATTCCTAGGCACTATAAAATTTACTTGATTAAAAAGTTCCACACAATCAATGTTGTTATGTAGTATATTATATAGAAGATTTACTGAGAGGAGATGACGTCTCGATTCAAGAGTCATCATCTTATAATTTGACAGCAGTTGGCTGTAACAGGTATACGGGCGATGACATTGATAGTTCATGTACTTCAAAAATTTGCGTTGTACTCTTTCAATAGTCATTTTATATTTATCAAAATAAGGGTTCCAGACTTGAACCGCATATTCCAACTGAGACCTGACGAGCGCTTTATATAAAAGTAAATAAGTTTGCGAACGGCGGAAGTTATTCGCGGAACGTGCAACGAAACCATACATTTTGTACGCTTTGTTTGTGATCGATTCGATATGCATGTCCAAATGAAGCTTACTATCTAATACTACGCCTAGGTCACGGATAGATGAGACTCTCTTTAAGGCTACGCTGCTTAGGCTATAGTTATGCACGATAAGTGACTTTTTTTTCGTAAAACTTATATATTGGCACTTGGGTATGCTTAGAAATAATTTATTTTTAATACAGTATTCCGTCAATCTATGAAGGTCGGCTTGTAGTGATAAGCAGTCATTGCTAGTAACAACTTCCCTATATATTTTTAAATCGTCAGCGTACATGATAAATTTTGAGTTTTGAAAACACGTTCTAATGTCGTTAACGTAAAGAAGAAATAACAGCGGACCCAGTATGGATCCTTGAGGTACGCCTGAAGTTACAATGACTGACTCAGATTCAAGCCCGTTAACAACGACCTTTTGTGTTCTGTTTGTAATGTAAGAGGCAAACCAGCGGAGCAGATTTCCACGAATTCCGTTGAAAGCCAATTTTTCTAATAGGATTTTGTGGTCAACCTTATCGAATGCTTTCTGGAAATCCGTGTACACTACATCGACCTGTATACGTTTATCCATATTTTTAAACAGATAATTAACAAAAAGTGCGAGATTGGTGGTCGTAGAACGTTGCTTGACGAATCCGTGTTGTTCTGGTACTAGGAGGTGGTGAAGTAGCGGATAAATGTGTTTATGTACGAGGCGTTCGAACGTCTTTGCGAGTACAGGAAGAAGGGAAATAGGCCGGTAATTTTCAACATCATGATTGTCACCGCTCTTTGGTATAGGAGATACGTTGGCACACTTCCATACACAAGGGAATACTCCCTCCTGTAAACTTTTATTGAAGATTGAGAGTAGCGGAACACTGACAGTACTGTGAGTATTTTTCCAAAACAGCGGCGGTATACCATCTGGCCCAGAGGATTTTGACGTGTCAAGTTTTTTAAGTTCCGTACATATCATCTCCTGAGAAAATTTGATGTCAGTGATATAAGAAATCACGTTCTCGTTATCAGAAACTTGCATCAAATGACTATCTTCCGCGTTCAGTGTAGAAGGCTCGTAAACTGAGTGAAAGAAGTCAGAAAAATATTTACAAATATCGGTGGGATTTTCAGAGTGCCTGTTTTTAAAATGCGTACTTGAGGGATAACGTGATGTATTTTTTTTATTTTTAATATATGTCCAGAAGAATTTCACGTTACATAGAATGCTTTCCTCGACTGAGTTAATATATTTTTTGAAGCATTTTGCACATTCAGTTTTAAATCTCGATCGGTATATAGAAAATGATTCGTAATCTGCACTGTTCTTGTACAACTTCCATTTACGCCAGGAGCGTTCTTTATTCTTAAAGATATGAATTAGAGCAGGTGAAAACCATATCGGAAAGCGGGATGACTTTGGGCGTGACAGAGGGATGCAGTTTCTGATGATTTGGAAGACAATGTTATAAAACGCATCTACAGACTCTTCAGTTGATAGATTAGATAACAGGCAGTCCCAGTCCACAGACTCGATTTCTTTGTTGATGATTTCATAATCGGCTTTGTGAAAGTTTGGCTTAGCAGATTGGAAATTTTGCATATTTTTGGCATTTGTGTCTAAAGAACTAAGCACTACAAATGGCGGATGATGATTGTCGGGCGAAAGCAGTGGAGAACATGCTGAAATTGTGCTATCGATGTTAGATATAAACAGGTCCAATACGCGTCCTAGGTGGTTTTGTAATGTATTGTACTGTTTGGCGTTCAATATAGACAGTAGATTAACTAATGAGCGGCTTATAGAAGTGCCAAGTTGGATTTCATCTCCTCTGATATGAGATGTCCAATCTATTTCAGGTACGTTATAATCACCTACAATATAAAAAGACTCCGTATGACAGTCATTGAGTATATCCTGCAAGAGATTAAAATGACTGAAGTATGTTTCTTCAGAGGAGCGTGGGGGAATGTAAGCGGCACTAATATAGTGTTTTTTGGAAGGGGTTTTAGCTGACAACGGGATCAAGACGTGTTCAAACGCGGTACGCCTAACTGCCATAGCCACAAGCTCCGGCTTGAGTTCGCGACGCACAGCAATGAGCACCCCGCCACCATCACATCGGCCAGTAACCTGTCTGTCTCGATCACATCTAAAGACCAAGTACCTCTGATCAACAAACTCCGCATCAGAAATATCCGGCACCAACCAGGTCTCAGTAAGAATTATGACATCGTAGGAAAAAGCAAGAATGTTCATATATAAAGTATGTAATTTCGTTCGTATACCTCTACAATTTTGATAATACATTGATACACAACTATCCATTAAATAATCTCAATGCAATAAGTACACATAAACAGTGCAGTATAAAGTACAATATTATTACATGTTCAGCCTCAATTCTCTCGCGATCAACCACGAGCCCACTCTTAACAAAAATTAACAAATTAAAGCCCACATAAAACTTACAGATCCTATGACAAGACACTACAAAGATATTCACATAGAAGAAAGTTTTACTTCTTTTGCTTATTAAAAACTCTATCAATATCATCCTGCGATCTAATGGAAATTGCAGGTGAGCTCTCGTTCTCTCGCACGAGAATAATAGAATTTTTAATCCACAAATATTTAAAATTATTTTTCTTAACGGCCTCTTTACACATACGAAATAACTGCTTTTTTTTCAACGTTAAATGTTCATTCAAAAATATTAGAGATGGTACTTCCGATATGCCTACTGTGCTCAATTTTAAATCTTTACATTTGCGGTATGCACACAGAACGTTATCACGTAGTACACGGGAACTTAGTTTGGCGATAATGTTTTTAGGCTTGCTGTTTTCCTTGTTCGGGTGAGGGACGCGATGTATAGAAACTATGTCTCTTTGTGAAATAGGATGCTTTATGTAGTTTCCAATGGCCTCCACAATCGATAATAAGTTTTCGTTGCGTTTTTCTGGGATGTTGCAAATCTCCAGGTTACATTGCCTGGCTTGTTGCTCCAAAGCGTCCAACTTGTTTTCGAGGATTATCAGTGAGGCGTTGTTGTTGGCTGGTGAATTCTTAGTGAATTCATCAACACGCTTCTTTAGGTCCTCGCACTCCTGTCCCTGAAACTGTGAAGCTGCCTTCAAGTCAGAAACATCTGTTGTCAACGCCTTAAGATCTCGCTTTAATGTTACTTGCTCCAGACGTACTGAGTGTAAATCTTTTTGTATGTTAGAGAGCGAGTTTTTAATATCAGTGCTGATGGAGTTCATATTTGCTTCCATACTTAAACGCCTAGAGTCCAGCGTACATTTAAGTTCTTCAGTGAATTTCTGAAAGTCAGCGTGATATATCCCGGAACCTTTACTCCGATCTTCGGTGGAAGTACTCAGATTCATCTCCGCCGCTGGGTCGTCCCTTGCTGCGATCTCACAAGACATATCCATTGTGTTATTATCATCAAAAACAGGCAGTTGCCTGTCACGTACAGGAGTATTCAGATTAGGTCTCTGACGGCTGTTCACATTACAGCAAGTAGGGCACTTCCAGCCCGCCCTGTATTTACTATTTAACTTTAAATATTGTTGCTTAGTAATGGATAAACATTCGCTGTGGTATTGCTCAATACACAAACAACATTGTAGACAACATTGTATTTAAGTATGTATTTAAAAAATATATATGTATGTATATCAGTCTCTGACGCCCATAGCACAAGCTTTCCTTAGTTTGGGGTCAGATGACCGTGTGTGGGAATGTCCCAGATATTTATTTATTATTATTATTTAAGTATATTTAATGCACTTTAGTCCTTTTTTGTTATTTCAGTTTTAATGACATTATTAAAAAAAAATCTATATTGTATTTTTGTACAGTAAGATTTTACAACATCGTAAAAAGGCGACGGCGGTCGAGTGTTTAAGGTCGCCGTTCAGGCGTCGGTCATGAATGCAAAATTATTTGGAATTTTAAGGATTCTTGTCTTTTTTTTTTTCGGTTTTCGTCGTCTTCTCAAACTACCCCAATATAAAGAAAGAAAGAAAGAAAAACTTTTATTGACCACGACTTAAGGTAACAATGACACATAGATACACACACAAGACACAAAACGCACACAAAGAAATGGAACACATATCTATGGACTTCATAAGTGGTCAACGAGGTACAGGCCTCAGCATATGCCGCATCAGCCCGAGAGCCGCTGCAGCGCTGGTATTCTGGCCGTACCCCGAGTGACTGTAGTAACTTACACATAAACGACGCAAAAAAAAAAAATATCTTAATCTAACAACAAATCATCTAAATAATAAATAATCCACCCTCGCAGGTGTGCGCGGTCCGCGTGATCGCCGAGTCGGACGCGGTGCAGGAGTTCCTGACGGACGCGGAGGACGCGGGCCCGGCGCCGGTGGAGCTGAAGGTGCTGCTGCCGGACCGCGAGGTGGTGGCGGTGGCGGTGCTGCGCTCCACCAACGCCGACGACGTGTACCGCGCCGTCGCCGACAAGATCGCGCTGCCCGCGTCCCTGCTCAACTACTTCTACCTGTTCGAGATTGTGGAGTACAATTTTGGTGAGTGTTCCAGTGTTGAGTAGTAAAATTTGTCTTAAAACAGCTTTTTATCCGGCTCGAAGGACCAATAAAATATAAGAAGTTTCTTATCCGGCTCAAAGGACCAATAAAATGTAAGAAGTTTCTTATCCGACCCGAAGAACCAATAAAATGGTGGCTACTAGAAAGAAGGTTCTTATCCGGCTCGAAGGACCAATAAAATGTAAGAAGTTTTTTATCCGGCTCGAAGGATCAATATAATGGTAACTACTAAAAAAAGTGTTATCTGGCTCGAAGGACCAATAAACTAGTAGTTACAATAAAGAAGTTTCTTATCCGGCTCGAAGGACCAATTATATCCGGGCTACTAGGAAGATGTTTCTTATCAGTCTCAAAGGACCAAAAAAGAGATGGTCTCTTGCCAAGGACGCTGTAGATCTTCTATCTATTCGATATTGTGTAACTGCTATTAACATTAAAGTGTTAATTTCTAATGAAAATTCGGCTCGAAGGACCGAGTGGAATAAGAGGATATAATGAAGCAAGTGCACATTTTGACTACTCAATTGGTGCTGCTACATATTCCGCTCGTGTGAAAAATTGTGCGGAACAGTGCGGAAATATCTTTAGCTTTATACAAATAAAACAACATGGTAAAACTCCCGGACAAATCCAGTATTCAAATACACACAATTTTTTTATAAATAAAAATAAATAAATAAATATTACACAACATCACATACATTGATCTGATCCCGTGGTAAGTAGCTTAAGCACTTGTGTTACGGAAATCAGGATCAACAGTGGATACACAAATAAACTTAAATATATTTAATAATACACCCAGACACGGAACAAACACCGATGTTCGTCACACAAATATTTGTCCCGAGTGGGAATCGAACCCACGACTTTTGGAACCGTAGGTTTTGAACCTGAGTTTTATTAACCTGTGACATCCTACTGTTAGCCAAATGTCTTCTCCAAACTTGTCTACAGCTCTATTCAAGACTTGAGCTTGCCATTTCCTTGTTAGCTGAACCAAATCGTCACACCATGTTTTCTTGAGCCTTCCTCTTAAGCGGAAACCGTCTTCCGGAATCCATTGTGTAACGGTTTTTAGCCCGTCTATCGACTTTCACTCTGCACGCATATCCTGTCCACTGCCACTTGAAATATTGTGATAACAAACATGTTTACATATGTCGGCGAGTTGGCGCTTCGATCGGGCGAAACGTGAGCTGTCAACGTCAACGAAACGTCAAGCTATGACATTGACTGCTGTCATTGCTTGGGGGTGGTCTATGCCTGTTTTTAAAAGTGGCATTAACGTTGTAGCGCCCATATTGAACGGACCTAGGTGTAGAACTCTCCGCGTTTCCACGATTGGTGTAACCCAGTCGAAACGTCGGGCAGTAAGTAGCTATGTAATTTGCTACTCCTAATATCGCGTGTAGACCCATAAAGACTAATTTTAGTGTCTCCGCGTTTCGTTTGCAATCCGTTTACGTGGCGCTAGTGTTGTAACATGATTTGTACTTTGCTACGTAAATTGATTAAAGGACTTTGTGATCAATCTGCGAGTTTATTTCGATAAAAATGGACCTCACTGCCTAAGATGGCGGATGATGAACAATCTAGCTCGCCCGCCAGACTCGCCGGAACCCGCCGTCGTATATTATTATTCTCAGCTTATTTCTTTTTTCCTTCTCCCCCCAGAACGCAAGCTCCAACCTAACGAGTGTCCCCACTCGCTCTACATCCAGAACTATTCGACGGCGTCGAGTTCCTGCCTCGCTGTGCGCAAGTGGCTGTTCAACCCGACCCGTGAGCTGCAAGTGCTTACCGAGGACGCTAAGGCAGCCGCGTTTATATTCTGGCAGGTAAGAAAGAGCAGGAAGGAAGAAGAATTTAAAAAAGAATGCCTTATTCGCCGTGAAATTTTAGTGGTTGTTTTCCCGTAGCAGAACGATATACCTTTAGTAGCACTATCATCGAACCATGCTAGATATTTCTTGAAAAAAAAAAGACGTGTGGCACTCGGGGACTGCCGCGGTATAGCTATTGCATAGCATCGTCCGATTTCGGAGCAGCTCGTCTCGATTCGTGCTAGTTTCGTAGAGTCTTACAATACGCCTAACCGCACGCACACAAACACCGTGCCGAAGTCTACCAAACTGAAACGACGTTAGACGATTGTGGGGTTTTTTTCGGTTCGGTCGCCGCGCGATAAAAGCTGTGCAATAGCTTAAAAAAACGTTTTCCTGAAAATTAAAAAGAATGATTAACACCGTTGATAAAAATATTATGAGGGAAAATGAATGTAGGTACAACTTTTAGGGCCGATTTTTCAATGGCCAGATAAAACTAATAGGTGACTTAAACTATAAGACGACCAAAATGATGGCCGTTTTATTTCTAAGAGTGAGTGTCAGTAGTGACGTGTCCTTATTTTTGTCGGCTTATTGTTTATTCCTCCGTTAAGTTTTATCTAGCCAGTGAAAAATTGGCCCTTATTCTAATAATTTTATTAAGCCATCGTCATTATCCCCCAGGCGGTGGAAGACGTGAACCGCGGCGTGTGCGTGGCCGGCGCCCGCCTCTACCAGCTGAAGGCGCTCCAGGACGTGCGCCGCGCCGCAGACTACCTCGCGCTCGCGCGGACGCTCCCGGGCTACGGGGACATCGCCTTCCCGCCCGCCCGGACCGACTGCCGCGCCACGCCCGCGCTCGCCGTCACCGTGGGTGAGTCAGAGGGAGGGAGACAGTGTGATATATGATAGGGGGAGGGAGGGACGCTCCCGGGCTACGGGGACATCGCCTTCCCGCCCGCCCGGACCGACTGCCGCGCCACGCCCGCGCTCGCCGTCACCGTGGGTGAGTCAGAGGGAGGGAGACAGTGTGATATATGATAGGGGGAGGGAGGGACGCTCCCGGGCTACGGGGACATCGCCTTCCCGCCCGCCCGGACCGACTGCCGCGCCACGCCCGCGCTCGCCGTCACCGTGGGTGAGTCAGAGGGAGGGAGACAGTGTGATATATGATAGGGGGAGGGAGGGACGCTCCCGGGCTACGGGGACATCGCCTTCCCGCCCGCCCGGACCGACTGCCGCGCCACGCCCGCGCTCGCCGTCACCGTGGGTGAGTCAGAGGAGGGAGACAGTGTGATATATGATAGGGGAGGGAGGGACGCTCCCGGGCTACGGGGACATCGCCTTCCCGCCCGCCCGGACCGACTGCCGCGCCACGCCCGCGCTCGCCGTCACCGTGGGTGAGTCAGAGGGAGGAGACAGTGTGATATATGATAGGGGAGGGAGGGACGCTCCCGGGCTACGGGGACATCGCCTTCCCGCCCGCCCGGACCGACTGCCGCGCCACGCCCGCGCTCGCCGTCACCGTGGGTGAGTCAGAGGGAGGGAGACAGTGTGATATATGATAGGGGAGGGAGGGACGCTCCCGGGCTACGGGGACATCGCCTTCCCGCCCGCCCGGACCGACTGCCGCGCCACGCCCGCGCTCGCCGTCACCGTGGGTGAGTCAGAGGGAGGGAGACAGTGTGATATATGATAGGGGAGGGAGGGACGCTCCCGGGCTACGGGGACATCGCCTTCCCGCCCGCCCGGACCGACTGCCGCGCCACGCCCGCGCTCGCCGTCACCGTGGGTGAGTCAGAGGGAGGGAGACAGTGTGATATATGATAGGGGGAGGGAGGGACGCTCCCGGGCTACGGGGACATCGCCTTCCCGCCCGCCCGGACCGACTGCCGCGCCACGCCCGCGCTCGCCGTCACCGTGGGTGAGTCAGAGGGAGGGAGACAGTGTGATATATGATAGGGGGAGGGAGGGACGCTCCCGGGCTACGGGGACATCGCCTTCCCGCCCGCCCGGACCGACTGCCGCGCCACGCCCGCGCTCGCCGTCACCGTGGGTGAGTCAGAGGGAGGGAGACAGTGTGATATATGATAGGGGGAGGGAGGGACGCTCCCGGGCTACGGGGACATCGCCTTCCCGCCCGCCCGGACCGACTGCCGCGCCACGCCCGCGCTCGCCGTCACCGTGGGTGAGTCAGAGGGAGGGAGACAGTGTGATATATGATAGGGGGAGGGAGGGACGCTCCCGGGCTACGGGGACATCGCCTTCCCGCCCGCCCGGACCGACTGCCGCGCCACGCCCGCGCTCGCCGTCACCGTGGGTGAGTCAGAGGGAGGGAGACAGTGTGATATATGATAGGGGGAGGGAGGGACGCTCCCGGGCTACGGGGACATCGCCTTCCCGCCCGCCCGGACCGACTGCCGCGCCACGCCCGCGCTCGCCGTCACCGTGGGTGAGTCAGAGGGAGGGAGACGGTGTGATATATGATAGGGGGAGGGAGGGACGCTCCCGGGCTACGGGGACATCGCCTTCCCGCCCGCCCGGACCGACTGCCGCGCCACGCCCGCGCTCGCCGTCACCGTGGGTGAGTCAAATACAGACACGGATAATGACACAGATCGCCGGCAGGGAACCAAATTCTAGACTGTCATGGTTAAACACATAGAAAACTGTAACTGTTCACCCGTGATCATGGCGCTTGCAACAGTGCCGAAATATCGGGAGCTCATTAAAACAAAACAACATGGTAAATATCCCGGACAGTTACAGTTTTCTAAGGGAACCTGCATCGACATCGGGCGACATTGCATCACATCAGCCGTAGAACCGACAAACTCTGGAGTAGACGAGTTCTGGAGTGGAGACCGCGTCTCGGCAAACGTAGTGTAGGTTGCCCTCAGGCCGGGTGGAGCGACGATCTGCGCAGGACGGCTGGTAGGGCATGCATTTGGGAAGGCCAATGGATGTCTAGCAGTGGACGGAAATGGGCTGTTAGTGTGATGTATAATAGGGGAAGGTAGGGTGAGAGAGAGCAAGGAATTAAGTGTTGTGGATTGTATGTAAGAAATACAGTGAAAAGGGAATATAGAACTCAAACACTTCCTGTATTTGATTTCTAACTATGTAATATGATTTGTGAAGACATCTTCACGAAAACGTTGTAACTTGGTGAAGACCAATATATAAAGGCGTGACAACTTGGTGATTATTGACGTTTTGACTGCCTCGTTGGTCTATTGGTAGCAAGCGCTGCGTTAGGACCGAGAGGTCCCCGGTTCGAATCCGGGGTCGGGCAAAATTTGTGTGAGTTTTTCTGTATTGAATTTACTCAGCCCGGAATTAGGAAGTTGGCGGTTGAACGCCCGTGCCTCGGAAAGCACGTTAAGCCGGTTGTCCTGCGCCCGATCTCTCATCGGTCATGTCGAATTGCCGTCTCACCGAACTATGAGAGTAAGGGAAAAGAGAGTGCACTTGTGTTTGCGCGCACACTTGTGAACTATAATATGTCCTGCGCTCTTGGCTGATCTCAATTGAGATCGGCCGCGATGGCTGAAATCGGTCGGACGCCTTATTTTCTTATTGACGTTTTCATTGCAGGCTGGAACGGCTTGAAGCTCTCTACGTGGTGCTCGGACGGCGTAGACGCCACTCAGATCGCGGAAGTCCGATGGAGGAATGTACGCGAATGGCGCGCTGACGACGAAGCGGCCGCGCTACGACTGCTCTACACTGTGCATGGGCAGCCGCGCGCCATCGCGCTCTTCACGCCATACGTGAGTACTACGAACGCTACATGTGCTACGAGTGCTACGAGTGGCGCGCTGTCAAAAGTCATACGATTGATGCGGATTCGATAGAGAAGCATGCGCGCGCGTGTTGAGAGTACTATACCAGAGCCGCTCTAAGTTGGCCGATTTGCTACATGTCAGACTGACTGCACTAGTGAGGGACAACGGTAAAATTGCCGAAGTATATAAGTAACAGTAATTTCCACTTTATAACCAAGCAAGGTCTAATTATAACAAATTTTTATTAAAAACATTAATTTACATTCAAAAGATTGAATTTAAGTTCCTTATTTATAAATATATTTATTTTTAAAATACAATACTTATTAAATCCTTCATCCTATTTTTAAAAAATACCTGGTGAGTATTACCCACTACGTCACTATAAAAACGTGTCAAACGGCGTTACCTTGTAAAAGCGTAATACAGAGTGGAAATTTTACGTTTTCTTTTTATAATTCAATTATTTTAGGTAATAAAAGACAAATAATTAGATAATTAGGTGCATTTGACATTTTGAAGTAACGTCTTATTTTTAAAAGTTGTTCTTTATGATTCGCTAAATATGTTCCTCTTAACAAGGATAAATGCAAAATATAAAATAAAAAGTGTCAAATCAGTCTTCTAAGAACGGCTCCGGTATATGTGTGCTACGTATGCTGTGTTGGCTACAGGTGCTACGTATGCTACTTGTGCCATGTGTCCTGGGCTTGCTACGAGTCCGGAGTGTGCAACGAGTTATATGTGTGCTACGTGTGCTACGAGTAGCAGGATGCATGAGTGATAGAGCGAGCCGCATCACTACTTTTCATACAATTGTTTTAATGACAAATACATTAAGATTAACTCTTCTTCATCAGATGGTTTCGATGGATAGAGTACCTTCTATATTTTTACTGTTTCAATAACCCTTCAATTCCTTACATGTATATCTTCTACATACATTTGAATATTTTGAAACATCATATTTTTATTATTGTTTCAGTATCAATTCCTGGGCAATTGTATGGATAGAATAGCGGAGGAAGCCAACTGGGTCGACACCGGCGAGTAAGCGCCGCCGCCTCTAGACGTAAGACCTTACCTCTACCACGCCGCCTTTTTGTGACGGAACGAGCGAACACAGGCAACACTTTGCACTGAGAACTGGGAGGGATCTTTGAGCATGGCAACACATAATACTACAGATTGTGTTGATATTGAGTGAGAATTACCGGTAAAAGAGTTGTTCGATACTTTGTTACAAAATATATTCTATTTATAAAATGAAAACGACAGGGAATCATTTTCGCATGGCATGTCAATGCAGTTAATAAATGTGATTGTGATGGTAAATTTCTCAAAAAATTGCCTTTTCCGATTAAAATCTTACGATTTTAAATATAATATCTAGGTTTTAATCTGCCTTCTCTTAAATATTGATAGCATTGAAGGAAACAAGATTATTATCTACCATCATTTATGGAAACGTTATTTACTTCTTATAATAATATTGTAAACATACTACATATTTAATGAAAACGAAGACAAAATCTTATGAAGTGAATAAATTATATTTTAATCACTGCCAATCCATTTTGATATCATGAGTCATTTATTATAATATATAATTTTTTACTTCACGTATAATATTCGAAGTTAGGTACTAAGAATATACGAAATCTACCATAATGGTAGTTTTATCATAAATATGCAACGAATCACAAAATGGCGGCGTCTCTACTCTTAACTTTACATTTTCTCTACTATTCTATATAGTTTTGTAACGTACGTTCGTTTTCTGTACTTTAGTGGTCAATTAATCTGTAAGCTGTTTTTGAAATGCACGAGTTTGAAATATGAAAGGTATTCCTTTCACTTTTAAACAGAATTAAAACTTCAAATTTGAATTGTGAATTTTCACATAGAAAGTATTCGTTTCTCAAACTTTTTAAAAGTGAAAATAATATTCTCTGTTTTGCATAGAACTCTCTACGTTTAAGTTATCTATGTGTACTTACACTAGTTTAAGTGGAATTACGTAATGTTTATCGGTTATTTATATTGTCAAAATATTTGTACCTAATCTTTATACAGCTGAAGTTAATGGACTCTGAATGATTATAGATTACAAGCGTTTTCTCTTAAAACCACTCCGTCAATCAAAAATGGGTTTTATCAAATTGGTGATTGTTGTGGGTATCCTCTACTAATAGCGTAGTAAGTATATAACAATATCTGTTCTACGACAAAGAAAACAAAGCTCATTTTTGAATGAAATTGTGTTTGTTAGTTCTACATTATAAATGAAACAAAACGAAATAAATTCAGCCATCATAATATTAAGCTATATTATAATATACCTAATAGTAACGATTGTAGTATTGCGACATAATTTAAGAAAAGTTAACATCAAATACAATACGAAGTTATTAGTATCTCAAAACAAAATTATTATTTAGTGTAAGCGTAAATCAATGATAATCAAATTGTAAAATATATTACACTATAGATAGGTATTCTTTTTCGAATAACCGCCTTTATAATCCTAATATAATTATTAATTAGTATAATTATTATTGAAAGCTGTTAGTCGTGATCAGATTGTGGTAGAAAAATGTTTAGCGTAATTTTTATTTGTTAGTTGGCAATTCGCTTTTGTACACTGGCAACATTTTCTATGAACGACTCTGGGCTGCCATATTTGGAAGTAAGTTGTGAATCATGAACTGCGTGTTATGAATTTGGATGGTGTCCCATCCATATTCTATAATCCAGAGATTGAAGATTTGTAAAATGGTTTCTTATGTTTGTCACTTTAAACGTAAAAGTATGTTTATATTCTATGGGAGTGAAAGTGGTGCTGCCATCTGGTGAGGTATTTCATATTTGACATTGACATTCCTAAGAATGATTATAACACAGTGCTGCCATCTACAGCTTCAGCGCTTATCGATCCTAAATATATTGTTTTTTTTAAATATTCTTTGTTGTAATCTTTGCTATTGACAGAGTTTCATCATAGAAAATGTGACCAGCCGTAAAATATATTGGCTTTTAGCATTCACGTAGATTATGTAAGAGGTTATCTGATTTGTTACGTTCTAGCCGGTTATGTGTATCGTACATACAATTCTTTACATATCCCTATAGCTGTTTATATATTTTATGTGTAAATTGTTCAAGTCATGTGTTATCGAATGGTTAGTACAAATATATGTGGGTAGCTTTTAATGTATGGACTACGGTAGTGAAACTATCTAGTTCTGTGTTGCTAGATTGGACTGTGTTGCGTTGAATTAAAGTTCTGTTTTGTTTAAAGATGGGAAGTCCGTTCTGTAGCGATGGATTGGTGTGAATATACTTGAGAATTTAATTTTATATAGAAAGTCTCTCTCTCGAAAGATGTCCTCACTCCGCCTGATGGTAAATGGTCGTTAGGTACACATATGAGATCGATAGGCACAATAGACCCTATTGAGGTCTAAGGACCCTGTCGTATGTTTATTACATAACTAAACAAATTTAATTTTATCGTGGATTGTATGGTTTTGTAGTCAATACACTATTAGTAATGTTGTAAGTATGTAACTTGATTGAATAGGAAAGATAACATAAGCCACAAGAAAATTGTATAGAATATAAATATCTCTTTCTCATAGAACATGTTCTCAAACAATTTGGGTTAGTTCTCAAACAATTTGGGTTAGTTCTCAAACAATTTGGATAAAATATCAGTCTTTTCTTTATGGAGTGTATATTCGTACCACTTCGATCGCTACACAAAACCATATTCGCTGAGGCACAGTAAAGGCAAACAGTTATGTGATATCGAATTCTAAATCACTTGTGTATGTACATTCGACAGCAATAAGCAATGTGCAACATATCCGTGTAAAACAAATATATTTTTACAAGAGTGACAAGGAGTGGGATATAGTGTAATTTTTCGTAAACATTCTCCTTCTACCGATTCGATGGAAAGTAATAAACTTGTAAGTGTCTGTTTTGGTAATGTGTATCCCTATTAATACGTCTTACCTTTGATCGTAGAGAACTCATGTAAGTAATAGAGATATGTTAGAGGAAATGTTAGAGAATTTACTGGAAAGTTAAAAGGTAAACGGCATTATTGAAAGGAGTTGTTTGCGTATGTTTCAAATTAGTTTCTCCAGTTATGTTTGGTTGTTAAAGCGGACCGGCAACGTAGTATTTTTTGTTTTACAAGACAGGTTTTATGCTGGGTATTCTAAATCCAGTTATCTATCAGTCAAGTATGAATAGCTATTACTCATTAACTACTAAAGATAAGAGTATTTGAAAATATTGGATTAAGGTGAGTTACTTGGCGTACTTTCGCAAATTCACGTTGCCAGTCCGTTTTTAGGACTTTTATAATATTGTATTCACAAAAAACCTGTAAAAATGTTATGATCTTATTTTAGCAACTGTTAATGATCTCTAAGGCTTGATGGAAGTGTCAAGATATTTGCGGTGTTAGTTCGTATGTTATAGATTGTGGGTCTCAAATGCACGTCAAGTTTATGTTTACGTTTGCCGATTTTAATCCGGATTTTAAACCGGTTTAACACATTTGCTGCAAGTGTTTAATCCGCAGATGTGTAGCTTGAGTTGCATTTGAAGTATACATTTGTATGGCTCAGTGTTTATTATTTATTTTATTCCTATACTTGTCTGCTAATATTAAGTTTTATGGATAAATATTATAGTTAAATATATAACACTTATGAAATTATATTAAATTTTAATAAAAAGCCTTCTACGAACTTTGTTTTGTTAATGTTTTTAATATAATTGTGTGGTGTGATGTCTGGGTCTGGTAATATTCAAATACACTAAAGATTAGTCTTCATGGGTTATTAGGAGTAGCAAGTATTAAATAGCTACTTACTGCCCGACTGTCAATGGTGTGGTGTATTTCAGTCGAACAGTTGGGCAGTAAGTAGCTATTTATTTGCTACTCCTGATGGAACGCGAAAGTCTAAATCTTACATTGTCATTCACCGTTCAATATTGAGGGAAAAAGATACAGGGTGTCCCAAAAAGTAGTGTCAAGCGGAAGTCCTGAGATAGAACACCCCGTGGGGCATCCGAAACACCCCCATGTATGTTCCGCGATTTTTTATAGTTTTCGAGTTATGATTTTTTTTCTAAAATTTTGAGAACAACTGACCTAACCGACTAAAAATATTGTAGAGAAAGAAGTATTTGACTTTTTTGAGTAATTCTTTTTGCAAATCAATTTTCATGAGTTTTTCTTTAATGCCTAAAATATTTGTCTCCATAACTTATATGGAAAATATCAAAATTATGGTACAAACTGAAAAGTTACGTTCTGTAAATAATGTCTTACAATTTCAACGTTAAATTTAAAATATTAGGAGGTAGCTGCTTGCTCGTAAGTAACTTTAAAAACTGCGCTAGAAACTCAGCTTTCATAATCATTAATAAAAACTGGTACTTAACGGGCTACTTTTGCTGAAATCGGACTACAAAGACAGAGAGGTGGAAAAATCATAAAATTAGCCATTTGATGAACAAGCGTTATTTGGACATTTTATTCTTCCGAAAGTTAGTCAGTTTGTTAACAAACCTAAATTTAATACAAGAGCACTCAGATGCAAACATTTGGATGCTTTTTTTTGTTTAATTTAAGTTTCATTGCGCTAACACTGTTTTCACATGCAATACCTTTGTTACGACGAACTTGACGAACTTTGCTTTCTTTACGGACTTTAATAAACCAAAACGATAATTTTTCTTTTCAATAAAGTTCCCATTTTTAAACTTAATTATTTTTTTAAGTATCACAAATTAAACTTTCAAGTGGTTATTTCTTAGCATTTCTTGTATAATTTTCATTGTTAACAATCTTATTAACTTTAGAAATAATAAAATGTCCAAATAATACTTCGTATTCAAATGGCAAATTTTATGATGTTTCCACCTTTCTGTCTTTGAAGTCCGATTTTAGGAAAAGTAGCCCATTAAGTACCAGTTTTTATTAATGATTATGAAAGCTAAGAGTCTAGCTCAGTTTTTAAAGTTACTTAGGAACCACGCAGCTACCTCCTAATATTTTAAATTTAACGTTGAAATTGTAAGACTTTATTTACAGAACGTAACTTTTCAGTTTGTACCATAATTTTGAATACTTCCATATAAATTATGGAGACAAATATTTTAGGCATTAAAGAAAAACTCATGAAAATTGATTTGCAAAAAGAATTACTCAAAAAAGTCAAATACTTTTTTCTCTACAATATTTTTAGTCGGTTAGGTCAGTTGTTCTCAAAATTTTAGAAAAAAAATCATAACTCGAAAACTATAAAAAATCGCGGAACATACATGGGGGTGTTTCGGATGCCCCACAGGGTGTTCTATCTCAGGACGTCCGCTTGACACTACTTTTTGGGACACCCTGTATAGAAGACATACCATTATCTATGCCACATTAATTCAACGGTACAGTTATTATTTGAACAGTTATAATATGGCCCTGACTTCGCATTGCCCATCCCACTGACGGTTTCATAAATAGTTAGGACGTAGAATTTGAAATTAAAACATTCACAGATGATTTTATCTTGACCATGTTCTATCGGGAATGCTGTCCACAACATTATTGATTCATCAAGTGTTAAGTATTATAATGTGGATTGAAAATATTGGACCCATTAAGCATCTGTCTAAATCATTGATTGATTGGTCAATCTCTTCTGACCACTTGCACACAAACGAATCCAACCTCGTCTCTTTTTAAACATAGAAAAAGTATAATAATTCTACATTCTTCTTCCAATTTCATTCATAAGTAGTCCTGTGTAAGGATGAAAGCCTTTTGCAATTATTTTCTTATCTCAAACGGTAAGGCAATCTTAAGCGATCAAATCAGTACCCGTTTATACCAAAGCCGCTCTAAGTTGGCCGATTTGCTACATGTCAGACTGACTGCACTAGTGAGGGACAACGGTAAAATTGCCGAAGTATATAAGTAACAGTTATTTCTACTTTATAACCAAGCAAGGTCTAATTATAACAAATTTTTATTAAAAACATTAATTCACATCCAAAAGATTGAATTTAAGTTCCTTATTTATAAATATATGTATTTTTAAAATACAATGCTTGTTAAATCCTTCATCCTATTTTAAAAAAATACTTGGTGAGTATTACCCACTACGTCACTATGAAAACGTGTCAAACGGCGTAACCTTGTAAAAGCGTAATACAGAGTGGAAATTTTACGTTTTCTTTTTATAATTCAATTATTTTAGGTAATAAAAGACAAATAATTAGATAATTAGGTGCATTTGACATTTTGAAATAACGTCTTATTTTTAAAAGTTGTTCTTTATGATTCGCTAAATATGTTCCTCTTAACAAGGATAAATGCAAAATATAAAATAAAAAGTGTCAAATCGGCCAACTTAGAGCGGCTTTGGTATAATCGAAATGGATGACATTCAGTTCATGAATGGTATGATATATTTTGCTTGTTCCCACTAACAAATACGTGATACATACTAGGGTGGTCCTTATTTTTCGACTTTTGAGTTATCCCCGGGGCACTTTCTCATTCGATTATATACCTCTAAATATGAAATAAACTTTTATTTTTTTTTATTTGGTCTAGATTTAGATGTCGCTACCAGCTGTCAAAATTTTTACAAAAAGCGTTGAAGGATATCTTAAATCATGGTTTCATTAATGTTTTATTTAAGTGTTTGTATCACATTTTACGTGCAAATGAACATCGCATAGATAGAATAGACAATCGCTGTTTGTCCCCTTCCCCCCAACCCCTCTTCTGTACCGACGCGTCGCCATTTAGCCCGCCCCGCACTTCAGTTCTAAGAAGTCATCAACTATACTCTATTCCATTTATGAAGTCCTTTTTGACATTTCGAAGAACGTAACTCTGCACGTTTCAAATTGTCTGTATTTTTAATTTATAATATAATAATAATATTTATTTGTTAATTAAAGGAATGTTAGTTTATACATTTACAGACTTATAAACTAAATTAACTCAAAGACATCCAATACATAAATCCAATTTAATATCACTTTTTGTATTTAGTAGGAAATCGTTATTTAAAAAATATACAATTATGCAAAAACACACTACAGTTAATTTACAAGCAAAATTAACTTATTGATTTTGATCTAACTATTGTTTCTATATCTGAACTTCAAAATAAAATAATATTTTTTTGCGCGTATGCAGTTACGTACTATGGTTTATGTTTTACTTTTAAACGTAGTGACGTGCCTCAAGTATTCGGTTAGTTAAACCGATCATTCGCGAATGAAAATGAATCTAGCGGCAATGGGATTGCTTATAACTTTAATGCATTTTACAATAAAACGTAATAATTAGTGCAGTCCTTTGCAGGTAATATGTAAACTGATAAAATAACAAAATAAATTAATAAATCAAGCAGTGATGATTAATAACTATAAAATCAAATATAAAAACTTAAATGAATTGTTTGTTTTTATTTTAATCTGATGCTCATAATAACTGTTGAGTTACTCCATTACGCGATACAATTCGTATAATTAATTTAGTGTTGCAACTATAGGTACTTGGTGCAAACACACCCCAACAACGAGTCATTGACACGAGCCTATAACTGTTATGATCCTTTAAACTCAGTGTAAATTTTTGTTAACTTAACTATCATTATTCATTATTATTATACTAAACATCCAATCGTGTATTTCTTTTTTCGACAAAAAATAAGTTTGGAAGTTTTGCATGTCTAAAATTGTTTATTCGATAATTTTTATTCACCTTAGTTTTTGAAAGTTAGTTCGATTTAAATTTGTTACAAATCGAGAATCGTTGCCGCTGAATATCGATTTCTAAGGGTACTTCCCTAGTACCGAACTATTGACATCTGTCAAAAAGGACTTCATAATTGGAATAGAGTATAGGGCGCAAATATGTACAAAATATCTTAGTTCATAGCTACAACAATCATTTTGTAATATTTTTATTTCTTGTTATAAAAAAAAATGAATCTAAAAAATACAGATTTTGTGTTTTTACTTAAAATTCAAACCTTGGTAGCGACCCCTAAATGTCTTTAAAAAAAAATAAAAAAAATAACGAAAGATTTTCTTATGGTATATATTCAAATTACGTAGTGCCCCGCACAAAAAAAGAAAAATTTTTTTTTTCGTAGGAATAAGGACCACCCTAATACATACACTGTTGTATGTTTATATATTTCGGCCATGACTCCAAGGTGTGTATTAAATTAGCATGGCGGTGTCAATGTCCTGTTGTCATTGTGTTCGTATATATCGAAATCTGCTTGCCTTTTGAGCTAGAGACCTACTTTAGAGACGTCGAGAAGTACCAGAAAGTCTAAGTCCATCGTCCACAATTAATTTCGCCATGATTATGACACCATATTTTACTGAATCTTGTTATACAACGGGTCCAAAATAATAATATATCGTTTGAACCTAAAAAAGGCGTGGTATATCCGAAAAATAATGGGGAATTCAACGATTGATCGAATCTTATATTTACGAAGATGCAGAAATAAAAAAACTATTCAAATAACATACAAACATTAACACTACTTAGTTAATAATGTTAGACACATATTAATCGAATCAATCGCCACACCTACTTTATCATTTTCCCAATAATTGTCATTATTTATGTATAATGATTGAACAAAATTAATCGTAATGACGATTGGTGCAACTCAATAGAAACATCGGCCAGGAAGCAGCTATATATTTCCTACTGCACCTACCTATAACGTGTAGCTTATTACATTATTTAATTCGAATGGAAAGCGAAAATCTATTAATGTAATTTTTTATTATCATTTAGTCGTTAGATCCTCTAGGAAATGTTTTAGAAGTTAGATTTTTATTGGCCTGTTACAACAGTGATAGCTTACAAATGATTTTATCCAATGTGATTGTTTTGTATTACGATATGTGTTATACATATATAGATATTATTATACTTAAACCGTGTGCTCTGTGCTACTTGCAAGGAAACAAATTACTTTAATTATTTCCCATTACATTAGAAGGATTACTTATAATATGTTATTTGAAATATGAATAACATAAAAATTTGTGCGGCTTCTAAGACTCCTGCATGACGACATGCAGTGCTGCGTTACCGTAGACGGCGAACAGTCAGATTTCTTTCCCGTTACCTGTGGAGTGAAACAAGGGTGTGTAATAGCACCCACACTGTTCGCCTTATACTTTGCAGTGGTAGTCAGGGAAGTCTTGCACTCAGTCTCCGAGGGTGTGCACATCCGCTTTCGCACGGATGGCGGTCTATTTAACCTGACCAGACTCAGGGCACGCACTAAAGTTTCACATACGATAATTACTGACATTATGTATGCTGATGACTTGTGCTTCTTAGCAGAATCCCCAGTTGCCCTGCAGCAAGTCATGTCCACCTTTCATCAAGCTTGCTGCAAGTTCGGCCTAAAGATCAGTGTCAAAAAGACGGAAGTGATGTCCGTAGACACGCATGGTCATGAGACACTGATCATAAAGCTTGGTGAGGACGTCTTGAAGCAGGTGCATAAATTCCGATACCTGGGGAGCACAGTGACTTCTAAGTGTGACCTTGATGACGAGATCAACAGCCGAGTCGGGGCTGCAGCTGCAGCATTTGGCAGGCTGTGTTCCAAGGTTTTCTGCTCGCACGACATAAAGCTGCCCACAAAAATATCGGTGTACATGGCGATTGTGCTGCCAAACCTTTTATATTCCTCCGAGACGTGGTGCTTGTATCGCCACCAAATACGCACATTAGACCGCTTTCACCTAAAATGTCTGCGTAAAATAATGAACATCCGATGGTCTGATCGCGTGCGTAATACCGAAGTCTTGCGACGAGCCAATGTTGGTGGCATTGAGGCCTACATAATGCGTCGTCAGCTTCGGTGGTGCGGTCATGTATCCCGTATGGCGGAGGAAAGAGTGGCGAAGCGCATCTTTTATTCTGAACTTGAGGAAGGCAAGCGGAAACGCGGCGGACAACTCCTCCGATACAAATATGTTCAGAAGCGTCACATGAAGAGATGCAACATAGAGCCCTCTTTGTGGGAGAGTTTGGCAGCGCAACGGCCTGAATGGCGCGGGCATGTGCAGCGGCAAGTACGCGTCTTCGAGGAACAGCGTCAAGCTGACCTCGACGCTAAACGCGACGAGATCAAATCCCGTGCACCCGCAGCCATTACCTACCATATGGTAAACGGCAAACTAACGTGCCCACATTGTGCACGGGAGTTTGCTGCGAAGATCGGCTATATAAGTCATCTTCGTGCGCATCAGCGCAGACTCAATTAGGAGTCGAAGTGGTCGCCATGGCCGAAATCGGTCGGAAGTAATCAATCAATCAACATAAAAAGTAATAATAAAACAAAAGGGGTGAGCTAAATAAAACCGTTTAAAAAAATATGACTTTATTTAAGAGCTGTGGATTTTGAATAAATAAATAAGGCGTCCGACTGATTTCAGCCATGGCAGCCGATCTCAATTGAGTACATGAAATGTTTGTATTTAGACAATGAATTCTGAATTTAAACACAAAAATCAGAAAAATACAAACACTTAACAAATACAAAGAGAAGACAGGGGTGAGAGCCATCCGCTCCCCCGCAAGTCAGGTGATGATGACAAGGCTACTCCAAGGTATCATCGTCAGGCCAACCTTTTGTTCTGACGTCACAGCAAAAGAAGGCGTGGCCTAATAGTCTGTTGTCTGTATGTTCTCGTTTTGTTAATACATTTTATTATTATTGCCCTAGTTTAGGTAGTAGAGGAAGATCCCAGAGCCGCCAGACATCACTTATTTTCTAATGAACAAAATATATACGATTGAGTAGTGGTGGGGTGTACTATCATCATATGACTAGTTGCTACCTTGACCAGACGGCCATTTTTCAGATATCAACCAATCAAGGTACATAGAAACACTGCTCACCTCACTTAAATTCTGATGGCTGATTTTAACATATATTTCACACAACATCATTAAAAATCAGGTTTTATTACTCCCAGACACATGCGGTCGGCGGTTTTACCTTACAGACGCTTTAAAGCTATGAAAAAAATTTTACTTTTACTTAATTTTACTTATTTTGTGATGTTTGATTTTTATATATGTTATTCAAACAACTATTTTAAAACGTTTTACAAACGGACAGACCGATCCAAGGGGCCAAACATTCACCAGACCCAACTGTTTTAGATTTTTTTTTTTTAATTGAATTTAGTTAAGTTTTTCTAATAAAATAGTTTGTAAGGTACAATTCTATAATTATTGCGGTCAGATGAGCAGTTTTTAGTTGTTTGAATAACATATATAAAAATCAAGCATCAGAAAATAAGTAAAAGTAAATTTTTTTTCATAGCTTTAAAGCGTCTGTAAGGTAAAACCGCCGACCGCATGTGTCAGGGAGTAATAAAACCTGATTTTTAATGATGTGTGTGTGAAATATATGTTAAAATCAGCCATCAGAATTTAAGTGAGGTGAGCAGTGTTTCAATGTACCTTGATTGGTTGATATCTGAAAAATGGCCGTCTGGTCAAAGTAGCAACTAGTCATATGATGATAGTACACCCCAACACTACTCAATCGTATATATTTTGTCCATTAGAAAATAAGTGATGTCTGGCAGCTCTGGGATCTTGGACCATAGGCCCGTGCCCCAGCATTGGCGACGGATATGGGTTGATGATGGATGGAATTCTTGGACAAACCTTTTTGTGGTTATTTCTAAAAGTGAAGGAAGTACACAGAAGCCAAGGAAATACTGTTTTCGATCTCCTCACGTTAAAGAAAATATTAAAAATCATATTATCACTTTTGAGTCCATTGTCTTTGTATTCTCCAAGTCCTTATTTATTTTCCAGTTTAAGAAACATATCGGCGATGTTATTCCTTTAAGCGTTGTAATGGAAGTCTATCTTTTCTATTCTTATACAATGTTATATGTTGTAAGCTGTTAATTAAATGATATTTGATGTTTATGTTTAATTTGTAGTGCATATGCTTGAGTGGTTGCAAAGTAAATCATATGCAATACCGTACATACATATATGGTATGAAATGTTTTAGTGTCTTCATAAAGTGACAAATAATAAAATGCCATTTCGGAAATCAGGATGATGCACGATATTTGTTTATATTTGTTATTATAGTCACATAACTCTCTCAATTTTTAGAGAGTAGATTTATTATTATGGGACATACCATCTTCACTGAGTGATCATACTTATCAAGAATCTAATCATTGGACAGGGAATCATCGCGAACGTGCTTATATTATGTTTAAAAATCATCTTACTTGTATAATTTTGTCTGTTAATTGATATGGAAAATTCTATAAAATCTACCGTGTATTGTAGATTGATTTTGTAATATAAGCACCGAGATTTATTTAAGGCAAAAAATAAATAAGTACAATATTTCATGCCGGATGTTTATTCTCTTGATAAATACCCTTTTAAGATGTAATATATGACATTCCATTCAGTAACATAGTTTCATATTATCGTACATAAGCATATGCGACAAGAATATAGTATGTTGGTCACAATTGTTTGTGTGGACTAAATTCAGTATGATATGGTTTTGCTTTAATAAATAAATATATTGTAATCTTACTTGTGGTTTCAATGTCAAGGTGTTTTCCTGTTGTGTATTAATACGGGAGCAAGTTTGTGGTCACTTTGTTTAAGTTTTGTTATTGTTTACCTTTTTTATTGTACAATAAATAGCCTCCAAGGATAAGTGGACTATTTTAATGTTTATGTACAGGAGTATACCACTGTGTTTTTCAAATTTTCAATTCATATGTACGCTCCAATTATACGTTCTACTCATATTACTCTAGGAGCTAATTTCTTGCTAGGGTTTTCCTACACCGTTTATCGTCGAATAATCGTACATTTGGATTTTAAGTATGAAAACACAGTGGTAGGTACGTGGCGGGGTTTGAACTGGCAACCTCTCGCATGGCAAGCAACTACCTTAACCACTCACTGGTCTTACTATAAGTAATATACTCTACACTTCTTCAGTCTAAATATCTTAACTGCCCCATAGATTAGTTAAAATTCCATAGGCACACGTTTGTAGTATTCCCTTGTCACCTAATCCCTCAGCGTTTAATTTCCTGAATCAGAAGTGGCATGTCGAGAATCTGTTGCGTGTGCGCATCTACGACTATCCAGCTAACGCGCCGGTCACGACACCTTGTTTGCGATTATGTCCGGTCCTACGAACGCCAGACGGCAATGCGTTTAGCGTGTTTTGATTACACAAGTAATCTAGATTTTGGAGAAGTAGTGGATATTGCTATTGATTCTCTGGGTACTATACATTTTGGTGATAGTTACTCCGTAGATAGATAAAACTCCTATTACTATCTGCTCCTCCGCAAGTTCGGTGATGATGCAAGACTTCACCAAAGCCATCATCGTAGTCAGTTAGGAGAAAGAAGAAATGAGGGCATAACTCGGATAGTACCTACTTATAACGAGATACTTAATTATTTGGAATCAAACGTTTAAATATAAAATATAATGGTCACCTTGTTACTGAATTCATTAATAGTCCAGTATTAATAAGGTTCATCATAAGACTTCCAAGCCGCACAGGTATATTATATATTATTTACCTACAATTCTACGTACATACACTAATCAATCATTATTATAATGGTACTGAGATTGTTTGTTGAGTACTAGTACTACTAATACTAACAATACTTGCTAAACTAGTCTACAATAATACTAAAGCTTATGTTATGTTACACTCGTAATATTAAAACTATTACCTCACCATTATCAAAAGGGAACTTCCTGTGTTACCGTAAACTCGTTCGATAACTTTGTTGGTCTAATTTGTACGTACTTACATTTTAACCGTATTAAAAACGGTTACATCGTGTTGCTGTTTGGGGTAAAGCTGATCGAAATGATCATGTAATTATTCTTCTTGAAAAATCCGGTCTAAATCAAGTCGGACTCGCGCAAGGGATCCGTACATCCGTATAAAATGTAAAAAAAAACACGTTTATTGTATGGGGACCCTCTTTCATATTTTATCTTTTTCAATATAACTTGTCATAGCGGCAATCAAAATATTTATTGCTTCTCCATAAATACAAAAAAATACATCCCTAATAATAATACCCTTCCTCCTCTCCTTCTGGGCCTGGATACGTCCATAAGTACAGTCATCCAAGAAAGTGGTCTACCAGTTTCTGCGAGATGTACTGATCGCTAAGATTGACTTTTCACTGACACAACCTTATTTCCTTGAAGAAAATTGGCCTTGTTGTTTCATGACGTTCAAACGAATCTCAACCGTAGGATGGTAGACCACATTTTTGGCTGACTGTACCATTACGTGTCATTTTCTCTGTTTACCGTCCATTCCAGCTCGGTAATCCAGACGGTGTAATCCGTGGTTCCGCTCGGCAGTCGCCGACGACTCTTATCGCGGCATTAATATTTCCTTTCCAGACAGGCCTTCGCCACAGGACTCCTGTTACACTTGCTATTTAAATTGTAAGTATGAAGTGACCCCACGCCTTTTGGCGGACTACTCGGTGGCACAATGGATACGGTTCACAGAGTCGTGGGTTCGATTCGTACTCGGGATAAATATTTGTGTGACGAACATCGGTGTTTGTTCCGTGTCTGGGTATGTTATCACTGAATAGCATAAAGCAAAGTTGCCGCGTCTGTCTGTCCCTATAAAATAAAATAGTTTTTATTCAACAAAAGACTTGGATACATTGATTTGGTTGGAGACTTCTTATGTACTTATGCTTAAATCTTTTAAACTACACGTCTGATTTTGATGCGGTTTTTTTAGTGGATAGAGGTATTTAAGAGAAAGGTTTTCAAGAAGAGCGGTTCACTATTAATTGTATTTGAGTATATCACTGTTGTTTCAGATATCGTGAATTGTTTTTGATTATTCTGTTATTAATACACAGATTTAGAAAACCCGTACTCCTGCGGCTGTCCCATACCTTAGGATAGTGAGGTCGTGCTGACGGTCCAAGTTGCGGGCGCACGTTCAAAGCAAAAATTGGCTTTATAAGCCACTAGAGAGTACACTTAAGGGTAAACCAACAGCCAAACCCATAATAGTGTATATAGTTTGTTGATATTTTTTATTTTATTTTGGTTTTTATTTGATAGTAGTCGCAGTAGCCGAAAACTTTGAGAGCCACCATGTTTAGGTTAGGTTAGATATACTTAATTTACTGGACAAAAGGCGAAATACTGAGAGTACCTACCTAGATACATACAAGAACAATGGTCAAATTTTAAAAAGAGTACCTACCATGTTTCAATCTCCAAAAAAATGGGTTACTGACGGCCATATTCAGATACAAATTACGTTGCATCGCATTGGTAGAGATCGCTAATAGCAATATAATCGCCTAAATTGTATTCTAATGGTGTCGGTCTAACTATTTTACCTTGGCCTCCGATTCAGAAATTGATGTTAAATTTGGGTATCTTAAAAAATACTACTTATCTGTTAAAAATGTTGTCCAATTTAAATACATATTGACTGGCTTGGTGGAACAGTGGTAAGTGACCCAGGTTCACTACCTACGGTTCCAAGAGTAGTGGGTTCGATTCCCACACACGGGCCAAATATTGGTGTTTGTTCCGTGTCTAGGTGTGTTGTTAAATATAATATTTAAGTATATTTGTGTATCCACTGTTGTTTCTAATATCCTTAGCTAAAGTAAGCTATTCACTACGGGATCAGATCATTGTATGTGATGTTGTGTAAAATTTTAATCAGCACCACTCTGGTGTGGTTTAGGGCAGGCTTAAACCCCTTGGAGGAGAAGATGCCCATACTTATGGCCTATGATTTATGCAATTCAATCAAAATATTGGGCTGGAAATAGAGCTATATTGATAAAATGAGCGTTAAATCCAAATTTTATCTTTCACATTTTAGTGAAATGGAAGGGGAAGATTTTCAAATAAGAATCTTAAGTAATTTTTAACCGACTTCAAAAAAAGGAGGAGGTTCTCAATTCGTCTGTATGTATAATTTTTTTTTTATTTTTTATTTATGTTCACCGATATTTTCGTCAATTATAGACGAATTTCAAAAATTTTTTTTTGGTTGTATAGAGTTCACTTCCGAGGTGGTCCCATTTTCACCAGTCTCGGATCTGATGATGGGATCCAGGAGAAATCGAAAGCAACCTTCAAATTTTATAGGGACATGTACCGCGTTTTGCATATTATCTGTAGTCATATTGGCATTTGCTTCTGGCTATCATAATTTTATGATGCTGAGCTGATGATGGAAGGTCAACTCCTTAATAGTTATGAGTAAAAGAATAATTATTTCAATACTGTATACATATTAAGACTACTAGTTATAATATCAGTAGCATTACAGGTGAGCTAAACTATTAGGTTGACCAGTCTAGGATCTGATGATGGGATCCAGGAGAAATCGAGGGCAACCCTCAAATTTTATAGGCACATGTACCGCGTTTTACATATTTTCTGAAGTTATATTGGCATTTGCTTCTGGCAATCATAATGTTATGATGCTGAGCTGATGATGGAAGGTCAACTCCTTAATAATTGGGAGTAAAGGGATAAATCTGTGTACATATTGATACTACTAGTTATAATATCAGTAGAATTATAGGTGAGCAGAACTAATAGGGTGTAAAAAAATTTTACACTAAAAAGGATGAAAAAAAATTGTAAACAAAAAAAAAACCGCCTTCAAAAACCCGACTCACTAAAAATTACAAAATAATATAATACGAACATTAATCTGGGTATGAATTTGATATGTTGTTGAAGGCGGTGCCACTTAAATTTTTGAGGAAAACTGCATGAAATATAAACGGCACCGCCTTCAACAACATATCAAATTCATACCCAGATTAATGTTCGTATTATATTATTTTGTAATTTTTAGTGAGTCGGGTTTTTGAAGGCGGTTTTTTTTTTGTTTACAATTTTATATATTTACTTTTATTATCACTCTTAATTTTTTCCCCTTAGGTTACCCCTACTTTAGTAAAATCCTTTCATAGGGGATGTCTTACTCAATTAGAAACCTGCTTACCCAACTTACAAGTTCTCACAGTGACAGGAGATTTCATTCCTAACCAGCGAGTAACGCTAACACACAACACTCATTCATACCTCCCTTCAAGTACCTAAAGAACAAAACGACATCGCAAAAAGCATCAACACTGCGCCACCGTTTGTCTACCGTGAGTCTGGCTCTAACGCCGGTACTGAGTAGCATCCGCGCGGGCGCAATCGCTTCTGCATAACGCGGGCAAAAGGTGAGGTTTTATTTTTTTTATTTTTCGGTGATTTAGAGGACTTTAAACTGCCATGGTTAAACAAATTAGACAGCTGAATATGTCCGGGGTATTTATCGTGTTGTGTTGATATCGCACACCCGGAACGATACTGCTGGCCCTTTTGCAAATATTGCTAAAATAAGTTATTTATGTAATAATGGCCCTAGTTTGGTATAGTTTCTAATTTGGTGAAATATCGGGAGCCCATTCAGTTTTATAATATGGTTATTTGGCCAACATTTTAAGTTGTAGACGCTACAGGGATTTCGGTTAAAGGTAAGCAGATTATATTTTTTTATATTTTGACTTTTTGAGTGGTATATGCTACAGAGATCGCAGTAAAAGGTACCTACGCGGGGTTTATTTATATTTTATTTATTTTTAATTCGTTCTGGTGTTGTGGTAGTTATTTTATTAACGAAATTGTTTAATTAAGTAGGTACTTAATGCAGATAGAGTTTGTTTTTTATTTTTCGTATATTCATTTCAGCATTGTGGTAGGATTATATGGTTCTACTTATGCAAACTTTTAAGAATGGTAATTAAATTATAATGATGATTAGGTAGGTACATAGTTCATTGTAGGTACACCGTTTCGTCATATTTTGAGTTGATTTGTATGTTTAATGATATAAGACGGTAGCATCTATTATTATTTGAATTATTTTTCGATATAAAAAGTTGTTAAGAAACAATAATTACATTAAGGACCTTCCACCGCCACCTTCAGATGTAAACAATTTTAATACTAATCAATTATCTAAACTCACATACTTAGGTTAATAATTTGTATAGCATAATAACAATTTATTCTGTTATTGAAATCACGAAACAATTTTCCGCGTCATGTTTTTTTATGAACTTGAACTTTGATTTTGTTAATCTCTAAGTTATTACATTAGGTATGTGTGCTATTTTACCATCATTTACGATTTAAACTTTTCGAAAAGTCGTCATAAAATAAACACACCCTTTTCATCACTGGTATAGATTCTACAAATGACGCTAAACTAAACTTAATACAAACTTTTGAAAAGTCATCTTAAAAATAAACACACCCTTTTCATCACTGGTATAGATTCTACAAATGACGCTAAACTAAACTTAATACAATACCTAGTTACGTGATATTTATAAAGTTTGTTACATGGCATACATTACATTTATCAGCGTCGCGGTGTCCCCGACTCCTCGACACTGCTGAGCAGATCCCTTTTCAGTTACCTACTTTGTTTTTTATTATTTTCTGCAAATTTATGTGTGTTTTTAAGTGTAACTGAATAAATACATTTCTTTCTATGTTAACCAAAACCTTGACAAACAAACTCTTGTATCCTAATCACAAGATGCATTATCTTATACCTTCCCATAAACTGGACTTTGCCAAAGGCCCTTAATCTTTTAGTTTCCTTTACTTATGATGCACCGATGCTCACTGCAGGCAGATAAATCAAATGCGATATCCCATTACGGCGTCGCACCTGAGAACAAACCATTGTGCGAAGCGGATTAGCATGCCAATGCGAAGATCTGAAGATATGGAGGTAGACTGTGATGCAGATACTTGTGGATTTTTTTTCCGTGATATCACACTTTTTTTTTGTTCGGCAATCGAATTTACAAGTAAGTCTCATTTTGTCATTGTGAGATATTTTATTTTGGGGTGAGACTTCCGCTCCCCCGCAAGTCCAGTGATGATGACGAGGCTCAAGTAGGACAAGAAAGATGCTTGTAGTAGATGCCCACTTATGTACTCTTTCCTTAGAAGACTTCAGGTGACTGTAAGTTTGTAAAACTACATTTTTTTTATCCACAATTAATGCAAGTTTGTGTTAGTGTCATAACTCTAATATCTTACTTTGAGATTATCTCAATCTGAAGTAGAGTTTTGAAATTGAGTTCCCGCGCTCTTCAGGCGGGGCGTGAAACGGCATTTAAGCAGGCCTTCAGGGTGAGTGCGACAGGTTTATGATCTATTGTGCCTGTCAACCTCATATTTGGATCTCACTACCGCTTACCATCAGGTGGAGTGAGGTCATCTTGTTAGCCTATAATAAAAAAAATCAAGTCATTGCAGACTCTTTGCCCCTATATCGACCTACCTACCGACTCTTTACCGAAGTGCTATTATTAAATATTTTTATATTTTATACAAACATATTATAATGCGGAGTGTACCGTAAGCCACATCTGATTCGCACCACATTTGCATCTTCATGACTCCGCGTGAGCGCTATTATGCGTTATTAATGAGATGCACCTATTTGTTCTGAGTGTTGGGTACTGACCATTAGAGGACTAATCTGTTATTCGTATGTTTGTAATTAAGAAAAATATAATACCGATTTAGATAACCTATTTAGAAAAATAAAAAGCCAGTCGCCAGTTCAAACCCCGCCACGTAGCACTGAGTTTTTTAAATTTGAAATGCATATGTACGATTATTCGGCGCTGTAACAGTGAAGGAAAACATCGTGAGGAAACCTGCACACCTATGAAGAAATTCTTAGGTTGTGTAGTCAACCAACCCGCACTTGGCCAGCGTGGTTGACTAAGGTTTTATCGCTTTAGTTTAGGGTTAGGGTTAGCCATTTCAATTTATACACTCGTAGGAATAGTTGAAAAGTAGTAAAAAAAATTAAGTTAGTACCTTTACTTCTAGGTACACAAGTACTTAATAATAGATATTGAGCAATTAAATCCTAGGGTTAATTACTATTTTCCAATTCGCATTATCGTTGTTTATTATAGAGTTCATCATAAAATTTTATCAGTTATGAGAACAAATTAATATGACGGTCTAGCCGATTTATGCATCTTTACAATTCAGATAACTAAACAGTTTATTCAAATTGAAATTAAGCTAGTTACATCAATACACTAAATCTTCCATACCTCGCAAGAGTAAATGTAAACCCATTGTTTCCAACATACCTCATACTTACTCCGGAGTGTATGCTCTTCAAAACGTTTACACAAACGTAACAGTAATGGTGACATTTAGTTAAATTGCCGGTCGTAATGCGAACGTTTTGTTCCTATAACTTGTCGTATCACTCGCTCCATCGACCACAGCCTTGTACTTGGATGAGGAGTATTTTTCTAAACGTTTTCATGTGGTAGCAGAAGGAATTTTGAACATAAGTAAAGTATCTAGGTACTAGCTATTCCCCCGCGCATAACCAAAAATACGTATAGTCCATTGTCAGAGACTCTCAAAGTGTAGTGAAGTACCTAGTAAAATATGACTTTTCTCAGGCTATAGACTCTTTGTCTGCCAAATTTGATGAAATCGGCTAAGCAATTTTGGCGTTAAGGCTAGTCAGACAGACAGGTAGACAGTTACTTACACATTTCTAGACAAAATTAGTACCAAATGATATTGATTACTTTTGCTAACGAAACTTTGTCATTTTATCATGGGTAAGTGGAGCACAAAGATACAATACTATTGGAAAAGAGGATAGTTATAAAACACGGCAGGTCAATCTGCTAATTTACTTCATTGACTTGTAGGTATGTTGTGTGTAAAGGCACGGACTTGATTGCATCCTTGCATTGTAAGATCCTTTATGAGAAAGATTTAACTATGTTTTGTTAAATCCTTTGCAAAGAAACCTTTACGCAGACTTTGCAGAATGTGACATCATTGTGGAATTTGCAGTAAGTAGGAAATTACGTCATGCCGTTTATAGATAGACTTACTAATTGTAAAAGGACTTGTGTACTTGATAAATATTTAAGTGCCTACCATTATTTATAGGAAAAATCGTAAAATAAGGTAATCGGTACCTATTTAGCTAAGTACACGTAAACATAAAACGGTGAATTATATATAAAAAATATATTGCGGTCGGAATAACAATAGTAAGAAGTGGGAAGTTTTTATTTCTAAACTAAAACGAATATTATTTGAAACATACTTCTACAACTTCAGAGACTGATATACATACATCGATATTAAAATTTATAAATACATAATCACACCCAGACACGTATTTCATCACAGAAATACTTGTCCTGAGGGGGAATCGAACCGAACCCACGGCTCTTGGAACCGCGAGCCAGGGTCACTAACCACTGTTCCACCAAGCCAATCAGTCCGATTTATATAGCTCATACATTATTTTGGGCATTCTGCGTAGTTTATACCCGTTTAACGACGATATTCAACAATAGGTAGAATTTGAATTATGTATAGTATAAGGTTATCATACCATCGAAATCGTACGGCGGTAATGTGTGCGGTCACTAATACTCGTATATTTATAAACATATAATGTACTATTATTATTATATTTTCGAAGTGTTTACCATACGCACGAACAAATGACATAATAAATATAACGACCTGTGTACCATGAGTTTAAAACTTACGCATTCGATATCGCCTACGTAAATATGTCTATGAAAAACTTGTACAGCGCCGCTGGTGGTTACGCGAAGAACTAAAATCGGCCGTATGAAAAAAAACAACTCGATAGGTTTTTAACGTAAGTAAGATTTCGATAGCCAAGTCATGGTAGGCCCTCTGTTAGAATCACTCATACGTTTTTGGGCATGCTACACAAAAAATGCTACTTGGTAGCTAGTAAGAAAAAAAAAGAGGTGTCGATATAATTTCGGTCATGAGATCAGCCAACTGCGTAGGCCTTAATAAGTGCACAAGTATGCGCTTAAACACAAGTGCACTCTCTGTTCCCTCACTCTCATAGCTCGGTAAGACTGCAACTACTGCAATCCGACATGACCGATCTTCTTCTTCTTATCGTATGGTTGATGAACAACCTGGTGTCCTGAGTTTTAAACCGCCCGTAGGCCTCTGACATGGCTTCACACACCGTTGAAAAAATTCTCAGGTGTGCTGGTTTCCTCACGATGTTTTCCTTCACCGTTAAAGCTTCGAAAGATGGTACATATGAATTTCAAATTTGAAAAACACATTGGTACCTGGCGGGGTTTGAACTGGCGACCTCTCGCATGGCAAGCAACGACCTTAACCACTCGGCCATCGACGCTTTTTACCTGACCGATGAGAGATCAGCACCTGTAGACAAAGTAACAGTATCATAACGATAACGAAGTTCGAAAAGAACAAAATGTATGGGATTGACATTAAATTGACCACGTGATTTATCGCGTCTAATGTTATCGTTTCGATATTGTTACTTTGTCTAAGCCCCCAGGTGAAGGAATACTGCTTTTAACGTACTTTCCCAAGCACGGGCGTGCATCAACTAAACTCTTAACTCCGAGCTGAGTTATTACTTAACAGCTAAACTCACACAAATTTGGCCCGACCCCGGACTCGAACCGGTGACCTCTCGGCCCTTACGCAGCGCTTGCCACCAATAGACCAACGAGTCAATTAGACGTATTATAACGACCTTTTCGCTCATACGTTTTTTGTGCCCATAAAAAAAGATGTCCGCTACTTAGTAGCTAGTAGCTATAGTAGTAAGTGCCCTAAGTACCTACGCATAGTTATAGAGTATTTTTTACGGTGTTAGGTACTTATTAAGCAAGTCGCAACTCATAATTGAATTTTATATTTAGCTATGGACAAGGAAGGAAATAAGTTATCAGCAAACAGTAAGCATTGCCGTGCGAAAGGTTCAGTAGGTAGGTACGTAATACGTTATTACAATTGGGTAAATAAATAAATAAATAAATAAAAATCGTTTATTGTCTCAAAATCTGCTACAATAAGAAGTACACAACATAATGCAGTAAGTATAATGAAAACAAAATATAAGTAGGTCTTAGCAGGGATGTAGGTACATACAATAAAATTTTTTAGTATCACGCACGAGACAAAGGGATGAAATTCAGCTTATGCTGCCTCGAGAGTCACTCTCGATCAGCGCTGGTTTTCAACTTCATCCGGCTCTCTAAGGCGGAATTTGAGAGCTTATGTTTTGGCTGGTTGACATCTAAGTACATATATATGTATTAAACATTTAAAATTTTAAAAAACTAAACAAAAAAAATAATAATAATAATATCCGTATTTTATTACAATCCAAAAAAATAAGTAATAAATAATCTATTTCTTAAAACTATAAAAAGTGTGTGTGTGTAGGTGTGTGGCAGTGTATGTTGTGTGTGTGTGAGTGTGTGTGTATGTGTTGTTTAAGCTACTTAATAAAGGGAAGAGAAACAGAAGTAGGACTTTATGGATCAAAGAAATCTCTTAGGGCTACGGTCTTGTGAAAAGGCTGTTTCAAATTTTGAACGGCACGTTGTTTTTTTTGAAGAGCTGCTTTATATTTTAGTCTAAAACATTTTTCAGACATTTTTATTCTTAGGGGTGGGGGGAGGTCGTTCCAAATTTTGGCTGTTTTAAATTTGAAACATCCCCTAAACCGGCTAGATTTGTGACATGGTAACTGGAGTAAGTTTGACGAAACTGAGCGTAAATTGGATCGCTTAAGGTCTTTTTTCCACGACAATTTTTCAAAAAGATAAATTGGACACTTGGTCCAAATTACTTTTTGTGTCAAGCATGCGTAGTGCAGCTCGCGCCTCGCGCTCATGTTAAGGATACCTTTTTCGTTCATGTATGAAGTTACATGTCCTCTTTTTGGTATTCTAAAACAAAATCTCATACACGCGTTCTGTACCCGTTGTATTGCGTTTTCTGTATTAGAATTTAATCTTGGACCATAAACAGAATCGCACATCACGCATGTCGCACGGGTAGTTTCCTAAGTCAAATTTTACATGTGATTTCACAATTAATAGTAAGATATAGGCAGATTAATAACATAAGTCAAATTGAAATTAAAATTTCTGACAAAATGAGGCAATGATAGACATTTGAAGATGGGTGGGTGAGTCCATTATAAAATATCAAAGGTGATTAAAATAAATAATACAATATTTCAAATTACATAATTAATAACAACTTTTGCTTTAAGACCATTTTCGTAAACGCAATATTTAGTATACTTGCCGAACAAATTTCTGGCGCGTTGCATACAAATAACTGAAGCGTGACGTCACGATTCAGTCACTTTTTGTATGGAGCGTTTTGAGCTTGCCTAAATGATGTGCTATTGAAACAGTAATATCTCGGCGAGTTTTAAAGTTATGACAATAATTCTTTAAGCATTTTTTTAATGTTGTGTGGTCCATCCATCTACATCAAAATAAAAAAATAGGCAACTACCCTATTGTGTGATGAACATCGGTGTTTGTTCCGTGTCTGGGTGTGATTATTTATAAATATATACGTATGTATGTATATCAGTCTTTGACGCCCATAGTTCAAGCTCTGCTTAGTTTGGGGTCAGATGACCGTGTGTAGAAATGTCCCAGATATTTATTTATTTATTAAATTCCATTATTATCGCTTAATGTTATAAAGCACAGACAATTCTTTATCCTTACATTTAGCGATAGTAACTCTTGTTACGCCTGTCGCACCAAAACTGCTGAACCGATTTCAATGAATTTTCGCAGACAGGTAGTTTAGAGCCTGGGAAAGTACTTATATGGGCAAGTAGCCTATGGTGGAGTGGGTGAAACAGTAGGTAGTTTAACCCGTTCTGCAAAATAAGTTACTTTAAAAGACAACGGAGGTTTAAAACTAAAGCCTAACTAATTATAATTAAGTACCTATGTCACTCACTTCTAGATTCATGAGCACATAAATATAAGTCTTTATGGGTTTACACGCGATGTTTGCTCGCGACCATGATTGGTGTAACCCAGTCGAAAAGTCGGGCAGTAAGTAGCTTTGTATTTGCTACCCCCAATAACGCGCATAGCCCCAAAATACTAATTTAGTGTAATGGAACGCGAAAGCTTAAAATCATGAGCACATCTTTAACATAAAGGTCAAATCGAAAGAGTTATGTAAGATTTTAGACTTTCGCCCGACGTTTTGCTGCGACGTTCGCTCGCGACCACGATTGGTGTAACCCAGTCGAAACGTCGGGCAGTAAGTAGCTATGTAATTTGCTACTCCTAATATCGCGTGTAGACTCATAAAGACTAATTTTAGTCAAAAGAGTTAATTCTCGAAATCAACCTGAATGCGGATTCCGTTTTACCTTCCGCTGCGCGGGACCCTAAAAATTAACCAATACAAACTAATGACTAATTTAACGCAGCTCACAAAACAACTATTGCTACTATTTTAGTTTAAATCAATTTGCCACGACGACGGCACGTTGACAAGCGCGTACCGCGGTTTTGCCCGTTTCATCTAAAAAGTTCTTCTTTACATAACATATCTTTGGTTTGTGTGACTTGAAAAAAAAGCGTTCGATTGATTTAGATAATATTTATCTATTGTTAGCCATTGCCTGTTATTGTTAGCCATTTAAAAAAAAAACTCTTATTATTTCAAAATGCCGGAAAGCACCTCATCAATCAATCTTTTTGCTTATTATAAAAAGTAGTAACTATTAATGCTACCATTACCTTAGATAGTAAAATTACTTAGGTTATTATCTACTATTTTCTTAAAACAATATTTTTTCTTCGAGTTATAAAACGAAGTTCGGTGACCACGATGATTGTGATTGATTCTGATTGGATAGAAAAAGTAGGCACTTACGAGTTTTAAAGATTTTTTTCAAATTAGATAAACATTGCTTGCAATTATATCATATGGTAATTCTGAAAAAAGAAACTTAAACTGAACAATCTTCATAAAAGTCTAAGTATCATCATCATTGTCATCAACCCATGAATGTCCCCACTGCTGGGGCACGGGCCTATAAACTAGGACGAGCAGGCCTTAGTCAACCAAGTGCGGTCTGTTTGACTACCCATCTAAGAACTTCTTCGTAGGTGTGCAAGTTTCCTCACGATGTTTTCCTTCACCATTCGTCAAATAATCGAACATATGAATTATTTTTTTTAAAACACTTTTGTACGTGGCGGGGTTTGAACTAGCGACTCGCATGGCAAGCAACTTAACCACTCGACCATCGTCGTTTTTTTCTGAACCAGTAAGTCATCGACGATTTTTTGAGTCAAAGTATTTAGATGTGAAATTTCATTACTGTTAAAGTACAGCCGTTTGGTTGTTTAAGATGTGTTTCGACAATATCAGTTATCAAAGTAACTATTAATAAGCAAAGGATGGTTGATACATTAGCGGATTAGAGCGAAGCTTTTCATTTGTATATCTGTCTATCCACGTCTAGTGAAGCAGGATAGTAGCAGGAATATTCGCCGTGGCTTACTAATGTAGACTCGGCGGTAGAGTAAGCTACATAGCACACAGCAAGTAAAATAAGTGTACTTATTCCTTTTATGTTGCCTCTTGCGCCTCGTAAAGTGTGTTAAGCTGTTGTTCCTGTACCTAACTATCAGTCGTTTTTCTGATCTAGCTTTTTTTTCCTAATAGACTTACGATGATGGCTTGGAGTAGCCACGTCATCATCACCGGACATGCGGGGGAGCTGATGGCTCTCACCCCTAATCCAATCAAGCGAATTAACAAAGTGAACCCGAAATTTAAGAAAGGCCGCCACAACCAAAATCTGTTGGACAACATGTTAATAAAGTACTTATAACAATTGATTCCTACGCTACAAAATCATCTGTGAACGTGAAGTGTGCCAAACTAGTTCACATTTACTGACTTCATTTAACACTAAACATCATTCCCCGTGAATCATCCAAATCACATGGTGCCTTGTTAAGTAGACAATCAAATTATCGTTATGTTTAATTATCGCGTGAATACCCGCTAAAGTGTTTAGCGCTGGTAATAGGCTCGCGATTACATTCCGGTTGCTAGACGATCGAGATTTTGCTATTTCCATATAGCAGAGGTGAAATATTTGAATCCTTTAGGGGCACCCTTGAATAGGAACTGAAATTAAAGCGATTGATACTTGTGTTTACACCTGAGGGCTTAGACAAAGTAACAATATCGAAACGATAACGAAGTTCGAAAAAAATAAAATAAACTATTTGTATAAAATTGACCACGTGATTTATCGCGTCTAATGTCAATCCTATACATTTTATTCTTTTCGAACTTCGTTATCGTTTCGATATTGTTACTTTGTCTAAGCCCCCTGTCCAGTTATTTTGTGCTTGTAAGTATTAAAAAATACTTTTTTTATATACGTTATACTATTATTAGTTGAATTTCATCTAGACACGCGGTAGCGTGTCAAGCCAAGTTCAAGAAACAGAACTGGCGAGCCGCACCGTGTGTAATATTACACGAACCATTTGGAACCACTTTTGAACCCCTCATAAATCAAAAACTATTTCACATAAACGTATCAAATTTGGCTCATATATTGTGACTTGCGAGATAAATATGTGTTCTAAATTTCATAAGCTTATCTCAAACAGTTATTCAGATATTAATGTCCAAAAATCCTCATTTTTATCATTGACTGACTGACAGATCAAAATTCTAACCCAGTTCCAAATTACCTAGAGAGTTAAAATTTGGCAACAGCAGAAAACGATATTGAAACCATTAATGAGTATTTTTCTAATATAGGTAAAAACCTAGCTGATGTCATTAACCAGACGACAGAAAGTACTTATGCGATGTCCAACATGAGTGCTCCCGTTTTGAATTCTATGATTCTAATTCCCCCAGATGAAGCCGAAGTTGAATCTGTTATAATGAATTTAAAGAATGACAGCGCTACAGGCCGGGACTGTATACCGACAAAGTTCTTGAAATTAGCGAGAAGTACTATAATTCCACCCCTAACGAACCTAATCAATATGTGTTTTAACCAAGGTGTATTCCCAAAAGTATTTAAAAGGTCGTTAATAACGCCCGTCCACAAGGGTGGATCTCGAAGTGACGTGTCAAACTATAGGCCTATATCAGTTTTATCATCTCTATCTAAAGTTGTGGAAAAGGTACTTAATAATCGGTTGGTGTCATTCCTTGAACAAAATTATATTTTATCCGATTCCCAATTTGGTTTTAGACCCGGTAAAAGCACTGATGATGCCGTTAGTCAACTCACTGAGTGCATTACTAAAAATACGGATTCGGGAAACAAATGTTTAGGGGTCTTCCTTGATTTAGCCAAAGCGTTTGACACGGTGTCGATTTCTACACTTGTGGACAAATTGAATCACATAGGTATTCGTGGCAATGTTTTAAGCATATTTGAAAACTTTTTAACCGATCGCACTCAACAAGTCAAAATTGATGACCACCTGAGCACGGACGCCCCAGTAACCTATGGAGTGCCACAAGGCAGTATTCTTGGTCCAAGCCTCTTTCTTGTGTACATAAATGACTTATGTCAGCAAAAACTATTTAATGGTAAAATATTTACTTATGCCGATGATACTGCATTGGTCTTTTATGGTAAATCATGGGAGGAGGTACAGCGTACTGCCAACATAGGTTTAAATAAAATATGGCATTGGCTTAGGAAAAACTTCCTAACGCTCAACGTCAACAAAAGTACCTTCATTCAATTTTCATTCGCGCACACTGCTCCACCGGAACTTAAACTACAGGCTCATTCTTGCACCGGTTCAAAAGATTCCACAAACTGCACATGTTTAAGTCTAACAAGATCGACAAACGTAAAATATCTTGGTATAATCTTAGACGAAAAACTAAACTGGCGTTCCCACATTAACATTTTGACTTCCCGCACTAGAAAACTTATTTGGATTTTCAAGAAATTAAGGCATGTAACAAATTTTGAGCTCATTCGACAAGTGTACTACGCAATAGTGCAGTCAATTTTGAGTTACTGTGTGGGGGTGTGGGGTGGTGCCTGTAAAACGACCTTGATTGTCTTGGAACGGGCTCAGCGATCGCTTCTGAAAGTAATGACCTTAAGTCCATACAGATTCTCTACAAAACTTCTGTACGAAAAGTGTGGAGTCTTATCTATCCGTTGTCTGTATGTATTGAATGTCATTATGAAGCAGCACAAAATTACTCCATTGGACAAACATAACGCACGTAAAAAACCCCGTACTATTAGAAATGTTATAAACCCCATAAAAACTCGTACAGCTTCTGCAAAACGACAACAATGTAGTATGAGCATACATTTATATAATAAAATAAATAAGATCCTTAACATTCATCATTTAAATGGCTTTGAAGTTAAACATAAATGTAAAAGTTGGTTACTTACATTAGATTATTTTGAAACTGAAAAACTGCTAACAACTACATAACAAAACACTTACACACACACACACACATTCATACACAAACACATAATCACTTATATACACAAAACATATTATAAGGTATATAATTAGGATTTCATATAAATATTGTATTGTATTATATTCAGCTTAATAATGACTTAATTGTAACATGAAACTTTAAATTATGAAACAGAAGAGGGAGTGAGCACTGATTACTGTACTACAGGCATGTACCTGACACGGGAATCAGGGTTTCGTCATTACTTTGTACAATGTTTTATGTCAATAAAGTTTATTATTATTATTATTATTATTATTTGGTATGCAGATAGGTAATTACATGAATACAAAGGAAAAAATAAAAAACTGGCAATTTTTTAATAATTAGGTTTTTTTTTTTATTTTTTTTATTTTTATAAGAGGCTAACAAGATGACCTCACTCCATCTGATGGTAAGCGGTAGTGAGATTCACATATGAGGTCGACAGGCTCAATAGACCATGTTGAGCCTATCGCACTCACCCTGAAAGCCGTGAAAAAGGAGACCACTGCTGCGGTTAGGTTCTATTATGAACGCTTAACATAATTACCTAATTAGTGCCTAATCACGCCTATATACCGGGGAAGGCAGAGCACTAAGTATATATTTAGGTATACATACTTACTTATTTACAATTAAGAGTAGGTACTTATAGTCGGTTTTCATATTTATTACTTAGGGTTATACCCCATAAACGTAGGAAAATACAGTAACTGATTCAATTGTTTTATATTTATAAAGTCTAGTTTTAGTTTTGAATTTGTCATTTTCAAAGGACCTACGGCGTTACGATGATATATACTTTTCTACAAAAAGTAATGATATCCAATCAAAAACATAAATGTGAAATGAGAGCCAAGTTCAATATTATGATAATTGCCTTGGTTGTTGACTTCAACGACAAAAGAAGTGAGATCTAAATGGGTGCCAAGTTCAATGGTCAACCCTGAAATTTATTTATAAGTAACACTATAACATACCTATCATATCTTCTTATAACATAAGATAATGTATGGTGGTAGCCTAAGAAGGTCTGTCTTGGCCCTGTATCACCCATTGTTGGGTATAGGCCTCTTCATGTGTTTTCCATTTGACCCGGTCTTTTGCTGATCGCATCCAGGTCTTGCCCAATATATTTGTGATGTCATCGGCCCAGCGCATAGGTGGTTTCCCAACGTTTCTCCGTCCGAGCCTCGGTCTCCATTCAGCAATTCTGCGTGCCCATCTGCCATCCTCTCTTCTGCACATATGTCCGGCCCATCTCCACTTCAACTTCGTCACAATCGATGCAATGTCCGTGACTCCGGTACGTTTCCGAATGATGGTATTTCGGATACGGTCTGCGATCGATATTCCCAGCATTGCTCGTTCCATCGCTCTTTGGGCAACTTGAAGCTTATGAACAAGTTTCTTCGTTAGTGTCCATGTCTCAGCCGCATATGTCATTGCAGGCAGGACACATTGTTCATAAACGCGTCTTTTGAGGAAGACAGGCATTCGTTTGCTCTTCAGAACGTCGGCGAGCTTGCCAAACGCAGCCCAACCCCGTTGGATACTTTTATCGATTATCTTTTCGTGACGGTTGTCTCCGAATGAGATGACTTGACCAAGGTAGGGGTATTCCAGGACGTTTTCTACCTTCTGTCCATGAACTACAATGTAGGGCTGGTTGTTATTTGCCCGACACAATATTTTGGTCTTGTTTACGTTCATCTTTAGGCCAATAGATAAGGACGCCATGTACAGTTCTTCTAACATAGCTGTGAGTTCTTCAACCGAGTTCGCCAAAATCACTATATCGTCGGCGAAACGCAGGTGTGAAAGCGTTTCGCCATTGATGTTTACTCCGGTATGAGACCAGTCTATGAGCTTAAAAACGTCCTCCAGAGTAGCATTGAAGAGTTTTGGTGAGATGGTATCCCCTTGGCGGACTCCTCTTTCGACGCTGATTGGCTCTGTTAGCTTATGTAGCTGTATTTGAAGAGTAGCACTTCTGTAGACCTCCTTCAGCACCTCCACATATCTGTCGTCCACCATACTTCGTTTTAAAGCATTGAATACCGCCCAATGTTCCACTGTGTCAAACGCCTTTTCGTAATCTATGAAGCCTAGGCACAAGTCTTGGTTGTATTCAATGCTTTTCTCGATCATTTGTTTCACGCAATAGATGTGATCCATTGTCGAAAAACCCTTTCTGAATCCGGCTTGTTCGACAGGTTGTGCTGCGTCTAGTTTAGAGGTTAGTCTGTTTGTTAACACCCTAGTAAATAATTTGTAAATGTGCAGTAATATGGATATAGGCCTATAGTTAGCTAGGTTGGATTTATCGCCTTTTTAAATATGAGCTTAACTATGGCATTCTTCCAACTTTTTGGTGTTACTCCTTGTACCAGTACTTGATTAAATAAGTGTTTAAGTTCTTGTAAGATCACCCTTCCACCGAATTTAATTAGTTCGACAGGTATGTTGTCGTCACCGGGCGCTTTCTCATTTGCCATGTATTTGAGGGCAGCTTTTATTTCATACAGACTAATGTCTGGGAGATCCTCAGTAAAGTGTCGCGTAAGTTTCGCTCTTTTATCTGTTCCCGTACTGGTAGGCGCAGGCACCTTGGAGCTGTACAGGTTTGTGTAGAACTTAGTGACAGTGCCTAGGATTTCCTCCAAGTCGGTCGTTTCGATGCCTGCGTCCACTTTTAGTCTATACATTTGCTGTATACTCGCTTGTAGCTTTCTCCTAAATACCTTTGGTCCTCTGTACTGCTCAATAGTATTCATAATGGTCTTATGTGTATTCTCTCGTAAATCTCTTCTGATGGCCTTCTTGGCTTTTTTATTGATTTCAGAGAGGTTTCCAGATCGAGAAGAAAGCACTTCCTTTCTTTTTTCAAGTATGTCTTTGGTTTCCTTCGTCAGGACTGACTCCTTCGATGTGACTACTTTCCCCAGTTCATTCGATGCTTTGGTGATGGCTTCGGTTAGGCGTTTATTGAGATCATCAATAGTTTCAGCTGGTTGTGAATGGACTAGTTCGAGAATACGCTGTTCGTATTTTTGTTTCTGTTCTTCAATGGCCTTTAAATTATACCGAGTTGGGCGCTTGTGGATTAAACTATTTCGTTCCATCTTAAGGTCAATGCTCACTTTTGCGCGAACTAATCGATGATCACTGCCAATATTGATTTTATTCAATGTTGAGACATCATTTATAATGCATTTTTTGTTGGTCAATATGTAGTCAATTTGGTTTTTGACCCCACCACCAGGGCCACACCATGTCCAGAGTCGATGGCTCTTCTTATTGAAAAAGGTGTTAGAAGCGTACAATTGGTGTTTGCTTAAGAAATTAACAAGCATTTTTCCCCTCTCGTTCCTTTTGCCTAGACCGCAATTTCCGACATACTGCTCAGTGTTGGACGCGGCATTTTTACCAATTTTGGCATTAAAATCGCCCATGACTATTGTGTAGTGACAAGGAGTCTCTTGCAGTGCCACTTCCACGTCGCTATAGAACTCGTCAGCTAGTGCTTCAGGGCTTTTGCTTGTTGGTGCATAGACTTGGACGACTTTGATTTTATAGCGGCTGTTTAATTTAAATGTAGCATATATAACGCGGGGTGAAATTGCCTTGATGTTAAGTAGTTGATCAGAAAAGGATTTGTTGATCAAAAGGCCCACTCCTCCTTGTGATCTATCGGAACCTTTATAAAATAGCAGGTGGCCTGATCTCAGCTTTATGAGGTCTTCTCCATGTCGGCGAGTTTCGCAGAGCCCCATCACTGTCCATTTTATTTTGTCCAAAACGGTGTGTTCCAAATCATATAGGCGGTCGTCTCCAAGTAGTGTATTAACGTTATACGTAGCCAGATACATCGTCTTTTTATGGCAGCCGGATCTCTTCCAGTGATTTTTAGCACCCTCTGTCCTGCCGGTTCTCTGACCGCTGCCGTAGCCAGGCCTAGCAGGACCGCTGGGGGCGTATTACGACATCTTAATTCCAGTCAGTTTAAGAATGGGCATCGACTAACTTCGTGTTTCTAGTACATTAGTTGTGCGCTTTGAGCTCATGTAAATTTTAAAAAGAAGTGTAGTAAGTAATAACAGTTTTAAAGTTGTAAAAATTTTAAGAAAAATTGCGATGTGCAAGGTTGGCTTGGTCGGACATGTTATGAGGATCGAAGAAAGCCATGTGACTAGTAAAGTGATGAATATGAATATGAATGGACGTATAGTAGAGGAAGGCCGAAGACACAGGAAATGGTTTGATTAAGAGATGATATGGGAGTGAAAGGAGTAGGCACAGAGCTGACGAATGATAGAGCCGAGTGGAAGAAAAAGATATGTAGCGCTGACCTCACTTAGCGTATGACAAGGGCAGGAAAAAGAGGAATGATGATGATGTGTTTAATAACAGCCCTTTATCATATAGCTACCGAAGCCCATTTTTTAACAGACTAGAATTAAGAGGACGTGATATGCCCCCCTGTGGGCACTTTATAACTGGTCTACGCACGAGTTAACTGCCAATTTCACGGCTATAGCGTAATCTATCGATTGCTTTTCGCGTAATTAACTATATTCTTAATTAATTTCCGTCATTAAATATGATAGGTACTTACTTATAACGGTAGCCAGTATAATTACGAATACGTAACTACGTATCAAATATGTACCAACCTAAGTACAAATACATAGTTCCCAAAGAACCTTACCAAAATATACAAAACTTTATTGTTAACTAGCTTTCGGCCCGCGACTTTGTTCGCGTAGAGACGTTTAACGGGTAAAACATTGCTTCTTTATAGCGCAGTCTCTAGGCTCTGGACTATATCTGTACCAAATTTCGTATAAATCTATTCAGTACCTACTCTATGCGTGAAAACGTAACAGACAGACAGACAGAGTTACTTTCGCATTTATAATATTAGTTAGGATGATTGAATTGCCTTTCATACTATGAATGATTTTAAAGTTAATAAATAGAGTATTGCGCACAATGTTATTTGAAAAACTTTGCAAATCTATTGCTCTAAGTTTGTCGTAAAACTGGAAATGCAAAAAACTTATTCAATTCATGCATAATAATTTATTTGCCTTTAAATGTTATGATACGGGTTCTAATTGCCAAGGCGCATTCTTATCCGGTTTTGAGACATTTAAATCAGACACTGGAATAGCATTTAAGTTTGTTTTGTTATTTCAAGCGGTCGCATTTTACACTGAGTAACATTATAACAACTTTATTTTATTTTATGGCGCAGAAAATAATTTGAAAAAAAAGCACGTAAATATTAAATTCACACTACACAGCAAAGCGATAAAAGTTATAAGCCATTACAGTTTATATGAGTTTTTTTTATTTAATTTAGTGACGAACAGGGAAAAGCCTAGTAACTACTAATTGACTGTCTAATAAATACCTTCCTATCTTTTGTAGTGCTGTTATGATCTTATAGTCACTATAAAATTATTATCGCAAACAGTTTATAAAACTTTGTGGCGATAGTTCTACCTCAAGTGTCAAAACGACTAGTGTTTTAATACATTCGAAGTGAAGTGTCTTAATCATCATCATCAGCCCATATACGTACCCACTGCTGGGGCACGGGCCTACCCTAAACTAAAGCGATCAGTGGGGCTACCATGAGTTTAAAACTTACGCGCTCGATATCGTTTACGTAAATATGTCTATGAAAAACTTGTACAGCGCCGCCTGGTGGTTACGCGAAGAACTACAATCGGCCATATGAAAAAAACAACTCGATAGGTTTTTAACGTACGTAAGTTTAAGACAGCCAACTCATGGTAGGCCCTCAGGCCGCGAGTCAACCACGCTGACCAAGTGCGGGTTGGTCGACTACACAACCATAGAATTTTTTCATAGGTGTGCAGGTCTTAGGTGAAGTGTGTGACGTCATAATGAAGTTGGACTGTAAAAATGCTTGTGCGAGTGAAAATGTCAGTTGTTTTTGGTGTATCTTCCATCTAGACTACTTAATCTACGCTGTGCTTTCTATCGTTTTACTCACTCTGTTCATATACTATTTCGTAGTATGGGCATGATGGAGATCATAAAAGGTAATTTGAATATTTAATTACGTACATTAAGCATATAAGTAGTATTCTGTTCTGTATACTTTTGTATTTGTGTTTGTTACAATAAAAAAAATCTTTTCCTTTTTTAACTGAACGGAAAATTACAGTTTCTGTTTCAAATCTGATGTATGTATGAGTTTTAATAATGCTTTGGTACCTGTAGTGTGCAATTAAAAAAATAAACGCTTACCTACTTACAATTTAAGACTCACAATATCTCATATCAATAAGTACACAAGCACTTGATGACGTCATTAAGGAGCACATGAAAATTGCAAAGCGTGAAACCGTTTAATCGCTCGGTGATAATCTTTGAGCAAACACCGCCGGCCGCAGCCTTGGCAGTGTGTACGTAGCCTTACAGGCTGTGTGCGCTAGAGACGGTTCAGTTTCGGTTTCGGTTACGCAGAGTTTCGGTTTCAGTTTCGGTTTGGCCTATTGGCGTGTGAAGTTTAATATATATAGTTCGGGTTTACTTATTATTAGTACCTAATTATTTTATAATTAAGTGAATTAAATAATTACACGTAATAAAATGTTGCAACATACATCCATTTACTAACTTATTTGTTTATTACACCATCACTCTAATGTGTGTTTGTGTATTGGTCTATTGTGCCTGTCGACCTCATATGTGGATCTCACTACCGCTTACCATCAGATAAAGTGATGTCATTATATTAACCATTTTAAAAAAAATCACTTTTTTTATAAAGTAAGCAGATAATTTAAGACAGATTATCCCTTCAGTGGGCGAAATATTATAACACGTCTTTACATTTGTCAGCCTTCGAAAAATTTCAAGTTCTTTCGGTTTCGGTTACAATCTTATTTAAGAAGGAAACAACACTGACAGCAATTACAGTTTTCAGTTTCGGTCAGATATTGTGTGTACGTAGCCTTACGCCGGACGCTGCGCACGAGTTGATCGCGAGACGTCGAAAGTTGCGTTTGCGCGGGAAAATAGGAAAATTTCTAGTTTTTTTTCACTGTGCGTGTAAAAGTGCCAGTAGTGTTTTGGTGTTCGTGCGATTGTGAGTTTTAGAATTGTGATATTTATGGAAAAGCTTAGTATCTTATCTTAGATATTGAATGCAACCTTCATGAAAATCAATATTCAATGAAAACTGAACAGATAGATTCACTGTAATCAGTGAATCTAAATTTCAATTGATATCAAATGAATTGAATTTCCAATTCGCGAGTTGGAAAAAGTGATTTTAAGTTATTAATCAAAACGAATTAAATATCTCTGGCTTATATAATTTTAATCGTTATTTAAAACAAAAAAAAGATTCCATAATAATAATGCCAATTATCATTATTTTCATTATGTTCATAGAAGTCAGCGCACTTACTAGGTTTTTTATAACTCGACGATTAACAAATTACAAGTGTTTTCATTAGTCCACCGACATGCCCGCATTAGTTCTTAATTTACTACTTTGTTGATGTGGAAATGTCCAAATCATTTATATACTAAAAGAATAATGTCGGCATGTACTTCCATGATAGGTGATTCACACATTCCTTAAACGGGTCTTAGTCCGGTCAATTTAGACATTCGAAGTTACATAAATTCCCACCAAGCTGAAAATCGGTAAGATTGCTTAAAATATCATTAAAAACAAAATTTGAAAGTTCCCCATCTTTCCCCTGTAAGGAAAAAATGTTATTCAAGGTCAAAGGAAAAAAAAATGAGTTTTTCGCGATTTTTAGCAAAACGGTAAGTTTTATCATAAAAATATGTATGACAAAATTACTTATCATCTAATTATCTATAAAAATTGTCTTTACACTTTGTTCCTAAGATTCACCATTTCAGAGATACAGCGATGCACAAAGTTGAAATGTTGTATTTTCAAATCTTCCAGGCCCCGTGCTATTGTGCTAGACAGATAAAATTTTTACGAATGATGGATTTCAGTTGCCTCTATTATCGCTAATACTAAATACAACATAAAACCATCACTTAAGGTGGGCTCTCATACTAACGCTTTTTTTTATTTGCTCGCACTTGGACGGTTTTTATCGTAGTTACCCTAGTAAACCAATTCCACATTAACGTGGTGACCATGGCTTAACGTGGTTACCACGTTAAAAACCGGCCAAGTGCGAGCAAATAAAAAAAAGCTTTCGTAGAGAAAAGAAAAAGAGCCCACCTTGAGTGATAGTTTAATGTTGTATTTAGTATTAGATGTTATAGAGCCAACTGAAATACATCATTCGTGAAAATTTTAACTGACTAGCACAATCGCACGGGGGCCTGGCAGCATTTGAAAATACAACTTTTTCAACTTTGTGCATCGCTTTATCTCTGAAATGGTGAATCTTAGGAATAAAGTGTAAGACAACTTTTATAGATAATTAGGTGATAAGTAATTTTGTCATACATACTTTTATGATAAAACTTACCGTTTCGCTCAAAAGTGCATAAAACTGATATTTGTGACATTTGACCGTGAATATTTTTTTTTGCACACGTCGGATCGATGGGGACTTTTGACATATCATTTGTAATGACGTATTCAAGGCCTGCACAAAAATCCAGCTTGTTGGGAATTAATGCAACCTTACCCATAATTTAGATGCTAATTTGACTGGACTATCTCTGTTAGTACAGGATCCGTGGAGTATTTTTTCACTTGATTACTATCAAGCTAATTTTCCGTCAAAAGTAGTAATACAGATCCTTGATGTAAAAATAGCGTGGTACGCTATTGCGGTGCACCAGTTGAATATATATTGGAAAGTCATGAAATTAAAAATCAATTCATTTCTCAAGCGTGAGAAATTTTTTTTTTGACTTTTTGGTAGATTTTGACCGTAGGACCGGGACAACGTACCACGGAATTTGTAGGACAATATGACCGTTACATTATATAAATATTAACTAAATAAATAAAAAGAAATCAGCTGGTTAGTAATCATTTTTGGTGATCTCGTTATCAATACATGTTGGAGGGGGAGGACTCTTTGATGAAACCATAGATTTTGTAGGACAAATATTTTTTCAAATAATTTAGATAATTATCATAAGATATAATAAAAACAATTCAGTTAGTAATAAATATTGAAGAATCATCAAATCGACATATTTTATCATTGCTACCTCTGTTAGCTACCACAATCAAAAATTTTCGCACAGGAAATTGTTGGGCGTCTTATCAAAATGAAGCTACTCACGGAAAGTTAGCTTGATAGTAATCAAGTGAAAAAATACTCTACGGATCCTGTACTATGTGACATATAAGTCACAAAACAAACTGTATGATCTATTGAAATTTTAAATTATTCATATTGTGAGACTTAGACATAAAAAAATTTAAACACTAAAATAAATCGTGTTTTGATTTTGGCTTCGTCTATATACGTAAAGAATGCAGGAAAAGAGTTACATAGACAATTTTGTTATTTACCTTTTTTTATTTTTTGTAACTACGTAGTCCTTTGATTGTCTTAACAAGGAATCCTACGCCTAGAGTTTTTGATATTCCACCTCACATGAATATAAATAAAACAAACTTTATTAGTCCCAACCTTACTTATCGTATAAAATTTTGATTTTGAACTTTAAGCTCTCAATATTTTTACCTTGTATCTGAAAACTCACTAAAAGCGTGTAATTTACTTATAAAATCTCCGTTTTACCTTTCAGGCTACTATGAAATAGAAAATGGAAAAGGAACCAATCTACAATGAACCAAAAATAGAGATAACGCAAGGACTAAACTCGCCTGAACTGAAGAGGAATAGCAAAATCCCGTTTGCAGACGAAGACTTCATCGAACTCGACCATGTTAAAGCAGACGAACCAGTCCGACCACATAGGGTTAAAGACTTAGACGTAAAAAGAGATGGAAAAGTACACCTTCCTGACTTAGGAGCTATTCATTCTCCGAATAGTGACACTATAGTAGTCGATACACCAGAAGGAACTCTATACATAACTTTAGATCCGGAATCAGTCAAGTCTAGTAAAGCAACAAGTCCAAGTAGCCCTGGTACTCAATCGACGGATTTGTCTAGTCCAAGTACTTCGAAAGCTGTGGGAGCAGACGACTCTAGGCTGTTGATAGAAAATGAATCTGATGCGGAGCAGAGAAGAGCGAACTTGCGGAGGAACTCGATATCGATGCCAACCCTTCAAAACCTGGAGTCAGAAGTGTTGAAGCAGCAGTATTTGCAGGACCCACAGGATGAGGTAAGTGAATTTGTTGTCTTATTTTTGACAATCCATTCGGTCTTGTACCAACTTGTTGTAGTGTACACACACGAGTAAACGATATGCACGATCACGCCATGATCGTAAGAGTAGAGAAGCTACATTCTCAATATACTTACCAGCTAGGATATAGGTAAAATTCCCCTATCAAAAAATATGCTAAGAGAACTCTATGTAACTTATCATCATCATCATCAGCCCATATACGTCCCCACTGCTGGGGCACGGGCCTACCCTAAACTAGGGCTATAAGGCCTTAGTCGACCACGCTGGCCAAGTGCGGGTTGGTCGAGTATACAACCTTAGAAGTTCTTCTTGGGTGTGCAGGTCTCCTCACGATGTTTTCCTTCACCGTTAAAGCATCGAATGATGGTACATATGAATTTCAAATTTGAAAAACATGGCATGGCAAGCAACAACCTTAACCACTCGGCCATCGACGCTTTTTCTCTATGTAACTTTGTAACTACTCTACAAAAATGATCAAATCGCACATTGCATAAACTCAACGTAAGATTGGCAATAAAAAAATGGTTGATGAAACGCCAAAGTTTATCGGGATGGTCAACAACAAAAAGTAATTGTAATCTTAATTCTGGTCATAAAAAATAAGGTATTATGCGTTAATCTACTCTTACACCTGCTTACACTGGTAAGATAATCATGTATGTTGTGCAAAGTATACTGTTACCTTCATCTTTGTACCAATTGATTAAGCAACTACTTTATAAAGAGTATCTTCAACGCCTTAGTGAGAATAATTTAAAAAAACTAGTAGTTAAGTCTAAGAGTCCTTTATCAGCTGTTTCAAGATAACAAGACGTTGGATTTGGTGATCGCTCATTATCAACGCGTCACATGAATTTTATCGGCAAACAATTCGATATGTAGAAATGAGATAACATCCCGGAAAGAAATTCGGTCGCATTGTAATACATATCACCGTTGTCAATAGTACAGTAGAAAGTCACGTGGTTTAACGTCGCGATAAAATTGTTTACCTTCATCATTTAATAAATATGATGTCTCCTTTGTCTTATGTAATACCTGGTTAAATTGTTCGCTATAGTGGTTGTGAGTGTAAATCGTTTTAAAAAGATAAGAATGCTTATCTGGTGTTAAGTTAATAGGACATTGTGACCCGTGTTTGCGGATTAGGGCCGTTTATTTAGCCATTTGTTTAAACTGAACGCAAAATGAGAGTGAGAAAGAAGCCCGATCTTCGTGTGGAGATACCATCGTATCCTCATGACTATGTCCAAATGCCTCCAGAGACAAGACGTCTCATTCTAGAAGCAAATCGTACCCCAAACGATCTTCAATACATAGACGATGATACGAAACCAGGAACTTCTAGTATTCAAGGTCCTGGAATTGACACAAATCGTCCTGATACACCAGAAATAACTATTATTGGTCCGGAAGATATGCAGCTTACAAACGACAAAGCAAAAGGTGAAGATAAAACAAAGTCGCCTGATGCAGAAAATACTGGTAGTCCGGTGGAATACAGACAAACTATGAAAAGGATTTCCTTGTCTGTCCCCGACGGTCTAAAAGCCTACGAGCTGGAGGCTTTAAAGAAATTGTTACAAAGCAATGTGAGTACTATCTAGAGTTATTATATTTACGACTCTACTCGTTATTATCTTTAATATTTAATTGAAACATACCATTTAGGCACTGGGCCCTTACCAAGAGGTTCAGTTCTACTTTTCGCCCGTGCCCTGGTCATGGAACGCCCTTCCAGCTCATGTTTTCCCTCCCTAATATAAACCCAGGCTCTTCAGGGGGGCCACACGGACGCTGAAACAGCATCAGCCATCTAAGCAGGCCTTCAGGATGAGGAAGTAAGAATCAATAGGTTCTATTGTGACTTCAACCTCATTATGTGGACCTCAAGACCGCTTACCATCAATGAGGTCATCCTGAGAGTCTTTATATAAAAAAAAGTCTTTGTACAAATATTTTTTTTAAAACATATTATATAGCTTTTTTACATTGCGTTATATTATCTCTTAATCTACATAGAAGCCGTTTAGTGTTACTAGATAAAGAGGAAAATAGATTAAAATTTAATTTTTGATATTCCCGACTTGGTTTATAAGGTGGCATAATATACCTACTATTCCATTATTGTACTTCTATAGTTGTCAATTTTCAATCGGAAAAATATTTATTTAGTTTATTATCATTGTTATCTTGAACCTATAGATTGGGTGTTGCTGTTAGTTAGAATATTACCTAAATTAACAAACAAACATTTTCTAACTAAAGAAATTATTTAATTTTACAGCAGAAGATTCTTAATTATATACATACCTTAATAATGATAAGATTTTTAATTACAAAAATATCCATGGCTCCCGTAATTAAAGTATAGGCATAGACATACTTAATTTACTTTATAATACGGTGTACAATATTTTGCAGTACGGTTTTTGTCATGGATTAGATTTAATACATGACATGTATCCGTAGACTGATTATTTTTTTATTTCAATACTTTAACCCTAACTATTTTATGGTTTGTTATTACAGGACAATACCTAGGTAAACGAGAAATACTTCTTTGATGCTTTGTAGCCATGCATGCATATAAAAAGTAACAGCGCCACTGTTAAAGAGGACCTAGTTCCGAAATACTATGATCGATTAATTACATTATCGGTGACAGATGTAGATCTTTTTGTGAACAAACAAATATAAAACATATTTGTCCTTTCCGATACAAGCAATCATACTATCTGTTTTGTACTACTTTTCGAGAACAATTGTATTGTTGAAATTAATGTCCAATTACTTCAAACTGCATCTAACTAGCACCTTCGTCGGCTGTATCATTTACGATTGAAGAGTGTATTAACTTACCAAAAATATTTTGTTAATCTACTCGATCATTATGCCAACGAATCGGGCGTTCGTTTTTGAAATTCTCTTGGAACCTGTACGTACCTAACCTTTTTTTTATTTTCTTTGTTGCTATCCGATATTTTTTGTGATTTCAAGCACATTTTCTAGATTTTCATTTTGGGTTCTTTGCATACACTCCCAATCACAGCTCCACAGATTATACGTATAGTCTGAGCAAATTAAATTATTCTAAGTAAAATGTGAAATTGATAAAAATATTGGCTAGCTTGATTACACATTAAATAGTGCCACTATCTCGCGCCAAGAGTCGTGGGTTCGATTCCCAGCTGGGACTAATAGTGGGTTTGTTATTAAATATATTTAAGTGTACTCGTATATCCACTGTCGATCCTGATATCAGTAAAACAAGTGTTTAAGCTACTTACCACGAAAAAAGAATAATGTATGGGGTGTTGTGTAACAGTTTTTAATTAATTTATTTTCTGTCTTTTTATCGGGCACTTCGGACAGTGAACCACTTCAAATCCTATTTTCTACCAATAGCAAAACATATAGGTAACCATAAAAAAAATATTTCGGCTTTTGTTTTGAATCATACATTGTTTGTCCTCTTATAGATATAGAAATTTCTAGATAGTGTTTAAGTGCTCTTAAGATGCTTATTATTATTAGGTCAAGTTCGAGTCAGCCCGGGAGGGGGGAGTGACGACATTGAAAAGTCCCTCATCGTTATCTGAATTGTATAAAGACGTCCTGTAGGGACGTTCTACTGAGAATATGAGTTTTAATCCGCTCAGTTTTATTGTTAGTTTTGTTTTATTTCGACAAAAGATTTTACGAGGAATTTTATGAAAGCTTTATTAAACGCAATCAAAATATTTAAGGTCAATATGTATAAAATGGTGACTTTTAATGAACTAGACTAGTACAATAAGATATTATAATTTAATGTTTTGTATATGTTCTGTTGGTGTACCTTGTTTTAAATAAATAAATAAATAAACAAGAGATACCTGACTGATATCAAAATGATGAGCCCCAATCCGTTTGGTACTTAACAATATTGTTTTAATTGATTTTCATTTTTCAGAATATCAAATTGCATTTACAATTTTTATCGGTTTCCACACTAGGCTAAGCCTAACCTGTAAACATAATGATTTATGAATGTGATTAAAAATTTCTTAAAGGGAGCCTTACAAAAGACAGATCAAATAACTAAGCTGAAATTCGAAGTTATTATTCAAACAAAAATCTGCCTTTATCGAACATAATCCTCGCGGCATCAGTCGAACGTCCCACATCCCTGTGCAATTTGCCTACACCCAATCAATTCACCGTGCCCGTGATCTTACATCTTTGCTAGTCCTCTATTATGTAGACTCTATACCACACCACCGAAAAACCAGTGCCATCTCTGTCCAGTTTTAAAAAGAACAACCAAATTTTTAACGTTAATGTCGCGAAGAAAGTAAAAACAAAACAGAATCGCGGAAGAATCTATTCAAATTCAAATCTAACTGTCAAATTGACGTTTGAAAGCCGCCCGCAAAGTTTGTACCGCGTTCAAATTTTGAAATCGAACAAGAAGCAAAAGAGAACCCGTTTTCGAATACAATGGATAACGAATCGCGATTCAACTCTTTCGCGCACAAATTCAAATACCGGTCGCCATTGTGGATAGAGTCCGATTCGGAGATGAGCAAGAGTTCTTCTGATAGGAGTGGTGGTTTGTGCAACAGTAACAGTGACGATAGTATTGGATGTCAGTCTTCGCCCAGCTCCGGGAGTTCTGATAGCATCAACAACTTCTTGGACTCGAAGGTTCTGTTATCTTTTTTTCTCGTATTTGTTTATTTATGCATTCAAAATCATAGATCCTTTATTCATTACTAGCTGTGCCAGCGCCCGCGACTTTGTTCGCGTGGACTACAGGATTTTACATACAAAAGTTTTTTTCCCAATAACTCCCGTTCCCGTGGGAAGTTTAAAATATCGCGTTGCAAGTAAGCATTAAGTTCATTAGTTCATTGCCGAATTTCAATCATTTATCTTTTAAGATTTTTATTTTCAAAAGATTTTTCCTGATAACTTCCTTTTCTGTAGGAACTTTGCAATATGCTGTTGCAACAAAGCTTTAAGTTTGGTAAGGTACCCTACCTGCATGCCAAATTTCAAGCGTCTTACATAAGCGGTTTAGATTTTTCATACAAAAGGATTTTCCCGCTCCTTCCCGTTCCCGAGAATTTCGGGAATTCCTTTCTTAGTGCACCTCTTTGGTAACCTAAATTACGTAAGCCAGTCAGTCAGTTTCCGCTTTTAACAATAAGATTCTACAACTCGTCCGGTTGTTCGGTCTCTACTTATCTCACTTCACTGATAATCCTACTATACCTAAATGCTATTAAAACTGTAATCATGTTAAGTATCATGATTTGAAGTATGTACGACGTAGGTACACCTCAATAAAAATTAAATCATATTAGTGTCATCATCATCAAAGATGAGTAGAACAATAAATCGTAGGGATAATTGCAGTTTGCGGTCTCTTTTACACTCATAGGGTTGATAGCATCAACATTTTGTATGTTAATACTTGCTGGTAAAACTTTTAGCTGAAAATAGTATTAAATACCTAAAGCACATAGGCAAACATTTTTATTAATAGTGACAAAATATTTTCGCCCAAAATAATTATTGCCATGACATCATTAATCATGACTTTTGACAGCTGATGTGTAAACATAAGCGTATTTTCGCTCTATAAAATTGCGATAAAAAATATGTATTCACTTAGATGGTCAATTTAACCATAATTCTGAAGAAAGGCTTAATATATGTACATGTTTATGACAAGAATCCGGGATATTTATTTGAAAGTGAAAAATAAGTCCTTAGTTCCTAACTTAGGAACTCGATTTCGATTAGCGGTACTGTGTCGAAATTAGTTGCGGCGCCAAAGTGAACAGTAATGAATGTCCACATTCGTAACTACATATTATACCGTCTGGGGCCCGTGGCAAATTCTTTTGATGGGGCTCTAAAAAATAGCAACTCCGGGATCTTCTAAGAAGTTGCTATTTTTGAACACGTGGCCTCCTGGGCCAGAGTCCTCTCATAGGGTTCATTTTGTTCATTTTGCCAGCTCTGCCACCCTATAGTTACACCAACGAATCTACGTACTCATACAAAACACACGTTCGGTTGTCCGGATTGTAGAGCCTGCAAGGAAGAAATGGAAGACATGAAACATCTCTAATGTGAATGTCACTGGCCAGACACAGGCTCAAACTTCTGGGAACGGCTTATCTGAAACCAGAAGAATACAAGCACTTCAGACCTTATTGCATTAATGCAGTTGATCTTCACTCTTCAGTGAGTAGGTGTATAGAGGTAACACAAAAGATCCCTGAGGGTCGACGTGAACTGGTTAGACGGTCCCCACGATAAGATAAGATAATGATATGATAGGTTGCCCTGTAGTCCGGGATCAAATACGCGTCTGACTTGCACCTATGCCAGGGCCGTATTTACCAGGGGGTGCAAGGGGTGCGGTGCAACCCGGTCGCAGAGTAAGTACCCGGGGGCGCCTGTCGGGCGCTGAATTTTATGTGAGAGCCAATCCGCTCCCCGTCCTGCCTAAAAAAAAAGGTCGCGTGCATGCTGCAGTGTAAAAAAGAGGGCGCAGGCTGAGTCCCGCACTCCGGCGTAGAATAGACTTAAGGCTTAGGCCGCACTACGGCTAAACCGCCGCAGATTTTAACCGCCTGATTTTATGAGTAAAAGAAACTAATGGAAGCGGCCGCACTGACGGCTTTTTTTCCGCGACTGTTACATAATTGTTAGCGGGAAAAAACCGCGCCAAAATTTGTAGTGAAAATCGTGGCTAGTTTCGCGGTTTTTAACCGTAGTGTGTGCGTCTCGGGCGGTTTTGCGGTTTCACGATTTACCGCTTGCGGGAAAAAATCGTAGTGCGACCTAAGCCTAAGACGGCCCTGACCTATGCAAAGCCAGGCCCACTCCCTAGTATCTCCATATACACCTGTGAGCTGTCAACCCTACCGCAGACGGCTGGTAGACACGGCCAACCTCGCGCTAATTAACGAACGGGTCTAATTAAGAAGCTGCACCGACCGCACGATGCGCGGGCGCAGGAGCGACTGCATCCCTCTCACTCAGGTCAGTTGGGGCAGAAAGGGACGGAATTTAGATAAATGGGAGCCAAAAGCTTTAAATTATCAATTTGTTTATATTGTAAATGTGAATGTAACTCTAGCATCGTGATAAATTGTAAACTAGTGACCCGCCCTCGCATCGGGGTATACTATACATGAAAACCTTCCTCTTTAATCCCTCTATCTTTTAAAGAAAACCGCATCAAAATCCGTTTTGTAGTTTTGAAGATTTATATTAAGCATACATAAGGATAAACAGAAATGAGAAGCTACTTTGCTTTATAATACTATGTGTGTATGCAGGTCATTGCAGGAAGCTAAGAGCCTGAGAAAGGACATGAATTATTTTTTTCCCGACAACCTAAGTCATAATTTTAATGTGAAAATAACTATGTGTATAGTTTCAGCATGATTTCCGGCGCAAATCATGCCAAAACTACTGAACAGATTAAAAATTTCATACACGTGCAATATAGTTAAGGGCCTGAGAAAAGAAATCGGGTAATTTTTAACGGACAGCCCTATAAAAGAGATAATGTTGCAGATAATGTTTGATTAATGATGTTTTACGCGATAAAAAACTTCACGCTACCCAGTGTTATGTATGAAATCAAAAATGTGCCATGGAATGGACGACAAATACCTATAATGTAAATACTTTGACTTTGACAAATGGCACCGATGGAGGGTTCTGGTCACGTTAGATGAGGTTTCCACTTCATTTTCCCAGGTTTGACTGGAACTTTTCGGATTCTGTCGTGGTTTGGAGCAGAGTAGGTCGGAATCTAGATCTCACCCAGCAACCATGCTCGGCTTTAATGTGCCGGTGATCACTGTCCGCGTTACCGCGTCTCGGCAAACGAAGTGTAGGACGCCCGCAGGCCAGGTGGTGTGACGATCTGCGCAGGACGGCTGGTAGGAGCTGGATGCGAATGGCCGAGGATAGAGGGAAGTGGCGTGCATTTGGCGAGGCCTATGTCCAGCAGTGGACAGAAATGGGCTGATGATGATGATGATGATCACTGTCGGCGTTAAAGCTCTTGATCACGGATACATCTCTGAATATTTGCCGCCTCTCTGGGTATCAATCAAATACGCCCAATTTTAAGGTTCACCCATAATGTGTACATTAAACCGACTAGCTGCTCTATAAAAGAGGAAAGGAGTCCAAGATAATGTTTGATCAATGATGTTTTACGCGATAAAATGTGCTATAAAATAGACGTCAAACTGATGCAGCTCCGATAATGAATTTATCATCGATGTGCATGCTTTTGCCTATAAATAATCCAAAGACATTCATACGTCTGGTATCCTGTCAGTTACATAGATTTGAGATAAGTACAAGTATATAGTAGTATAGTTAAAAATATAGCCACTTACATTTTGCTGTACAACTCATTAGTAAGGAGTGTTTTGGAGTATGCGTCCACCGTTTGGAATCCCGTATATGCTACTTATGTAGATCAGGTCGAAAGGATTCAGAAAAAGTTTATAAGAAGATTAGGTTATAAATTTCGGGACTCTGCAATGGAGCTTGAAACGTTGGAATTGCGTCGAGAACACAGGGATCAGGTATTTTTATATAAAATTTTAAACAACATCATAGATTCTCCCTTTCTTCTCAGTCATCTCTCGTTTAGATGCCCTAGGTTGAGTGCCCGATCCAAAGCAGTTTTTTCTGTTCCATTATGTAATACTGAATACGCTAAGAATAGATTTCTGGTTCGAGTTTGCAATAAACACAATTTGCGCTACAATCACATTGATATGTTTAATTGTCAACTTTGTGGTTTTGTTCGGTCTGTTAAAAAAGTTAAGTAGATATTAAGTACCCAGTTTCAATTACCACAGTAAGGTAAATGTAAAGTAAATTGAGTTAAATTGTATAATAACTATATTTTCATACCTACAATATACTTATTGTGAGTCTTCGCGTTTATATGTAATAATATAATTAGTGGAAATTGTTTTGGCTAATGTATTATCACTATCATATTGTCATTAGTAATATATTGTGCTGTATGTTTCCTTAAATAAATAAAATAAAATAAGTATCTATAAGCTGGGTATATTGACAATAAAGTGTAATGCCCAGGGGTGTCCCACTAAACTCCGCAGCATACCTCATCGCCTTAGCGGAGTCATGGTTTTTAGCAAAGACTCTTAATCTTCTATCAACGTTTGCTATGCAAAGGCTAACTTCAGGTAACAAGTATGAAATAGTTTGTGTATGTGTGTGACGCTATATTTTTACGTTGTTGATATAGTATTATCTCATCTGGCCACTAGATAAGGCGTTCACACAATGAGCGCTATCAAGTAGTCCAAAAAGAGAAACTTCTTAGACCGAATATATTAGGATTTGAATATTTTCGTCATCATCAGCCCATATACGTCCCCACTGCTGGCACACGGGCCTACCCTAAACTAGGGCTGTGCGGGTTGGTCGACTACACAACCTTAGAATTTCTTCTTAGGTGTGCAGGTTTCCTCACGATGTTTTTCTTCACCGTTAAAGCGTCGAATGATGGAACATATGAATTTCAAATTTGTAAAACACATTGGTACCTGGCGGGGTTTGAACTGGCGACCTCTCGCACAGCAAGCAACGACCTTAACCACTCGGCCATCGACGCTTTTTTATTAATATTTTCGTAGGTATACCTTAATGGCGAGTCAAATAAAAAAAAAGTGGATCGCTCGAAGTGATCTCTGCCTACCCCTCTGGGAAAAAGGCGTGATTTTATGTATGTACTAGCTGTGCCAGCGACTTCGTTCGCGTTTCCCCCGTTTTTTACACATTTTCCATTGTATCTTTGCTCCTATTGGTCGCAGCGTGATGTTATACACCGTGAAATTTTAGTGGTTGTTTTCCCGTGGCAGAACGACTTGCCTTTAGTAATACTATCGAATCATGCAAATTATACCGCGAAAAAAAAAAATTTTTTTTTTCGATTTTTCAGAATAATAATTTTGCAACTCGAAAACGAGAGAAGCTATCGTTGTTTTTGAAGATGTGACGTATTTAGGTACTGCTTGCCGCATGAAATCGATGCTTAAAGCTAAAGAAGCTCTTCACCCTAAGTCATAAAGCGGTTCGAACGTGTTTTCGAGTTACGGTTAAACCTTTCGTAAAACCGGCATTTTTTGATTTTACCAAAAAAGAACTGCACACATCTTTTGTACTACTAAGATAGAATCATTTTACTGCGGGAAAACAACCACTAAAATTTCACGGTGTATAGCCTAAAGCCTTCCTCGATAAATGGTCTATACAACGCAAAAAAATTTCAAATCGAACTAGTAGTTCCTGAGATTAGCGCGTTCAAACAAACAAACAAACAAACAAACAAACAAACAAACAAACTCTTCAGCTTTATAATATTAGTATAGATGTATTGATATAGGTTATGTATATTGTTTACCTATATGTATTTTATTAAATTGATATAGGTTCCATTTCTAAAGCAAAATATCAGTACTTGTCATCCTTAAGGAGGCCTTATCAGAAATTATATATACCTATTAATATTAGTGATATTTGGGTAATCAAAAGTACCCGTAATCGACGAGCGTGCATGAAGAGGTTGATGAATGTGGATGAAGCGAAAGTGGTGTGCCAGGGCCGTAGCACATGGCAGGAAGTGATCTCTGCCTACCCCTCTGGGAAAAAGGCGTGATTTTATCAAATACCTGTGTGTGGTCGATTGACCCTAGGTCTTTAGTGTTAATGTCCGGATATACAAACACAATTAAACATACTGTAAAACAGTAGTACATAGGTAATAAAGTTCAGTCACTATGATTCCATTAAAATAATGATATTATAATGACGGTATAATGGAATTTAGGTTTTGTTCTTTTTATTCTTTCGCATACAATATCAAATATACAGTATCTAAACTGCTGCTTTATTTACAGATCTCATTATACACGGAGATAATTATTTAGTGTAGCATGGAACACAGAGTTGACTGTACATTTGTGTTATAAACAACTGAAAGGAAGTTGGCATTTAAAGGGAAATTTAAAATGTAATACCTATTATTTTGTGTTTAAAATTAAATGAAGGTAAAACTGTAAGCAGATAAAAAGAAATTAATTATACCAACAAATATCTAATGAATTAGTGACTGTGTATTATGTGAATTGGTGAAAAGACTTATGTGTTACATAAATGAATCTGAATACCCTTAAAATAGTCCGCATGGTTAGTGCCAACTAAGTTTTATCGTTATGAAAATGCCATAATATAATAATAAGGCGTCCGACCGATTTCAGCCATGGCGGCCGATCTCAATTGAGATCAAATGCCATATATATCTAATATTATGTCATCGTGTGTCTTTAAGAAGGTATTGGTAAGGAATTCAAATACCCGTGTGGTTCATCCGTTACCAATCAATCAGGTATCTGTTGTGGTTAAGAATATCCATACAATGTCTATAAGCGATGATATTTTTTACATAAGTATTTATATTCAGAAATTGACAGCAATTTTTTTCAGAATTTAAATCCGTTTTCGATACATTTTGCAAAAGGATCTCTACATTCTTGTCGGATTACAAGGACATTAAAGCCCGCATATTTTGCAATACGTGAAAAAGGTAATTAAGTATTAAAGATCCTGTTTACACGTAACAATACTTGGTTTGCAATAAAAACTTTGACTTTGCCTTTAGTTCTCGTACATTTCATTGTCATTAATCACTTAAAATTCGGTTCTAATATTGTAATAAGGTAAGTGTGTACTAAACTAAGAAGTAATGGATTATCACAATGAGAGGTTACATCATTTCCTCACCTTATTGTAAAGTATGCTTAGCAAGAAATTTTAATTTGGCTTAATTTCTATATAATATAGGTATTTAAAGGTGGCCCATTTAGTGTTCTCGATTAGATTACACTCATGACTTTTATTTTCACCGCGAATGATTAAATTTCGTTTCATTTTAATGAAACTATTTAAATAATGATAAATGAAAATGTAAAAAATGTACAGCGCCCCTAGCGGTAACGCGAAGAACTAAAAAAGGTATTACGAAAAAAAAAACTTTCGATAAGTTTTTAACGCACGTAAGTATTCGATAGCTAACACATGGTAGCGCTACTGTTCTCTCGCGATCATGATTGGTGTAACCCAGTCGAAACGTCGGGCAGTAAGTAGCTATGTATTTGCTACCCCTAATATCGCGTGTAGACCGATAAAGACTGGAAAAATGAGAATAATATTAAATGAAAATGTTTTGTTTAATTAACCCACATTACCGGCGTGTAGGTAGGCACTTCCTACTTACTGTATGATACTATTTGTGTTTGAGTACGTGCTTTAAGAGATATGCGGTCAACCTGCTCCTTATCTATACTATCTTTTATAATATGTTTATCATTTTGTATACTTTTATCAAGTAGGTAGTCGCCTTTAATAATTATCAATAAGACTAAGTGGCGTGCATTTGGGGAAGCCTATGTCCAGCAGTGGACAGGAATGGGCTGAGGATGACGATGATGATGATGACAAAGACTAAGTATATTGAAATGAAATAGAACCTTAGATATATTACAGGAGAGCCCCAAAATGGCTCGATACTTATACATACATTTATTTCGCATAATAATTATGTGATCCTGTCCTAAAAGTGACCAACTTTGGGATATGAACACAGAAAAAAAGAGTATTTTAGATTTTGAAACAAGTAGACTGGTGGTTGATTTTCCCTTTTCTAATTGCAGATCCCTGAGCATCATCAGAGCAATGGATCAGGCTTCAGTGATGGTGAACCTTCCGCTGATAACAATGGTGCCTCCGAAGAAAACGCTGCCAAGTAAGTGTTTTACACAAACCGAAAAAAAAACCTGTCTAAGATACACGTAGTTCCTTTTTACAAGCTTTTTTCTTCTGCTTCCCTATTATTTGGCTGGCTCGGTGGAACAGTGGTTAGTGACTCAGGTTCAAAACCTACGGTTCCAAGGGTCGTGGGTTCGATTCCCACTCGGGACAAATATTTGTGTGACGAACATCGGTGTTTGTTCCGTGTCTGGGTATTATTAAATATATTAAAATTTATTTGTGTATCCACTGTTGATCCTGATTTCCGTAACACAAGTGCTTAAGCTACTTACCACGGGATCAGATCAATGTATATGATGTTGTGTTATATTTATTTACAAGTTGTCGTAATCGATTTGGATTTTCATTAGCTCTATCTTTGCTCTCTTGTTGTCAAGTGACTTAAACAATATTTGGTGTAATGGAACGTAACAGTCTAAAATCTTACATACTAAAAACATGTAGTTAGTTATGTGTGTAAAGTTGAATGATCAAATACCTACTGAAAGTGTGAGTGTGTGAACGTGGCTAGTTGGCAGTTCGCTCGTGTCCGACGATCTGATTCGGTCAAAGGTCTGGGCGGACGCGGGCGGCCAGAGACGCCGGCCCCAAGAGCATTCATTGACTGGAGCGGTGTAGAATCCGAATCTAAATATTTGGTTAGAGATAACGACAAATTGAAAAAAAATTCATACGGGCTACAACGTGTGTAAAAATTGATCTTTATTTTGCACCATGGCATCAGATTTTCTCATGTTAGAGCCTAGGCCTAGAGCCAGAAAGAACACTAATTCGTAATCGACTACGCCTTAAGGGTAAGTTTAGTATTAGTATTTTTTTACGAGAAACAGCTTTATTAAAACAAATGAGGTCGAATTGCTAACTTCATTTTAAATAATTGTCATTTACATATAGTATACCTATAGAGCGCAGATGTTACGTGTTTGGGGTAAGAAAAAATAAATAAAGGACATTAAAAACATGTACAAAGGTTCAGTTTCTTATGAAGGGTAAGTGCGACTGGCTCAAATGGTCTATTGTGCCTGTAGACCTCGAATCTCACTAAAGCTTACCATCACTCTATCCTAGTTGCGCCAAAATGATTTGCCTCTCAGGTCGGCCATCTTGTTTCGCTTCTACTGTGCCTCCAGTAGACGATTGCTCTAAGCCGTAATGCAAGTGTAGCGGCTAATAAGGAAGCGCGTCCGGACGTTGACCCGCTGCATTGCGAAACCGAACGACTGCAATTTGACGAGTAGACTTAGATTGCGGAGTTAGGTAATTGTACTACAGACAATGAAATCCTGGCCAGTACTAAATTACCTCTGATTCAAAGGGTCAAAGCTTGAGAAATACTAAATAAATTAAAAAAAAACTACAAGCCGCTGCCAATATTATCCACCTTAGAGGTCCTGGTTTACAGATAGTTCCTATAGTAGAGATAGTTCTTTTTTTTTCTTAAACCTGTTCTATAATACGCAGATTGTAAAATATATAGACAGGAAGCCCTAGCCCGAGCCCTAGCTCTTTGTCACTTGTATAGTAACAATATTTTTTAATACTCATCCATTACTAGGAGAATGAAAATGCTAGTATATTTGATATCCAGTATATAACTCAGTCTATGCACACATGTATGTATATGTAACCAATTGACATACATACAGCTCTGGTACCTAAACTATACCGCCTTAAACGTGATTTATGACCCCTCTCATGCAAACAGCGTCGGAGTAATTTAGTGTTAAGTAATATCGGACGGGTTAAATCAATCATAAGAGAATTGACGAACAATTTCATAATAACAATTTAACGCCTGCGAGGTGAGAATAGTTTAGTAGCTACTTTGCTCAGTGATTTTGGATAGGAGTTTTTTTTCTATCAAGTTAGTGACCCTGTTTTTGCGATCGGAGTGGTGGGTTAGATCCTCATTAGGAACAATTTTTTGAGGGATGTTCTTTGTTTGGATTTGATTCTGATATTCGTCACACAAGTGTGATATTTACTTATTTATTCTGATACGAACAAAATTAATAAGCAATTTATAGCCTTGAAAATAATGCTTCATTTGATTAAAGGATTTTTGTAATTGCGGTACCTCTGTTATTATTTTTGCAATCCCGTATGAAACCAATGGCGTCTGATGGTAATTTAGCCCTTAAGCTTCGGAACATTATATTTTATTAGTTTTGGACCTTATGTGAGGTGGTTAATATTCAATAATATAATTAGATCTCCGTGTATACTAAAGTTAGTGTTTGAAATAAAAGTAGACTCAAGACGGCAAGGATTGTTGAGTCTTGCCCGTGACCACGAGCGCTGTAAAGAGCTCGAAATATTGGGTCTCTAAATAATAATATGTTTAGAATAACAATACACACGAGTTTTAATTCGTAAAATTATAATTTGAAATATTAGTATTTAAAATTTAACAATGTGTAGTGTACGTACGTACATACATAAAATCACGCCATTTTCCCAGAGGGGTAGGTAGAGATCACTTCCTGCCATGTGCTACGGTCCTGGCAAACCACTTTCGCTTCATCCACATCCATCAACCTCTTCATGCATGCTCGTCGATTACGGGTACTTTTGAAGTGTAGTGTTCGCGCAAATATTAGACAATACTATTTTGGTTAAGGGTAATAATGAAAGTAAATAAACAAATACTGAAAACGCGCACAGTATTATTACCAGTACAGATACAGTAGAAGGTATCGCGCGGTCAGTCGGCAGTGCACGCGCCGCGAATACTCCCGCGCATTCCACCGCGATCCATGGATCACGATCTATAGATCATTGGACATCGGCAAAGTAACCACGGTGACTGTGTGTGTGTGTTGAAATACAGATTTGTGGTGATTTTTTTTTGTGTGAGTAAAATTGTTTTGGTTTTTTTCTGTGCTTTGTGGACAGAATTATTGATGCGATTATGTTAAAATATCCAAGAATTCTTGGTACCCGTAAAGATTAATGAAATGTGTATTTTAATTTGTAGAGTAAATGGTCGAATACCTTAAAAAATCTTTGCACCCTTTAATTTTCAACTGGTTTATTGGGAAATTGTAATAATAATTCCTTTATAAAATCGTACGTTCTTAAAAACCATTTGATTGTAAACAATGACTGTAAATAATGTGACTTATGCATTTACTAAATGAGCCATTTAAACAAAGGACAATGGGCATTTTGGGCTAAAATAAAAATCGGGTGGCAGTCTCAAATTTCAATTGCATATCATAGTTCGAGTCATAAATAAAAACTTATTATATGGCAGTTACTTCGAGTCATGGTTAGATATAGAAATATAGAGTGATGAAGATTGTTATATTTCATTAACGTATTATTACATAACTATTTTATTTTGATAATTGTGTAAAAGCAAACAGCGGTTTTTTATTTAAATATGATAATTCAGAATTACAATAAACCTACGCCTACGAAAAATGTTTTTTTTTTTATAGTATAAACTCGTCTGACGGAATCACCCAGCCACGGCACGATACCAAGATGAAATTCGATTACCTGCTGCGTTTTTAGACACTATTATTATAGACGAGTAAGTTTTTTTTAAATATTAAACTAACAAGATAACCTCACTCTACCTGATGATAAGCGGTAGTGAGATCCAAATATGAGGTCGACAGGCACAATAGCCTGTCGCACTCACCCTGAAAGCCCGCTTAAAGAGGAGACTATTGCTGCGGCAACCACGAGACAAGGCGTGGAGTCTCGCGTATTGAGCTGTGCGGGTCGGAGTTGGCCAGTCCGCCGGACGGAAGGGCCCCCGTTTCTACGGGTCTCCCTGGCCGGCGGGCTGACCCGCTCCGCCCGCACAATACCGCCGCTAAGACTCCACTGGTCCGGCGCTTGCCGCAGCAATGGTCCCCCCTGGCTCCGGTTCGTACAGTGCTGATCCCGGAACGCGACCTGACCGAGAGAGGCCAGAGTCACTTGGCGGGTTTTACGCAACTGTATGGTGGTAACAGCAACCGGTCGACAAAACTTCTTTGGACGTTTTTATATTGTACCTTTTGTATGTGATTGTATTTATCATAATAAAATCTTAAAAATATGGTCGGTTTTTTATTTTCTTGTAAACCTTTAAAAATATTAGACTTTTTAATAGTTATAATATACACTTAACAATAGGAATACTATAAAAATAAAACAATTTTTGCATTGAATCATCGAAATATACAAAGACAACAATATTCGATATCTCCTAAACTAACCGGTATATACTCACGATTTCTTTTTTAAATAGTGTTGTTTAATAGTGCCTTGCAAGATATACTGATTCCGGAGACTGCCACTCAATTTCAAAAATAGACCAAGCTCCATACATTTTTGCCCATTGTCCTTTAATGAAGGACAGAAAATATGATGTTTTCATAATAATCACACAAAATTAGTATGTGTTATTTTAATCACTTTTCATCGGATTACTAGGTAGCAAAAAATACTTTGATTTTGATCATAGCATTAAGTACCTACTTAATATTTTGTCGAGGATAGTTATTGCTACTTCAGCAACTACTTAAATTTGATTAGTTACCAATGAAAACTGGTGTACAAAAACTTGTATTAAATTTTAAAAGATAGTCCATCCATATACCGTATGTAGAGTATGTACATTTTTAAGTAAAAAAGAAAATCTTTAAAACACAAACTGCCCGACGCCTTTTACCCACTCAAACCATTTCCTCATTATCCCAAAGGAAATTGACACATGGTAATTTGAACCCTAAACCCTTGGAATAAAGTATACACTGTGTGTGTATAAGTGTTTCCAGTTTCTGGGCAACGTTTGACCGGCAAGCGTTATCGTGAGGCCGCGGTCAAGTATATGACATCATTAAGATGTTGTGACATTTGTTTATTTATGTGTCCACAACAATTTTGTCTGGGAAAAATTGTTGTATTTGATTTGGGAAGTAGGTCTACTAGTTATTTGTTACCGATTCATTTGAAATTAATTTTTGTAATTCAAATCATTCATTGCTTATAACAGTGCCCGCAACTTCGTTCGCGTGTACAGGATTTTAGATACAATAGTTTGTCCCAATAACTCGCGTTCCCGTAGGAATTTTACAAATAAGCTTTACGTTCAATAGGGTACCTGCATGCCAAATTTGGTTTAGATTTTTTCATACAAAAGTTTTTCCCGCTAACTCCCGTTCCTGAGGGAATTTTGAAATATCCTGTTGCAACTAAGCTTTAAGTTATGATCGCTGATATGAAATTATTTATTTATTTGGACCTCCAAAAGACCAAAATGAAACGGTGCAACCTGCAATCAGCTATACACGTAACATGAGGAAACAAAACGACCCAATGAATACAACCTTGGGTAGATGCAACCCTGAATCGGGCTGGAAAAGGGAAGTCGTCACTTCTTCCGATTTTGAGATAAGCCGTGACTAACGGTCACTTACTACCTAATAGCCTCCCGCTAACTCGCACAATGCCCCACAGTACTGAGTAGAGCATGCAAATGTGATATTAGTGACATTTTCTGAGGAAGTATCAACTTCAAGACTGTGTCTGTGTTACATTTCATCAAAAATGGGAGTAATTACGTGTGTATAAATTAACGAAGAGTAATAGAGAAGGTATTAATGGAGTTGTCGACAGCCACAGGGGAAGACCAAGAAAGACCTTTCATGACCATATAGGTCAAATTTTAATCTTAAAGAGAGGTTAAATCTAAAGTACCCGTAATCGACGAGCATGCATGAAGAGGTTGATGGATCTGGATGAAGCGAAAGTGGTGTGCTAGGACCGTAGCACATGACAGGAAGTGATCTCTGCCTACCCCTCTGGGAAAAAGGCGTGATTTTATGTATGATTGTATGTATGTAACTACTTGTCGCCCAGCAGCCTCCGATCCGAGTTCGTTGTATCAACTTATTTTGCTTCATGTCCTCGACTCTCGTCGTCTTTTAGCCTCCCTCTGATTCTCGATCCTCGTTTGCTAAACTAGATTAGAAGAATAGAATAATTGTTTATTTGTACCAAGAGACACATACATACAGTATCGGAAATTAAAAAATCAATAGAAAAAGAAAAAAAAAAACGGAAACTACAAACAAATTTAAGACGAAGTCTATC